>JAQQTO010000036.1:6278125-7487500 GCA_029884595.1 Ormosia semicastrata | reverse complement strand
CTTTTTGCATGTAAATTACATTTTACATGTATAAAGTTGGGCAAATCGACCAAAATGCCATTTCCCCCAAATTTATTTACTAATTTGCCATCATTTTCAAACTATTTATCAAACTGTCACTGATTTTGTCACGTTGAAATTTTATATTATTTTTCGTTCCACGTGGGATGCGCCAACACGCGTGGCGCATCCAACTAGGATGCGCTAACACGCGTGGCGCATCCACGTGGGATGCGCCACGCGTGTTGGCGCATCCCAGTTGGATACGTCAGCGTGTTGGCGCATCCCACGTGGATGCGCCACGCGTGTTGGCGCATCCCACGTGGAACGAAAAATAATATAAACTTCTCACGTTATATGTGCAGGGCACTTAACCCATTCCACGTGGATTTCTTAAAAAAGGGCGCCCAGAGACACATACAATTTACATGTCTACTAAAAAGTGCACCACAATATTGAGGGACATCAGTTTCAATTAGCTTATTTATAAGCCAAGTATTTGCTTCTGATCTGTAAAGTAGTCGATGTGGGACTTTGTTATTAGCAAGACAAAGCAGCTAAGTAAGATAATAAAATACATTTGTTCGATGTGGGACTTTGATAGTTGCAAAGTAAAGCAAGTAAGTAAGACAACAAAACATATTTATTCGATGTGGGACTTTCAAAAGCATATTTGGATTTGGATTTGAAAGAAAAATGCATTTCTTACAAACAAATACAAATCTAAATATGCTTTTGTATTTGTTTGTAAGAAAGGCATTTTCCTTTCAAATCCAAATCCAAATATGCTTTTGAAAGTCTCACATCGAATAAATATGTTTTGTTGTCTTACTTACTTGCTTTACTTTGCAACTATCAAAGTCCCACATCGAACAAATGTATTTTATTATCTTACTTAGCTACTTTGTCTTACTAATAACAAAGTCCCACATCGACTACTTTACAAATCAAAAGCAAATACTTAGCTTATAAATAAGCTAATTGAAACTGATGTCCCTCAATATTGTGGTGCACTTTTTAGTAGACATGTAAATTGTATGTGTCTCTAGGCGCCCTTTTTTAAGAAATCCACGTGGAATTGGTTAAGTGCCCTGCACATATAACGTGAGAAGTTTATATTATTTTTCATTTCACGTACTAGGATGCGCCAACACGCGTGACGCATCCAACTGGGATGCGCCACATGTGCTGGCGCATCCCACGTGGATGCGCCACGCGTGTTGGCGCATCCCACGTGGAACGAAAAATAATATAAAATTTCAATGTGGCAAAATCAGTGGCAGTTTGATAAATAGTTTGAAAATGATGACAAATTGGTAAATAAATTTGGGAGAAATGGCATTTTGGTCGATTTGCCTATAAAGTTGTGTGCGTGATATTAAAAATACACATATCTCTATTAATATAATTTTACATAAGTTAAAAGATGATTTGTATTTCTAAGATAAGAAATTTTCACTCAAAAATTTTTCAATATATAGATCCATGCTATCGTTCATGCTTGCTAATATGATGTTCATTTTGATATATTATTGTATGTTTTTGAAACTTAATAAATATATGTTTCAAAATAGATTTTTATTATTAATTTTAAATTAATGACTTAAAATTTATATTAATTTATTTAAAATTAATAGTGAATATCTTCTTTAAAGCATGCATTAGATGTGCACTAAGAGCATGTTATAATTTCTCTTCATCTTTCTCTTATGATTTGTATAATGTAAATCCTAAAACATATCTAATTTAATAGGATGTTGATGCTAAGGCCTCCATCTTTCACAATGCAACTTTACATGAATAAGTTACTAGAGCAATTCTTTTTCTTTCTTTTTTTAAGCAAAGAAAGTACTCATTCCCAGCTCAATGGTATGGCCATGTTTAGCCAAACAATCAGCAGTAGCATTCCCTTCACGGTATATATGTTGCCAATTGATCTCCTAACTATTATTCATCAAGTCTTTGATTGTATACAGTAAACTTGCACACGGATGTTTAGGAGCACACGAACCAGCAAGCAACTGAATAACACACATAGAATCAGATTCAACAATAACTCGCTGCATGTTGAGAGACTTGGCCAACCTTAGCCCATGTAATATTCCCCCAAGCTCTGCTTGGTTTATAGTTACTAGGAGCAATTCTACTATTTAATTGCATACATAGTTGCAGGACTAAATTAATTATGTTTCTCTGCATTTTTAATGCTTATCAATATGCCTTTGATTGTATTAGTATATTAGACATGTTTGAATTAGCTAACATATTTGTTTTCCTTTTTATATTATGTTTTGCCCAGCACTTGTAAGGTGCAAAGCTTGATGGTGTCTGTTTGCTCGGAGCAATCAGATAATATTTGGGCTGAAAATGAGTAAACTTGGGAGGTTGGGGATGTGCTTTTAGAATGTCAATATTAGATGAATAAATTTCGGAATTAGAATGGATCTTCTCATATGAAATTTCACATGATAAGATTGTATGAAGAAGGAGATAAAAAAAAATAGATACAAAGATTATATAAATCTGAGTTTCACAAATTTTAAGAGGATTCTACTATTTTTCAAGTTTTTGTCTTTTCAAATAACAAAATGATGTGAAAATTTCACATAAGAAAATTCATTTTACTTGAGAAGTTAGAAGTTGTCTTGTGTTTAAAGAGGCCAAGAGGAGTTACTCCTGCTACTCATGAAGTTGTGCCATGGGTATGCATGGGCTTTATTAAGGATGGCAAAACTTTTTGCTGTTCGAAAATTCTCACAAGGATCGCCACGAATGAAGTCTCTAAAAGTAGGATTTTTCTCCTCAGGGAGATGGAGACCGAGAGAAAATTCTTCTCGTGATATATTCGGAGACGGGGACCATACTACTCACTTCATGGGATTTTTATTTTTGTTAAATTACAAAAATATTATTTATAATATATATATATATATTATAAATATATATATATATTTTAATAATTTCATCTTTTATTAAATTTTATATTTATTTAAAAATAAAAATATTAGAATAATTTATTTTATCTTTTTTCAATTTTTATTATATTTTTTTGATATAACGAGAAATCTCCACAGATATTCACAAGAATTTGAAAAACGGTGATAGGACAAAAAATTCTCCCATAACAGAGAACGAAGCCAAGGACAAAGAAATAGTTGACGTGTGGGGATGAAGAGCGGAGAGGTATTTTCTGCCCCAGCCCTGCGCAAGTGCCATCCCTAGGTTTCAGTAGTTCTCTCCCAGCTGATGATTTAATCCAACATGCTATTATTGTTTGTGAGGATGAACACCTTCAGGCTGTTTTTCTTTTGTATTGCTTGTGTGTTGTATTTTTTAATGTGTCCAGCAATATATATATATATATATATATATATATATATATATAAAAAAAATAAATAAAAGAATGTCAATATTACTATTCATGTACGAACGTTCTTATATTTATTCTCCCTTTTTCCGGTGCTGTACTCCAATGACAAAGCATGATATGCATTGTATTTATATAATTCATTAATTTATTTTTAACAAAGAAATTTAACACTGGTCAAAGGAACCAGGAAACAAAATTACAACCACAATAGGCATGGATTGGACATGGTAATGCCTACAAATTGGTTTTTTTTTTTTTAAGCATGTCCACAATAGCCAAGGACAAAGTAATGCACTGGTCAAAATAGTAATGCTCCACAATAAATTGGATTCTTCAGCCTACAAATTGGATGAAGAACCCAAAAATGAAGAGAGAAATAGGAATTCAAGCTCAGCCCTATAACTTTAAAGTTTAATCAAAGCCACAAACCCAAAAAACTAAGCTAGAGTTCTCTTTCGGGGATTCAGGTTTTGATATTGGGAGATTCTTGTGCTTCGTTTTGGGCCTAAGTTTGGAGACTAGTCAGATTGCTTCCCACAATTGTAATCACAGCTCATGGACATTCCATCGTTGTCTCCACATTAATTGCATTCTTACCATTAAATTGGTGCTCACTAAATTATATAATTAGGTTAAATATGCTTTTGTCTATCAAAATATACTACTTTTTAGTTTTACAGCATGGTTGGTTAAGCTTAAAAGCTGAATCAATAGATTTTTTTTTTGCAACTTTAAGCTGTTACACAAATAATCAAACATGTTTAGGTGAGCATTAAAAAAAAAATCAACAACTTATTTTTAGATAAAAAGTTATTGGAGATCAAGTTATTGAGTGAGCATTTTTTATAAAAGTTATTGAGATTATTTCTCACTTTAATATGTAAATATTATGTTATTCTTAATCAAATAATTTTTTAATCATTTATATCTATTTTGATAATTTAATGTATAAAAATATTTTTTATATTATTCAAACGAAACAAATTAATTTAAAATTATTTTTCAGCCAACATTTTTAAACATAAAACTTTTTTTATAATCAATTATAATAAAAAAATTTATACAATAATCTATTATTAAAATAATTTAAATTTTACAACTATTCTAAACATACACTTAATCCTTTTTAATTTTGATTTTGATTTGAGTTCAACTTTTTTAAAAATTGGCCTATTTTAGTCCTCTTGTTATGACGTGTTTCAAGTGATGACATATCTATCTTAAGTCTAACTCAAGATTGTCACATATCCTATATATCCCACCTGACATTAAATATTTACATTCACCCAACCCCTCTCTTTATCCCCCTTCCCCTCCTCTCTCTGTCTTTCGAAAAAATAGATCAAACCCCAACCCCTTCTACTTCTTCTTCTTCTTTCTCTTCCTCTCTCTCTTCTGTAAAATTTTTAAAAGAGGGGGTAGGTGACATGACAAAAAATTAATGCCAGATATATATAATACTCATGATAATCCTGAATTAAACTTCTGTTACACATCATCACTTAACGTTATCCTAACGATAGGACCTAAAATAACTTAATTTTTTAAAAAGTTATATCCAAACCAAAACCAAAATTAAAGAGAGATCAAACTAAAAAGTGATATATTTTTAAAAACTAAAAACATATTCAAGCCTTATAAATTTTTCTCAAACATTTTGAAAATAGAACTGCTACATTTTACGAAATAAATTAGTGAAATGGCTCACAAAATGAGGTGGTAGGCAGTTAGTTACATTCGTATTCTACTTTTTATTTCACTATAAATAACTAACTACAGTAGATTAAATGCAAATCAGCTAACACTCTCAATATGTACTAGTCATTAAGTGTGACGTCTAGCGAATTTCAATTCGTGGGATTTAGTGTGTTTGAAATAATTTTTAATAATTGATTATTACATAAAAATTTTGTTATAATTAATTATAATAAAATTAATTTTATGTTTGACTATATTAACTAAAAAATAATTTTAAGTTAATATATTTTATTTAAATTATATAAAAAAATTATTTTAATGTATTAAATTATTAAAACAAAATATAAAATAATTAAAAAATTATTTGATTGATTAAAAAATATTTAATTAAGAATAAAATAATTTTACATCACAAAATATAAAGAATAATTTATAATCTAAAATCATAAACTAAAATTTTAACATTATGATAAAAAAACTTTTAAAATAATTTAAATTTCATATAAAAAATTAAATTAAAATTACTATACATACACAATTATGACAACAATTTCTTTTAAAATAACATATTTGAAAAATACATGCTACTAGAGTGTGTTTAAATACAAAAAAATAAGAAATGATTTCCAAACTTAATTAAATTTTGTAAATGTTAAAAAATAAGAAATAATTTGATTTTTAAAATCTCATGGATTTCATTTCTTTTATTTTTTAAATTATCAAATTTGATAGGATTTGTTAAGAATATTTGATTTAAAATAAATATACTATTTTACCTTTAATAACTATCTCTAACAACCTCTCATAAGGATTAAAATGTAAAATGATAAAATCAAATCAAATCAATTCTCATTTTAATGAATTCCAAACGCAAAATTTGATTTCTAAATCAATTCAAATCTTATTTTTTTTAAAAGTTCTAAACACAAAATTTGATTTTTAAATCAAATCAAATCAATTCAAATCAAATCATTTCTCATTTTTATTCATTCCAAACACACTGTTTTCCTTTTCAAAACAAATGTACTTAAAAATATACGTGGTCCATCCGAGTTAAGATGGCCAAATGACAAATTTGAAACCAAAGTTATTTTCCAAAGGATCAAAATTAAAGGGAATTATGTGTATTTTAATCTTCTCAAAAATGAAAATTAACAATGCTATGTCAAGTTTAATTCAGGGAGAAAAAGTTAAGAAAAAGGAGAAAAAAAACTTCATGGTAAAACTTGGAACCTTAAGACTACTATAGTTGATATGATGTTGGCATCACAATTTTTTTTTTAAAAGAAAAATGTTAGATTATATGATGCAGCCAGCAAGGGCATCAAAGAAACCTACTTAGACGCCAGAGGTTGTGCCAACCAGTCACAAAAGATCAAAGGCTGTCTTATGTTTTCAGAGCATTAATTAGATTCTATATACAGGACAGTCACAATCATATTAGACTGCATCTTATAAAGTAGTCAACCCCAGTGTACCTATCTAAGTAGTTCCATATGATTCCATCTCCATGATGCTTCCTTAAATCTTTATTAGAACTGTAAGAGTTGCTACACCCTAGCCTTTTCCAAGTCAGGGAGATCTGCAAATAATTATCATTTATGTCAGCTATAAGATGGGAAGAAAAGGTTATATCATGTTTATGATATTCTATACCATGCCCAAGTTACTAGCTCAAACAGTTGTTTGCTTATAAAATCATTTCCCTGAACAATAACACTTGAAAAAATTGTCAATTGTGGGGAAAGACCATTTTTTATAACCTGAAAAACATAATAATAATGACAGAAATACAGCAGAAAGCATGCATGTTCACAGTATTTAACCATACACTAAAAAGCCTACAGGAACTCTATAGTGCATATTTCTACACATACATCAATGTTATCAACAAACACCGTTTCAGTAAGCAATTAAAAGCATCATTCTAAATGAAGTAAAGATACATAGGGATCACTCACATAACATTCCTTCATCATCACTGCTTCCATCATCTTGACCAACAAACTGCAAAAGAACAAGATGCATTGGACAAGATTAGGTACCAGAAAGTTTCTTAAACTCTGTGACTTCATATTAAATGTGGTAAGTAGAAAAAATTAATTTACCCGAGCATCATCATCAGATGCCAAATCAGCTGCAAAAGTTCAACAAAAGCTCAATCAGACAAGTTAAATACCAACAACAAGAAGTAACCAACTTAAACGAAATCCTCAAGCACATAATGCAAATTAGAAAACATGGTGGACCAGGCCATCTGACATACAAGGCAAATTACAAGGAATAGGATGTTAGTAACTTCAGTGATTTTGGATGAGAGGAGGTGTCCCCCTGGGCAGTAATCCTCAGGCTATCTCTTTTTGGGATCCTCTCATCTAAAAGATCTCTAAGCGGCTAGGTGAAAAGGTGTTTGCTCTGCCAACCAGAGTGCTTTTGCTGCAAAAAGACAGATTTTAGAGGCTGCTCTTATAGCGAATGAGGTGATAAATGATGTTAGAAGGAAAAGGAAAAGTGGTTTTGCCTTCAAGCTAGAATTTGAGAAGGCTTATGATTGGAGTAGGAAAGTTTATGGCATGGCACCTTTTTGAGTCCCATGCTGCTCGAGCAAAAGAATCATCTTCACCACATTGTCAACAAAATATACTCCAGTCAACATCAACCATGCTCAGATGGCTTTTGTTCTATAGACAACCTTTCTTGCTAGAAAAATTAAACCTCTCCAATTGATTGATAAAATAAATGTACCATTACCATGTTATAAATATAGGAGCAAAACAATTTCTTTGGAACATAATGTAACTCCCAAATTGGAAGGCCAAAATATCATACAAGAATAATGGTTGGGCTATGTACAATATGCCCCTTTTCAATGTGCAGCCTTCTTTTCTCCATGCCCTTCTCTTGATCCTTTTTCAGTTAACTCTAAATAAGTTCAATTTAAAAACATAGTCCAAGTTTGGCAATTTAGCTTTATTATGTACTCATGATGTGGTTCTTTTTGACAAGTGTGCCTACAATGCATATATCATTGCTTTTCTATGGGTGATGGTAGCAACCTAGTATAGTTCTTGTTAAGACTCCAAATCATGGTAACATAGTTATGGCATTGCATTTTGGATTAGGATTTTCATAAAATTGGATTGTGTGCAAGCAAAAGTCACAGTCACATGTTTCAGGCAAAAAATGGTGGTGAGAATGGGAACCTGAAAAGAATATCTCAACTTGTAATATACTCTCAATTCTCTCTTACACACACAAGTGCACAGGTTGAAGGAATGTGTCCCATACTCCCATGTACCCCAATTGATAAAAGGTCCAAATAATAAGATTCAAAAGTGTACACTCAAAACATAGCTAAAGACACAATCACATAGTCTCATAATCTAACTAGAATTTCAAATAGGAATTCAATCATAGCTAGACAGAAAAACTGCCAATCAAAGCACCTTATTAGAGTAAGAAGCATCTCTCCTGGATTGGACTAGTCCACCATTTCAATTGATTAGATAACACAGGATGCACTAGCATCAAGAAAGCCTAAGTTTAAAGATCAAATTATCTTAAAATATTCTAATTTATTTAGGGAAGATTGTAATATTCGATAGATCTTACAAGATAATAATTAATTAGGGCTATTGAGATTAGAAATATGTTACTTTAGTTTATTCCACTTTCAGTCCTAGGGTTAATTTAGTAATTTTCTCCATCCTTGTTTATGAGTTGTATTTGGGCTTGAGCTTATGTTACTTGGGTGTTTCTAGGTCCTCGAATAATGCATAGGTTAGTAACATAAGAGATAGAGATGCAAATGGATTCAGGTTTGATGGGTATCCTACCTGTTTACCTCATTCAGGTCTTCTGGATGCAGCTCCTCTTACTCAGGTTATGATAGTAGACTTTAAGTTTGTATTTTAGCTTTATACCAGACCTGGGCTGTGAAATATTTTGAACATTAAAAGTTGAAGCCCGTTTTATAGCTTCAGACCACGCTTGCACTAACATACTTACAAAGTTACAATAATCCCCTTAATCTACCATTTTCTACCCTTAATTGGTTAATTCATCTATGAAAGCCCTAAACCATGAAATCCCAAGCCTTTTGCTGTCCTACATCATTAGAATTCTAAATACCTATGAAGCAGCAGCATGTACATTGTACCCAAAAAAGAGAAAAAAATAAACAGCTGAAGCAATTAAGATTGTAATTAATAAACCTTCTCTGAAAATATCTTTTCATAAGGAGGAAGAGGAAGAGGATCTGGACAAGTTTTAGCCACTTAAACTGAACTGTGGCAAACTCAAAATGATAATAACAACAACAACAATAATAATAATGAGTAAAATATTGTGTTCAATGCTCTGTAAAAGTGAAAACAAATTTATCATTATTTTACAAAACTTAGGATCATAAGCATCATCAAAGTGAAGAAGTTTCTCTTTCCAGTTGAAACCTTGAACAAAATTGCAAGAATATTCTTAACAGTAACATGTCGATGATAAATGGATGCATTCAAATATAAATGCTCATGGTTGACTCCACAGTAAAAACTTATGGAATGCCAATCTGATCAAGCTAGCATCTAGGAGAAGTTATTCAAGCTTACAAGCTGACTCCTCATCATCCTCATCACACCATCTGTGCCAATCAACCTTCAGGTATGGAGCAGGTTTCTCTTCAGACTTCAGTAGCCTCTTCCACCAACCTTTCTGCGCTTTCTGAACTGAGCATAGTATGTTTCTTAAACCAGTTTTAGTTTTACAACCCTACGCACCACGATGACAAATTTTTTGTTAGGACCATCCAACCTTTTCAAAAGTTCGATATTAAAAAAATTGGAAATATATTGTTTGGGTGAAGGCATCATATATTGTTTTACAACCCTACACACCATAATGACAAATTCAAAGTTAGGACCATCCAACGCTGCACTACCTTGATTAGTTTCAAAAGAATAAAAAGAAAATCATATATATTGTTTGGATGAATATAACATGAACTTCAAATTGTCCGTATTGAAAGAACAAGAACAATGTCAAACAATCCAAAAGGGTAAGAAGCTCACAATTACATGGATTCCAAAGTGTTCAAGGAGAACATAAGTACATAACACCAATAACATTGAAAGAAAAAGGAAAATCTATATGAAGGTCCCAAAATATAGTAAGTAGAAATCTCATGATTTCACCAACAATTGTTGGCACAACTCGTAAGAGCGAACCATGTCAACTAAGCTAGCCGGGGTGCGGATCCTGCCTGGTTGTTGGTAAGTTATATGTAAGTACCCCATAAGGGCTCACTGAGCTGCGGCCTACCCTAGCCTGGGATAGGGCAACCACCCCTGACCCTAAATTTTTGTCTACCACAAAAAAAAAATCTCAAGATTTCAGGCTAGTTATTGATGCTGCTGTCATCATCCTTAGATAACCACAAAGCATGAAAAGATTGTATTGTAATTTGTCAATGTCAAGATGGTGTAAAATGAAGTCAAGATCAAGAGCTCACCTCAGGTACAATGGGGCCATAAAGTTCTAAGGTAAAGCTGTAGGATTCACCTTGAACCCCAGAAGCAGAGAAACTAAACAAACCCTGAGGCTCACACTTAACAGAAACATCCTTAGCATCAGGCAGAGCAACAGTAAGATAAACCTTTTCAGAACGCTGTGCCCAGAGAACTTCAGGATGGCGACTGCATACACAAGACAAAGAATTTTTTCAATTGCCAAACCAAAAAATGTCTATATAATTCTTAAAACCAAATGGGGTAACAACACTCCATAAAATTTGTACTTTCTCACACTAAAAACATGATTTTGATGATAAATGGAAAACAAAGTTTCCCATACCAAAAAGTTTTAAAAAAAAATGGGGGCACTGTTAAACCCTCAGGTGGCCGGCCCATTGAGCAATATTGGGATTGCACATGGGTTCTCTCAGCAAAACTTAAAATAAAATTTTATTTTAAAAAAAAAAAGACAAGAAAAGAAAAAAAAAAAAGAAACACTTGTTGAGATTGAGCAAGTGTGCACTTGAAAGAGATGCAGAAAGTGCAAAAGAAGCAGGGAGTACCTCATTTGGTCTGTGGGAAAGGAGAAGGCGATGGAGAGAGTGAGCAGTGAAAATGGCAGTCGGTCAGTCTGAGAAATGAGTATATGACTTCAAAAGCAACGTCAAGTTTTGTTCTTGCCTTCTTGGCTGATATTCCTTGACGTGATGGCTGTTTTACTTTCCCCCACCTAGTCACCCCACCCTACATTGCAGTCACGTGGTGGTTTTGTGTTTGGGTTTCTTTTTTGGTTTTTCTTTTAAAAAATTAACACTGGGCTGCCTCAAAATGGGCCAGTTTTGGCTCGGCTCAATCAGGTATGGTATGTTTTGGATGAATATTTTATTAGCCTATTCTAACTAATTGTGTACTGTGAAATTGGAGAAGCTAACTCATTAGTCCACGAACTCTTTTAACAAAATTATATTAAATTTAATTTTTAAAAAAATTAAATCAAAGAAAATTAGGAAATTTAGGCAATTTAGTTTTGGGCTAATGGCAGTTAGTGAGTTAACCCAATTACTAATTTAATTTAATTTTTCAAATAAAAAATGATGATATACTTTTAGGTGATAGTTTATTAGATTAAAAATGAATCAAATTTTAAAATTAAGCTAAGTCGAGTTAAAATAAATTCAAACTTAAATTTTGCGAGGCCAACCCACATATTTCATTGAGCTACTTAAGCTGCACAATTTTGACAATTGAGTAGAAAAAAAAAATTATTCTTGCACATTAATTTTGTTTATACTAATAAATGATGAGTTATCAAGTATATACAGTAGTTAACAAAATAGTATTTTATTTATTGGTTAGACTTGACCTCTAAGTCAAACTGGTTCATATTTATAACGGGTTTTTACCTCTAAATTAAAAATGTTTAATTTTGTTTATAATTGGTTTTAAAAATATAACTTGTGGAATTTAAACCAATCAAACTTGGATGAAAGCACTCATCCACATGTTATTATTAAGTAATTTTCTCATATTTATAATTTATATTATTATCACCACTAATATTTTTTAATATAATATTTTTTTATATAAAGATTTATTCATATAATATTCTTTTTTAAAAAGGATTCTTATTTGTTTATTTAATCGATACTTTAAAAATTTAATTTGTGGAATTTAAACATAGTACTTAAAAGGTCATTGTTATGATGAAAAGCACTTTGCAACTAAGCCACATACTTTTATTAAGTAATTTTCTCATATTCATAATTTATATTATTATTATCACTAATATTTTTTCTTCCAATATAATATTTTTTCTATATAAAGTAATTTATTCATATAATATTTTTAAAAAATTCTTCTTTTTTGTCTAAGTTTTTCAATTCAATCACTTAATATGTTTTGGATGAATATTTTATTAGGCTAGTCTAACTAATTAAATGCTTGTGATTGAACTAACTTTAGTCCACTAACTCTTTTAACAAAATTATATTAAATTTATTAAATCAAAGAAAATTAGGAAATTTAGGCAATTTAGTTTTAGGCCAATGGCAGTTAATGAGTTAGCCCAATTACTAATTGAATTTTTATTTTTCAAACAAAAAATAATGGTATACTCTTAAGTGATAGTTTATTAGATTAAAAATGAATCAAATTTTAGGTTAAGTCAAGTCGGGTTAAAATAAGTTCAAACTTAAATTTGCTTGGCCAACCCACATATATCATTGAGCTATTTAAGCCTCACAATTTTGACAATTGAGTAGAAAGGAAAATTATTCTTGCACATTAATTTTGTTTATAATGATAAATGATGAGTTATCAAGTATATTATACAACTATAAAAATCGATTCTCATTTGTTTATTTAATTAGTGCTTTAAAAATATAACTTGTAAAATTTAAACATAGTACTCAAAAGGCCATTGTTGTAATGAAAACACTTTGTCACTAAACCACATAAGTTACTCATAATATAAAGTAATTTATTCATATAATATTTTTAAAAAAAATCTTCTTTGTGTGAGTTTTTCAATTCAATCACTTAATTTGGGAATAGGCTATAAATCCGAGTTATACAACTATAAGAATTAGATATTACTAATTTGTTAACCAATTTAATACACCTTATTAAGCAATAATCGAGTCATTGTTCATTAATATAAAATTAGTGTGTAAATGACATTAATGAAGTAAGAATAAGAGTAGCTATCCATTTTGGTCTTCCAAACAATACACGAGATTATATTAATCATCTAGTTATAATAGATCAAAGCTTTGTTTGTTTTAAATTCTCAACACCTCCAAACGGTCGTTCGACCGAATGAGAAAATTTTTCCTTTAGGAAAAGTGCCTTGTAACATGTGCTTTTTTCGTTTGCGTTGAGATGTATCTTAACCAAACATGCTTCAAATTGATACTTTTAGTGATATGTTCGACACTAAAATAGTCTTTCAATGTCATTTTTTTTTCATCAAAATAGTATTTGAAGGATAAAACTGGTAACATTAACTACTGTTAAATGACCTATTTGATATCGTTGATAAATAAATGACTAATATGATGTCACATATATTTTTAGAAAACCAAAATAAAAGTTCATTCTTTTTTTCTCTCCTTATTTGTAAGTGTTTTGTAATGAGAAGAATGGAGGGATGACGAGGAAGTCTATGTTGCCCATTCTTCTCTCTCAAAAGCTCCAAAATTCTTCTCCACAAATTAGAGAAATATTTTAATACTCTAAAAATAATACTCTCAACCGTTGAGATCTTATCTAAAATTCATTATATAATATTTTGAGTTTAATATTTGACATGAATTTATTTCCAAAGTTATGTGTTATATTTTGATTGGATTTGTGTATTGCTCTCATAAAACATAAGAATTTATTTTTAAATTGGGGATAAGGAAAGAAAAATAGTTCATTTTAAATTAAAATAAACAAGATAAAATAACTCTTTGTCCATTTCCTTCCCTTCTCATTTTCATTCATTCCTCCTCACTTACAAATGGGCTTATATCGTCATTGATGCTACTAAGTACCAATGAATGATTACATGCATAAATTAAACCTAAAATCTTTAAGTCAACGTAATTGGATTATGTTAGTCAAACCAACCTTCATTGGCTAATTAAAAATAACCTAGGTGTAAAACTTGACACAATAGCATATGTTTGGTCTTCCTTAACCTTTGTGACTGTGACTCATTCCTGACGATGATCTCCTTCCACACCTCGTCCATTCTCTCTGCGGCCTTGGGGAGTAGCTCCTCACTCCTTAGTCTTCAATGGCTTTAATTGAAGCACATTTGTATCGAAGCTCTATCATCATTGTTGGAAAAGGGGTGCCTTCATTCAAGGTAGTTCACCTTCACTGTAGCACTTTGGTGGATACTTTGCATCTCATCCATGTCTCTTTATTTATTAATTGGATTAACATTGGGGTGCACCTTCTCTGTTACGCACCCCTTTTATTTTTTCCACAATTTAGCTTGAGTGTCATTAATGGGGTCTATCTTGTGGTTATGCCCTTGAGGTATAGCAATTTGGTGAGAAGGAGACCATTAATCTTCTATCAACAATATCGAAAATCTTTGATTGTTTTTTTTAATAAATAATGAATTGGGTATTATATAAATGTTGACTATAATGCCACATAAGGCTCAACCATGACAAGTAAGATTTCCATTTATATTACTAATGGTTGGTAAATGAAATGATTAAATTGAGATGAGTTTTGATTAGTAGGGGACTACATTGCAAAAATTAATCTGTGAGTTATTAAATTGGGAATAAAAGTATGCAATCAAAAACAAAATTTGAGAATAAATATATTAATGAGAGAGATCAAAATAAAATTTTTATCTATTTTTTTATATAAAATTTTGATCTATTTACTTTTTTGGTACATATTTTTATCTATTTATTAGTTCACAGTGAATGATCCAGAAAATTTGGATAGTGAGAATAAATTTCTTCATATTGTTAAAACAAGAAAGAAAAAGCCTATATATAGTTTTAACAATTTTTTGAAATCATGTACCCCAAACCTATAAATGTAGGACTATGTTTGGTTGTGATTTTTTAAATATGACACAACGTGCAATGGATATACTTATAATTTAAAGAGGCACATATCTCTAAGTGTGTGTTTAAGATAATTGTGAAAATTTAATTATTTTAATAATTAATTATTGTATAAAAGTTTTTTGTTATAATCAATTATAAGAAAAAATTTATGTTTTGATATGTTAGTTGAAAAGTGATTTTAAACTAATCTGTTTTATTTAAATAGCATAAAAAATTATTTTTATATATTAAATTATCAAAATAAGTATAAAATAAATAATTAAAAAAATTATTTGATTGAAGATAAAATAGTATTTATATTTCACTATTGAGAATAATTCCAATAACTTTTTTCAATAATGTTCAAATTTAAGTTTCTCCTCCAACAACTTTTTTCCCAAGAAAAAAGCTATTGATTTTGGGTTATCAAATGTCCAAACACATTTCACTTCTCCTTCAACAGCTTAAAGCCAAAAAAAAAGTTGTTAATTCAGTTTTTAAACTGAATGAAACATGTTCTAAGACATTAAATGAAAAGTAAATAATTTATTATTCTCTTGAATGTCCATTTGCATTAAAAAGAATCTTTAACAAATAAGTACTAAATCTGTCACTCTATTGATTGTTTTAGTTCTCATTTGAACATACTAAAATATATATATATATATATAATAATTCATCTAAACATATTACAATATAATAAAAAAATTAAAAATTAGTAAAAAATATTCACCCAAGCACACTATGATTGATTTTTAAATATGATAAAGCAGTGTATTTTCATGTACTCAAACCTTTATAATTACATATACACCTCAATCATTTAAGAATGAGAAATATTTTATGTACATCAAAATACACATATCGTATTTACACTGTATGTTAACGTGAAAGATATATTAAATTATCATGTATGTGATTATAGTATTCTCGTGACATACAAAATAATTTTGTGAGTGAATTAGATAAAATTAGACGTATTTTGGTTTGATAAATAATGAGACTGATTTAAAAATGTAGGAAAAGGAGCCGTGTATTCTCATTTGGAAATGTGCTCTCTCATATTGTCCAAATGCAGGACAAGGAGCTCAGCAGGTTCACATTCCTGTCCCTGAAGGTTGCGCTGACCTTGCTGCAAAAAAACTTTGATCCAACGGCACATACAAATTTTAGGTGACTCCTAGGTAATTTTGATATGAGATGAATAAAGGAATTTGATATAAGAGTCTAAAATAGTGTTACTCAATATGTTTCTTAGATTAGTCATTTGTATTCACTTTTATGTAAGCTGCATTAATCTGAAGTTGTATATTTTGTGTTTATTGCTGGTGTAACAATAATTGGGTTTTACGAGTGGCATCTTATTGCTTTGTTGGCAATAGCCTTTCCTTCTTTCAGTTTGCATAATCATCCTTGCCAAATTGGTTGTGAGAGCTTGCTTATTTACATGATAAACCAGCAAACTAACAATAAGCACCTCAAAACCTACAAAACCAAGAAAACTAACAAGAGGCACACGACTAAAAGCCAAAGCAATAAACATTAAGAAAATTGACACAAAATCTGAAATTAAACCAGCAATTAGATTATTATGTTGCTTTAAAACCTGAAGCAGATGAAGACCCTATGACTTTAAATATTAAGTGGTCTTTACCTCTTTGTCCACGAGAGATTGGTCTGAATGAATTTACTCCAGTTGTAATGAATTTTGACATTTAGCCGTGCAATTGCTTACCGATAAAATTAAATTGTTATAAAAAATAAGATTATGCTTCAATTTTGAATAATTTTTTTCTTTAGTTTCTACATTAATCTATTAATTGAAACAAACGACGTTTGTTTCTTTTTTTTTAATTCATATGAGGGAAAATTTAAATTTACCAATTATCTGTAATAGATATTCAAAATATAGTGAAGAACAAAAAAAAGTATAAGGTCATCCAGAAATCACCTAGCACAATAGATAATCATTTTAACAAAAAATAAATTCACTAACTAATTCGTATACCAAATCACACATTGTACAATAATTGATCAAATAATATATGTACTGGAGATTAACAAAAAAATTACAAACACGAATTTAAATCTTATGAAAAACTTCCTTAGGTATTATATTTTTGGTTCTTGAACAAAAATCCCCATCATTATTACAAATCAATATCTTCAATTTGCTTTTACATTTAACCCGAGATATAACAACATATAATTATTCATATAAAAATATTGGTAAAGGCAAATATAAACCCATATGAGATCATGTTTGTCTTTGGCTTTTATTAATTGTCATCGCAGAGTAAAGAGATAAAGGAAATTGTCTCCTTTGAAATTTCAAGGGTAGTCCAGCATCAGAGAGTATTAAATTCATTCGCGAAATGTAAACTTTATCTCTAACATGATTATCTGTCACAACCCTTGCACCAATAACATTTGAACCTAACTCATCCACAATAAGTCTAGTTCCATTACAAAGACCTGCAGATTGGTCAATGTTCCTTAACAACATTCCAGGCACACCTTTTTTTTGAAAACCAACTTGTGATTAGGAAGACTTGAACACTTTATTCCATTAAGGAACTTAGAGGTCAACTATTCAACATCAATACTCACATCTTTATCAGATTTGCAAACAGAATCAGAGCTAAGATATTCTCTATCTTCCCTAGGGATCAATGAAAGAACAAATTCATTTACCTTCTCCACAATCTCAAGTGTCGATGCAAGTATTACCTTGTCTTCAAAAAACTTGTAATGATTATTAGAATTAAAATTAAAATTAAGCCAATTTTGTTAGGGTGTTTAACATAAATCAAGTGCAAAAGAATTATAAAAAAAAAGTGTATCATTGAACAAATAGATTTATAAAGCCAGTTTTATTTGGCTTCCAAGTCAGATATCCACTCATGTGGAAGGATGCGCCTCAACTTCAATATAAAACTACCACAACCCCCACCTCCTTTGGTGCATAACTAACACTATCATCACTCTTTGCAATTCACTTAGTAGATAGCTCAATATAACCCTGTGAAGTTTCTCAATCACAAAACACTAGTAGAAGGTCACTACCATGCATATAATCATAACCCCTATTCACATATAGGAACTTCAACTCATCTTGGGGAGTAATGCTTCCATTGCATATTTCTTAGCAACAACTAAGGCAGAGTTCAGAGGAACACCTGGGGCAGCTTTAATGAAGGTCAATGACTGAAGTAGCACAATGGTCACTGCTCCAAGACCAAAAACGTAAAATAAAGATCATATAGAACATGGAAAGAATCACATGTGAGCTTGAGCAATGTTAGTATCTTCAGCAAAGGCATAATAACCAATAGAAAAACCACATTGCTAACTTTACTATGAGTAATGCTAGTATCTTTAGCGATCTTAGGGACACTATGAGCTTGACTATTCTTGGCTTGGAACTACAACCTCCATTCGAACTACAGAATGAACAAGGAAATAAACTCAAATAATTACAAATCTCAAAATATTATAATATTGATTATCACTCATTTAAAAATTGACATGCTAATCTTTTATAATAGCTTGAGTCCTAGCAACATATATTGTCAGTATAGAATATCAATTCCTAAACCTATACATACTGTCAGTATAAGTTTATTATCACATTCATAATCACAACAAAGGAAATTGAGCATCAAAAGTAGTTAATCCAAAAAGCTAATGACAAACAAATATAGTAGTTAATCCAAAAAGCTAATAACCAAAGATATTAGTTTTCATTAAATAGAACTTTAATGCAATGACAAGCAGGCTAGTTGTTATACATTCATGTTGATGAAAGATCATTTAATATCTAATTT
The DNA here is from genome assembly GCA_029884595.1 of Ormosia semicastrata. NCBI lineage: Eukaryota > Viridiplantae > Streptophyta > Magnoliopsida > Fabales > Fabaceae > Ormosia > Ormosia semicastrata. Next base: position 7,468,539 of record JAQQTO010000036.1, on the reverse strand, counting down.
TTAAACACTTGACTCCCTCAATCAAAGTCTACTTTCTTTTTTCTATTATTTTTCCCTCTATCCCCACCACATAATTCATCTTTTGTTGTTCTCACTGGGTGAATTGTTCTTGAACTTCCACTGTCAACCTTTTGGAAACGTTGCATAATCTTTACACGTCTCGTGTCACCATTTTCCCTAGGCATTATATCCTTTTGTTCATAGAAAGTCTGGTCACTGTATCTTCTATCTAGCACTACATCATTGGATGACTTTAATGATAAAACTTCTAAGCTTGGAGATGTAACTGGAAGAACTATGTTTTAATTAGTCCCAATATACAAAAGTCCTAAATTTAAAAAGAAATACACACACGCATATGAAGTTTTTTTTATATGACTAATACATAGTAGAAACATTTATGTAACAAATAAATAAATTGTAATTGTAGACTGTCATCATCAAGGTTGTCATTTTTTGAGGCAAGTAAGCTATTCATAGATTCATCATCCTCAAGCCTTAAAGGGGAGGTTTTGGATGAGTTGCTATTGGATCCATCCTTCTTCCTTTGATGGTGAGGCCATATAAACTTCATCCTCAGTTTACTGGGAGAAATTATTCTAGTCTGCAGGTGTGGAAAGAATCAATGGCATATTTATCCTCATCAAATGCCTAGAACTCAATTAGCAAATTTCAAACAAAATCCAACTTTCAACAAAATATACAAACAAAAGAAAGCCAGTATATGACCACTTTCCTCCCACCAAAAGGCCCACTCCACTTCCTTTCCTCAAAAGAAAAATAAGGTTAATTGTAACAAAAAAAAAGGTAATTGTATCCTGCTCTTTTCTTTCTTTTTTTTTACATCCTTTTTATCTCTCCCTTTTTCACGTACCCAACAAATAATTATGACAAATTCATGCCTACTATTCACTACAAAAGTAGAAAAAGCAATAGCATAATTTTTGAAATCATGTTAAAAACATTCACTTGGAGGGAATCAATGTAATGAACCCCATAAAGAAACTAAATTGATGACTATTCTAACTCCTCGGGACAGAAACCTTGAATTGAAACCCAAAAAAAAAAAATTCTAAGACAAGTATAGACCATTTTCCCACCTCAAAGAGAATAAAGATTCAATTTTCATCAACAAAATCCTTGACCATTAGCTAAAACGGAACATCCCACAAGATTAACCGCTCAAATAACCACCAAAAGCTCAACAAAGAAAGATAATAAAGCGTTGGGTATAAATGTCAAACCTGAAGTTTCTTTATCCTCTCATACTCCATTAGATCTTTGTCTTTTTTGTCTCTCTTAACTTGGAAGCCAACTAAAGCAGTAGAGAAAGGAAGAGTTTAATTTTGTTTATCTGTCTCCATCAACTTACCAAAGGAAGGGTTGTGCACCTTCCAAAGGAAGAGTTTAATTCTGTTTACTCTCAACATTGTTGCTTTATTATTGAGTTTACTCCTTTGCCATTAATGGCACAACTTCTGTCTCTTTTTGAGTTGCGAGTAGAAGAATCATCAATAGACTCTTTGAGGTAAATGAGGATGTATGCATTATTCCATTGCAAGAGAAAAAGAACTTTCTCTGCCAAAATTTCATTTCACCATAAAATGAACAATTTGTTCATGGTCCAAATAGAAAAGGAAATACTAAACTGTCAGGAATCATCAAAAGGAAAAAACTAAACTACCCAATGAAACTAAGAAGCAATTAATTAGACATATAATTTGAATACAAAGGGACATAAAATCATTAAAAAAAAGAAACAAAAAACCCACGAACTGATTGGCAGCAATTAAACTTTCTTCAACACCTCACATGGAAGTGATCTACAGTATGACAAGATTTTGTCAATCATATATGTTAATCTGAAAGTGGATATTGCAATACATAAGTGATCTTGGAATCCAAAATTCTAACTATAATTATAGATCCCATGAATGGAGAGCATGAAGACTTAAAGCTCTCAATGAAATTCTTGTACACTTGAATTGCAGTCTTCCCATCAAGAATAGGAAGATTATCAATTGCAAAGGACCCACGAGCTGCAAGTGTAGTGCAGTGAAAGCAAATCTTTTATGAATAGATAGAATAGCCATGGAACAAAAATCTAGCAATGAACAGGACAGTCAAGTAATGGTTCACTTACAACAAACCAATAACATCTACACATAACAATCACATAAGGGTTAAAATACAAACTCAAACAAATACAAAATAAAAGCAAGAAAGCAACATGATAACTCTATGAAATAAAGTTATTACTCAAGCATTTTCTAATGCATTCATAGGCTAGATCCTTGAGTTTTTTTTCTTGTTTTTAGTATATATTTGACTAATTCAATATTTACTTACTTACAGGAACTTGTAAGGAACACGAGAATTTGCTTCTTACATAGGGGAGGCCGCGGCACTCAATTCACTGGAGCCGTGGCCTCAAGCTCTCGGATTATTAGTGGAGTTTGTCCAGAGAGGGAGGAGCCGCGACACTCCTATAGCCTTGTGTCACGGCTCTACGTAAAGTTCCAGGACCATGTTTTTAAGCATAGTGTCGCGACTTCCATAGATTTATGTCATGGCACACCTCCTTGTGATGGCCCAACAACGTGATTTTAATCACTAAGTGTCGCGGCTTCCATAGCTCTAATTCCACGACACTTCTATTCGTATGCCACAATGTTGTAACTTAAAACTAGAGAGTTGGAAATTGAAAAGGACAATTTTTTTGGAGACACAGGGGAGGAGACACAGGGTTTTGGAGAGAAAACTAGGAGGAAGCAACAAGGTGTGGATGAAGGATTAGAGAAGCTGGACACAGTGCCGTACATCCATCTAGACACTTAGTTTTTCCTTCCATCTTATCTTTATTTGTCATAATGGCTATGTTGTTTTTCCTTGAGATTATTGTTTGTGTAACCATGATGTTCTAAATTCCTTTTCTAGGGTCTAACGAATCTTATTATGTAATTTGATTTAAATTGTAATCTTTTCATACTCTTGTGATAATTTTGGTTATGATTTTATAATTCTATGCTTAATGCGCACATTTGATTGGTCATTATTTATGTTGTCTTGGTGAACCCATTGAACTAGACATAGAGATTTGGATGTTAGACATTGGAATTAGAAATTTCATGTTTAATTAAATTCAATTGTACGAATGAATTGATTTGCTAATAGAATAGAAATATACCTATTGGATGTTCATAACAAGTGTTTGATGTTTGTTCTTAATGCATGGAATTTTGTCAATTCACATAGAAATATAGTGTTTTGATTAAGTTCCATATGTTTATAAGGCCGTCGAAAGAGGTTTGTAAATGCTTAAACACGTTGGCTAACATAACCAGATTATGATCAAGAGTAATGAAAGGATTGCATGAATCAAATAAAATAATAAGTGAAGTTAGACCCAAGATTCCCCCAACCATTGTTTCTTCTCTGTTATTTTTATAATGTTTTAAATTGCTATCTTATTTTGTTCTATCAATTAAACACATAAATCAATTCGATTACCTGAAATAAAGAATAAGTAGCAATTGGTTAATAATTAGCATAATTTTTAATGCAATCCTCATGGGAACTATAACACCCTCCTTAGGGCATCACATTTCCGACTCGCGACTCATAATCTGAAAAGAAGTTCACACAAAGTTTGAGTTATAAAAAATGGGTTTCAAAATTTCATCTTTACTGAAATGTAAATTTACTGAAAATATTAGGTAATATTGAAAATCATATTTCAACTATTCATTATGCAATATTGACACTAATTAATATCACAATTTAAAGAGAAATATAAAATTAACAGACTTATTTTTTTTAACAGTAGCAAACCCCATAACGGGTCCTACTTAACAGCACGGTACAACACTAACATTAAATCTTAACATACTCGTTCCTTCTCTTGTATCAACTTGATGCATCAGAACTTTACTCCTTGTCTACCCGGCACATCTTCGAACTTGAGACAGTCACTTTTCAATATTTTCATCAATCTCTGAGTATCTACCACTCATTATGTCTAAGACAACTCATTCCTTCTATTGTATAATTTTAACAATACAGACAAAGCAAAACAATATAACAAAGAGGTGAGATCACCTACACCAATACTAACATGGCAGCACAGAGATAACACAAACATCAATATCATATAAATAGATCATACCATAATCATGTTATCAGCATTAATCAACTATCATCATCTAATCATTTATCAGTTCAATCATCATTCAAGTACTCAAAACAATTGTCATAGCCAACATTTCTCAATTAATATATCATACAGATATAAATGCTCAGATTTATGCATATGCACAAAGACTCAGTTTATCAAAAACAACTCCATGGAGGTTTTCACAATTTCGAGAAGAATGCTCAGTTAATTGTCGGCCTTAACCCAAAGACAATCTCCCGGTTGTTGAAAAGAATCGTGTTCTTGTCGGGTATCGTCAATGCGTTGCAACGGATCGCATCGCCCAAGTGGCATAGGGTACTCGCTAACGTCCCACTGGTCGACCGCAGCTCGACGCCCCAGATCCATCATAGACCTCACTATCAATTCTCATTCTCTCTTCAACCACAAGAGCCATAATAGCTATTAGCTATATTTTATATAATGCACGAATATATCAGTGCAAGTCCAACCCTAAAGGGCCAAATCTTTTCAATTTCATTTGTTCAATGTAATCATATGCTTCAACGCATATTTTTCCAATGCACGTATAATGCACCAAATCCAATCACAGACATATCTTTCCATTGCATGTATAATGCACCAAATGCCAATCATAGGCAAAACATGTCATTTTCTCACACAAAGATCCATATATCGGTTCTACAAGATTTATACTTTGTATTTTCAACAGAAAAATCATATTATCACATTTTCATAGTTATAAAACTCTTTCGTCAGTATTTTCACAAAATGCGAACATTTTCATTTCATTTTCACAATTCCAAAACATTTCTGTTACGTTTTTACAATTCCAAAACGTTTCTGTTATATTTTCACAATACCATAACACTTCTTTTATGTTTTTAAAATTTTGTAACATTTCTGTTATATTTTCAAAATACTGCAACACTTCTGTTGCACTTTTAAATCACGTATTTAATTTTTCAATGTTTTTCTCAATCACATAAAAATATACGTTTCTCAAATTGCGTAACGATTTTCCACCATTTTCAAAATCGCATAACTTAAAAATCATTCTTTTAAGTTGCGTAAATAATTTTCCATCATTCTCAAAATATTTAAAACACTTTCCAAATCACATAAGATTTTTTATCATTTTCACAATTACGTAAAAATATTCTATCATTATTTAATCACGTAGTGATTTTTCAATAATATTTTCAATAGTGTAAAATATTTAAACACTTTCCAAATCGCATAGAAATATTTTAATATTTTTCAAATTGCATTGTAGAAATATTTTACTTGTATTTCAAATCATTTTTAAGATACGTAAAATATTTTTCAACATTTTACAATTACGTAAAATATTCCTCAATATTCTAAACATTATTTTGGACTTAAATAAATCAATCTTAATTCAAGAAATCCTTTTCCAAAATATAATTCACAAAATCACTTTTCCATTGATATAAATCAACGTTTCAAAACTTAGCATTTTCTAACGTCTTTCAAAACTCAAAAATAAGTTATACGTTAGTAAATTTTCAAAATACCATTATATTCTCTATTTTTCCCAAATCATTTCTAAATCAACCTTCCTCAAAATAATATAACTTTCTACTTCATTTAATATATCTTCTTATTCAAGAAAATCCTTTTTCATAGTATATTTCACAAATTCACAATTCCATTGAATTAAATCAATGTTTCTAACTTTAAAAATTACTAATGCTTTCCAAAATCCAACGGGATTTTAATAAATTATTTTTAAAACAAATTGAGGCTCACTTGCAACCTCTCTTTTCCATTTACATAAAAATTCATTTCTCAAGTGCTAAAATATTCTGATTCTCTTTTCAATTTTCTTGTATTAAATTAATTATATTTCCACTTGGAGAATCATTTTGTTTCATCAAAATCAATGCATTACAAGCCTTCGAAAACGTGAACATGACTATTGAAACCATCAAATATTTTTCCTTCTAAATTGATATGATTTTACACAAACAAAACAATTAAAAATTTTGTTTTCAAAACCGCAAGACTTATGGTTATAAAACCAAATCCATTTGTTCAAATTCATTTTTATTTTCTTTGCAAATCTTTTTTTCACTTTCTTTGCAAATCCTTAAAATCATCATTGCTATTTTCATTTAAATCTCATATTTTGTAAAACACTTAGAAATTTTTTACACAAAATAAATTAATAAAAATTCCTCAAAAATCATGTTCTTGTATTCTTTGAAAAATAAACTCTTTGTTTATTTTCCTTGTTTTTCTAAACATTCATTTTCATCATTCATGAAAATACTCATTTATGATCACCTATCTTGAGGTGTCTTAACCGATATTCACCATGTTTCTAGGGACCAAAAATTAATTCTCTTGTTCTTGAAAAATTTTAATATGAACCCTAATCAAGGGCATCAAAATCGTAGTCCTTCCTTAGCCATTGGGACCAAAATTAATTTTTTTTCCATCACCAAATCATGGCATACACATACATACACATCATATATATATATATATCAAAAGCATGCTATATTATCATCATGCATAGTATAAGCATACCATCAAAATCATAAACTCATGCAAAGTATATATTAAGCATAGGCAATTAATCAAAGCTCATAAACACATATAAATTATTACATGACCATGGATATGAATCCTCACATGGATTCACCATCCACCAAATATAAGACCATCTCTCACCACCATGCTTGGTTGGTGAGATGAATCTCCCTCTTACCTCTTGAAGATCCTCAAAAACTTCTTGATTTGCTTCTTTTTTCAAGTCCTTCACCACCAAAGGCTTCTCAAATACAAAACAAAGTACATAAAAATTAGTATATTAAGCTTGATTAAGAGGAACCATGGATCAAACATGGTTTAGATCATGAAAAAGAAGAGAAGAAATGAAGTCTTCTTATACTTCACCTCAAAAACCCAATAACTTTGATCTTGAAGAAAGTCCATGAAGATGAATGATTTAGAAAAAATCTCCAACATGAAAGTTGCTTAAAATATCATGTAGATTCAAGATCTATGGTTAGATTAAATTAAACAAACCATGGAACAAACATGGTTTAGAAAATCATAAACATGAATTTAAACCATAGAAATCAAAGTTTACCTCCAAGGAAGTAAGGTAAAAGTGGGATTTTGAAGCACTTAGAGTGGAATTTTGGGAAAACTTTCTAAATGGAAAGTGTTTAGAATGTTGTTTAGCTTTAGGAAATGATGTGAGTAAAAATTATAGGTGAGTGATAGTATATTTGGTGGTGGAGGCCGAACCAAATGGAGAGAAAAGGAAGAAAAATGGTGTTTTGGTTCTTGGAATTTTTGAGAGAAAGTGTTGTAAACTTTTTGATGAAAGAGAAAATGAAATTATGAGAGTGAATATGGGTGGGCTGCTGCTACCGTGAATGAGTAGAAAATTTTAGGAGATTTGCATGAAGGAAATATCTCATTTTGAGTGCACATGCTTTTCCACATGGCTTATGTCATCTTTGAATTATTAAATTGTCATGCTAGATAATTCAAGAACCTTGGAGAAGCTCTCCAAGCTGCATGACCGTGTGGCTCTTCATAGGATTAGGGACTTAATTGTTTTCAATTAAAACCTAATTGTATGTTAATTAATTAGTTAATTAATTAGGTCTAGTTTCCTAATTTCACTTAATTAATATTCTAACTATATAACTAATTAATTAAACATATTATTACATATATTATAACCTCTAATTAAAATTAGGATATCTAATTAAGAATTAAATTATAACAATTTAACATTTAATTTAGTTTACTTAGCTTGTTAATTAGGCCATTAGATTAACCAAATTAGGATTAATTAATTACTAATCAAATTCAAGCTACTTATTGTTGACTTCATCTTTTCTTTGGCTACTAAAAAGCCTATTCAAAGTTGTCTCCTCCTTCCTATGCATTCTCCAAAACCGTCCCCCTCTTCCTAATGCATTCATGAAGTTGTCATCATTATTAGTCACCATCTACTGATTTCTAGCCATTGATTAATTGATGGTTAAATTTAAATGTAGACTTTTGATTTAGAAGACTTAATCTGTATTAGATCTTTTTCCTTTAAATTCTAACCATTAGATGTGTCTCCAAAATGAAGGGTCAAGATTACTCCTTCTTACTTTTAATCCAATGGTCATAATTAGTCTTTGCTACTTTTTAAGACCAAATTTCCACCCTTGATTAATTCTTCATCCAATTGTTATAAATGGTCCTTGTTACTTTACAAGACCAATTCTACACCATTGATTAAATCTACGGTTGATATTGAAGCCTTTCTTATTAAGCTTGTCTAGATTAAATCTTTACCATTGATTAGATCAATGGTTAACATCTAATGTTTCTTTATTTATTTCTCAACCATTGATTAAATCAAGATCAAGTCTCCACTGTTAATTAAATCAATGGTGGATATCCAAATCACCAATGTTGACTTAAGCAATATAATTTCTATTTTTATCTACTAAAAACCTCATGAAAGAATATATTTACTGTATTTTTATCGCCCGATAATTAAATACAGTACTGAACACAATACAAGAAAATTTCTAAAACTGTTTCCGGATTCAGGTTTAGTAAGATCCACTGTCTCCGTCTAAACAGTACAAATTTTTCTATGCGTAGAAAAATTTTCACTTTGCGGGACCCACCTGGGCCCACGTAAGGTCACTTGGGCCCACATACACCCCCTGGGCCCACAAACAGTAAAAAAATTTCATAATCATCCATAAAATCATAAAAATTAGAAAACGCACAAATATCAAATCAGATTACGTAAAATAATTACCTAACGGTAAAAAATAAATTAAGTAAAAATTTTTCCGGCCCAAAAATTTTTATTTTCTTGACACGGAGTAAATCACTCAAAACGATCAAATACGCTGACGGAATAAACAAAATAATTTTACAGTATCCAGAAATTACTAAACAGTAAAATTTTATTAACTGTCAAAATTACTGTTTAAGAGATACGAAATTTGGTGTGTTACAGGAACAATTCGTAAATACTCACTCTTATTACTTGTCGATACGTGCGCTTGCATAGTCTAGCTAAATAGGCAACACAACAACAATCTATTTTGGAAATAAATCTACTAACTAAAAAGTCAGAATCTCCATCATGCTTGAAGACATCACTGAATGGAATTAGAGACAACCCATGAAGAGGAATAAGCTCATATTCACAAGTAGTGATAGAAGTTCTGAACTGAAATACCAATCGATAGTCATGAGTTATGGCTTTATAACAACTGGTGATGGGCACAATAGTGAAGTAGGTCATCTTATACACAGCCCCCTCTGCCAAGATAGACAGAAACTTATATACTAGAGTTTTTTTTTATTGAAGCTTGAATTTTACCCCCTTGAAAAAAAAAGGTTAGCAAAAAATTTATGAACAAAATAAACAAAAGCAAATAGTATTATGATAGTTACATATTCATCCAACAAAATCATTTCGATAGAACTTATTTGTGATGTATTATTGAAGGCTAGAACAATCCAAAGGTGTATAACCTTGAGCCTCCAAGCTTCCTTCTTAATATAAATTTTGTTCACAAGATCAAATGGAGGTGACATATCAACCAAGCACAATGTGGAAAAAAAAAAGAAAATAGTAGAAACTAAGCACAAGTTAAAGATATGAGATTACGAAGGTAAGAAGTTCAAGTTGGATGATTACACACAATCTAAGAGCAATAGCAACTCATATTTATAAGCCCAAAATTTTGAATTTGAATTCATAAAAAAAAAGGGAAAAACTCAGCCATACTCATTACATCAGCATTTGTGACATGGTTAGCAAGACATATAAGCATATGTACAATCAAACATGAGAAGGCTTGGAACAACATATGTACAATCAAGCATGAGAAGACTTGGAATAGGAAAACTAATTAATCAAATCAAAACAAATTAAAAACAAATTTGAAATTTTGCTACCACTAATAGAATAAAAGGAAGCTCAAACCCCTTAACTCCACCACGTGCAAATCGAACTATTAGGTCTTCTTATTCAGCATGTAAACATGATTTGGTGAAGTAGTACACAACTGCTTATACCGTCAACATGAAATCACTATAACCTGAAAGCCACTGAGTGATGCGTAGGCATGCAATAGTGACGACAGCAACAATGTTTTTCATAAAATTGGATTAACTAACCCATTTGAAAAGCATGATTCAGCTCCCACTCTTATAAGTCTCATTCAACTGAACCCACACCACGCCTACTTCAAACTACAACACCTAAGATTAGGATAGACTCAAAGTAGATGCTCTTACCTACAACCTAGTAATTCCTACTTTAACTCTAAAGTGTAAATTAGTATTTGAGAAAAAAAAATGCAACAACATCACACCCACGTGATCCCTTTTATCCCAAAATTTGAAATTTGAAGGAAAAAAGGGGAAGAAATGGTGAAGTAGAGACGAAGATGGAGAAGGAGAAGGAGAAGGAGAAACAAAGGAGAGAGAAAGATAAAAGAGAAAAAAGAGGAGAATGAAAAGACTCAGCCTTCTCCTTCACACTTCCTTACTCACGCACGCGACAAACATGAGAGGAAACAATTGAAATGCTTAAGCTTTCCACACAATATGTCCAAAATATCCCTCATTGACTCCATAAATGACACGTATACATGGTACAATAAATGCAACAACACCACACCCACGTGCTCCTCTTTGAAAATTCTAAACCCATTCTCTCCTGTCAATGGTAGCCACCCAAACACTTGAGTGTGTGACACGTGTATAATAATAGTAACAGGCACAGTAATATAAACTGTTCAGTAGTTGTATAGTGTATAGATTAGGGACTGCTACATGGAGCCAAGGACCAATTTTGGATAGGTTCCTGGAAATTTTTTTCAGTTAGGTGTTTCTCACAACATTTATACAGATGAGTAAGGGTGCACATGAGATGAGTTGAGACAGGTTTGATTTGACCCGAACCTGACTCGATATTTTTACTGAGCCATTTTTCTGGACTTGAACTCAACTCAACCATGGCCCAATAATGACTGAGCTCAAATCGGCCAACCCGATATGTAAACGTATTGTATAAATTTAAATATTATGTATAGTTAAGTCATAAAATTATAAAAATGAGAAACTAAAATTAAGATATATTTTACAATATATATTTCAAAATAAATAGTATAAATATAAATATTATTATATTATACAAAAGTTATTAATTTAAATAAAAAAGTCTTGTTATCTATAACTAATTATAAAAAATATAAGTTTTAAAATAATTTAAAATATCAAATTAGGTGAGACGACCCAAAATATAACACAAACACCCAAAAACACTTGATCTAATTTCTAAAACTCAAACTTATCCTACTTAACTTCAGTTTGGATCTAATTAGTAGAACATGCTAAGTCTTAAATATCCCTACAAATGAGTAAAATTATTATAGAACAATATTTTACAGAAATGTTACTACGAACCACATATTCTGTAAAAAGAGTATCACAATTTTGTTAATATAAAAATCATTAAAAAAATTTAAATGTAGTATTTTTGTTCATTATCTATTAATTTAACATGAATAAAAGTCTAAAAAAAAAACATTAGGTGAATTTCACATACATGCACACACAAAATTGCAGATTCGCAAGCACGTTCGGCAAATAAATTTGTAATGTAATTTTTATGAATGTTCCTATTAGCACTCTTAAATACTTATCCACATTCTTCATAGTTATTCATAAAATTTAAAAAAATTAAAATTTTAATTGATAAGTAAGAAGTGTAAATAAATAATTAAAAGTGTTAATAACCTTATTCAAGTTTTATATCCAAAAATAACAATTATATTTTTATATTAAATAGTATATATATATTTTTTTATATCTCATCTAATATTATTTATTATACATATTTTTTTATTATTTTTTTCACTTAATCATATTTCTTAAAAATAATATAAATAGTGTTATATATTTTTTTAAGGGTGTAAGATGATCATTATTGATAAAAAAAAATGTAACTTTGTAAATAATACTTTATTATTATTTAATTTTAAAATTAATACCTATTAATTTGAGATAATAAAATAATCAGGTTTGGAGTTTGAGGAGGACCGGCAAATCTAGAAGCCCGTGGGTCTGGGTTTTAGGCGAACTTCTCTAGCACCATATCTGGCTGCGGCAATTGGCCGTTTTCTGCACTCTGAAGTGCACCACAGCAACACGATCTCAGTCTCAGCCTCAGGTATATATGTTACTTCTCCTCTTTTTTCGTAATAGCTTAGCGGTTCTTCTCTGTAAAACTCCCAAATTCGATTTACTTCATAACGTAGGTTCTAGGATTCATTTAATTCGCATTTTCCTGAATTTGTTGCGAGTGGCTTGGTAGTTTTCTAGTTTCTACACATATGCTAATATGCTTAGGTTAGCTACCTATAAGGATCTGCTTCTAAATTTGTTGAGTGGGTAGAAACCCTAAACGCTTTTGTTACCAAATCATTTTCACTATTTTTTCACACCTAAGTAGTTATTGTTCGGTTCTCTTTGTTTTCAGTTTGCTCATCAGTCATAACCACTCCTGACCTGAGATTATAATCATTATATGCAACTGTTATTGGTGAAAACTTTGGGTAATTGTTTCTACTATATTGTCCAAGCTATGCAAAATCTTCTTATTTTCCAGAGAATGACATTTTAGAGTGAAAATCATTTTCTGCCAAATCAAGGTTTTGTTTCAAAATTATCGGGCTTTCCTATGTATCATGAACTATGAACTTGTGGCACTGGTTTCAGATTTCATAGAAATTGATTTTATATTCCCTGCTGCTGGCCTGGATTTGTTTGCATTAATACTTTAGCCTTTGCTCCATTTTTTTTTCTATGGTGAGGATTTGGTATTTAACTTTTAACTTGAGACTTAACATCCCAGTTTCTCTCGGCTGTAGTATGCATTCTCCCAAAATCAAATAGAGTAGCAACTTTATGATTTTTATACTCTTATTCCTGTTGTTTTGTTCTGTGATAAGTCCGGAAGACAATATTTTATAGCATCTAAATGTTTACTTTCTTAAATATAGTTAGGTTGCTTGTTTGGATCGTATGACGTATCTCTACAATATTTTCTAAACATTGATAGATTTTTCAATGAAGTTGTATCTTATGTTCTCCGTGCTCTTGATTTTGTAAATATTATTTATGTACTATCAACATGTATACAACTTGTATTTTGCTCTTGAGACACCATTTGGCAGTTAACATAACTATCACTTATGTACTGTTATAAGTCCGGAAGACAAGATTTCATAGCATCTAAATGTTTACTTTCTTAAATGTGGTTAGATTGCATGTTTGGATGGTATCTTTACAATCTTTTATGAACATTGATAGAATTTTCACTGAAGTTGTATCTTATTTTCTTTGTGCTCTTGATTTTGTAAATCTTATTTATGTACTATCAGATCCTGTATACAACTTTTATTTTTCTCTTGAGAAACATAACTATCACTTATGTACTGTTATTTAGAACTATCTGCTTTGGAAGTCAAGTCCCTAATTGCCAATAATACTAAAATCTTTCATTTGGATGTGGGATGTGTTATTGATTGTTCTATATGACACATCATTTTTGCTGAAGAGCAGTCCTTTGCTATTGCATTATTGAGATAGACAATTAATTGCTGAGTGTTGTTTTTTTAGAACTAAAAACTTGTTTGAGGAGAGGAGATTCTAGTGCAGGGAATTACATAAGATTCAATAAAGTAGGTTTACCCTTCTCTGAGGTCTGGGTAAACTGAAATCAGAATTTGATGTACTGTGTTATGAATACACAGCAATTTCTCTTTTTGTGGATTACTTACAGGGCCAAGTGTGCTTGAAATGAAAAGCTGAAGAGTGATTCAGAACTAACCCTTCTTTATATTTGTTGTTTCCTTGTCCGCATTATTTATAGGTTGCTTTGTGTTCAAGATTGTTTTTTGTTGAATGTTCATGTAGTAGTTAGTAGATAGTTCCTTCACATTTATGTTATTTTATCTTTTTGCTTTATCAGGTGTTGATTTATAATTTTATCTTTTTCATTTGTTTTGGAGGGTAGTGATAGTGGAGTGGGGGCTTGGAGAGGTTGTCTTTTTCTGATCTTATTATTAATGGCAATGGTAGATGAAGACCTGAAGAATTAAGTTACATGTCGTAGACTGGCTATGTAACTACTTTTATTCAGTGTCTGTAGTCTTTTTTGAGATCTCATTGCTCATTCTTCTGATTCAATTTCAGTGTTGGAGACTTTAGCTTATAGCAATTGAAGTTTGTTTGATATCAATTCTAAGCAAAAGTCAACATGCAAGTTTTTCCTGCTGAAGGTGAAAATGCTTTGTCAGTTGTTGGTCCAAGGCCAATGGAATGGTCTACTGTTCCTTATAGTGCTCCTCATGCTCCCGGGCCAAATGGAAAGCAGCGGACATCAAGTTTGGAATCACCAATCATGTTGCTAACAGGCCACCAGAGTGCTATATATACCATGAAGTTCAATCCAGCTGGATCAGTCATTGCATCTGGATCTCATGACAGAGAAATTTTCCTCTGGAATGTACATGGGGATTGCAAGAACTTCATGATTTTAAAAGGTCACAAGAATGCAGTTTTAGATCTTCACTGGACTACAGATGGGACTCAGATAGTCTCTGCCAGCCCTGATAAAACTCTGAGGGCATGGGATGTGGAAACAGGAAAACAAATTAAAAAGATGGTAGAGCATCTCTCATATGTTAATTCATGTTGTCCTTCTCGGAGGGGGCCACCTCTTGTTGTGAGTGGCTCTGATGATGGAACTGCCAAACTATGGGATATGCGTCAAAGGGGTTCCATCCAAACATTCCCAGATAAATACCAAATTACGGCTGTCAGCTTCTCTGATGCATCGGATAAGATTTACACTGGTGGTATTGATAATGATGTCAAGGTATGGGATTTGCGTAAAGGTGAGGTTATCATGACACTTCAAGGTCATCAAGATATGATTACTGCTATGCAATTGAGTCCTGATGGTTCCTACCTTCTTACAAATGGCATGGATTGCAAGCTTTGCATTTGGGATATGCGCCCATATGCCCCGCAAAATCGCTGTGTGAAGGTGTTGGAAGGGCACCAACACAACTTTGAAAAGAACTTGTTGAAATGTAGTTGGTCACCTGATGGAAGCAAGGTCACAGCTGGTAGTTCAGATCGAATGGTTTACATATGGGATACCACTTCTCGACGCATCTTGTATAAGCTTCCTGGGCACAATGGATCTGTTAATGAGTCTGTATTTCATCCCAATGAACCTATTATTGGATCTTGCAGTAGTGACAAGCAGATTTATCTCGGGGAGATATGAGGCATAACGTTTAGAAACCTGCCAAAATGAAATGAACATGTTGGTGCTTTTGACAACCATTAGGGAGTGGTTAGATTTTAGAAATGCTGAGTTCCTTCTGTTGTTTCCTGGTCGATCAATTCAGTGACTGTATGATATTCTGGCAAAACATTTTGTCTCGTACTTTTTTTATTATTAATGTAATTTCATAATTTGGGATTTTTTTACATTGGTGAAAATGGCTCCACCCTTTCATGCTAAACTTCTCGGGCCTTTCGGTTTGATCTCTTAATAGAAGTTGACAACGTACACCTCTTTGGAAGTTTTAATGGGAAAAAAATGGACTTATTCCTCTCATGTAGTATAACAAAGATCATTATTATACATATGGCATGTCATGACGGGTTTTTTTTTTTTTTTAATTGGGGGATGGCTTTCTGGTTAAAAGCATTTTTCTAGTGTTTGGATTAACCAAAAATAATTGTAGCACAAGAGTAGGGATGGCAATGGGGTGGGGCATGGGATGTGTTCGTTATAGGTATCTATTTGTGATTATTACAGATTCATTTGTGATTATTAAAGGTTCATTTGTGATTCTTATAGGTAGATGGGAGTATTCACGGGTATCCATGAGTAGTTAATAATTTAAAATAAAATTTTAATAATTATAAAAAAATATAAAAAAAATAAATTTTAATATTATATACTACAATTTTGTTTAACAATTTAAGATATTTATAAAATTAAAAGAATATTATAAATAATAAATTAAATTTAATTATATTTTGTAATAATCAATTTACATAAATAACTATTATATAAATAGTATATTTTTTTAAACAAATTTTATCATTATGGGTTCATTTAATAAAAAATCTATTTTAAAATAATAAAAATATATGTATTTTAATAAAAAAATCTACATTGTGGGCTATTAAATTGGATAAAACTCCTCAAAATTTAGTATGTGTAAGTAAGTAAATATGAAAGTTTATATGATAACTGATGAATTTGAGAAACATTTATTTTATAATAAATATATAAAAATAATTAATAACTAATAAAATATTAAACTAAACTAAAAAAAAGGTAGTCTAGATAAAATCAAGGTCCATGACTTGCCCACTTTATCCTATGTTTAGATATTTTTTCATTAAAGGAACGAAACATATTAAGTAAAAATGGAATAGAAAGAAAAGTAATGGAATGGAACATAATTTTCATTCTCTTTGTTTGCAAGTTTCATTAATGGAACGGAACGGAATGGAATTACTCATGTGTTCTTCCCATTCCACCTTAATTTTGGGGGGAACAAAAGTTAAGCATTTGAGGGGAAGAAAAGGGAAATGATTCATCATGTGTTCCGTTCTGTTCTCATGCATTTTAAAACTCCCAAACAAGAGAAGTCATTTCCGTTCCTCTCATTTCATTTTCGTTCCCCACATTACCTATCATCCAAACATAGTGTATCACTTTAGAACAACATTTTTGTATTAAATTAAATAAACAGAGACTGGTTGAGTTGAAGGCTGAGGGCTGTGGGATGAGAGAGAGGGAGAGAGAGGGAGAGGGAGAAAGAATTAGTTTGATTAGGGTTTTGTTTTGTTTAGTTTGGAGAAGAGGAAGAAGGGATGAGCAGGAGCTTGGGAATAACAGTGAAGCTACTACACGAGGCATCCGGTCACGTGGTAACGGTGGAGCTCAAGAGTGGAGAGCTCTACAGAGGAAGCATGATCGAGTGCGAGGACAATTGGAACTGTCAACTCGAGAACATTACCTATACTGCCAAGGTCTTTATTTTCTATTTAATTTACATTCACAACTCTGCTTCATCATTGAACCACGGAATCCAACAATTTTTGCTATACTGCCAACGTTTAGAAACCTGCCAAAATGAAATGAACATGTTGGTGCTTTTGACAACCATTAGGGAGTGGTTAGATTTTAGAAATGCTGAGTTCCTTCTGTTGTTTCCTGGTCGCTCAATTCAGTGACTGTATGATATTCTGGCAAAACATTTTGTCTCGTACTTTTTTTATTATTAATGTAATTTCATAATTTGGGATTTTTTACATTGGTGAAAATGGCTCCACCCATTCATGCTGAACTTCTCGGGCCTTTTGGTTTGATCTCTTAATAGAAGTTGACAATGTATTCCTCTTTGGAAGTTCCAATGGAAAAAAAATGGACTTATTCCTCTCATGTAGTATAACAAAGATCATTATTATACATATGACATGTCATGACGGGTTTTTTTTTTTAATTGGGGGATGCGTTTTTGGTTAAAAGCATTTTTCTGGAGAAAAATGAGTGTTTGGATTAACTAAAAATAATTGCAGCACAAGAGAGAGAATATTTATGCTTGTTTTTTTCAATAATAATATTTACACATTATTTTTTAACATTATTCTTACGTTACTTCTTTTTTAGATAATAAAACAAGAGAAAAGTAAACATTCCAATTCAAACTCTCTATCTTTTCTTTTCCAAATTAGAAAAGTCTAGAAGTATAAAATTTATGATGTGTAAATATCATTATCTTTTAAAAAACAATATTTTAGTTTATGAAAAAAATTTAAAAGTGCCTGACTCTAAAAAATGCTCCTTGGACATTTTTTAAATGATACAAACTACCCTTTTTCTTCATTCATTAACAATGATTTTATTAACATGTGCTCTTAGAATATGTGTTAAGGATTAAAAATAATATTTATTACTTATTATTAATTATTTAAAGAAATAAATATTACATGTTATTTAAATTTTTAAAATAATAAATACTTGTACTTTTCATTTAATAGTTTCTTTTTTAATTCCTTAACATGTCACACATCTTAACAAAACACTTTCTACAATTATCTCCCGATATTGGTTATTGTCAAGTGTCAGCAACATTGTCATTTGTCTTGATAGATGATAAAAACAAAAAAAGATACATGATTCAAATAGAATTTTAATTATTTAAATATATTTTATTTCATTTGAACTTTTCTTTGTGAACTTCAAACTTTGTTCACTTGGTGTGACAATTTTGATTGATTTAATTTATATAAATTGTGTTAATTAATCTATGCATCTCTTTTAAATTTGGATGAAAAACCTAATTGTCAAGAATACTTCAGCTAGAGACATCCCACTTACTATATGAAACATTGAAACCTCCATATAATTAATTTATAATTGCTAAACAAAATAAATATAGATGACTTATGTTCGTTAAATAAAAAAAAAATTGACTGATATTAACTTGTATGAGATTTAAAATAAACACAATTAGTTTATATCAGCAAATACACATCAATTAGTTATCAAAACAATTACAATTTAGGCATTATCTTTTAAATATTTAAACTTATGCCAACAATAAGTTTTTTTTTTTTTAAAAAGAAGTTAACATAGAGGTTTTTTATCATGTGAAAACTCAAACATTATTTTCAAATAAAGGTATGTAAAAATGGGTGGGGTGCCAACGTGTGTTGGTCCGAATGAAAAGGGCTCGAGTCCCTTAAACACACGGTTCTGGGTTCAATTACGATATTCATGTATATAAAAAGAACACTATTGAGAGAAATTCTCGTTTAAACATATGATCGTACTCCAAGATATTAGTCTTTCATCTATCGGGTAGGGAAATACTTTGAAAAAAAAGGGTGACATGTATAAATTATTTTAAAATCGTATTCAAAAAAGAAGTCGAGCTTTTGACTCTATTAATGTCATTTATTTTTTGTCACGATTCTAAAATATATTTCTATTTTATTGATTTTTTGTTAAGTTGGAAAAAAAATTCAATGTTATGTAACATTTGTGTTGGCCTAAGTGCCACAATATTGTTTTAAAGCTATAAAAATGGGCTAATCTAGTCCAATCGAGTTGGCTTAGGTTGGAACTTGGTAGTTAAGTGAGCTAAGCCAAGTTGGACCAGTTTTGAGAACGAAGTCTTCCAAGTAAAGGGAAGAATAAAAGCTAGATGTCATTTCCTTCAAAGCCAAAGCATCATATATCTAATTTCCCTCAAAGTCACAAAGGCTTCAATGTTATTTCTTTTGCGCTTAATGACAACTGTGCCATGAAATTATTTCGTAATCTTATCCCCTGAATCAAGCCATTTACACCTAGATTTATGGAACTAGAGAGATTCTTCTTGACAAAGGACTTCCTCATACTCTCTCTAGATCTTTATTTGAAGGTCTTCTATAAAGGAATTTGGTCCATGAACTACGTTCAGAGTAACACCATCCAACCTATTGTAACTTCTGTTTCTTCTTGAAAATATCCCAAAAAACTATTTTATTTTAGTTTATTAAAAGGAATTAGTAAATTGAAGCATATTCTCTTCCTAGGGCGTATTATTCTTCTATTCCTCTACAACAAAATTTCTAAAAGAATAGCGTGTCAACCAAGCTAACAAGAAATGAAAAGGCTAACAACCAAAGGATCTCATATGAGTGTCCATGATTTATGATCCATAAGGGAGTATGATTAGATTTAAACTTTAGGAAATGAAAAACAGAAGCCACATGAAATTTGAATCATTATCGAAGATTAACGACTACCCTATCCAGCCCTTCTGTAAGATTCCTTCTAGACCAAGTAAATGGGTTACCCTTAAAGACATCATCAAACAAGCCAATATCTTACAAACAAGCCTTGAACTCATTACTATCATGTTGATTGAAACTATTACTACCTCTTGACTTCTCTGGTTGAAGAAGAAGAGAATTAAAAATCCTCGATAACACACAATGAGCCAGAAATAGTGGACGAGATTTGACGAAAAGAGTCTAAAGATCCTGGCAAATGGAGGGTTGGGAACTAACATACACAGCTAAAAGAAACCAAGGCTCCTCATCACTAAACTTAACCACCATATAGACTAATTTTTTATTGTGACTTTCCACTCTTACATCCCATAGCTTTGTATCCTATTTACACGAAATGCCTCTAAAGAAACCTTGAGCATCACTAACAAAACAAACATCAAACCCAAATCTATGAATAATCTGATTACATCAATGACCACTAATGTGAGATTCCATGAGAACCAAAAAAGAGGCAGAATACTTGGACTTCAAGTCCTTAATGAGGGAGGAAAACCCAAGAGAACTAGTTCCATGACAATTTAATAGAACACATTCATGGGAAATTGAAGAGGGATAAAACAGGGCTAAAACCCTAATATTGCATGGGAATTGGTCCTACCTATTGTGCACCATGCAAAGCTGCATTTTTTGGACTAGATAATCGCCTTTGGTCATTAGAAGAAGAAGCCAAATAAGGACTATTAGCATTAGGGGGCTTAGGAGGAAGAATATGTTATTGAAGATGCAAGCTTTCCCTATGCTAAGCCTCTTTAACATCATTGGGCTACACAACAATATGACTCATTGTAGGATTATTAAATTTCTTACTCTCCTAAAATTCATCCCACTGGACTTTTTAGAGTGCTTGGAAAGTATACCAGTAAGCACTATAATTGTGGACAGGTCTCCCACTATCCTTTTGTACCACTTGTTTATTTAGGTCTATCGTAGACTCCTACTGCGCCTCCTTTTGTTTTGAGTGGGCCTCACTTGTCTTCACTTCTTTTAGTTTGGGCCACTTAGGTCACATTCCCTTTTGTCACTCTAGGACCCTTTGGTCCATTACTTTTCTTTTTCTGTGCAGTACCACACATTTCCTCCATATTCAGTGGCCCCTGCTTTGCATTAGTTTCACCATCACTCTCCCCATGATATGATCCAAGTTGGATGCATATTATTTTTACGGATAGTTCTTGAGTTGATTTTGTGTTTTAAAGAATTAAACAATAAAATGATGAATAGTAATATGAATAGTGCGTGAACAGTACGATGAACAGTGCGGTGAGCAGTACCGTGAGCAGTGCGTGAACAGTACCGTAAATAGTGTGTGAACAGTACCGTGAATAGTAAAAAAATGGAAAAGATGGAAAAGGAAAAGGAATGGAAGGAAGAAGACGCCACACTCTTGGAGAGTGATAAGTCAAGCGAAGATTCGCCACAAAGGTAAGGAAACCTTTGATAAGAACCAAGATGGCTCTACCAAGAACCCAAGAGAACTAAGCTCTCAAAACCCACAGAGGAGTGCAATATCATTCTCTACATCAAAAAGTCTCAAATACAGTAAACACAAGCCTATTTATAGGCATTAGGTATGCAGCTAGGTCTAGCTAAAGGAGACAACAAGCTAGCACATTTTAAAACCTAATCATAGTGCAAATGTGGCCTAGGCCCAATTGGAAACCCTAGCTCTATTATATGTAACTTAAGCCCAAACAATATGCCCTTATTATAAAATTAACCCAAAAAGAAAATAAGAACCAAAATTGAGAAAATTAAAAGGTTCAAATACATAATTAAATAAAATTGACTAAGAAGAAATCATGTCCCCACATTTGGGCCCTTCATCAACTTGGATCATTTGGACCATCTTGAGTGCTTTTTCTTCTAGAATGGGCTTCAATGAAAGAAAATGGTTGACTGCTTTGTCCAAATCCTCCTTAGCCTTCTTAGCTCTTGACCTTGTCATTGGGCCTCCAAGTCCTCGCAGTGCTTCTTTGGGCATTGGGCCCATTGGGGTTCCACTTGAGCTTCCTTCGTCTCCATCATGCCCTCCCCCTTTGAAAGAATTCGTCCTCGAATTTAATCCTTCATCACCTACATCAAAAGGACTTAAGTCAGCTACATTAAATGTTGCACTAACCTCATACTTACCTGGTAGGTCAACTTTGTAGGCATTGTCATTGATTCTTTCTAAGATTTGGAAGGGTCCATCTCCTCTAGGTAAAAGCTTAGATTTCCTTTGCAAAGGAAACCTTTCTTTTCGCATATGCACCCACACCCAATCTCCTGGTTCAAAAATAACTTGTCTCCTTCCCTTATTTGCTTGCTTAGCATATTGCTCCATCTTCCTTTCAATTTGAGTCTTGACTTGTTCATGGAGCTTCTTCACATATTCAGCTTTTACCTGTCTATTTCTATGAATTAAAGAAGAAACATTAGGTAGAGGCAGTAAATCAAGGGGGGTGAGGGGATTAAAACCATATACAATCTCAAAAGGAGAAAAACTAGTAGTAGCATGCACAGCCCTATTATAAGCAAATTCAACAAAAGATAAGCATTCTTTCCAGGTTTTGATGTTCCTCTTGATGATTAATCGCAGCAAGGTCGATAGGGTCCTATTCACCACCTCAGTTTGCCCATCGGTTTGTGGGTGGCAAGTGGTAGAGAAGAGTAGCTTAGTCCCAAGCTTGTTCCAAAGGATCCTCCAAAAATGGCTAAAGAATTTTGAGTCCCTATCTGAGACTATGCTTTTGGGCATTCCATGAAGCCTCACCACTTCTTTAAAGAACAAGTCCGCCACATGAATGACGTCATCCACCTTATGGCAAGGGATGAAGTAGGTCATCTTGGAGAATCTGTCCACCACCACAAAAATGGAGTCTCTTCCTTTTTTTGAGCAGGGCAAACCTAGCACAAAATCCATAGACAAGTCAGTCCAAAGGGTGGTAGGGGGTATAGAGTCCATGAGGTATTACCTTTGATTTGGCTCTTTTACAAACAATGCACCTATCACATATTTTATGCACATTATGCTTCATGCCAGGCCAATAAAAATGCTCATGCAACACACCTAAAGTCTTTTGGATCCCAAAGTGACTCATTAATCCCCCCTCATGAGCTTCCCTAAGCAATAATTCACGCAATGAGTTCTTAGACACACATAAACATTTTTCTGTGAATAAATACCCATCTTGCCTAAAGAGCCCTTTATGCGCCCCTTTTTCACATGCAGCATACATATTGGAGAAATCATCATCATGCACATACAACTCTTTTATGTGTTCAAAACCAAGCATTTTTGTTTCAAGAGTAGCTAATAAGGTATACCTCCTGGAAAGCGCATCAGCTACTATGTTTACCTTCCCTTACTTGTGTTTGATCACATAGGGAAATTGTTCAAGGTATTCCACCCACTTGGCATGCCTCTTATTAAGCTTACCTTGCCCTTTTAAATATTTTAGTGACTCATGATCACTGTGAATTACAAACTCTTTTGGCAAAAGGTAGTGCTGCCAAGTGTGCAAAGCCCTTATAAGTGCATACAATTCTTTATCATAGGTAGAGTAATTTCAAACAGTTCCATGTAATTTTTCACTAAAGTATGCAATGGGGTGACCCTCTTGTAATAAAACAGCCCCAATCCCAACATTTGATGCATCACACTCAAGTTCAAAAGACTTAGAAAAATTAGGCAATGCAAGTATGGGTGCATGAGTGAGCTTATCTTTGAGTGTGTTGAAACTTGTCTCTTGATCTTCCCCCCACCTAAAACTCACATTTTTCTTAACAACTTCATTTAAAGGGGCGGCTATGGTGCTGAAATCTTTTACAAACCTTCTATAGAAGCTAGCTAACCCATGAAAGCTTCTTATCTCACTTACAGACTTAGGGGTAGGCCACTCCCTAATAGCTTTTATCTTTTCTTCATCTACTTGCACTCCCTTAGCACTCACAACAAAGCCTAGGAACACTACATAGTCGGTGCAAAAGACACACTTCTCTAAATTAGCATACAACTTTTCTTTTCTAAGCACACTCATCACAGCCTTAAGGTGTTCTAGGTGCTCTTCTAAGGTTATGCTATAGATCAAGATGTCATCAAAGTATACTACTACAAACTTGCCTAGAAACTCTCTCAACACATGGTTCATCAACCTCATAAAGGTGCTAGGCGCATTTGTAAGCCCAAAAGGCATCACCAACCACTCATACAATCTATGCTTAGTCTTAAAGGTTGTCTTCCACTCATTCCCTTTCCTTATCCTAATTTGATGGTACCCACTTTTTAAATCCACTTTAAAAAAGTAACATGCATCATACAATTCATCAAGCAAATTATCTAGCCTAGGGATGAAATGCCTATATTTTACAGTTATATTATTTACAGCCCTACAATCAGTACACATTCTCCAAGTGCCGTCCTTTTTGGGGACAAGTATGACAGGCACGGTACAAGGACTTAAATTTTCCCTCACCTATCCTTTCTGCATCAAATCCTCCACTTGTTTTTGAATTTCCTTAGTTTCCTTAAGATTTGTCCTATAGACGGGCCTATTGGACAAAGAGGCTCCCGGGATGAAGTCCATTTGATGTTCAATCCCCCTCAATGGTGGTAGTCCGGGAGGGACACTCTTTGGAAAGACATCTTCAAAGTCCTACAAAAAAGAATCAACTTCACTAGGTAGAGGGTTAGAGTTACAATTTAAGTACAAGTCCTTGTATACGCAAATGTACATCTCTTGCTTTGCAAAGCAAGCCCTCTTAATCTCACTCTCCCTAGCAATTAAACATTCATTTTTTTTCTCATTTACAAGTTCTTGGTCCCTATTCTTCGCTTCCCCCTTTGATTTTATTTTTATGTCTTCCTTCTCTTGCTCCCTTCTTAGCTTCAAGGCCACTTGGTCTTCACAAACCTGTTTGGGAGTAAGGGGTACAAGGGTTACCTTTAAAGAATTATGAACAAATGAGTACTTGTTAGTGAAACCATCATGAATAGCATGCTTATCAAATTGCCAAGGCCTTCCAAGCAAAATATGGCCGGCCTCCATAGGAACAACATCACACAAAATATCATCTTTATACTTACCAATTGACAAACTTACCATCACTTGTTGATTCACTATCAACTCACCATTCTCACTTAGCCATTGAAGCTTGTATGGTCGGGGATGAAGAGTAGTTTTAAGGTCAAGTTTTCTTACCAAGCTAGTGCTTGCCACATTGGTGCAACTTTCCCCATCAATAATCAAAGAGCACACCTTCCCTTGAATGAGGTATCTTGTATGGAAAATGTTCTCTCTTTAGCCTTCATTCTTCTCTTTAGCTTGACTTCCCAACAATCTTCTTACCATCAATAAGTCTCCCTCTTGTGGAATAACCTCACAATCACTTTCCTCCTCACTTGATGAAATAGAAGAAGATTCACTAGTGATGCTCCCATTATCCCTTATCACCATTGTTTTCTTATTTGGGCATTGAGAAGCTATGTGTCCCCTTCCCAAACACTTGAAGCATTTAATGTCCTTATTTTTAAAAGTAGAAGATGAAGTAGAAGTAGTAGGTAAGGTGGCCTTAGGGGCAGCCACGGGTTCCTTTGGATCGAAAGAGGATCCCTCATTCTTTTGCTTGTCCTTCCAACTTATTGTGTTGAAGTTGGAAGAAGCCTTCTTCAAAGTACCTTTCCTCTTGAGTTGTTGCTCCACCTTCATGGCTTGATGCACTAAGTCTTCAAGCTCAATATAATGTTGCAACTCCATAATATCACTAATGTCTCAGTTGAGACCATGAAGAGACCGAGCCATGGTTACCTCCCTTTCTTCAACAATGTTGGTTCTTATCAAGGCAACCTCCATCTCTTTGAAGTACTCATCCACACTCCTACTCCCTTGAGAGAGCCTTTGTAACTTATTATGTAGCTCCCTATGATAATAAGATGGTACAAACCTCCTCCTCATCAAAGTCTTCATTTCATCCCAAGTAATGATAGGATGCTCTCTATATCTTGCCCTTTCTTTTTGAGCTTGATCCCACCAAATCAATGCATAATCTGTGAACTCAAGTGCAGCCACCTTCACTTTCTTCTCTTCATTATAGTCATGGCATGAGAAGATTTGCTCAATTTTCATCTCCTACTCAAGATATGCTTCCGGATCATTCCTCCCTTGGAAGGAAGGTATTTTGATATTCACACCCCCAAGCCTCTGATTTTCTCTATCTCTCCTCTCATTTTCTCTATCTCTTCTCTCATGTCTCCTTCTTCCTCCTTGCCTCCTATAATCTCTCCTTTCTCTTTCGGATTCATGGGATTCTTCATCATGGTTGGAAGTTCTATCCCTCTCTAACCTATCAATCCTCTCATGGATTTCATCACTTTGTCTTTGAAGAAGCCTTTCCAAATGTCTTGTTAGGGCTTGCATTTGTAACATCATTGCGGCTGTCCTTGGGGAAGGAGGGGGACTTCCACTTGGGTCTCCTTCCTTAGACATTGTACAAAATCAATAAGTTAGTGAACACAATAAAATAAGGTCCTCACTCACTCTTCTCACGTGTATACACTCTTAGATTGATTCCACTCGTGTTTCACACAATTAGACTTTTGTTTAATGAAAACGCTCTTGCCTTTTACCACTCAAGTTCTCTTTTCAAGTTCTTAAATGAACCCTCTCGCGTTTCAATTACTAAAAGCTCTTACAAAGGTAGCGGTCCTCACAAGAGTAAGCACTCAGAAGTTGAAGAAAGGATGAAACTCTAGACAAAACTCAAAGGAATTTAAAATATAAGCAAGAAAAGCTAATTAAAAATAAAGGTAGAACTCAAAAGAAATAAGAAGAAAAAGAAATGCGCAAGGTATGTAGAATAGCACCGCTTAATGAAATTCACAAGGCATTCAAACTTAATCTTACATAAGTGCAAGGGTAGTCTCTTTTTTTTTTTTCCTTTTTTTAATAATATTTTTCACGCCCTTGTTCTCTTTTTGCACTTAAAAAAATTGATTCTTGCAATTTTAGTTCCAAATGTTATGCCCAATTGTGTATTTAGGAGTTTCCTTTCAAGTTAAGGTGCTATAAAACATATAACAGCAATGGATATAGAGTTGATAAGATCAAAGCTGTAAATATTGCGTAGAAATTAAAGAACAGAAATAAAAGCAGAAAATAAAAAGACTGGAATTTAAATGGCAAAAAGTAAAGAACGGAAAGTAAAGAATGTTGCCAATTCTTAGAAATGGCAGAGATCAATGATGATCAGGATTGTGTATAATTATGACATTCAAGCAATGGTGCTTGATGTTTGGAAAGCAATAAAGAACAAGTACAAAAAACAAAATAAGAACTCTATCAACTAAAGAATCCAGGCTCTAGATACCACATGATATGATCCAAGTTGGATGCATATTATTTTTATGGATCGTTCTTGAGTTGATTTTATGTTTTAAAGAATTAAACAATAAAAGGATGAATAGCAATGTGAATAGTGCGTGAACAGTACGATGAACAGTGCGTGAACAGTCTCGTGAATAGTGCGTGAACAGTACCGTGAATAGTAAAAAATGGAAAAGATGGAAAAGGAAAAGGAATGGAAGGAAGAAGACGCCACATTCTTGGAGAATGATAAGTCAAGCGAAGATTCGCCACAAAGGTAAGGAAACCTTTGATAAGAACCAAGATGGCTCTACCAAGAACCCAAGAGAACTAAGCTCTCAAAACCCACAAAGGAGTGCAATATCATTCTCTACATCAAAAAGTGCCAAATACAGTAAACACAAGCCTATTTATAGGCATTAGGTATGCAGCTAGGTCTAGCTAAAGGAGGCAGCAAGCTAGCACATTTTAAAACCTAATCCTAGTGCAAATGTAGCCTAGGCCCAATTGGAAACCTTAGCTCTATTATGCGCAACTTAAGCCCAAACAATAGACCCTTATTATAAAATTAACCCAAAAAGAAAATAAGAACCAAAATTGAGAAAATTAAAAGGTTCAAATACATAATTAAATAAAATTGACTAAGAAGAAATCATGTCCCCACATTTGGGCCCATCATCAACTTGGATCATTTGGATCATCTTGAGTGCTTCTTCTTCTAGAATGAGTTTCAATGAAAGAAAATGGTTGACTGTTTTGTCCAAATCCTCCTTAGCCTTCTTAGCTCTTGACCTTGTCATTGGGCCTCCAAGTCCTCGCAGTGCTTCTTTGGGCATTGGGCCCATTGGGTTTCCACTTGAGCTTCCTTGGTCTCCATCACCCTACATCTTCTCTCTCTGCATTTTTACCTCCTAAAATGCCAAATATAGACCCACTCTTATTGAAGTTAGTGACCCCATGATTAGGGAATTTCCCTAACGTTTGTTGTGGGGCCTTCTTCACCAACATCTAGGGGACCACATAACATTTTCTCCATTGCCTCATTATCATCCTTAGTAATCATTTCCTCATTATTAGGAGGAATCTGGTTTGACGAGATCTATTTAGATTTCGCTCCTATTATTCCTTCAATAACCTTCATGGTCCCACATGCATTCAAATAGCCACCTCCCTCAATAACCATCGTGTCCCTAATGGCCATGGTCGCCGGCACCTGAGACACAGGATGATAACACTCTACACACCCATCAACTTTGTGACCATATTTTCCACAATGGAAGCAGATAAGGTGAAGCCCCTCATACTCAAGAGCTAATTCTTTATTCAGAACCTTGACCTTTGGAACTAATTTCTTACATAAGCCAATTTCTACACAAATTCGTGCGAATTTCCCTCGCAAGTGAATGGATATACATTTATCAATTTTTAGCATAGTCCCAATATTGGACCAAACCTCCACAAGAACATAGGATTATAGAGCTCTGTGGGAAGATTATGAACCTTGACTCATGCAACAACTTCTTAAGATCATCATCACCTGCCCGAAAACAATGACCTCCACCTCTGAATAATGAGGTAATGATCTGCGACCATCCACAGTCCTTCAAATAAAGTATGTTGTAATCATCTTGGTTAGTGTACCATTATAAGAAATAGTCATTATTAAGATCTAAGACATGATCTTATCTCGGACTGCCCATTGCTTATGGAGCCTATCCTCCACCACCTTGAGAATAATGTTTTTTACAAGCAACTTAACTAACAACACTTATTTCCATGATTTGGACCAAGATTTGTATTCCTTCGGTGACATCAATGAAAGGACTAGGGTCAAAAGTAGCATCATAATCCACCAGACCATCCTCAAGGGCCTTCTCATACTTGTTACGATTAAACTCCTCTTTAATATTTTCCAAAGTCATCTCCACTTTCTCCTGTGCCTCCTGACTGAAGAGTTTGTCCTTATATGAGAAATGAGGATCAGCCTGTGATCGCACTCCTTTTTACACCTTTGGGGTCTCCATAACCATAGATCACTAGTCATCTAGACAATATGATTAATCATAAGACTCACCATCTCTTGGCTTTCAATCACCATCTCCGCATTAGCCTCCTCCTCTCTAGTTTTCACTTTTTCCGTGCTTCGAACAACCTGATGCTCCTCTTCTGATGACCATCCAGACTTATCGGATGACACTCTTATATCACTCATTATTTAAAACATTTACTAATCTATTTAATGCTAAAACATTCACCAAAATAACAAAAATGCATGTTGAAACTTGAAATAAAACATTCTTTTAAACAAATTAATTGAAGCTATAATTAAATACGAATTAATCATCAATAATCTTCTGCTATATATGATCTTTAAGTCTAACTACACTTAGTTATTTTTTTTTTTAGAAAAAGCAATCTATTTTCAGATTATGTGTCACAATCATTGCATGCCTTATCGCATTAGAATAGAATCAACCAGAGACACGTTTCTGTAGGCATAATTACTCAAACAAACTCAAGGTTAGTGTGACTTGAATGAAAAGTGAAAACTCAATACATTTCTTTCAACTTTTTGGTTCAAGGTAGGTCAAGGTCAAATTTCACAAGAACTGTGTTGCCACGTGCAGCATCACCCCTGTCACGTGACATAAACGTATATGTCTCTCAGCCCGAGAACCTCCCCTCTGCTGTTCTGCGCTTTCCACCGCAACAAAAGGAAATGCTCTGAAGAGAGTTCCCATTTCCCAGCAATGGCGATTTTGCTAAAATCCTAAAACCCTAACCCTAAAACCCTGTCAACCCAATCTTCTCCAAAACCATGAACATCGATCGTCATCAACCTCATGCCACCACCGCAAATGCACAAACTCTGCACACTCTAAAGGAAATTTCCGGTTCCTCGCAATGCATTCCCTCCGAAAAGGACTTCCACTTGTACTACAAGTTCGACGAATTCAAACGCCCCATCGAAGAAATCGCGAGGAAATCGCAGTCGATGCTGCAACAAATCGGCGCCTCGAAGCATACATGGGGCACAGAAGCGGTTTTTCCCGTCGCCATTGACGACGCGTATGAATGGCTCGTCGATGTGAACGACGAGGTTTTGGAGCGGGTTGATGAGTCGGTGGAAGAGTTTCGGAAGTTTAGGAAGGAGGAGGAGGAGGAATGGGAAAATGGGTTTGGATTGGATTGTGGGAAGAAGAAGAAAGGGGCGAGTCATGGAATTGGGTCCGTTAGAGTGGCCACGACGGATGCGCCGAAGCTGAAGATTCCGTTTCATATAGCCACAATTAGGAGGCCGCAGGATGTGTATAAGATGGTGGTTAACAATGCAAACCAGCCTTTTCAGCATGCTTGGTTGGAGAGGAGTGAGGATGGTCAGAGGTTTATTCATCCACTGGTTGGTTCACTGCACTGGATTTGTTGATATGTTGTGTCTCTCTCTTTCAGGGTTTTAACCATTTCAGTGCATGTTGGTTAGCTTCAATTTGAGGGAAAAATCGCTTTTTTGTTTTTTTTTCAGGAGTTTTCTCACCAAGATTTTGATTATAAGCTGTTTTGAATACAAAATAAGCTCGAACCCCTGTTATGGGGAATGAAAGATGGGTCTGATTAAAATCAGCTATGCTTACTAATTTATTATTGAAATAGTGAGTTCTCATATATTTGCTTATCTTAAAAAGAATGAATTTTTAGAGGTGGACAGGTTTTTGGTATTTATTATCCATGAAGCTAATTCATGGTTTAGGCAAATAAATGCATGTTTGGTTAGCTTCAATTTTAGGGAAAAATCGCATTTTTGTTTTTTGTTTTCAAAAGTTTTCTCACTAAGATTTTGATTATAAGCTGTTTTGAATACAAAATAAACTCGAACCCCTTTTATGGGGAATGAAAGATGGGTCTGATTAAAATCAGCTATGGGTACTAATTTATTATTGAAATAGTGAGTTCTCATATATTTGCTTATCTTAAAAAGAATGAATTTTTAGAGGTGGACAGGTTTTTGGTATTTATTATCCATGAAGCTAATTCATGGTTTAGGCAAATAAATGCTTGAGTATCTAATAAGTCTGTCAAGCTATTAACTTGCTTGTAGTTGTGCTGTGGTCATGTTGTTTTGTTAATTATTTGGTTCTTCACTCAGCATGTAATAAAATTGTCCCGTGGGATAAGTAGGTCTTATTTCAGCTAGAATATCTGGCTTTACATTTGAGAATGGAATTAGTTAAACTCTACTGATCCCCTTTGATCCTAATTCTTAGAATAGCCTTTTCAATCAAGAGCAGATAATGATGCACGTTGAATGGGGTATTTCCTAGTATTCCTCCAGAACAGTCATGCAGGCTGTTTTATATGTTGGCCTGGCATTATTGGAAGCAATACCTTTGGTGGAATGATATTTTCCTTATCATTTTGGCACCCCTACATCCTAGTAATATTGCAAGTTTCTTGGGTTGTGCTCCTTCTGGACTTAATGAGCCTTAATGAAGTTGTTTTTTCTAATACATGAAGTTCTAAGTCCTTTTGAAAGGGTAATACATTTTTTGGCATTAAATCTTGGTACTGGTAGAAATAACTTTTTTTTGTCTGATATTGTTTTGCATTAGTCATCTACAATTCTTCATATCCTCTGTGTGTGTGCTATTGAAAATCTTTCATAATTTTGCGTATGTTTTCTTGTTTGTATTCAGTTGGGTTGTTTTTAGTCTATCGTTTCTTAATTATATCGTGTAATTATTAATTTATATTTCAGGAGAAGCTCTCTGTTTTGGATTTTGTTGATAAAGATCTTGAGGATCTTGTGCCAGTAAAGCCTCCCTCAATAGAAGGCACGCCTTTCAAGCTTGTGGAGGAAGTCAAAGGATTGAAGGAGTTGGCTGCTAAGCTGCGTTCTGTTAATGAATTTGCGGTAAAACATGAGTGCTATTTGTTATGTTTTACTAAAAAGTTTCCTTCATGACTTGTTATACCACTAGGTTCTTGTTTCTTTGGTCGGATTGTACATTCCATTTGGAGCTTGTTTTCCCCTTAGTCATCATCAGGACCATGTTATACCACTAGATTATTGTCTCTGATGTGTGCAACTGCAATGGTTCATGGTACAAAATCAAAATTCCCTCATTCATGTTAAATCTTAATCTTAAGTAGCACAAATCCTGGTGCATTTCTTGGCATTCAGGTATCTACCTTTGTTTCGTTCTTTTTCAGATTAAGGAAAGGAAATCCAAGAATAGAATTTCAAATCTGTTGCCTATTGAACCATTTTTGACAAGTGACAACAAACTCAGTTTCCCTTAGAAACTTCAAATTTTGGAGATCTAATGTAAATTGGATAATTAGCTGTGCTCTTATTCCTTGTGCAATAAAACTTAATATCAGATTTGATTAATTATTTACCTTG
The DNA here is from genome assembly GCA_029884595.1 of Ormosia semicastrata. Lineage (NCBI taxonomy): Eukaryota > Viridiplantae > Streptophyta > Magnoliopsida > Fabales > Fabaceae > Ormosia > Ormosia semicastrata. The sequence goes on along the minus strand of JAQQTO010000036.1, from coordinate 7,435,685 downwards.
TGCATCTTCCCTTCATTTTTACAGGGATCTTCTTGTATATAAATGTAGGAAGCTGATTAAGGATAAGATTTCAAAATAAATTGTGTCCTTTTAACTGCTATTGAAATGCTTGAAATTGTGTTGAGTAGTAGACATTGTTCAATATGGGCTCAATAAACTGCACGTATTAATTGTATCAATCGGCTTATTTCATTTGAGAATGTGTATAGATCTATACTGCAAGTCTTAAGCTCTAGTCTTTCAAGCTTAGTGGCATGTGTGATACAGGAAAATAAGCTGTCATTATGCCTTTTTTTCCTGATGTTTTGCTCATGCAGATGGGTTATTGAAGTTAACATAGTGATATGCTCAAGTTGTCGTATCACAAATATGATTGCTTCATTTTTTGTTTGGATTTATGTTTCTCTTGTTATGATCATAATCTGTGTTGGTTAGGCTGTTTTTTTACTGATTGTGAGGATATTTTCTTTTAATATATCATGTTTTGATCTTGTTTTTGTACTATGGAGTTCTTTTACTTTTTATTGTCCTCTGAATACTGTTTGTTTTTAATGCATTTACTTTAATTATTGGACTGATATTATCTCTTTCTTGTTGGTGCTCCTCCCTTCCCATTCTTTCATTGTATTCTTTTGACATGTTTGTCTTGACTTGGAATATTTAGGTGGATTTGGAACATAATCAATATCGATCTTTCCAAGGTTTGACTTGCTTGATGCAAATCTCAACCAGGACTGAAGATTTTGTGTTAGATACGTTGAAGCTTCGCGTTCATGTTGGGCCTTACCTGAGGGAATTCTTCAAGGACCCTACCAAGAAGAAGGTCAGATGCACATGATTGATGTTTCTTTTAATTCAACACATTTGCTTCTTTCCGTTGACTGTATTTATGGTTAATTAGGTCATGCATGGAGCAGATCGAGATATTGTGTGGCTGCAACGGGATTTTGGCATTTACGTTTGTAATTTGTTTGACACTGGCCAGGTTTGTTTGAAAAGCTCTTGATGTTCAATATTGAAATTACTTCCCTTATTACTTATCAAGGAAAGAAATTGTATATTGAGTTACATAATTGTTATTTTATTGTTTCCTATGTAAAATTGTTTCATTGATCAGTTGATACTGGCTCTGCATATAGAGAGCATGCAAAAAAATACTTGTAGAACCAATTTCTGTATTACCTGATAAATTAGGCTTGTAAATTGTTATCTATGGTTGTTGCAATTTATTTCTTAAACTAGTCATCCAAGAAGAATGGACTTCACAAAGTAATACTTGAAATGGCTGTTTTATCTATATGAATATTTTGAGTTATGTTTCCAGGATTTGCATATTAGCTTCGTGCTACCCTCATATATTTACAAGATCTAACAAGAATTTTCTTTTCATTTTGGCATAACCTGGAAACTATGTTGCACTGGTACGGAAACGGGTACGGGGTACGAAAATTTTTAAAAAACTAAGGTATGGGTACGTTGTGTATATATATATATATATATATATATATATATATATATATATATATATATATATATATATATGAGGGATCATTTTACACTAGTGTAAAATTTTTTTTCTTACACTCACTTTTAACCTTTGATTTCATCCAATGGTGCAAATCATAATCATCACACTAAACAGGACACGTGACCTTTTTTCAGCTTTGTTTTCACTTTCTCTCCCTCTGACGCTACACTCCACCCGCCCAACCCCACCATCTCTTCTCTCCACATCCAAGTGACCTCATCACTAAAATCCCTTTTTTAGACCTGAATGCGGGAGTGGGAGCGGGACCATCACCAAAGCTAGGTTGGGATGTGGAGGTGGCCGACAAGGCAAGGGATGGAGAGTTTGCCACCCTTTCAATGCTGGTCACCGGAGAGTTTGCTGCCGCGTCAACGCCTTCGCCGGAGAGAAGAGCTGCCGCCACTTGCTGAGTTGTGTCAAGAAAGAGGGAAAAACAGAAAAGGTGAAGAACAGAACAGCCACCGTGTCAACGCCAGAGCCTGCAATCGCCGGAGAGAAGAGCTGCTACCACTTTTGGCTGAGTTGGGTGCAGAACAGAGCAGAGATGGGGCTGAGTTCGAATGGGGAAAAGAAATGCAAATGGGTAGTTTTAGGGCTGTGAAGTGCAGCTTTTGGGGCAAAATATGGGTGAGCCGTACTCGAGCCGTATCGGAGCCGTACCTAAGGCGTACCCAAAGATAAAATTAAAAAAAAATGGTATGTACCTGGTACATACCCAGCTGTACCCATACCTGGTACGTACCAGGCACGTGTACGTGTGGCTATTGTGCATACCCATGCTTCAGAGCCTGGAAAATATTTCATTGTTTAGCTTTTCATTGATTTGTAATGTGTTGATCTGTTCTATGACATTAAGAAATGGTGAACATGCTTTAAAGTTCTTTTGCTTTTGATTATCCTTGTCATAATCTATGTTCCTTGATTGAATGGTAGGAATTTATTCTATAATCTTGCCTTCTTTTTTATCAAACAGGACTAATATATATTTTGATTGCATTGCTCAGGCTTCAAGGGTGTTAAAATTGGAGAGATTTAGTTTGCAATATCTTTTGCTTCACTTTTGTGGGGTTACTGCAAACAAAGAGTATGCTGTCTTTATTTGTTTGAACTACCCTTCCTTCCAGTGTCTTAACACACAAGCTTTATTATTTCCTATGGCATGACTATTCCTTTTATTCGTACCTACACTCTGGAAGGTTGACAAGTCAATTCCTTGCAGATACCAGAATGCAGATTGGAGACTACGCCCTCTTCCTGATGTGATGCTAAGGTGCAATTGTGTTTTGAATTTATCACATTTGATCCTTTGTTGATTCTGTGTGTGGTTGTTTTCCTTTTCTGATTGTTTTCTATTCTTTACATAGTGCTGGCTTTTGAATATGTACTTTGGTCTCCAATAATAAACATAAGGTATATAATACAGGTTTATGGGGACGGGTTTGATTGGTTAGATCAGTTGCCATTTTCCTTGTTCTCTGGTGGGGCTTATCTGCAATTCACTTAAGACTAAAAAAATTGGTATATATTTTAAGCAGAATCAGTCTCGATCATATAGGCATAAGTTTCATAATGAAGCTTCTATTCTGTAGTTAGCAACCCCAACACTCAAGGATTCGGTGAGCTAGTGACTTGGACTCGAGCATCCCTGAGCTGACTAGAGGTGTCATGGGGTTCATTTTCTGAGCAGTTATGACTAGAGGTGGTATTCATATGGGATTCATTTTCTGGAAAGTTACTCTATATATTTTCCTTACAACTACTTGGCCGCCCGCTAATAATGAAGGCATTGTGATGGATATGGAATGGGAATAATGGGATGTGAGAAAGAAATATTAGGATTATGGAAATAAATTATATTTGTATTATGGAAATTAATTTTAAGTAGAGTATTCATTGGTAGCTTGGTGATTATTTTGGGTTTTCTAGTAATTTAAGATTTCGATTAAATGACAGTTTCTATTTGAAATTGGGATTGCTTGGCTATTGTTGAAGAATTATGGGTTTAGGGTTAGGGAAAGGAATAGAGAGAAAGACGGCTAAACAACACTAGACTAAGAATATTATTGATAGGTGTAACGTGATACAAAATACTAACATAATGCCCCTATTTATACTAATAGTTTGGTCAAGTACTAGTAATACTAGTACAAGCCCAAGCCCATTAACATAAGACTAATAACCTAATTAAATAAGGAACCAAATCATGTAAGATATTCTAAGATAATATAAAGATACTAAATATTCTCTAACACTCCCCCTCAAGCTTAAGCTTACTAAACTTAAGCTTGTTACAAGTAGCAAATTCATAAACTGAAAACAAAGAACACCACCAACAGTTAAATCAACTCAGGCTGATCTCAACAAAGAACCTGGGAATTGGTACTCCCCCTGAATAACAAAATCTTGTCAACGTCCTTAGCAGACATCTCTTGCTTCTCCTTGGCACATGTCCCAAGCAAATGAAACCGATTTTGGAGTCTTTAACCTTTCTCCTCAGTGGCCCCCTCAACCTCCAAATTGGTCTCCAAAATACTGAGTTGGGTATCATACCACCCAGCAATGACCTCCAACTGAGTCTTCGAAACACTGAGTCGGGTATTATACCATCCAGTAACACAAATGAGGGTCCTTTACCAGTGTCCAAAGTCTTCAATCCGCAAACTCAGCAACCAAACAAGCCAAACATAGGCTGAACAACCAACCAACCAGACCATTGCCACCAACCACATGCTGCCACACACTGTCGACGGAAATTGATGGAATCACCTCCAATCAAGACAAACCACCCCCCCCCCCCAAAAAAAAAAAAAAAAAGAGAAACAGAATTTGCAGACACAGAACAGAGCACCCATGTCAAACAAGTCAACATCTCAGAAAAACTGGGAAAAAGCTAAGCCGATCTGACCCAAAATCATCTCCCAACCTGCAACACCCCTGGCCGCACTCATTTGGCCTCAAATAAACCCAGAGAATTCGGAAACATGACGAAAATCAGAAAACAAGAAGAAAACAGAGTCTGAAGAAACTCACCGGAGCTCCAGCTAACTGCCACCATCATCACCGGCGAGCACCACTGACCAGTCAGTGGTCCTAGCTGTACCCGGCCATGGTAGCTTTGGCCACCCAACTGGTTGTTTGTAACCAAAAACAGCAAAGCGCACAAAACAGGGGAGGCACACAAACACCTTCATGAGCTGCTACGCCCACCACTGGCCACCATCATTCCTGCTGGTCCTTCTCCAGCTCCAGTCGAACACGGCCGACCAGCACCCAGCGCCGGCTGCTGCCGGTCTCCTGAAATCAGAACTACAGTGCAGCAGAAGGCTGCCAGAAGCAAAAACAGAGCCTTCCCAATGGAGAAGGCGCCACCACCACCAGCCACCACTTGCCTCACTGGCCATCAACTGGCACTGGCCGACCACAACAGTCAGATTGTCACCAGAAACCACCAGTGGGTCGCCTGAAAATCCCAACTGCAGTCCATGGGATGGCTGCCCAAAGTCTCAAAATTAATTGACTTAAAAGATAGAGAAAAGTACAGAGGAAAAATAGGGTTTAAGGAAAATAACAGGGAGAATATATAAGAGTTCTATAGAACTCAACACGCAGAAAGGACAGGCCCTTCAAGGCAGATGATATCGCTCTGATACCATGTTGAAGAATTATGGGTTTAGGGTTAGGGAAAGGAAAAGAGAGAAAGACGGCTAAACAACAACAGACCTAGAATATTATTGATAGGTATAATGTGACACAAAATACTAACATAATGCCCCTATCCATACTAATAGTTTGGTCAAGTACTAGTAATACTAGTACAAGCCCAAACCTACTAACATAAGACTAATAACCTAATTAAATAAGGAACCAAATCATGGAAAATATTCCAAGACAATATAAAGATATTCTAAATATTCTCTAACAGCTATCAAGTTGGGTATTTATTAGTTTCACTGTTTTAAGTTGCTATGTACTTGGATTCTCAGCCTATGTTTTGGAACTGAGATTACTAATTAATTGTTTTTGTTCTCCCTCCTTTCTATCTTTAGTTTTTCCTTGCTTAAACTTTCTCCCTATTGTCTTCTCCTTTCCCTCTACTGTTTCTATTTGGCCCACAGCACATCTTACAATGGATTATTTGCAGAATTGTACCTACAGTGTGAGCAAAATGAGCTTGTCACAAGCATTGCTGATTTCTACTGTTATGACAAATCTATTTGTGTATAATTCCTCCTTCTCCTTCTTCCCAAAAAACCATAAAAAGAAAAGAAAAAAAAAGAAACAGTAGTCTAATATTTGAGATTGGTTTTGGTTTATTACTCACTTGGTTTATGTGATAATGACTTGTATACTGTCCCAGCGATTTTAATTATGACAATCTAATGAACTGTTATTCTGATGACAGATATGGCAGAGAAGATACACACTATCTGCTGTATATATATGATTTAATGAGGATCAAGTTATTTGCATTGTCTAAGGAGTCTGAAAGTTCTGATAATCCTCTGGTAGAGGTAAGTTGAGATCAAACTAGCTAGATGAGCAAGTGATCTATCAATCCTTTCCTCAAGCCACGAGGTGCTCCTTTGCTCCCTTAGACTGTTTTGTCTCAACTGTTTGAACTTTTAAGCATGTTGCAAACATGCAATGGTTGATTAGATCTGTTTGACATATTCTTGGTAACAATATTTCAGTTCTAAATCTTTAATCAAATAGCAAAACAACATAACTGAGTGGCTGGTTTAATGATTCTTCTTTTTTTGCCTTTTAATTAGAATTTCCTGTCACTGACAGGTTTACAATCGCAGTTATGATGTCTGCATGCAGCTTTATGAGAAAGAGCTTCTGACAGAAAACTCATACCTTCATATATATGGGTTTGTTACTTTTTTTCAATTGCCAATCTTTCGTTACTTCAGCATTCTATTTAAGTATCAAGTTTTCCAATCTTTTTGTATTTCTTGATTACTTTTCTGCATCTTCTACGTATAGAGTGTGTGTGTGTGTGTGTGTGTGTTTTGAAGTTTCTGCTTTGCATTTAATGCCTGCCAAGAGGTGTAAACAAAAATCAAATTACTGTTTTGCATACAGGTTGCAAGGGGCTGGTTTTAATGCTCAGCAACTTGCCATTGTTTCAGTAAGTTGCCCTTTAATTTCTTATTTGTATCACCTATCTTTGATTACTTACCCAAGGAATGAAAGTGTCTGATTTTTCTGTTGAACACCATTTTTGCTGTGCATATGGGTAGTCCTCATAGATAAATTTTGGTACATGATTTTGAATTATTTTTGTTAATCCTTGTATCATAATCTAGAATTCTGTATTTGGTTCAAGAATTGAAATAAAATCTCTGGGAAGCTAGGATTTCCTTGGGGTTCTATTTCACTGAAATGAAATGTGAAAAAGTAATTCCCAGTTTCCCACCCTGTACCCATGATGTTTTGTAGATTACTCTTGGTAATTCTCTTTATTTTATGAAATGACAGGTTTGCTCCTATAGTGTATAGTATCATATCCAATACAAGTATACGACACGGATATGGAGATACAGCATACTACATAACTATTTCCCTCCATTTTGGTGTACAAGTATTGGTATCGGTATGATACCGGTACGTCCAACATTTTGAAAGTATCCATGCTTATCACTATATTACTTCAACCACCTACTCCTCCCCTAACAAAATCTACATCGTAGCTTCCATTTTTGTCATTGCTTTCCAACTTATTATTGTCATTCAACCTTTGCACTTTGCAGTAGTATCTTCTATAATACTGCTGCATTTTTTCACTACTCTGCTATCATCTCAATGACTCAACCATCACTAGTACTTTGAATAGTTATCTTGTTGAAATATATTGGTTTCTATCATGAATAACAGTTTTGGTTGGACACCCAGAAATGCTATTGCCTATTGGCCTTCCAAGCATTCTGCATGATATGTTTTCTTAGAAACAGAATCCAATATAGCATTCAACACTGCATGAACCAGATATAGTGTCAGGAATTTATGATAAAGAAATGTCCAACTTCTAAAATGGCATACACTGCTTCCATGTTGAATTTCTGTACGGTCCACACCTATTATATTTCATATACTCTATTTACATGGCTGGCAGGGGCTTTGTGAATGGCGGGACATCGTTGCTCGGGCAGAGGATGAGAGTACTGGCTATGTATTGCCAAATAAAATTATTCTTGAAATCGGTAAATGAAATTTATGCAAACTTCTGCATCATCTTTTTTCTAATAAATAGCACTTTTGTATGGTGTATGTCAACTTAATTTGTGTTTACCCAATAAAAAGCTAATCAGATGCCTGTCACTACGAGCAATCTACGGCGATTAGTAAAGTCAAACCTCCCATATGTTGAGCGCAATCTTGATGTCATTCTCAGCATTGTTAGACATTCTATGCAAAATGCTGCTGCCTTTGAAGAAGCTGCACTACGTTTGAAAGAAGCACGTGCAGCAAGAGTAAGTAATATGTTTAACAGGTGACAGTTACTAGAATCACCGGGCAGGAGTTATTGGTGACATGTCTGCTTGGTACTTTACAGGGACTTCCATTGTGTTGAATTAATTTTAACTATTCTATGTGATTTTATCCTGGGGGCTTATTCTTAATTATAGAGTGATCAAGATGAACTGGGCTAATGTGACTAACCACTTCAAGGTGTAGGCTCCAGTCTGTTATCTTAATGTATAGTATGCAACTAGTACTAAAATAGAAAATGCAAATCTTTGACCATTATCAGTAATGCACATTATCTTTCCAAGTCTGATCAAATCTATGAATGCTGGGTTTTGCTATTGTTTCAAAATGGAAGAAATTAGTCCGTAATACTTCTAACAAACTTAATTCACTGGATCTGGTGATGTGATATCAGTAAATTACGTTATGTGCTAATTGTAGAAGAGTATGGAAAGGTTAAAAAAATGTTAATTGAGCTAGCTTGGGCACCACTAAGTCTAATTAACTGTTTTTAGAATATCTTAAAATTTTATGCTTCCGATTTTCCGGGAATTAATGCTTCTCAACTGTTGAGTGCCAAACCAGCTTAGTAAGTAGATATTTTGTGATTTTTATTTGGTTTTGATTTCTGATTTTTTGTTGTTGTTGATAAATTGTATATGGTCACCATACAGGTGTCAGATGTAGTACCTGTTAAAGATGGAACTGAAGCTCCCCTATCTCATACACTAAACTTAAAGGTTGAACATGCAGCAAAAGGAAGTATTGAAATTGCAAATGCCACCTGTGTTAATAGCTCAGAGAAGCCTCCGTTTTCTTCTGACCTAAAGGAGCTGAAGGAGGAATCTCTTCAGCGTCAAGATAAAAATGGTCAAGCAAAAATTAAATCCAATTGTCTCACTTCAGAGTTCCCAAGTGTCAGTTTCACTCCTTCAGAGAAGAATAGGGAGGATGCAAATGTTGCTGCACCCTCTACAGCGAAGGTTATAAAAATAAAAATTCTATTTCTTACGAGTTTGAACGCTATTTCAACACGGCCAAAAAAATAAATAAATAAACGCTATTTCAATGATTTTGCCTCCAAGTGAGGAGCATCAATCTAATTATAGCTAATTGGTTGATAGGGTAATGGAGCAAATGTTCAGATTGGTGCTTTTGGTGGGGCACTGCTGAGCAATTCAGCTTCGAAAGGAAAGCTTCAAAAGGTGAGCTTTTGTTATAAACATTTCAAAGGATGTCTGTTACATACGGGATGTAAACTGGTTGCTTTTCCTTTTTGGCTGTCATTTTCATTCTCTTTTGGTGAGACCTTCGCTTATATAAATTTGCTGGTTCTGAATTATCTAACGAGGCATGCATGATTACAATACCTTCTGAATTTGCATGTTCCAACCACTATTTCTTCGTCTACTTATTTCAAAACTGCTTTGTGGGATTGCTTCTTAGGGCAAGGAAGAGATCAAGTTAGAGCAGATTAGATCGTCTGTCAATCTTCCTTTACATTTGGGCAACAGTGAGAAGTCAAAACTAGTTGTAGATACTCCTAGTGTAGCATCTGAAACATCAGACCCACAGAAACCTGTTTCAGATCCAGTTTCCATTTCCATTCCGGTTGACATTATAATGATAGACTCTGATACAGATTCGGAGGGTATGGCGCAGAATAACGTAGAAAGCTCACGGGGAAAAGAGGATGAAGATGATTCATCGTCTTTCTCAGATTTGTCATTGTAGAAATATGTATAGGAATAGTTTATTTTCCATTTTTATGTAGATTAGTTGTCGTAATATTGTACTTTATCTTGTACTACCATTTAACTTAGTAATATAAATAGAATATTAGGGTTTCTTAATGATTCTTTTTTTCTACTGGCATGGTGTCTAGAACTTAATTGGAGAAATCTTGACATTTTTTCCGCCGCGTGTTTTTTCTCCCCCACGGCTACCTATCTAAGATCTACGCATTTGAGGTGCATATCTCCTCCAATCGACCCCACCAACCTCACTATCAGCACTTTGACCAACAAACCATCGGAGTCTCACTGCAATTGGAGCCACCACGTGTTGCTTGTTTGTGGTGGCGGCCATGGTGGTGCCATGGTGATATGGCATAGTGGAATTTCTGAAAATTGCCGTACGAATGTCATGGCGTGGCGGGTTTGCAATGGCAGCCACCATACCAATGGCGTTGTGGTGGTATGGCGATACCATGAGTGAAATGGCAGTTTGAAGGTGAGAAATCTCTCGTATATTCTTCTATTTGTGTGCAACACATCTATTCTCTATCTCCATCCATGTCATCCCTCTCTATCTACAGTGAATGGATCGGGTCTTTCTCTTTCTCTGCAGCCTCTTTTAGTCAAGGCCATTTGTCCGGCGTTTTGATCGTGAGCCAAAACTATTTATTAAATTGTTATATTTTTTAAATTATATACCAAATTATCATATTTTTTGTCATGTTGAATTTTATTATTATTTGTGTGTTCTACGTAGATAGCGTCAAAGTTGATAGCATTATTATTATAATTACATTAAAACGCTTGACGTTATCTACATGACAACACTATTAAACTAGGTGTTGTTCACGTAGAAATGCCAGAGTACCTAGTGTTATTTAAAGAGTAACACCATTATCATCTCAATAATGCTATTCATAATGGTGTTATCAGTGTACGGTTCTAAGGCAACTTTATTTATGGAGAGTCCATTACAATTCCAAGACAACCTTATTTATAAAAATTCTACCGTCTAAATCAATTATAGTCTCATGTCACCCCGTAGGACAAAAAATGAAGAGTGCATTATGATTCCAAGACAACCTTATTTATAGAAATTTCACCGTCTAATTTGATAGAATTTAATATTAATTATTGAAATTCCACCGTCCAAATCAATTATAGTCTCACGTCACCCCTTAGCACAAAAAATGAAGAGTGCATTGCGGTTCAAAGACAACCTTATTTATAGAAATTTCACCGTCCAATTCTATAGAATTTAATAATAATTATAGAAATTTCACTGTCCAAATCAATTATAGTCTCATGTCACCCCTTGGCACAAAAAATGAAGAGTATATTACGGTTCTAAGGTAACCTTGGAAACAAAAACGTCAATCACAAAAAAAAAATTAAAAAAGAATTTAATTTTATTTTATTAATGGGACAATCACACAATTCAAAAAATTGGCACAAATTTTCATTACGTGTAATTAATAAATTATCAAGAACAAAAAATATTGACACAAATTTTCATTATATGTAATTTAATTAAGTCAAATAGAAAACATCAAGCGTAGTGACACTATTAGACAGAAAATGCCAAATTCTATGACGTTATTAACATTAAAACGTCATTTACATTTGTGCTATTTACGTGGACAGAAAAAAATAAAAAAATGTCATTCTAAACAAAAAAGTGACATTTTAATATATAATTTCAAAAAAATAATATTTTGATAAAATAGTTTTGTCATCGATAACAGTTTGGTAAAAAAGTCTCATTTGTCCCTCTATTTTTTCTTTTACTTGCAACCGAGACCCACTGCTCTTCCTCTCTACAAACCAAGACCATAAACCCACCCACTCATTTACAAAACCATGGTCGTAATGCACACTTTGTTTTTGTGTCATCGTAACAGAACCAACATGCTCTGTTTTCATTTCACCATAAGAGAGTCATAACTTTGTTTTCACGTCTTTCTTCCATGTCTGTGTATTCTTTCCCTTTTTTTTAATAATTTGTAACCTACCCACCCATTAACCCAACCACCGGGTATGTCCAGTCTTTATAAAATGTTATTCTGCCCTAATTTTTAATTTTTTTCTATTTGCTTTACATGATTTGTGATACTTTTAGTAAGTTTGATATGTTAGAAAATGTTTTAATTATGTTTGTTATTCTTCAAATAGGTTATTAGTATTTTATTATTTATATTATGTAGATATTATACTATATTTTATAATTTTTTAACGTGGTTGCCATGTGTCCGTCATGGCTGCCATGTGTCACTTAACTCTTATGATTCTTTGACATTCATTTTCAATTTATTCATAACACTTTCTTTTGGATGTCCATTAGGAATATGCCTCATTAAAACCATATTAGGAAAAAACTTAGTGGAAAAAAAATCCTAGTGAAGGAAAAAGAGTAAAATATCATTTACATGAGAATTGACTCATTAAAAACCTTATCAAGAAAAACCATATAGAACAAAATCTTGATTAAGGAAAAAGAATACAATTTTTCTCCCCTTATTAGAAGCATCACTTAAGATATATGAATTACAACATTCTAATTTTCTCCCCCTTAAGAATTTTAGATAAATATAATTTGTTCTGTCACTTTTGATATATCATTATTTCAATTGAGCTTTGTGACGAGCGTCGAACTTAATCAAAATTACAACCGAGTTATGCCTATGGCTTGTAGCATAGGAAACAACACCGGATCGTCTCTCAAGGATTGTAAATGCAATTTGATCAAATCAAGCCGAAATTGGGGGAAGGGATTTGAGAATTCAAAATATGTAAATAATAGAATTAAAGTGAGAAATTCAATTAAAAGAGCAATCAATTCAGAAACCTATTCAAAATTGGGTTGATTCTATCATAGATCTTTCAACAAACATTTGAAGTGTATTTGAATGGTTAATTTGGATTCAACCGAAATCTCTGCATCAAATCCATAATTCAAACTAGACAATCATCTAGAATTCAATTAACAAATGACACACAAATTTGTAATCGCACAATTCATGTTGGAATCTATATTAATTTGATATCCTAATTCAATTAACCTAGACACAAATCAGTAAGCTAACCTCTTTAATTCCGTGATTAATTCAAAGCAATCAATCCTAAATTCATCACAATTCTCAATCTTAAATCAAGACCCAATCATATCAAACATAAACAGAATCATTATTCATGCATTCAAGATGAAGAAGAAGAAGAAGAAGAGGAATCCAAATGCAATTCAAACACAAAACAGAACCAAGATATCAAGAATCCAAACCGCAATTTCTTCAAGAATCTCCAAATTGATTACAGAAGTTTAGCTCTTCATAGCCATACCCATACCCATGAAGGAGCTTAAGGAAGAAGGAAGAAAAAGAGAGAGAATGTGAGAAAAGTGTGGAAAAAATTGATCTCAATTTTCTGCTTCTACAATTATAAACTAACTCCTATTTTCGTTTCACATCATTAGAACCTCATTAGTTACAAAGGTGGGTCCATTATGAGTAACTGGGCCCAAACCTCATGTCATTTGAAGGTCTACAACTTAAGTTATGGACAAAACATTTTCAAAGGATCTCTAAACTCGTGTTCTGACTTCCAGGCCTAATTAGCTCTACTAGATATCTGATTTTGCCCTGGAGCTCTTCATAAAAGTTGTAGAGCTCTCTTTCATCTTTCTTATAAGGTAAAATACATAATTTTTAGACATCTAGAACTCAAGATATGTCTGAAATATAGAAATAATGTCAAACATCAATAATGCTAGAAAAAATCAATTAAGCTCAATTTGAGCCCAAACTTACAAAACATGATCAAGCCCAATCAATTAAGTACATGAAAAGTGTAAATGACTAAAAATAAAGGTTTATTAATGTATAAAATATGTAATTATTACTTTGCAATCAATATTATATTCAGTTAAAATTTTCTTTTCATAAGACGATCCATAAGATTCTTGAATATTGTTGATACCCAATTTTGTCTATAATTTTTTCTATTAATTGATGTTTAATTACAATGTTTTAAACACTTTTTAGATCACTTTTTTTTTTATCTGTACAAATAATAATAATAAAAATAATTTATTTTTTATTTAAAAAAAATAAAATTAATGCTGTTGAAATCTCAAATCCTAATTTTAGATGTCCATAGCCTTTCGCCACCACCTCTACTCCTACATTCTTTTGCCACACGCAACCAGCTACCACACTAGCTTCTGCATAACCAAGAATTTGAGTAAAAAATTTCCAGTTCCTGCGGGGGAGAAGCGTGAAACAAGCTCTGAACACCCTCACTTCCACAAAATCATCTTGATAGCAACCCCATCAACCACCGATAAACCCATCACTCACAACCACTAAAAACCACCATAATAGTCTCCCTCACATCTCAAGCTCACCACAAACTCATCCTCACCGATACTTTCACCTCCATCTCCACCAAATTACCAAAATTGATTTCCAAACCTTCATCTCCAATCTCCTAACATCACCCATAATCAACTTCACTCCATTTTTCACCATCACTCAGACCTCAACCATTGACTCACACAAGAACCCATCTTCAACCTTCCTGCCACCCAAACCAAACCAGAAAACACCTTCCATTTCACCACCTTCATCACTAAAAACAGCACCTCCATTGCCGTTGCAGCACCTCTGCCGCCGTCGAAGCCCGTCGTCGGATCCCGCACAGCCTGGAAAACCAGTCGTCGCGCCGCAGCTTCATTCAGATCCCGAACTGTCGTGCTGCCCAACCCAATATGCCTCCCTCGATCTCGGATCCGCGCATGCACCGCCGCCGAAAAAAACCTTCATCAACCTCAGATTTGTCCCTCTGTCGAACCCCGAAGTCGTCCCTGGCCACCAGCCGCCGCTGAGTGACGGTCCCAGCCCCGAGCCGTCGAACCAGAAGCCTCCAATGAATGCCGACCGTTTTCGCACAAGAACCACCGCAGCCACCAGTCGTGCGCCATCGCACGGCACAGCCAGCGACCCAAGGTGAGTCTTCTTTTCTCATTTTGCTTCTTAGTGCTCCTTTTATTTTCTGTGAGCCTCCCTTTCTCATTTTGTTTCTTAGTGCTTTTGTTTTCTGGGGAGGGCTTTTCATGTCCCTTTGATCAATTCTATGTTGGGACTTTTAAATAAAAAAAGATTGGAAAGAAAAAATAAAAAAGAGGCAGAGATGTTTGAGGATTGGAAGTTGGCAGAATAGAAAAAGGGGCAGAAGTTGGGTTTATAAGAAAAAGAACTTGAGAAAATCATAGTCACACTTCACCCAAAGAACTCAGGTTCGTGAAAAAGAAGAAATGAAAGCTTTCTCGTGCAATTCGGATCCTATTCACAGAAGCATCAGACCACTTTCGTGGTTTGCACCCTTCTTTTTTAAAAAAAAACATTTGAATAAAAATAATTAATTAAAAATATACATATAAAAAGGTGAAGCCACTTTCAGTTGTCCTCCACTTCTTTCTTTTGACATTTGAATAATTAATTAAAAAAAGAAAATATAAAAAGGTGAAACAGAACACCACACTCACGTGGTGTGCTTTTTGTGACATTTGAATAAAAATCAACCCACTTATACGTAGGTTGCCTTCTTTTTGTCATATTTGAATAAGAATTAATAATAAAAATAAAAAATGAAAAATTTAATAAAATTTATTTTGAATTATTTGATTTGTGATGCTTATATTTTCGTATTTACTTGACTCGTGAAAAATGGTGTTTGTTTGTTTGTCTTGTGCATTTCTTAAAAATAAAAAATAAAAAAAAAAAGATCTTTTAATAATGCAATGACCAATGATGTTGATTGAATAGCAGATGCTATCTTCAATATTGTTTGAATCATAAGGGTTTATTGAGTAGTTCGGTACTAACTTGAACCCTGCGCAAGAATGTTTTTGTTTTCAGACAAAATCCCTTTTTTAAAATCATTTTATAATTAAAATCAAACAACTCACAATCATTTTTTAAAGAACTACGTGACTTTGAGTTTCCCATTGCACGGTGCACCAGGGGATGCGTAGGAGCAGAAATCTATTTTTGTTAAGCCAATTTTTTTTTTCACAATTTGGTTGTTTTTTTCTTTCTTTCTTAAAAATGTATAAATAAAATAAAATAAAAAATAGTTAAAAGTCTTTTCAAGGGGTAAAAATAAATATATGTGAAATTATTAAATTTTGCACAACTAACATAAGGTACTGTTCTTGGAATAGGCAGTGTAGGGTACTAGCACCTTTCCTACCTGTAATCGACTGCCGAATCCAAACTCATTTTCAAAAGACCAGTTTGCCTGTTTAAATGATTTTTCTAATGTTTTCTCAATTTAAATAAACATTGATGGTGACTCCAATGATTTTCAAAACCTTATCTTTTTTCGGTCGTCCCGTCGCGATCCCAGTTGCGACAAATATGATGAATCATAACTCTTAACTAAAAAAATTCATGACTTCCTTCATGAATTACTGTAATTTCTGCATGATATAAAGAAGTGGAACTATATATTGTTTTGTAGATCACCATAATATAGCAATACTACTACATGTAAATAATAGTTTGTTCAGGATCTGACTTTATCTGGATTAGATAGATATCTTGCATTTGCATAATCAATTAGCTGGACATAAATTCATATGAATAAAATAATCTCATCAATTGTGCCTCGAAGATATAAAATATAATATACTTAATTCCATTCCAATGTCTTCTGGTTGATTATGAACTATATGTTGCTAATAAATTTATGAAAAAAATATATTATATCAGGTCATTTAGTATTTAGTAATATGCATGTGTGCTTCTATAGCACTATGGTACTTCAAAACCAAGATCTTCGTTATCTTCTTTAAATCCAATGATCTAACAACTATTAATGTACTCAATATATATAATTTATATATAAATCACTCAAGAATATGTTCTCTATAATTTGATAGACAAAATTTAATTTGCTAAATGCTCGATCTGTAAGTCGAGATAAAGTTTTATCATTCAAAGATCTTTCACTTCAAATTCTTTAAATAGACACATAAGCAAATAAAGTATTTTAAATTTTTTTGAAATAAATATATAATGTGTATCAACAAGCGAGTAATGCTCAATAAGAAAGTCTTAATATGATGAGCAAAAGAACATAAATTGTTAGTATATGTAAATTAAGTTTATTATATGTTGTTGAAATTTTAAATCCTTTAGGGATTTTCATGTAGAAGATATGTATAGAGCCATAAAATGTAATAATAAGATGTAATAACATCCATTAGAAGTACTTGACTTCTTGTGTGCAAATAACCTTATCAGATATCAAAACGTAATTGCATCCATTTGTATCCACAGATTTTGCACCTTCTGGGGTTTAGACTTCAAGTCCATTAAAACATCTTTTGGAGTTTGAACTACAAATTCAATAACCTCACATTTTACAAGTAAGTTCAATTCTATCTGCAAGGTATTCTTCTATTTTTGGCCAATCATTTATTCATCGATATTCTTTGACGATTCTAATTTTAAGGCCCTCATTATTATTATTAATATTGTGCGCTATGCAAATATGTTGTTGACAACTATTTCTTTTTGATTCCATCATTTTGTCCGTCGAGATATAATTTATTGAGATCTCGTTATTTTCACCATTTTCAAGTATTTTATCTTCTCTAGAGTTCGAACTACTTCAATAGTCTTACTTGTGTCTCTAATATCTTTTTCAACAGTATTCTCTTTAGGATTATTTGCTTCTTAGAAATATTATTTATTCCTTATCTTTTATGGGCTTTGTCTTTGGAATTGATTGATCTACCATGCTTCTTGTATGTTTTTAACTCATTTGATATCAATTCTAAATGAATTATTTATAGTTAGTATAGGATTTATTTATCTTTTTGCAATAGAAAATGCATCTGTCAATTCATTCATTTGATCTTATTCAAAAATGTATTATCATTTGAACTTCTAGTTCAAATTACTTTGTTCAAGGATCTAAATAATATAATGATGATATATTTCAAGTAAATTTTCTTTATCTACCTACTTATTCTTTTCCTGTAATGTTGAAAACATCATTTCATATTCATCATATATTCTCAATTTTATTTTAAAGCTCATTTTAGTGCAATGTGATAGAGCAGGAGTGACTATATCACACACAAAATCTTTTATATGAAAAATATTTAGTTTCACGCCAAAATCCAATTGTATAAGGGAGAACTTATAATTATTTGTTGGTCTTATACCAACAAGTGCTGTAACATGTAAAAGGCATGCCCCAAGCAAAAATTTAGGATATTGTTCTCACAATTTGTTATTTAGTTATCAATTAGAGACATTTGAATATAAGAAACAGGATGTTCAACATTTTACCAATGGTCATATAATAATCACTAAAAGATTGAGAAGTAAATTCACTAGCATTATCAAGACAAATTGTCTTTATTTAAAAATTTGTACTCTTAATCAAATAACTTGCATAATCTCACAAACACTAGGTTGCGAGTTGATAATAAGTACACACATGACCAATTAGCTTCTGGCTATAAAATATTTAAATGATACACATGATTTATGATATAATCCACAATAGAATCTTAAATTCATTCTAAAAATTTAGCAAATTTAACTTTATTTTTAGTTAGTGATAACCTTATAATCAATTTGCATTGAAAACACCTTGCACGTAAAAACTCATTATATTGAATAATCTACTGGTCTTTCAATGATACATTTATGAATTATTAATATTGATCCAAGATAACCTTACTGGCCATATGCCAAACAATAAAATTATTTAGACTAGTAAGCTTTTGGTTTACACTAATATTATAAATTTCTGATTTACAAGAGCATAGCGAACTTCTGATTTACAATAACATATGTTTCAATTGTGTTGATCATATCTATTTGACTTCATAATGAATAAAGCATAATGTATAAAATTTTGTTCTATGAGGTAACAAAATATAGTTTCTATTCTAGCGACTTGAATTACTTTTGTACTATCAGATATCAAAATTTACCATTGATCTATATATATAAAGAATTGGTAACACACATTTTTCTTCAATCAATAAAAATTTTAAGAAATCATACCATATATATTTTATTTAAAATATTACAAACTAACAAAATAAGAGAAAATGTGTATGTGATGATTTTAAATCACATACAAAAAATAAATACATATAAAATGAAAAATATGAATTTCAAGAAATTAATTCAATTACTCAAATCATCGATCAAATGATAAAACTTTCCTCTATAATATTTAACAAAAATAGACACATTCAAATGCATATTATTTGTAGGACCATGATCAAATGAATAATTTTCACAAGCAAAATTTTATCATACGATATGAACATGACAAATGTCCTTTCATATATCTTACAATAGTGGTATTTATTTCAAAAATTTTCTTTATTCACTTTTTTTCTCATCATTGCCTTCCCACTTTATATAATATGTATAGTTAGAACCATCATAGTAATGGTCATTTTCTAATCTCTGTCATATCAATGTCCATAACAATTACCTCTGTCATATCCAAAATTATAATACGAAACATTGACTTCAGGGAATGAAATTCAACTCATTGGGTGACCTTTGTGATTTTTTTTATTAATAACTATTTTTGTGTTCAATCATAAGAATGTATAAACTTGATTCAAATTATCTTTTAAATCAATACTCATTTTTGCTACTACAGAAGCATGTTGGAGAGACATAAACAAATTGATGATATTCTCTCTCACACTTCTTTGTTTCAAATTATATTAAGATAAATGGATCTTTTTAGATTTAATCACGATCTAAAAGTGTAGTTTTTCAGGAACTATACTATAAATCTTCATATAAAATTTGACCATGAAAAATCATTAGTTTTATGCAATCCTTCAAGTATACTTGAATAGTAATTTATTTCATAATTTATAAAGATTAACAAATTCAATATAAAACAAAATATGATAATTGTGTTAGTCAAACAAGATTAACAATAAAATTTCTATAGATAAAACATGAAAATATTTTATACTAAGACTAACATGAAGGAAACTATAAGAAAGAACAAAGTAATGAATTAGATTATTCTAAAAAAAGTGATAAGAAGACAAACTCTTTCAATAGAACCTCTAAGTTGTTCAAGTCATCACTCATATGGTAGAGTTTCGTGCTGAAAACGTGTTGTAAATGGAATAAAAAAGAAGATAAGGATAAATCAAGATAAAGAAAATATGAGTACTAAAAATCTAGTTCTTTAGAACTAGCTATGCCATAAAGTCTTCTTTTTCTCATTTATTTATGAAAAAACATATCCTTATATAGGACTCCAAACATTAATAGGAAGAGGAGGTTACACTTCTTCATAATGTGTAAGGGTTATTACACCATTATTAAGAATAATAAAGGTTATAACTACAAATTATACTAATGATCCTTTATCACCCTTAATACCTAATGAATATAGTCATCTACCACATGTAAAATATGTATATTTTACAATACTTCCTTTTAGATGATTATATCCTATGAATATGTTTCATTAAAATTTTGCTAAGAAAAATCTAGTGGGACAAAAACTTAATGAAGAAAAAAAGGTATAATATTTATAGGTAACTTACTTTTCCTAAAAAATGCAACTAATCATAAAATATCTTTAAGTCGGTACATTGTAACTCTTAGACAATCATCTTTAATATTATTCATAACAGGTGAGCAATTGTTATATTTAATCATTATGTGATATGGAGATTTATCTTGTGACAAAATTCCCAATGCACTTGGCCATGCCTCTATCATGACATGCAAAGAAGGTAAAAGTTCATAGTATGCACAAAAAGAAAACTACTACCAATTAGAATTTTTTTTAAAAAGAAATAGTCCTACTATTGTGATTATGTTTAAGTCTATCTAAAAATTATTGTGATTCCTCTTTATGTCTATTGGAAGCATATCTCCTAGTGTTTTGGACTTCTTTTTACCCTCTGATGAAGATTTTCTCATTATTTTGGGTTCTCCTTTATTCTTTGTTGTTGTTGACATGGTTGTCCGACCCATGGAAAAAGAAGAGCCAAATTTAGTAAAATCATTGACTCGATACTTCGCTCAAAGAAGAATGTCCTAGTGTGGACTCACACTTAAAGAGAAGATTGCTAGAAATTTAAGTATAAGTTTTAAGTAATTATGTAAATAAATAAAAAATTTACATAAAAAAATGAATAAAATAATGACTTTATAAGTGAAAAGACTTATGAACTTACTATTTTAAGATTTGGGATTGAGACAGTGTCAGGTGTGTTATCTGATTCATGCTTAAATCTATTGGAAATAAATATTTATGATGTTTTAGGCTTCCCTTTGCTCTAGCAACAAAATCAGCGAAGATTTTTGCAAACTCGACTATCACGCTTTATTCAAATGACTATGTATTAATTACAATTTCTCCTTCCTGATTCCAAAATACTAGTGTTAATTGAAGCATTAAAGCAAATGGAAAACTAACATTAAGTTGGAGCGCAGCGCAAAAATATCAGGAAGATTAATTAATGACCATGCATAGTAAATTGTAATTTACTCCAGCTCACCACTAATCAAACACCTATAATTCTAAGTGTTTGTTGCAGAATATTGCATCTTCTTCTACATGTACTTATTGTAAGCACGTAATTTTGTTCAGACATTTAAATAAAAATAAAAACAAATAAAAATTGGATTTTGAAAAAAAATGTTTTATGACCTAAAATATATTCTTAAAGTCTAAATTAATTTTTTTGTCAGAGTCCAAAATTCACTAAATCAATCGGAGTGTCTAGATTCATTGCACTTATTTTTAACATGTGTTTTTCAATCTTTAAAGGAGAATGATATAATTGGGAAAAAATTGATTGAGAATTAAAGGATTGATTGATTAAGAATTTATTTAATTAATTTGATTGAAAATTAATTGATTGATTGCAAAATTATTTGATTGAATCTTTTACAATAAATGAGAAAATATGAGTTTGATTATAAAAAAGTAAAAAGTGGAAATAATATTGAAATTTTTGAACCTAAATATATCCATATTTAAAATAAAAATATAATAAGAAAAGAAATTATTTTGGGGTAAAATATATGATGGGATTTTTAGCATCACTAAATCAAATTTCAAATCACTTGAAATTGTTTTTTAATTGACGCATTGTCTAGAAGTAATAAATAAAGAAAAATTTGGTGACTCTTCCCCACTAAGTAATTGAGGCATCACTTGGCCTATAAATAAAAAGATACCAAAGGCACATGGATACACAAGTTTTTGAGAAAACAACCCAAAGAGAATGTAAGAGAGCACGAGGGAGGGGTTTCACTGATGAAGGGATCTTAAAAAAAAATTACGTATAAGAGGTGGTCTTTCTAGAGTTTTCTAATCAATATTCTAGGTAATCTACATTTCATGTCTTTAATGGTGACAACAAATGATATCTGAGTTATTTGATCTTTTGTATATGATGCTCTAACCATTTTTTTAATTATCCTTTTTCTTATGGCTAAATAATTGCTTCCAAAACTTATGTATATATAACTCTAAGATGTTGTTTTGATGCAAAAGAAAATATATTCTCTTCATAAAGTTGAAAGCTTCTTAGCTTCACGTTCATGGTTCAACGATAGAAATTGAGTTTTGGCTTTCATGATTCTCTAAAACTTTTTTTCCTCCTCTCAATTAGTTTTTTAAATTATTATAATTGGTTTTCTTTGATCATGTGATTGATATAATGTTAACATGCTATTCTTTCT
This sequence comes from Ormosia semicastrata, assembly GCA_029884595.1. Taxonomy (NCBI): domain Eukaryota; kingdom Viridiplantae; phylum Streptophyta; class Magnoliopsida; order Fabales; family Fabaceae; genus Ormosia; species Ormosia semicastrata. The sequence continues at coordinate 7,413,180 of JAQQTO010000036.1, read as the reverse complement.
TTTAGTTAGTCTTCTTTTCTTTTATCATTATCATGAGATGTATTATTTTGTTTTGATTCTTTTTATTTAATTCATGTGCTGACTTTTTCTTGCTCTTTATTATTTGTTGTCTTATCTCATTTATTCTTTATAATTGCTTCTTATTATGGATTGAGTTTCTAATGAGGGAATACTTGAAATTAGTCGAAGTAACAATAAAGTTTTGGCTTTTCGAAGGTGAAGAACATCTCTTAGATTTAATCATAAGTGCTAGTAAGGCCTTAAACGATCTCTAATAAAAAACTTATTCCAAGTATCAATTTTTATCATTCTTTTACACACATTACTTTGTCTTTAATTTAATAAACCAAAACCTTAAAACTATACTGACAATAGAAAAATTGGGAGAGGATCGACGTATAATCAATAAAACTCTACCTAATACTCTTGAGGTCATGTTATTGGATTTTGTTAGAAGCATTGGCAGGGGGTCTAATATGAATAATTAAATAAATAATCTTTTAATAAAAATAATAAATTGATGTGAACAAGTTCTTATATCCCCAACTTCTGATTGGGGTGAATTAATTTTTATTTTATAGAAACATTTTTGAAAAGCCATTTTAAAAATCACATTTTTTCAAAAATATATTTTTTAGATTAATTTGACCTCTTTAATTTGAAAATAATATTTTGTTAAGAATATTTTTTGGAATTATTTTTTACATGACAATTCATTTTTCAAAATAGTTTCTTTAAAAGTTAAAATTTTAGTTCACCACTTTCTTATCACATGTTGTGAGGTTTAAATTTGTTCCATAAAATAATGAATTTTTAGCCAGCCATTCCCTATCATAGTCATTTTTCACTCTTTATAACATGTTGACAAAGTGGTACATGTAAAAAATAAAATAATAAAACATTTTTTTGACAAATAAATAATTATGATAAGCTTAATTAATGTAGTAGATAACATTAAATTAAATAGGTAACATTTATTGAACAAACGGTGTATGGTGCTAATTCCCTACTCGTAATCAACTCTCAAACCTAAGTTCTAGAATGTAGACCATTTTCTTTTAACGTATCCAAATGCAGCATTCCATTTTTAAAGGATATAGTGATTGGTGGCGACTCCCAACTTTTTTTGGTTGCCTTCACCTTGCACGGTGCCCTTCGAGACGGTTATGACACTTGTATAAATATTAATAATTCAAGAAAAGTATCGTAAATATATTACACACAAATTTAACTTGATTTGACCTAATATACCTATATTCACGGATGAGAAGATATCAAATTCATTATGAACAATATTATGATACAACTTTTGAATGGAAAAGTTATAAATCCTCTTTCATTACAACTTTTGCACAGATAAAACTACAAATTCTCTCCCCTTATTGTTACAACTTTGTGGACGAAGTTGAAAGTTTTCTGTCAATGCAACTTTTGAGGACAAAGTTGCTAACACTCTGTCGCAAGATTACTCACAATCTCTTCCCCTTCATTCTCTTATCTTAAACAATTCCTAAATACAAGTATTTATATCTCACAAGAACTTGTTTGATAAGCAATTACCCTTTTTACACTATATGACTTTTCTACTCTCCTATTTAAATAAATATATCTCATATCTTTCATATATCTGACATATTTTTTATATCTATCACATATAGCTCAATATTAATTATTTTTAAAATTTGAATCTTCAAATAAATAGAAAATTAGCAATAAGTATCACATCAGTAATTTAGGTCAATTTCAACAATCTGGACCATAATCAAAATTCTATCATTAATGAACATTCTTCAAAATTTGCAAATTTGCCAATCTTCACCGACTCTCCACCATTAACGTAAATCTTGACAAACTACATCTTCCAAATCTCCAAAACACAATCAAAATTGCCAAACAAATCATCCAATCAAATATTCGTGCTTGCACCACCGTTATCAACAAAATAGGCCGCTTGACCTCCATGTCAAGAAGACTTTCATCACACACTTGTACCGCCATCATAACAAAACACGCCACCTAACTCCAAACTGCTAAACAAACTATAGACACAAGGGTCGTGCCATTGCCTGACTCCTCGAACCACCAACTTTAATACCACTTGTTGGAGAATATCATACTCCCTTCTACACGTGCTTATATAAATACTAGTAATTAAGAAAAAACATCATAAACACTGTCACACATAAAAATTTAACGTGATTCAGCTCAACATGCTTACATCCACAAATGAGAAAAGATCAATACAACTATTGAACGAAAAAGCTGCAAACCCTCACTCACTACAACTTTTGCATGGATAAATCTACAAACCCTCTCCCACTAGTTATACAACTTCTGTGGACAATGTTGCAAACCATCCGCCACAACATTACTCACAATATCCTCTCCCTCGTTCTCATACCTCAAACAATTCCTTAATACAAGTATTTATATCTCACAAGAACTTGTTTGACAAATAATTATCTTTTTTACAAGCTTTATGACTTTTCTAGATTTTTAATTAAAAACAAATATATGTCATATCTTTTATATCTGCTACATATTTTTTACATCTATTACATATATTATTATCAATTACTTTTAAGATTTGAATCTTTAAATAAATAAGAAACTAGCCATAATTATACATAAGGAATTTGGTCAATCCTAACAATATTGATCCAAATATTAGGAAGTTATTGGTCATATTGTTCTTCATAACTACACCAAGAGTCAATTTAGTGCACCCTTTAAAATTGGAGGTGTAAATTTCATAATTGAGTTTTTCATACAATTTTTCATATGAAGAGCATCCCCGAATTTTCACCTACATTTTGAAGTGGGTAGGAAACTAACCCTGAAAGAAATATGCATAGCCTTAGACGACTCAGGAATAGTAGTGCGGAAGACTGTGATGTCCAACATGGAAATACACAATAACACTCAAGCATACCAAAGCACTTAACATTCAAGCTAAGTTGGTCCACATTCGAATTCTATTACCAACCATGTAGTTTATGCGTTAACATTATGCAACTAAACTCCCATTCAAGCAACAATGCACACATCAGACAGATCACTTAATGATGATAGCCTGAAATCATCATATTAGATTGACGCAACCAATGGCAGATAGAAACTAAGGGTGTAAGTGGGTGGTTTGGTTTGGTTTTTGAGAGAAAATAAATCCGAACCAATCAAAATTAATTGGTTTGGTTTGGTTTGGTTTTCGTATTTTTTTATAGTCAAATCCGAATCGAACCGAACCGAACATCTATGGATTGGTTTGATTCGGGTGATCGGGTTGACTATTTTTTTAATACAAAAATTAACTAAATAATTAGTTTTTCATAACAAAAAAAAATACATAATAAACCTATAAAAAAATTTAGAAATAGAATCAAACTTATTGATTTAAATACTAATAATTATTTCATGTTTCAGAATGTGTATTAAAAGGTTCATAAAGAGGGAACAAAGAAAGATATTGATATTTGTATTAAGAAATTATATTTGAATAAGTTAAAAAATTCTTCAAGAGAGATTTAACTTGACAAATTGTATACTATTATAATTCAATTAAGAGAAAGTTGTGAGGCTACTAATCTGGAGGTATATATGTAACTAATTAAACCTCTAAGGACATGAGTGGAGCTAATGGAGACTTGATTAGTTAAACTTTGAATCAACAACCTAGCAATTCCAAAGTTTCCAACCTTTGCAGTCATATTTTTTATCCAAGAGAATGTTGTTGGGTTTCAAATCACAATGCACAATAGGAACTTCACTATCATTGTGCAGGTAATTCAATGCACAAGCAGCATCAATATCTATATTCAGTCTCTCCATAAGGTTCAACTCATTTTCATTTGCATACTTTCTCTTCCCTTTAATCCAATTTTCCAAACTCCCATTACTTAAGTAATCATAAACTAGAGTCAAAAATTCATTGTTTTTAAAGTCAATACTAGAGCATTTAAAGTCAAATCATCATTTCCAAGCTTCCAAGTTTAGATGATGTTGTTACTGTTACTTTCACTTTTCTGTTCTTTATGTATAGTAGCAAGCAAATTGTCAGACATAGTATCAGTGTTACCACTGTGGCTATGATGATGTAATGTCTGATATGCCTTCTTCCATGGCCATTAGGCTCACATGCAAAATACAAATAAAGTTTTTTATTGCCTTCTAAATTGACAACAGAAAGATTTTGAAAAATCCACCATTAAGAATGGTTCCTTCTAAATCATTATAAAAAAGATTCAAAAGTTGAATGACATGCAAATTTTGAAATTCAATAGGAATGGATCTAGAGAGTTAGTTGAAGGAAAGGTTCAAAGTTTTCAAGTCTCTCACATCTCTAAGAGTTTTTGGAATAACACCTGATAGTATATTCCTAGCTAGAACTGCAGTGCCGATGAGCAGAATCAAATATTTTGACAGAGGAGTTTTCTAGTCTTCTGTGTTAAATGAAAATGACGTTTTAGGAGTTGAAAACTGAGAAAGTATTACAAAAAATAAAAAAAACAAGTAATAACTAAAAAATGTTGTAGCATAATTTTTTTTAAATAAAATATATAAATATATGGTTTGGTTTGGTTCGATTTGGTCGGTTTTAAAATTTCAAATCTGAGAACCGAACCAATTAAACTTTAATTGATTTGAATTTTATCCGAACCAGTCAATATACCCGAACCAAACTGAATCAATGTAATTGGTTCGGTTTGGATTGATCGGATTGGTCGGATATCCGAACCAATTTACACCCTTAATAGAAACAAAGCAATGCTGCCTCAGGTGATACATTAACCACTAGGGATCCCTGCTGGAGGACAGTGAGAGCATTAGAAGGGGGAATCATAAGCTTCAAACCAAGTAATAAATAAATAAAATAAAATAAAACAAAAATAGGTGAGAAGAGAATTTGAGATATATATTGGGTGTTTTGGGTAAGCTTTAAAAAAGAGTGATTATAAGATAGTATAATAATTGATTATCTTTTGGAGATTTAAAAAAAAAATAGAAGTTGTTTTAAGATACAATTATAAAAAATATTTTTTATTTTCTCTCTCTTTTATTGTATCTATCCATAATTAATTATTTTAATAAATAATTCATTCTTGTTTTTGAAAAAAGCAAAAAACCACATTTTTTAAGATTATGTTTTTTTTTAATCTTATTGAAATGTCTATGTTTGAGAATTATTTTTTTAATAAAAAAACACTTTTCTCATAAAAAAACATATATAAAGACACTCATTATAGTAGTGAGAAAGTAAATAAAAAAGCATGGCAGGAACTTCAAGAGGAGAGAGCAAGGTGCCCATGAGGAAGGGGTCCATAAGCACCTCCGACAATGGAGATATCAAAGTGAGGCACGTTAGTCAACCCATGTTTGAAAAATATTTAATATTTTTTTATATAATCAGTAAAAAATAATAAATATTATTTTTATTCCTGGAAATGTGTGGGATAAGTTAACCAAAACTCCTTTTTATATCTTTTATTAATGCTTATCTTACTTTGTCTAATTTACAAATGTGGGTACAGACAATGTGGTCTACGTTTGTCCCCTATATACCTCCCAGTATCTTACCTGCGGCAACTGCATTTGTGGTTGCTGTCTTGGCTCTTATCATGGTAATTACCCACCCATTAATCTAAAGTGAGTCGGGTTAAGCCCGGTTAACTCACGGGTTGAATGTAAAAAGAAAGGCAAAATTTTGAGTACGAATGCGGCCCAGCTCTAACCCACCCTGTTTCCTTCTTTCAGCCAACCGACCAACTAAACCCACCCAAAGTAAACCCTAGCAGAAGAGAACGGCAGCGGCGCACCCACCAGGCCAGGCCACAACCCACCGCCACCGGCGCAGGACTGAAGACGGCGACTCGCGACCACCATGCGCAGAAGGCGATTCGCGGTCCACCGGCGCAGAACCGCCACCTTCTTCTCTGGACTCGTGCCGGCACTCCCCTCCGACCTATGCTTATCATCTCTGTCAGAGACCCAAAGTGTCAGTATTGATACACTGTTATGCCACTGGCTAACAGAGATTTGATACACTGTTATGCCATTGAGGTTGGACGGTGTGGATTCGGTTTCGCAGATCTGGATGGCTGCAAGGAATGGGAGGTCCTCAGGTTACTGAGTGGTTGTAGGTGTTTGAGAGGTGAGTAGGGACGAGGCGATTGGATCAGATTTGCAGAAATGAATGGATGAAACTTCTTTTTTTTTTGAAGTTTTTCTGATTTTTTCTACATTTTCTATTTTGTTTTTTAATTTTTGATGAACCCATCCGTTTAACCCACTAACCCTGATGGGTTGAGCCTGTTAGTTATTTTTTGACCATCCAATTTGGAAGGAATCCGTGGTGAGCGGTTGGTTAAAAGCTCTAATTACCATTACAAGGGAAAACAGAAGCATGATCCAAATACCCAACTCTCTATGCACCCATACATGAAACCAAAAGGTTTGCAGCTAGCTGCCCCAAATTCCCAATGGGCTGGGCAGGCTCAAAACACAAAATTACCAAATTATTATTGCGTATATATATATTAATATTATAATGTATTTGGATGTGCTATTTTGGATTTAAAAAATATATTCATTTAAAAAATAAGTAATTTTTATATTTTTTTAGTATGCATAGATGAGCTTGTTTTTTTTTTTTTTAAATGAAGCATTAGAAAAAATACAAAATATGTTTTTTTAAGATAAATTTTTTAGCATATGAATTTTTTTTTAAATCATAGAGAATATGTTGAAAAAGAAGAAAAAAAACTTTTAAGAATTGCATTTAAACATAAAGTAGTTTTATTCTAAAAGAAAATTAAAAAATCACATAAAAAAATCTTAATTTAAAACTTATCCAAATTAGCCCGAGAATTTGATACAACCATAATCAAAGTGGAGCAATCTTTTATGAAGCAACCTGCCTTCCTCTGTAACGAAATCCATTCACCTATGCTCAATGGTAAATTTGCTACTTTATCTCTACTTTTGCTTGTTAAAGTTAATGTGTTTGTAAAACATGTAAAATGTGTAAAATGTAAGTTATGTGTAAAGTGTATGTCATGTGTAAAATGTAAGTCATGTGTACATTATACTTGTACTACATATGCAGTCTTAGGCTTATAAATATAAATAAAAGTCTTTTTACTCTTCATATTCAGAATTATAGAAACTATTTAGTCTCTCTTTGTGTTCTTTGTTTCGGTTTCTCCGTGTTCTTTGTTTCGGCTTCTAATATAATATCAAGAGCTTAGGCCCTCGTTCCATGTCTGAAATCCTTCGCCGCCTCATCATTTTTCGTTGGTTTTATCATTTTTTGTCATCTTTTCGAAGACTTCCCACTGTTGGCATCTCTAGTTCCCAGCATCTCCCATTATCACCACTGACACCAATGTGCCCAGCCACCTTCAATCTGTCAACCAATGAAATTTCGCTGGCATCCGCTCCTCCACGTACCCATGAAGTGTCCAGACATGTGATTCACGCGCCTGACCCAGAATCGTTGTTGGGATCCCATCTCTCAGCACATCTGCCTCTCTCGCCATATTGTCTTTTGGGAACACATCATGTTTTCTTCGTTGTCTAAGTTCAAGTTCATCCCTTCCACCTCGACTCCTCTTTTCACTAATCCCTTTATTGATCTTTTTCCTTGTGATTTTGATGCAGATTCTTCAAGTGAGCTCATAGACACTTACAAAGTTCCAACTACTCTTATTGAATTAGTCCCAGATGTTGATCCTGCACCAGCACCTACTCCTTCTCATCCTCATGAGCACCCAACTTGAATAAAAGCTTAACCTTTATACTTTTATGATTATCATTGTTTTTTTACCATGCTTCATTTTCATGAACCACAGTCCTATCAAGAAGCCTCTAATAATCCTCATTGGTAGCAAACTATGCAAGAAGCATTACAGGCTTTAGAGAATACTAATACTTGGGACCTTATTAATCCTCATTCGGACAAGACACATGTAGGGTGTAAATGGGTGTACAAGATCAAAACTCGTTATGATGGATCTATTGAATGTTACAAAGCTTGCTTGGTTGCCAAGGGTTTTATTCAAGAATAAGAAATTGATTATGAAGAAACCTTTGCGCCGGTTACTTGTATCACTTCTGTTCATACCCTTCTTGCCATTGTATCTACTAAAAAATGGACCTTTAGTTAGATGGATGTGAAAAATGTCTTTCTTAATGGTGATTTGGAAGAAGAAGTTTATAAGAACCCCCTGATTATTCTTGCCTGCAAACAAAGTTTGTCATCTTCGAAAGGCTTTGTATAGTCTTAAACAAGCTTCTCGAACCTAGTTTTCCAAATTCAGTTCTACCATCAGTCAGCTTGGGTTCTCGTCTAGTCCTCATGACTCAACTCTCTTTATCTACAATACTGATCAAGGAACTATGTTATTGCTTCTTTATGTTGATGACATGATCATTAAAGGTGATGACACTTCTGACATTACTGATTTTAAGGCATTATTAAGCCATAACTTTGAAATGAAAGATCTTGACTCTCTCAGTTACTTTCTAGTTCTTAAAGTCATTTCTTCTATTGATGGCATTTTCTTGTCACAAGCTAAGTATGCCCCAGATCTTATCTCTTGAGCTGGTCTTATAGATAGTCCAATCAAATCAACTCTTTTCGAGCCTAATGTGCGATTTACACCTATGGATGGTACAGTGCTTGATAATCCTACTCTCTATCGCCAGTTAGTAGACAACATGATTTATCTTACTATTACTCACTCAGACATTTCATATATGGTTCACTTAGCCAGTCAGTTCATGTCAGCTCTGTGCTCCACTCACAATGTTGTTGTTCTCAGTATTATTCACTATGTGAAGGGGCTCTATTTCATGGGTTTCATTTTTGTGTTGGTTCTCCTTTGATCCTCTAAGCTTATTCTAATGTCGATTGTGGTGGTGATCCCACTGATTGTAACATCCCTAAAATTAATGCTAAATAATATTATTATAGTATAATGCAGCAACTAGATTATCAAACGAAAGATCCTTTATTTGAATAACTAGATAGTTATTCGAATAAAAGTTCCTATTATGCAAGTATATAAGAGGGAATAAGTCATCTTATTCAAATAAGAATCACTTCTATTCGAATAAATAGTTTGCATCACATATATAAACATTGTTACAAAATGAGTTATTCGAATAAGAAGTCTTGTTATTCGAATAACATGACAGAAACACATTACAGAATGAAAACTTGGTTTTCATTCAATTAGTCACAATTAAACTAGATGACCATTAAACTTAGTTCTCATTTCGTTCTTTTTCCCTTTGGCCGTCCATTTCTATAATTCTAAAGAGAACCAAATGATGAGGTAAGTTAGATGAGATCATCAAGAGCCAAGTGGCAAGCTTGACCAAGGAAGTAATAATTGGTAGCAACATGTGTCAATATTAGATTTAAGAACAATAATTATAAGGAACAAGTGTTCAAATCTTTACCATAGATGACATGAGCATAGCCAAGTGTGCAACAATTTAATGAGGGATGACAAAGGCATGGACATGTGTTAAAGAAATGGATAGAAGAATGGCAAGGCTTGATTCATAAGCCTCTCCACAAAATGATTACATTAAACAAGTGGCAAGAGGAGAGACTTGGTTTGGAAGACTTAATTTAGAAGACTTAGAAGGCTTGATTTGGAAGACTTGGAATTACAAGGAAAAGTGTCACGGTGGAGGAGAAGAATAAGTGTTATGAAGAGAAGTTTATGGAATCAAGAATGATCAAGAGAAATCTAGAATAAGGATATATGTCAAGAAGTGGATGGAAGATTGAGAAGGCTTAGATCATAAGCCATACTATGTTAGGAAAAAGCAATGATTCTAGAAACAAATGGTAAACAAATAATTACTACAAGTAGTAAAAGATTAAGTTAAACACATTAAAAAACTAGTGAAGCACGGCCAAGTAGAACAAGTGTCCAAGAAATTAAAGAAGATAAGGTAAACTTGTGAAATCAACTTGAACATGTGTCAATAAGGGAAGTTCATAAAATCATTACAGCAACAAATGTCAATGAATAATTAGAAAATTGATAAGGCTTAAAGCATAAGCCACTCTACATCCAATGCTTTAAGGAAACGTGAAATGAGTTAAGAAGGAGGACTTTGAAGAATACTTAACCTCCTTAAGATATTTAGCTACCCAACATCATACCTTACATAAGATAGAGCTATTTGGGCTCTATAAATACGTTCATTCTTCCTCGTTTTTCAGCAAGAAAACACTCACTTTGTTTCCTGTAAACAACACACCTTCACCATCGCTCACCTCTTCATCAAATTCTAATCCTGAAAATAGGTAGGAAATGTCTAAAATATCATCCTTTACTCTTTGTTTCTAGCACCCATACTTCCTAGTCCACTCCTTTAAATCCATTTTTGTATACTCTATTCTTAAATTAATGTAACAGTGGCTTTCTAGTCTCTGCAAACATAATTTTCAATAGTTTTATTCGAATAAACTTGTGTTTATTCGACTAAAACATGCTAAAATGTTTCAGAAAAGTATATTTTTAAGTAAGTTATTCGAATAAAGCACAACATATTGAGATTTTTCAAGAAGCGTATTTGAATAGATTGTTATGATATTGGCAAGTGCACCAAATCACAAAAGTAATAAATGATGAGTAAAATATCATTCCAACGAGGAATTAGTTTACTAAGTACCACTTTTCTAATATTAATACTATCTAGGAAACCAATAATTGTGATTCAAAATAATTAAAGACACAAAATTATAAAAGATAAAAATACACAAAAATGCACGAAATTTAAACACTAGGGATTTGACTTCACTTAATTCAACAATCTATCATAGATAATAGAGTAGCTTTGGAACTTTTATTTTAATTAATTTCTTTTCATTCAATTGATAAGGAGAATCCCTTAATTAATTAAAACTCAATTCTTTGGCGAGGTAATTCTCTTTAATTATCAAAGCCTAGTCAATTCATTGATCTAAACTCCAACTCTTAAAAGCATGACCTTCACTCTATGGATTCTCATGAAAAATACCACAATTCTCCCACACAACCTATAACCTTTATTCCTAGATGATTATATATCATGACACTTATTATTTATGGTGTAAGTCATATGCAAACCTTCTGATTCTACACACATCTCACTAGATCAATTTATGATTGGCTAATTCACAAAAGCATTAAGAATTATAATAAGTACTCAAATTGAATAGAAAAGAAATTAATTAAAATTTTAATCCTAATACATATCAATTGAATCAAGTTACATCTTCACTATAGAAACACACAAATTTAGCTACACATGACAAAAGAGAAGAAGAGATAGGAAGAGGAAGAGGAAAGAAAATTCATCATGATAAAACCGTAGAGAAGAAACCAAAGCGCCTTCAATGATGATTCGATCTCCAACTCCTTGAGAGCTCCATAACGGCTCCTCCTCCTCTCATAGGGATCGTCCCCTCACTTCCTTTGAGCATCTCAAAACTCTATATTTTTTGTATATTTTCTGAACCAAAAGAGAGCTACTTCGCTAAACTCGTTTTTCCTTTTTTATGGAAAAGCTGACAGTTTTTCGTATCTCACTTGCACAATTTTTATCACACTTCAGATGGTTGAATCTGGCCTCAATCTCAACAGATAATTTGTAAGATTTTCTATTATATTTTCAATGCCATAAACGGCGCATTGATCTAATCTCTGTAACTCAAGATATGACTCAATTAATGAGGAATAGTCAGGATAATGCAGGAATTTGAATCAAATCTCTTTGAGAATTCTTATTCAATTTTCAATATTAATGGTAGCTTAATTACAGAAAGTTGTCAAAATGAAATTTGTAGATATCTTTCTTAACTTTTAAATGCGACCAGAATTAGGTAAATCACATATTTATAGAGAAAGTTATCCCTAATTTACTAAGATATGTTTGATAGCAATATTTTTCTTAATTAATCTTTGACCAAATCTCTTGTTTCCTATTTCTTTTTGTTGAATTTATATAAATTAAGAAACAAATATCTCACTCAAATTTAGAAACTCCTTGAGATCCTTGCATTAAACGAGAGATACTTGATCATCAAGTAGAGATTATTTGTACTCTAATTAAGAATCTAACTTAATCCTTCCTTAAATTCCTACAAAATACAATAAAAATACATTTAATTCAGTAGGCCCAAAATTCACTCAATATCATAAATAAATAGTATAATTCTTATATCAAAATATTCAAATCCTTCAAATATTGATCTTCAAGAATTTCTTATTTTTACACAAAATCGATGATTTATCCTAAAAATTCAAATAATCCTAAGTGAAGAGATAATTATTCAAAAATAAATTAAAAAATAAAAATAAATAAAAATAAACAAAAACTAAATAAATATAAATTAAAAATCCTAATAAATAAACCCAAAAGATTAGTGTATTTTACACTCATCATAGATTTTTCTAGAACATTATAACGTAGCAGTGCTATTTGAATAATCAAATGATTATTCGAATAACAAACACCAAAATGCCATAATTGAGATTTTAAACGTAATGATTTTTCTATCGTGTCAATCTGTTTTCATAAATGATATTTTTACTAACAGAGTTGTTTACTATTCATTCAGCTAGATTTATAACCTATTTGACCATTTTAATCTATTTTATTTATGATATTGAGTTATTTTAATCTCTTTTATTTATGATATTGAGTTATTTCGTACTTATTCAGCTGGATTATGTTTGATTTCATGTGAGTTATTTTATGATGAACATTTTTATAGAAAAGTTTTATAAAGAGCAATGTTATCTCATGGACAAAAACGTATCAATGTGCAAAGAGATTATTATTGCTACCGTGATGAGAAGATTAAAGGACGCCTTAATCAATTAAATATTATTATTGTAACCATGATAAGAGGATCAATAGACGCCTTAGTCATTTTATTGTGACCATGATGAGAGGATTAATAGACCTCTTGGTCAAATTATTGTGGCCATGATGAGAGGATTAAAGAAAGCCGTAATCATTTTTAATTATTGTGGTCATGATGAGAGGATTGGGGGACATTTTGATCAAATTATTGTGGTCATGATGAAAGAATTGAGGGACACCCCGATCAAATTATTGTGATCATGATGAGAGCATTGGGGGATGCCCTGATGAAGAGAAAAGAGGCACATTGAATTAAGAATATTGAGATGGGATAACAAATAGATAAAGAAGATGTTTTTTTAAAGAAATAAGTGATCAGTTACCTATTTTATAAAATTTACAATTACACCTTTTATTGTGCCATTTATTTTTCTTCCTATTTATGAAGTTATGATTTTCTTACTCACTCATTATTGAGTTATTTTATTTAAATACTTATTTTACTCATCTAATTTATTATTTAGATATTACTTTATGTTTTATGGACGTTCAAATATGGTTATAGAAATAGAGATTAGTAAAAAGTGGTTGGTAAAAGTATACTTGTTTTTACATTTTCTTACTGAGATTTTTATCTCATTCCTTTTGTGGTTTAACATTTCATATTAAGCCAACTAAAGAAGTTCTGATAGATTTTAGTATTGAGCAAGTATGCTGGGAGTTGGAGTTTGTGTTGATAGTTGTAAATAGTGGCACCTTAATTGTTAGCCTCAATTTCTAGAAAATAGGTGCCTAACTTAGAAATTTTTGTACAAAATTATGTAAACTATTAAATATATATTAATAAACATGTTAAAAGTTGTTTATAACGTGTTACTCTATTAGAATTAAATATTATATTATTATTTAGAGTAGGACATTACATTATGGTATTAGAGAAGGATACTTTTAAGAAGGAAGGTAGTCTTAAGGATAAATAACCACTTTCTAGAATAGATGGTTTATTAAGATCAAGTACTTAAGATTAGGATACCACCAGATTAGAAGAAGATATTTTTAAGATTAGATACGGGCACTACAAATTTTTGGTGATATCATTTGATTACCCTATTATACTTATGGATAATATGAATGAAGCATTTAGGTCATATTTGAATAAATATGATATTTTGAGAAATATGCAATATATTTGAGAATAATGTTAGGAATTTTAAAGAAAAATAGTTATTTGTAATATTGGGAAATTGTGAATTTTGGAAATGAGGAATCAAATCTTTAGGAACTTTTGAATTATTTTGTGGTTTATAGTGATACCTCTAAAAAGGGATTAAGATGTGTGTTAATGCAAAGAGGGGAAGATAGTAGCCTATGTCATTAGATAACCTAGAACTCATGAGGAAAATTATTTAATACATGATCTGAAATTAGTAGCCATAGTTTTTGCTTTGAAAGTTTGGTATAAGGTAAAATTTGAGGTATGCATTGATTATAAAAGTTTAGATTATCTTGTTGATCAAGAGGAATATGAGGCAAAGAAAGTAGATTGAATTTCTTAAGGAATATGATTTGCAGGGAAGCGTGGTGGACCCATAACCCATACGATTATGATTCGAATAAAAAGTATTACCTAGGAAAAGCAAATGTTGTAGCTAATGATCTAAGTAAAAAAATCTTTTCATAAATGATGGTTTAGAAAGTGGATTTAGGAATTTGAATCTCTTAGTGATTTTTAAGCCAAATATAAATTGTTTGATAGGTTATTGGAGGTTTAAATAATAAAGGCACAAAAAGAAAATCAGTTTTTGCAAGCTCTTAAGGAAAATATCTAAATTTTAAGTAAAGGATGATAAGATGATTATGTACAGGAATAAGTTATGATCTAAGGAAAGAAATTTTGGAAGAAACTTATAAAAGTAAGTATACTATACATCTAGGACTTAGTATGATGTATCAGGATTTTGCACATTAAATTTGGAGGTTGAATGATGATTTGAAATAGCTAGGTAACTCAGATTTGATGAAATCCCAAAATGGAAATGAGATAATTTTGTGAAAATCAATTTACGACATGATACTATACAGGTGATTATAAATAAATTAACTAAGTCAGTTCATTTTCTATCCATTAGGCTTATTTCTATAAGCTTTAGGAATCCTTAAAGGAAATAGAAGAATTCTTATAATAAAAAGTTTTATGACAAGGACAAGATATAGAAGATGCTACTTCAAAG
This sequence comes from Ormosia semicastrata, assembly GCA_029884595.1. NCBI lineage: Eukaryota > Viridiplantae > Streptophyta > Magnoliopsida > Fabales > Fabaceae > Ormosia > Ormosia semicastrata. The sequence continues at coordinate 7,398,079 of JAQQTO010000036.1, read as the reverse complement.
CACTATAACGTAGGTTTTTCCAAATAGTTATTCAAATAACAGACACCAGAATGCCATAATTGAGATTTTAAACGTAATTATTTTTCTATCATATCAATCTCTTTTCATAAATGATATTTTTACTAACAGAGTTGTTTACTATTCATTTAGCTGGATTTGTAACCTATTTGACCATTTTAATCTCCTTTATTTATGATATTGAGTTATTTTAATCTCTTTTATTTATGATATTGAGTTATTTCTTACTTATTCAGTTGGATTATGTTTGATTTCATGTGAGTTATTTTATGATGAACATTTTTATAGAAAAGTTTTATAAAGAGTAATGTTATCTCATGGACAAAAATGTATCAATGTGCAAAGAGATTATTATTGCGACCGTGATGAGAGGATTAAGGGACACCTTAATCAATTGGATATTATTATTGTGACCATGATGAGAGGATCAAGGGACGCCTTGGTCATTTGATTGTGACCATGATGAGAGAATCAATGGACGTCTTGGTCAAATTATTGCGGCCATAATGAGAGAATTAAGGGACGCCTTAATCATTTTTAATGATTGTGGTCATGATGAGAGGATTGGGAGACGCTCTGATCAAATTATTATGATCATGATGAGATGATTGAGGGATGTGCTGATCAAATTATTGTGGTCATGATGAGAGCATTGGGGACGCCTTGATGAAGAGAAAAGAGGCACATTGGATTGAGAATATTGAGATGGGATAACAAAGAGATAAATAAGATGTTTTTTTTAAGAAATGAGTGATCAATTAACTATTTTATAAAATTTACAATTACACATTTTATTATGTCATTTATTTTTCTTCCTATTTATGAAGTTATGATTTTCTTACTCACTCATTATTGAGTTATTTTATTTAAATACTTATTTTACTCATCTCATTTATTATTCAGATACTATTTTATCTTTTATGGACGTTCAGATATGGTTATAGAAATAGAGATTAGCAAAGAGTGGTCGGTAAAAGTATACTTATTTTTGCATTTTCCTACTGAGATTTTTAACTCAATCATTTTGTGGTTTAACATTTCAGATTAAGCCGACTGAAGAAGTTCTGATAAATTTTCGTATTGAGCAAGTGTGCTGGGAGTTGGAGTTTGTGTTGATAGTTGTAAATAGTGTCACCTTAATTGTTAGCCACAATTTCTAGAAAATAGGTATCTAACTTAGAAATTTTTGAACAAAATTATGTAAACTATTATATATATATAGGGCATATCTAGTGAGAGGAGTTTTTATTATGAGAAGGTGAGAGGAGTAAATCTTGACCATACAATTATACATGGATGGTCAAGATTAAAAGTTACTTAAAGGTCATGTGACCACTTAAAAAAGTCATATGCATTTATGTTCTAATCTTGACCATTCATGAAAGATTAAATAGTCAAGATTCACTCTTCTCACTTCTCACAATAATCACTCCTCTCACTAGATACACTCCCTATATATATATATATATATATATATATATATATATATATATATATATATATATATATATATATATATATATATATATATATATATATATAAACATGTTAAAAGCTATTTGTAATGTGTTACTCTATTAGAATTAAATATTATATTGTTATTTAGAATAGGACGTTACTTTAATCGTCACTTCACCACTGGTTATTGTATCTTCCTTGGTGACTTTATTTTTTCTTAGAGTAGAAAGAAGCAAACCCTAACTACTTGCTCTAGTATCGAAGCAGAGTATCGTGCCCTAGCTGATATAACTTCTGAGATACTTTGGATTTGATGACTACTTGAAGATTTGGGCATTTCTCAGCTTTCTCCTACTGCCCTCTACTGTGACAATCGAAGAGATATTCAAATTACACATAATGATATTTTTCATGAGCTCACCAAGAACATTGAAATAGATTGTCACTTCATTTGCTAGCACATCCTTTATGTTGCTCTTCATCTCATCTCTATTAATACTCTTCACCAGTCCGCTGATCTGTTGACTAAAGTTCATCATCTTGGTTGCTTTCGTTCTCTAATATCCAAACTCAAGTTAGTTTCCTTTACATCCACTTGAGTTTAAGGGAGATGTTAAAGTTAATGTATGTGTAAAACATGTAAAATGTGCAAAATGTGTGTCATGTGCAAAGTGTGTAAAATGTGAATCATGTTTACACTATACTTGTACTATATATACATAGTCTTAGGCTTATAAATATGTGTAAAGATCTTTGGTTCAGTGGAGTTGGGGTCGTGTAAAATAGTGCAATTGTGTCACTTTGTTTTAAATTTGAGCTTAGGCTTAAGCAACGGGGTTAAATTAAAATTAGACTTGTTTTCTCTTTAGCTTCAGTTGGGAGTTTTTTCTTTTTTTTGGGTCTGGCGAGGGGAATGGGGGTGCGAGAATCTAGAATTGGTCCTTTTTCCTATAAGGCGTGCAGTTTCACCATAGCCTTGTCCGCCTTCAGATAAGTTTAGGTTTGTTATTGCTTTAATTGGTTTATTCTCTTGGGTTAGCCCACTCTTGTCAACTTGGGTTTGTTTTAGTTTTTTGTTTGGGAGCTGGTTATTGGATTGTTAATTTGGGTTGTTCCTTTTTATGTTTTTATTTAGGTCTATTTTTTTTGGGGGGGTTAAGTTTGTTTATTTTTTTAAGTAAACTTGTTTTTCTTTAAAAATTAAATAAATAAAGTATGAAAAATATGACAAAATAAAAATGGCGGATAAAAAGAGAAGTAAAATAGTCATATAAGTAAGACTACACAAGTATTTTTGAATTTCCTTTGGATTAACTCAAGTTAGCTTGTTTTTTTGGTACATTGAAGTTAGCTTATTTTTGAAGTTAGCTTGTTTGACTACGTGATTTTAATGCTTTATCACCATGTTTAATTATATGATTTTAAGTTATTAGCATGACTATTTGTTACTTGATTCATTTAGTATTTTTATATGATTAATGTTTAAATAAATTTTTTTAAAATGTTCAATTTTTTTTTTCTAAATTCATGCAATAGTCTACGACGTTAGTTGTATGATTTTGTCATCCCCAAGTGCTATAAGGGTTAATCATATAGCTCATGTTATCTTGAACCATGTACAAGAGTGGATTTATTTTTTGAAATAAAATATCCTTTCCAATTTTTTTTTCATAATCAAAATCAACACATAATCCTCTTTTAAAGAATCATGTGGCTTTAGATTCTCCATAGTACCAAGGGGATACATAGGGTTGAATGAAACAAAATAATCTATAAAAAAAATTATAATCCTCTTTCAAAAATAAATTTTCAAGGAAATAATTAATAAAAAAGGGTGAAACAAAATCTTAATTTAAAATATTAAAAAAGTGCTTTTGAAATGATTTTACAAAAGATTTTAATTAAAAAAAAGTTTACCACAATCACAAGGTTTGAGGATATATGAATTTTCTCACATTTATTTTATTATTTTTTATCAAAAATATTTTATTTATTTTAATTGTAAAAATTAGACCCAACTAGTACTTTTGGCTAAATCTAATAATTTTATATAACCTCGATCCTCTCCTAATTTTTCCAATTTTTTTGGGAAGAGTTTAACAATTGTCACTTCAATCCTCTCCCAGTATATTGGAAAGAGTTTAACAATCGTCACTTCAATCATCTTCCAATTTTTTCATCGTCGGCCAAGGTTCAAAAGGTAAATCTATAGTATAAAGTATAACATGACACACATTAAAATTAATAAATGTTTGGAATAAAGTTTTATTCAAGATCATTTAAGGCTCCACCAATGCTTTTAGCAAAACCTAAGTGATGGTCCTTACCTTAGAAAAACTAAAAGTTTTGCCATCACTTCAACTAATTATGATTATTCCATCGTTGGGTCGTAATCCATAACATTTATATGAATTTGATGACAGAAAAAGTATGGGAAAATATTCTTATTGAAGATCATCTAAGACCTCGCTAGCGCTTCTAGCAAAACCTAAGAGATAGGTCCTTCACTCCGAAAAGCCAATAACTTTGTCGTCACTTCGACTAGTTTTGGGTATTCCATCGTCGGATACTCAACTTGTAATAAAGTCATATTACAACTTGTGATACAAGGATTACAAAAATCATAAAGAGAAAATAAACAACAAATAATGTAATAGAATAAAACCCAATAAATTGGCACAAGGAGCAAACAAGCACATAACACATGAAACTAGAAAAATTAAAAATAAAGAATGCCACTTGTTGTAAATAAATCGGACAAATAAAATAAAGATTGCAAGTGATGTTGTACTAATTGACAGAAGGCCAAAACTTGCACATAAAAGGCCTAAAACATAATGAAAGAAAACTTCAAACAAATAATATGAAATGAGAAAGTCTAAATCCTACGAGCCTCACGTGAATCAAGCAACAAAGCAAAATGACATTATAAATAACTCAAAGATTAGAAAGGAATTTAAAATATAAAATAAAGAAAGAGAAAAAAGGAATTAGAAAACAAGTTAAAATGAAGAAAGAGAGAAGAATTATAAGTGGCAATGGTAGGTGTTTCTTTCACCTTACATCCCCACGTGATTAGACAAGATAATTATAGAGATGATAAGCAAACAAATCAAAAAGAGATAGAAGCAAATCGCAGCGAAAGGTTGAGGTACCTAAGGAAAAAGTTCTAGCACAGGTTTTAGACCTAGCAACAAAACTTCTCTTTCTCTCTATCCTTACGTTCTCTATGTGATTTTTTTAGTATTGTGGCTTTCTCAATGTGTTTCTCCGAATCTTTTTTCTAAATATATGTGTTTAAGTGATTCCCTTATGCTTATATTTATAAGCCTAAGGTAGTAGCTTTGCAATCTCATCTAGATAGAGTTTTATCCCTTATTATTCTCTACTTATCTTCTTATATCAGTCTATCTCTTGAGTTTCTAATCTTATCCCACAAATTACTCTATCTTCAAAAAAATTCATCTTTTTTTTTCAAATTTGAAAAATCTCTTCATATATCTTTTTTTCTTTTTCTAATATTTTTAATCATAGGGCTTTATTTTTAGCTTTTAGAAATGGTCTAGACAAAATTGGGTGCTGACAGCAACTCCCTTTGCTTATTCTTTTGAGCAGAAAGGATAAATCAAATTAAAAGCATCCAAATTTGTAACCAAGACATTAATAAATTATTCAGAACCTAGGAATCAAAAGGTTGCTTGAAAATCCAAAAAATTAACGAGTTTAAATACCTAGAAGAAAAATAATAGATTGTTCGAACCTAGGAATCAACAAGTTCGAACATCAAGAAAGAAAGTCAACGAGTTATTCGAACCTAAAACTCAATAGTTTCAAATACCCAGAATTAAAAACCAGTCATTGAAACCTAAAAATCAACAAGTTCAAACACCCAGAATAATAAAAATATCAAAAGGTTGTTCAAACCCACAAATCAACAGTTTCAAATACCTGAAATGAAAAGAAAATCAACTGGTAATTCGAACTTGGAAATCAACAAGTTCAAATATTCAGGTATAAAGAGAATCAATAAATTATTCGAACCCAGAGATCAACATATTCAAATAACCAAAATGACAAGAAAATCAACAGATAGTTCAAACCCAGAAATCAATAAGTTCAACTATCCAAAACAAAGGAAATCAACAAATAATTCGAACTCATAAATCAACAAATTCAAATACCTAGAACTAAAAGAAAACTAACAAGTAGTTTAAACTCATAAATCAACAAGTTCAAATACTCGGAACTAAAAAAAAATCAACAGGTAGTTCAAACCCATAAATCAACAGGTTTCAATACCTAAGGCATAAAGAAAATCAACAGGTTATTCAAATCTAGAGGTCAACAAGTTCAAATACCTAGAGCATAAAGAAAATTAATAGGCTATTAGAACCCAAAGATTAGCAAGTTCAAATAACCAAAATGCCATGACAATTAATTGATAGTTCAAACCTAGAAATCAACAAGTTTGACTATCCATAACAGAAAGAAAATCAATAAGTGATTCGAACCCAGAAATTTATAGGTTCAAAAATCTGAAACACGCAAATTAAACGACTCATGGCCTAGCAACAATATCGAGTTATTCAAAAACCCAAAAACTAACAAACTAGATAACTTAAGGTCTAGTAACAAACGTAAGGTAATTCAAAACCCAAAAACAAAAAGTTAGGTAACTCAAGGCCAAGCAACAAATACTGGACTTTTCAAAAGCATAGGCAAACTAGACAACTCAAGACCTAGATAAAACACTGGAAAAACTAGGCAACTCAAGGCCTAGTAACAAACACTGACTTGTTCAAAAACTCAAAATATGCATACTAGACTTTTCAAAAGCCTAATAATAGATTATCGAGTTGTTCAAGAAAACTTGAGATATACAAACTAGACCGTTCAAAAGTCTAGTATCGAGTTGTTCAAAAACTCAAAATATGCAAACTAGACTATTCAAAAGCCTAGCAATATGACCATCGAGTTATTGAAAAGCTCAAAATATGAAAATCGTGGTGTTCAAAAACTTTTAATATGAAAAACATGTTGATCAAAACATGATAATGGACTTAAAGATCAACATATGGAGAATGAAAAAACTTTATTACAAAACTGTAGATTTTAATTGATTCTTCATTCGAAAACATTAATGAAAATACATAAGTTCAAAATTTAATGTCTCACAGATGCTAAATTTTAATAATTGAAAAAGTTATTTCAAATTCAAAATCTAAGAAAAACCCAAATAAGAAAGCATTTCCAATAATTTTTCAAAAGCATTCACCATAGTAGCACAATACATGCTTATTTGCTCGAATTTGATCAAGATGACCTTAAAGTTGGTGGGGAAAAAAAAGGAATCTTTGTACAAGTAACAACATGGCCGAGGTAATTTGAGACATGCCCCCAAGCATAATAGTGTAGCCTTTTTCGACTCCCTTCAAAGTGAGAGGTCTTCAATATAGCCCCCAAGTTGAGACTACAATATTCACAAAATATTTGGGATTTTGACAATTAGATCATTTTCAAGCCTTTGTCATCGTTGCTTCATATTCTGAGTGAATTATCTAAGTATTGCCTCCACCAAAAAGGTATTTCAAGTGTCTCTTTATTTGGATTTTTTTTCCATCTTTTTCCCATCATTTTTCTTCTTTTTCTTTTTTCTCTTTTTTTACTCTATTTTTTTTTTGGAGGAATGAAATTAAATAAATGTATTTCGTCTCAAAATTAAAGTTTCTGAAGATAAAAGCAATCACTCAATAATCATAATGGACTTTATCATGCTTGTAACATGACTAAGGTTAAAGGTTATCAAAGAAAAGATATTAAAGGATCAAACAAGTGTTTAAGAGTTAATTGGAATAAAGGATCTATAACTTTTCCACCATATTGTCAACTTCATTTGTACCTTTAAAAACAATCTCATCTTATTTTGGACTAATTCTTTTCATCATTTCTTTTTCTTTCTTTTCTTTTGCTTTTTCATTCATTCACTTTATTTGGATGTCTTTTTCTCTTTTCCTTTCCATATCATTTCTCTTCTTTTTTTTTTCGTATTCATTGACTACACAACAATCAATTGACAATAAAACACAAGCCCCAGTCTAGAGGTGACCCTTAACCAAAGTTATTTAAAAACAAAATTTAAGCTCAAGTAGGGTGACAATGGATAACAAACTTTTTTTAAGGAAAGAGAAAGATGGTCAATCTTCATTTCAAATCATGATTGTTTATTTAAAAAAAATTAATCCTAAGACAAAATTAAGTGAATAAGATTGTTCGATTGCTCCTTTATTCTTTTAACCTTTTTTCCCTCTTTTTCTTTCTTCCATTCTTTTCTTTTCTTTCCTTTGGTGAAATTGTGATATTCCATGAGACAACAAAGTATGAACAAACAATAACTTTATTACTGAAAGAAAATTACATTAATGCATTTGACATGGAAGCAAAGTTAAACACAAACACTGAATAGAAAAAGTGAGAACACAATAACAAAGAAACATAAGATCAACTTCATTAACACAACAAGTTCAGTCTTTCTTAGGCCCCATGATTAGCCAATGGGTTAGTCTCGACACTTGGCCCCGCATTTTGTCCACCATCACTTTGAAAATTTAACTTGCCAGCTTTTCTCAATTTTTGCACTTAGAGCTTGAATTTTAAGCATTTTCAATTAAATGTCTTAGCGCTCCCATGTGATGCTTGCAAGTTTCACTCGGGTTATACCATTTAGGAACTAGATTTGAAATAGGCTCTGGCACTTATGGGCCAATTAAATTTGCTTTTAACAAAGCATCATAAAGGTCAACATAAGGTAATGACACTAGATCTATTTTTAGCCTATCTTTTCTTGGCTTGTCAGACATAGTATTGGTGGGGACACTTTGAGGAGTGGTTGAGAGTGTTATGTTGTTCAGAGAGAAATGAGTGGGACTTCTAGCTTGTGATGGACTTGAAGGATATAGTGTGGAATGATTTTGAGAGTAAAAAGGGTAATGTTGTGGGTAAAATGTTGGCATAGGATACAAAGAAGGCTAGTTGATAGGTTGATTTCCAGGATTTATCATATGAACCTCTCTTTCCTTCTTTTGAAAGCTAGACTTCTTGGATTTATCTTGATGCCCATTGGCCCATTCAACTTGCCTTCTCTGATGGCATCTTCTACTTGCTTCCTAACTATAACCACATTAGAAAAACGATTACTAACACAACCCAATAATTTCTCAAAATAAGCTTCATCCAATGTCTTGACAAAAAGCCTAATACTTTCTTTTTCACTGAGCGGAGGTTGAACCTGAGAAGCCTTCTCCCTCCATCTTTGTGTATACTCTCTAAATGTTTCTATCTCTGCTTTTCTCATCCTTAGCAATTCAAACCTATCTGGGGCAATGTTAGTGACAAATTGATATTACTTCACAAAAAGTTCAGCTAATCTTAGCTAGGTTTTTACTTGGTTTTTATCAAGTTACAAGAACTAAGTTAAGGCCCTACTAGCCAAATTGTGCTGAAAATAGTGAATCATTAGCTCTTCGTTCTTACGATGAGCGGTCATGTTGCGTGTGTACATGGTTAAATGGATCATAGGATTTGTCTTCCCCTTAAACTTCTCAAAGTCAGGGAATAGGCAGAAGATGAGAGTCCTTCCTTGTGAGCCAGTTTTTGAGATTGTTGAAGAGTTTGACATTGAACAAAAACACATCTGGGTCTGATGATAATTTAGACCAAACTTAACAAGACCTTCTTTTGTGTCACAAACCAAGACTAAGGACATATATAGTGTTATGATTATCACTCCTAAAGGGCACAAGGAAGGACACCTCACCTAAGGGAAGAATATTTCACATGATCAATTAGACGAAGGACTCTCATCTTCTAAGGACACATATGGTGTTGTGATTATTTGATTATTTGAAATATTCTTTCCTTAGGTGAGGTGTCCTTCCTTGTGCCCTTTAGGAGTGATAATCACAACACCATATGTGTCCTTAGTCTTGGTTTATGACACAAAAGAATTGGACCAGTCTTGTTAAGTTTGGTCTAAATTATCATCAGACCTAGATGTGTTTTTGTGTGATGTCAGACACTTCAACAATCCTAAAATCTGGCTCACGTCTTCCTCTAATTTGCTCATCCTTTCTTTGATGGAGGCATCAGGGGTCACAATAGTCTCCAAATCATTTGCCATTGATAAACCAAGGATTGATTGAAGGCGTGAACGAGAACTACCTTGAATTGGACTGTGAACAAACTTGCACTGTGATGCAATGGTGACCTCTAAAAATTAAAAACAATTAGTGATAGGAAATATAATTTCTTAAAGCTCTCTTTCACTTATTTTTTATTTTTTGGAAAAATAAATGGAGTAATGGATGCAAAAAAATATTTTTTTCTAAGAAAAAAATGAAATTATGTAAAAATGCAACTTAACATCAATTCTGAAAACATACAAATGAAATGCAAAAAGCCAATGGTGGAAATAATTCCACAATGTGTCTTATGAAAGGACAAACCTAGGCTCGACACTCTATCCTAAAAGATAAGTCTCATAAACCATGGTGGTTCAAGAGTCATTCTAATAAGTGAAGGCTTGAGTTTTATAACCTTCAATAGATAAAAGGTCCCTCAATTGCCTCTATTGTCATCAACATTTTGGCTAGCAAAGGTTCCTAATCCTCGCCCATCATAGGCTACAATCGAAAAGGGTTTAATTTGAGTGAGGGGGTTTTATGGGCCTATACAGAGACCAAAAGTCTCTCAAGGCAACACTACTTAACTCTTTATCTAAGCCTACAAGGTATTGAGCTTAAGTATAAGGCTTTGTTAGTGCAAGTGTAGTGCAAATGCGTGAGCAAGGGAACATATAAACCAATCCACACAAGTCACAAACACATAATGTGCAAACACAAAAGCATATGAAAAATAAAACAAACAAAATAACAAGGATCAATAATTAAATAAGCAGATAACAAGAAATCAAAATTATGACTTAACCCTCTATTGTCCCCAGTGGAGTCGCCAATTGTCACAATCGTCTCGAAAGGTAAGCTGCGCTGGGATAAGGCAACTCAAAATTAACTTATATTTGGGAGTCGCCATCAATCGCTTTATCCATTAAAATGGAATGGTGCAATTGGACATCTTAAAATATATTACTTGCATTCTAGAGTGTAGGTTCGGGGGTTGATTACAGATAAAGAATGTATTAACACCTTATGTCGTCCTTTCAAAAAATGGTTACCTATTTAATATAATGTTATCCATTAATTTAGTCAAAATGGTTTTACCTATTCAATTCAAAACAATTTTCATTTTCTTCTATTTTTAAATGTTCCATTTTGTCGGTCTTCTTATAAAAATGATAAATAATTATGATAGAAAATGGGCGGTTAAATAGCCATTATTTTATAAAATAAATTTAAATTCTATAATATATTATATGAAAGTGGTGAGTTAAAAAATAAATTTTCAAGAAAATAATTTATGAAAAAAAGGGTTAAACAAAATTTTAATTTAAAATATAAAAAAGTGATTTTGATGACTTCACAAAAAGTTTCAATAAAAAAAAGTTCATCACAACCACAAAGTTAGGGATATATGAATTTTCTTACATTTATTTTATTATTATTTTTTACCAAAAAGATTTTATTTTTTTAATTATGAAAATTAGACCTAGTCAACGCTTGTAGTTAAATCTAATAATGATAGCCTTAAGAGTATTGTGAATTGTTTAACAATTGTCACTTCGATTCTCTCCCAAATTTTCCATCATGCCAAGTTTTAAAAGGTTAATCTTTATAGTGTAAAGTGTAAGATGACACATATTAAAATTAATAAGTGTTTGGAATAAATTTTATTGGAGATCATCTAAGGCTTAGCTAGCGCTTCTGGCAAAACCTAAATGATGGTCCTTACCTAAGGAAAATAATAAGTTTCGTCATCACTTCTACTAATTATGGTTATTCTGTCATTGGGTGTTAATCCATAACATCTATATGAATTTCTTGACACAAAAAAAGTATGAGAAAATATTCTTATTGGAGAACATCTAAGACCCTACTAGCACTTGTGGCAAAACCTAAGAGATAGCTCCTCACCTCCAAAAAGTCAATAACTTTGTCATCACTTCGACTAGTTTTGGGTATTCTATTGTCAAATACTCAACTAGCAATAAAGGTGTAATTAGGTTGAGTTGGTTTGGGTTTGAGGTATAAAAAAATCTAAATTGATAAAAAAAATGGTCAATTCATGTTTTGCATTTTTTGGTTGAGAAACCCGAATTGAACCAAATCAATGAAAAGCAAGTTAGTTCAAGTTGAGTCCAAGAGTTAGAGCATTTTCGTAAAAATACAAAGAAAATAAAAAAAAAGGAAAATAAAAAAAATCATGAAAACAAGGTCTGGTTGATTCAGGTTCATAAGGGAAAAAATTCTAATAAAGTCAGTTCGGTTTGGTTCAGGTTCCAAATCATGGAAACTGAGAACCGAACAAATCCTGCTTGGCTACCCGATCAGACCGGACTACTCGATCCAAACCAAATCGAAACAAATTAATTGATTCGATTTGGTTTTTTTAGATTCGTCGAGTCGTCTTAACCAATTTACACCCCTAACTAGCAAAAAAGTTATATTGCAACATGGGATAAAAGGATTATAAGACCATAAAGAGAAAATATACAACAAATAATGTAATAGAAATAAAACTCAATAAACTGGCACAAGGAGCAAACAAGCACATAACACATGAAACCAGAAAAGTTGTAATCAAATAATGCCACTTGTTGTAAAAAAATTGAGACAAATAAAATAAACATTAAAAGTGAAGTTATACAAACGTAATTGATGGAAGGCCAAAGACTGCACATAAAAGGCCTAAAACGTAATTAAAGAAAACTTCAAACAAATAATATGAAATAAGAGAGCCTGAAACCTATGAGTCTTATGTGAATCAAGCAACAAAGCAAAATGACATTAGAAACAATTCAAAGATTAGAAAGTAATTTAAAATAAAGGAAAGAGAAAAAAAATTGGAAAACAAGTTAAAATGAAGAAAGAGTGAAGAAATATAAGTGGCAAAGGTGGATGTTTCTCACACCTTACATCCCCATGTGATTAGACAAGAGAATTATAGAGATGATAAGCAAACAAAACAAAAAGAGATAGAAGCAAATCACAACAAAAAAGGTTGAGGTACTTGAGGAAAAAGTTTCAACACAAGTTTTAGAGCTAACAACAAAGCTTATCTTTCTCTCTATCCTTACGTTCTTTGTTTGATTAATATTGTGCCTTTCTCAATGTGTTTTTTTGAATCCTTTTTTTCTTAATGTGTGTGTTTAAGTGACTCCCTTATGCTTATACTTATAAGCCCAAGGTGGTAGCTTTGCAATGTCATTCAGATAGAGTTTTATCCCTTATTATTCTCTACTTATCTTCTTATCTTAATCTATCTTTGATGTTTTGATATCATCTCACAAATTACTCTCTCTTCAAACTTTTTCATCTTTTTTTTTTAAATTTGAAATTCATCTTCATATCTTTTTTTTTCTAATATTTTTAATTGTTGGGCTTTATTTTTGAATTTTAGAAATGGCTCAAACAAAATTGGGTGCTGACAAACAATATTTATATAAATTAATTTTTTCATATAATACTTTTTCAAAAATATTTTCTTCTTTATTCGAGTTTTTTGATTCAATCACTTGACTCACAGTCAGCCGATTGACCTGATGATCCAACTTTTTAACTGGATCGACCTCCAATTTGGATTATACAATTATGGTTTCTTCAACTGCAAAAGATAACTCACATCCATATTTAGGATGCCAAGGGTGTTGATTGTTGTGGTTCTTGTCACAAAAATCGGGTGGCCTTCCAAGTGTGATTCTAAGGAGCCTTATGCTACCAAACGGTCACGTTCCAACTTGATTAGGCTTTTTTTTTTTAATCATAGTGGAACCCTTTTACATCCAGAAACTACTTCAAGTGTGTATATATACATGAACTGTTCAACAAGGACTTGAGATATCTACCATTGTCAGAGGTGAATTAGGGTCTGTTTTATGGGAGGCTTTTTCTTACATGCACCCTCTATTACAAGGGTGCATGGATACACCACATGAATTAGCCATTGATATGGTTGAAAGAAGCATCAAGGATTTGAAATAAAGATTGGTGATAAGCCTATATTTTATAATCTTAAATCAGATGAATTGTGGTGATTTGCTTATATTTATTACTGAATTTTAGATAGATCCTTATCATTGTCTTCATTTTTGCAGATTGAATGTGATTTATCACATTTGGAGTGAAAACAGACGAAGACATCACATTTTCAGAGTAAAAGAAAATCATTTTGGCTTAGACAGGGTCCTGTGTCAACTCAAAAGTAACTGAGGAGTTAGACACGGTCCTGTCTAACTTGGGAAATGTCTCTGTCATGCTCACACGACCCTGTCTAACTTGAATGAAGCTTCTGACTTGGAGACAAGGTCGTGTATTTGGGTCACACGGTTGTGTCTCCTTTATAGTGTGAATTATGCAATTTTGACTCACACGACCGTGTCGAGCTTAGACATGGCCATGTGAGGTCTCCTGTATGTTAAAACGGCAGTTTTTCTCCTCACCATTATAAATAGAAGCAAACCCCTAAACTTAAAAATAACTTTTGCGATAACAGGATTTGAGAGACAAATCAGAAGAGAGAATTGCCACAAATCCTTGGAGGACGGCTACAAAGGGAGGATGACATTCTTGAAGGCTTGAAGATCACAATCACCATAAAAGGAGTTTTGATTTCTCTTTCCCTCTAATTTTTCCCCTTTCTTTAAGCTTTTCTTTTCATGGATTTGTATTGTGATATAGGTTTGTTATTGAACATGAGTAACTAACCACATAGCTAGAGTTATGGGGGATCTTGTTTTCTTAATTAATTAGTTTTGAATTCAACTTTAATTAAGGTAATTTCTTTTGGGTCTATTATATTACTTATATTCTTGTCAGAACTTGATCACTTTTGGTATATTTTAATTCATTGTTTGATCGTTGACCATGCACACCCAATGAGTGGAACTAAACTTAGGATTAGATTGGTGAATGACCAAACATCAATTTATTCTATCAATCGAATTGACGATATGTTAGTTCATCTTTTGAATTGGGGCTTAATGCATTCCTAATTAATTCAACTAAATGAACAAATAGGTGAATAATTTAGGAATAGAATATTATTTATCCATGACCATTGAGATATTTTACGCGTATAAGTTTTTAGCGACTGGTAACCTGTAAAACAGGTAATTAAAGCTTGGCATAAATGTAAAACTAAAAAGTAGATCTGTTCCAATTGCTATCACCATTCGTCTCAATCACTATAAAACCTCCCCACGACGGCCGTCAGAGAACCTCCCCATGTCAAATCTGAAGCCCAATAACCGTCATATGGTCAACTCCATCGCTTCTTCGTCGATCGACCCATCGTTGCTGCTGCCGTAGGATCACATCACCGCCACTGCCTTTGGTTTGGGTTGTCGCCGCTACCTCTGGTTCGCATTGCAAACAACGACTCATCTTCGTTCTGGCGGGTGTCGCCATAGCCACCTTGTTCTTCTCACATGTGCCCTCCTCCTCTTTGTGCACTTCCTACAAGTCGGTTTCGATCTCTTACTTCGAGCTTGATTCGAGTCAATGGCTCCATAAGTAGAGGTCGATGGTGGCGTATCGTACGACAGTGGTGCATTCGGGGGGAAGGTGCTGCTAAGGATCAAAAGGAAGGGGCTTCGGGTCGTGATGAAGGTCCTCGTCAGAGACTGGATCAGCCATTGCTGCCATGGTGAAATCGTAATGCACTTTTTTTTTTGTTTTTTGAAAAAAAAAGTTGTTGGGATTAGATCATAAATAATGGAACAGAAGTATTGGGTGCAAACTTAATTATGCAAAAACCGATTTTCAATCACTTTACCTATCACCGAGGGTGAAAATAAAGAACACCCATGCACCTATATTGACCAGGGTGTATGGTAGAAGCCTCCCTCATAGGAACAGAAAAAGAATATCACACATCATTGTTTTTAACTATATGTTACACTTTTTTGGTTTAGGAAAAAAAGAAGAGAGAGTGTGTATTAAGAAGTGTGTTTTTCTTGTTTTATTATTTAAAAAAGTAACGGTGTAAGAATAATGTAATGAAAACGGTCGCGCTATTTGTCCAACCAAAAGACTTCAACTTTTGTCTACCGTATGTCACGTGTCATCATTTGAAATTTGAAATATAAAACTGTTCACGTTAAGAATAAGTGGTTAATACGTTATGAATAAGTGATTAATCAGTATAAGTTTCTGGTTAATACATTCGAAATAAGTAAGTGGTTAATACATTAAGAATAAGTGGTTAATCAGTATAAATTTCTGGTTAATACCTTCAAATAAGTGGTTAATCTATATCAGTTTACGGTGAATCTGAGAAAGAGTTCCTAATAATGAATAAGTGGTTAATACGTTAGGAATAAGTGGTTAATCAGTATATGTTTTTGGTAAATCCAAGAAAGAGTTCTCAATAATGAGTAAATGGTTAATACGTTAAGAATAAGTGGTTAATCAATATTAGTTTCCGGTGAATCCAAGAAGTAGGAAATGAGAAGCGAGAAATTAAATGGTTAATATGTTAAGAATAAGTGATTAATCAGTATCAGTTTCTGGTGAATCCCAAAAGCGGGAAATGAAAAGCAAGAAATTAAATGGTTAATACATTAGGAATAAGTGGTTAATCAAGATGTCGCTTCTACGGTGAATCCAAGAAGCGGGAAATGAAAAGCTTGAAATGAAAATATTGGCATACGAAAAAGTCAACAAACATATGTACGGAAGCATAGGGTGGAAAAAAGTTAGAGTATTTTAGTTGGACGAAAAACGTTTTCCTAATGAAAATAGTGAGTATCAATATTGTACGGTAATACTATGCCAACATATTTGCTTCTAATATCATGAATTGGGAAAAGAGCAACAGAGAATTATTATTATTCTAATTCTAGAAATAATTAAAATTTGATAAAATTTGAATTAAAATAATAAATTAATGAAGGGTTTAGATTACAAAAAGATGGAAGGCTTAGACGATGTCATGTGTCACTTCCGTTAGTAACTTAATGGAAGCTAAACGGTATGATTTATTGGAATAATATTCAAAATTTAGGGACTAATCAAGATAAGTTTAAAGTTTGTAGTATTACTTTGCAAAAGGCCAAAAAAGTTTAGATAGGTTGAGTACATTTTTCCTATCAAAATATAAGAAGCTCATACCTAACGGAAGCATGCTGGCACCACTGCACCAGTTGAACCCATCGTTTGGTATTGCCATTATTACTGTAAGTTTGGAGCTCCATTGTCGTGCTCACTATCATGCACACGTAGAACAATTATGAGAAATTATTTTTATTTGAGTCATGAAGTTTTTATTCCATTCAACCCAATGGTTGGATGTCGATGCATGGCGTTTCTCTATCCTTTTTTTCAAAAAAAAGTAAATTTGTGTATTGTTATTTTAATGAGAAAGAAATAAGTTATTGTGTTGTTATTTTTTAAGAAACAGTAAATTGGTGTTTTTTTAAAATATTTTAAAAAGCAAATTATTATATTATTAATTTTTTTAAAAATAATGAGAGAGAAATAGGTTATTGTATTATTTTTTAAAAATTAGTAATTAGCATTTTTTATATGATTTCTTTAAAAACTAAATTGTTGTATTATAAATTTTAAAAGAATAATAATGTGAGAAATAACATTTTTTGAAATTAATAGCTATTAAAAAAGAGAATAATATGTTAGGTTAGTAGTTATTAGGAGAGAGAAATATTTAATTATATTTTTAATTATTAAAATAGATATTGTCATTTAAGATGATTAGGAAAGGTAATAAAGATTTTACCAAAAAGAATTAAGTATAGTAATAAACGAGTTGTACTCTTAAAAAGAATATCAAAATTTAAATTTAAAGAAAATAATTGTAAAAAATACTTTTTAATAATAACAATGCACAAAAATTATTCTCATAATAATACTTATAAAGATACTTATTCTTGATCAAAGAAAAAAACAATAAATTTTTTTTAGTCTTATTCAAAGTTTAAACAGTAAAAGATGTTAACTTCATTTAAAGGAGTGACTGTTAGCATCCTCCACACACACTGTTAGCATCCCGCCCCTCCCGCGACACACACAAAATTAAGAAATAATGTAATAATCCACAAATATTATAACATTATCTCATATAGTTAAAAAAAACAATGCCATAATATATTTTATATTGATATTACCAATGGTTCATTCAAAACCTTCTTCTTTAATTTTACTCCAAATAAAATCTTAATTTAATTTTTTATCAATTAAAAGTAATACTTATTAATGAGAATATTTATTCTTTAATTTTACTATATTCTTTTCTTGATTGGTTTTTCAATTAATTACTATTTATTTTTATGTAATTTATCGTGCCAACACGTGTTATATTTCTCATTCAAACTTTTCAATTAATCAATATAAATGAATATTTCTTAAATTGATTTAATCTTAAATTAATGATAATTTAGGCTTTGAATTCTTCAGAAATTAGTGTCTTTTTTTAGTGGCAAAGCTGACACCTGAGTAAGGACTAGTCCAACACCCAAAAGTTTTTTGGAAACTTGTGGTCTTGAAAAAAAAATCGAGTTTAAATCCTTTAAAATGCTTGATTTTTTTTAAAAGGTTATCTTGAGAAAAAATGCATAATACATTTTAAAGAATAAGATTTAGTGGTATTCATTTATAAGAAAATCCATAAAATACAAATTTATAATTTACTAATTATCTTATGTATAACTTTCTAAGATTTGTTTTAAATATTATATATATGAGTTTGTTTAATAAGTGCTCGTGGCCACTCATTAAAAAAATATTAAATAAAAAGTAAAATATTTAATAGATTAGAGATTTATAAAGATTTGATTTTAAATTTAATATTTTTATTGCTTAACAAATATAATTAAAACACATGTGTGCGTGTTCATACTTTTTGTTAGAACTACACAACCCGATCTAATGATTCGAAAACTTCGACTAATCCGATTCAATTTAATATAAAATATTTGGGTTGATTTGAGTCATCGAGTTCGTTCAGGTATAACCTGATTAACCCAATCATTTATTGGTTCGGGTAACGAGTTCAAAAAACTAACCTGATAACCCAACCCGATCACCCAATGGAAAACGAAGTCGTTTTAGGTTTCAAAAAACTAATACCTTCGTTTTTCACACGAGTTGCTTTCCTCCTCCTCATTTCTCACATTTCTATTTCTAATTTCTTCCCAAATTATAAAATCCCTAACCCTAACTCCCCAAGCCCTACCGTAGCACCGCAACAGCACTGCGCTACTTAATCGGTTAATCTCAACCCTCTCTCACCACTCCAGAGTTCCTCCTCTCCTCTTGGTAGCCAAATGGAGAACCGATGGCTCAGGACCTTCTCCTTCTTTCTCTTTCTCTCTCTCTCTAGGATATGGGTATAGTGCAGATAGTACTTTTCAAGTCGTTGGGGACGACGACAGTGGACGTCAGGGGAGATGACAATGGCGGCGTAGATTGGGGAGCATGATGGCGGCGTAGATTTCGGGAGCACGAAGGCGGCATAGATCTGGGCGCAAGACGGCGACGCTGGTTAGGGGAGCATGACGACGACACAGATCTTGACAATGATCTCGTCCTCCTTCGACGTGAATGTTGGTGGCACAACGCAGGCGACCATGCCTGTGACTCTGCGGCGGTGAGCACGAGTTGCAACAATGAGCACACAGAGAGATTCTTTTCCATGGCTGACAGCACAGATTTGGAGAATGAGTTCGAATTTGAATACACTTGATTTTGTATCTACATGATACATTTTTGGAAGAGAATGGAGTTTCGTCTTTGCCATTGCTCTCCATTTACGCTGGATCGATTCTGGTCGAGGGTGAAGAATTACTCCATTATAGATGATGCTATTAGTGTTTAGCAACCATTGCTGCTTATAACCCCTTCTCTTACTTCTTGAAATCGTCAAGCTGTAACACATTTCAATCCAAACCCGAATACCCAACCCGACCTCAACTAATTGATTTGGATTTTTTCCCCCTAAATCTGAACCTATCCAATTAGTGTGCAGCCTTACTTTTTCTGATTATTAGGACTACGGGTGTCCACTAGGTGAGTTGGGTGGATTCAACAGCATTTTTGAATCAGACTTACTCACTAGAACAATGAGTTGGGTTGGGTCAAGGAGAATTTTTCACCCAACTCGACCCAACCCGATCTGTTAAAGAGTGAGTTAGGTTTGGTCGAATCCATAGATTCGACATGTTTTTTTTTAATTTAAAAAAAAATTAAAATACAAAATATAACAATTTAATACCATAAATCTCAATCTCAAACATAATATGTTTCAATCTAGCAAATTAATACCATAAGTCTTAACTGACTTTACTCAAATATAATAAATCTTAATCTCAAATAAACTAAACATCATAAATTAATAAATGTATAACAAATTAATAAATAATAATTTTTACTAAATCTAAAATAAATTAAATAAAATTAATCATAATTCAAATAATAAATTAATCTGATAAATTAAAATCAATATCATCACATATATCATCTCGTAAATTTACAAATTAACTTAATGCTCTAAACACCCTAATTACGACCACCCCATCCGTATAACCATTTTGACAGCGCTAATTACAATACAGATTACAAAAGAACGGAAGAGTAAGTACGGACATTACAATAAACCGTAAGTATTAACTTCCCATTATTGAAGGACGTAAGAGCTCCCAAGTTATCGGGAAACAAAAAAAACAAAGAGCTTCCAAGTTTAGCAATTACATCATGACTCGTTAATTATTTGCACAGTTTCCGTTCATTATAAATGGAAAAAGATCATTATATATTTTTTATAAAAATATATATATTATTAATATTTTTTTTAAAAATATCAAATTTAATAAAAAAATAATTTAAAAAATAAATATGATAAATAATATAAAAATATATAAAAAAAGATATATATGCAAGATCATAACTTACTGTACAGCGATTTGTAAGCTAAAATGTGTCAGTGTCTCCTCTGACTCTGACTCCAGGTGCTTGCGTTTCCAAGCTTCTCTGTGTTACAAACTTACAACGCCAGCTGGGGAAAGTGAAATAGACTATGAATCTTAGAGAGAGAGTCCTTAAGCAAATGACCTTGCTCTCCTTCCTAGCCCTACAAAACATTCATATAGCTGTTTTGCTTATCAGATAAAACATATCTACTAGGGGAGAATATGTGTAATGTGAGTAATTAGGAAAGAAACCGTGTATTATGTTGATAAAAAGTTTTGCGGAAAAATGATCACAGACTTGATATATAGCATTTTTATAATCAGTTTTAATTAAATTATTTATAATTACAGTACTTCCTTTTTGGTACAATAACTAGTTTTATTGCACGAGTGATACACATATTTGTTAAATTAAATGTGAATTTTTTTAAATAATAATTTAATAATATAAAAAAGTAGATTAATTATATTTTAATTTATTTATCTTAAGAAAAATCATATAATTCTAAAGAATTAACATTATTATAAAGTATTTGACATATTAATAATATCTCAATATGTCAAAATTAAAATAATTGACCTAAAAATATAAAATTTGAGGCCTTTAGTTGCATGTCTCTAATGATGACATATTATTTTATAGTTCATAATACTGAATCCTACATAGGAAGTTAATTAAGAACAAATTTCATTAAAAAAATCTGTTTAAAACAAACATGACGCATAATTGACGTCTCATCTACTTAAATTTAAGAAGTTTCAACAAAAGAACTCATTTTGCTAACTAATTTATGGATAACCTCACATGACATGTTTCATAATCAGATGGATCATATGTTAGTATATATCAACAAATTCAAATTACTTCTATCAACTATGTAGAATCACTTTTGACATGATAAAGTTTATTAATTCTTATGATATTTTTTATGATAATTTAAATTTAAATTTTAAAAAATTCCATCAAAGTTTTTACAATTGATTAACTAAATAATTAAAAATATATGTAATTAAAAAATATTAATGTTAAATCTCCATCAAAATTTCAAATTTAGAATAATAGCTATTTTAAATTAATATTTATTTATTTAAATAATTTAAAACTTCATTAAAATAGAGTGGGAATTAGAAAGAAAAAAGTTCATCAATGAGTATCACATGGCATTACTAAAACGTGCATTGATTGCCTTTTATATAATGTATGTAAAACGTTTTTTGTCTAACTAAATACTCTAACTTTTGTTCACGGTATGTTTCTATATGTATGTTTGTTAACTTTTTCATATGTCAATATTTTATTTTCAAATTTCTCATTTCTCGCTTCTTGGATTAACTAGAAACTGATATAGATTAATCACTTATTTTTAATGTATTAACTAGTTAATTTATCACTTCTCATTTTCTGCTTATTGGATTCACTATAAACTAATATAAATTAACCACTTATTTCTAATGTATTAACCAGTTAATTTCTTACTTTTCATTTCTCAGTTCTTGGATTAACTAGAAACTGATATAAATTAACCACTTATTTCTAATATATTAATCAGTTAATTTAGATTCACCTATTAATGAGATTTACCAGAAATTTATAGTGATTAACCACTTTTACGTAATGTATTAACCAGTTATTCATTATTGAGAACTCTTTCTTTGATTCACTAGAAACTGATATAGACTAACAATTTATTTCTAATGTCTTAACCAGATAATTTAGATTCACCAATTAATGAGATTCATCAGAAACTTATAGTGATTAACCACTTTTACGTAATGTTATAACCAGTTATTCATTATTGGGAATTCTTTCTTTGATTCACCAGAAACTGATATAAATTAACCACTTATTTCTAATATATTAATCAGTTAATTTAGATTCACTAATTAATGAAATTTATCAAAAATCTATAGTGATTAATCACTTTTACGTAATGTATGATGAATCTCATTAATTAGTGAAAAGTCAAATTAACTCGTTAATACATTAAAAATAAATGATTAATTTATATAAATTTTTGATAAATCTAAGAAACAAAAAGTAAAAAATTTAAAATAAAAATATTGACATACGATGAAAAATAATTAAATATATTTTTGATGAAAAAATAACGCAACCGATAATGTATATAGATTATGGTACTTCTAAATATTAAAAAAGTGTATTCTCAACTCAATTGCGATTGATCGTTGTAGAAATTGACTGTAATTTCAAAAAAAACTACTTGTATTATTAAGGATTCGACTCAAAATTAGGCAACTAATTTGATATAAAAATGTAATTTTGAAATATAAAAAAGTAAAGACTCTAATTTGAATATTTTAAAATTAATTTAAATAACAATTTTAGAGCAGACAAATTACTTTCTTTTTCTTCAAAAAGATGTATAAAATAGTGTGAAAACAGTATGATTCGAAAAAGAAAAAACAACAACAGCGCCAAAAAAAAAAAGATAAATGATCAATTTACGCTAATTTTTTTTACTTTTTTTTACACAATCTCTTTTAGAAAAAAATAAAGAAATAATACATTAAAGTGTATATTTTTTATTTTTTTATTTTTAAAAAATAAAATAAAAATAGTGTAATAAAAATAATGTATAAAAATCATAGTTAAAGGAAAAACGAAAGAATAATGTTGCAAGAAATATCAAGCTGTCTTAAAATTATTTTAGTATCAATCTCAGTTACAAGGCCAGTTGGCATGGTTATTGGTTAGTGTATGAAGTGTGAAACCGAGTCTATGACACTTGTGACTTCTTTTCACTTTTTAATTTTTGTAACGGGAAATGTTGTGTATACAATTTACATGTATATTGTATTTATATTATATATTAATATAAGATATATATTAAATTAATTTATATGTGATTATAATATTTTTGAAAGATATAAAATAAGTCTGTAAATAAATTAAAAAAACTTAAGCATATAAAAATTGGATAATGAAACTGTTTTGTAAACCCCAAGCATCCTGGTTTTTTAGGTCATCCACATTAACAGATCACAATCACATTGATTCATTTACAGCAGAATCTAGATGGGTATAAGTTAGCTGTTTTATCTTTAACCAGCAGCTGAGGATAAAGAAAAAGTGATCACACGTTCCCAGCCCACCACCCATCCCCTAAGCAAGTGGAGTTTTTGGTAAATTCCCGTTTGGCTCTCACCGTCTTAATCCACAAAACAGGGGTCGCTTTAACCGCCAGTTTCCAAACAATCTATGGGGGCGGGAAGTGCACCAAAATACTGGTTTTGTTTTGTTTTTGTTTTTTGTTTTTCTCTTTTTTTTTTCTTTCCTTTTTCTTTTTTTCCTTTGATCTAACTTCAGCACTGTTGTCAACCAAAGCACAATACCATGCTACATGGCCCCTAGTTTTCAAGAATTGATATTTTCTCTCTCTCTCTCTTCATGTATATAAGTAAGTGTCATCTCCAACTTTCTTCCTATCTAAAGATGATCCCTTCAATCCTCATCCTCTAATACACTTTACACTTTTGCACTGTTACGGCAAATATCAAATATCTTCTTCCTCTTTAAGTCAACCATACATAACTATTTTCATTTGAGAGTTTTGAAACTTTCCCTCTTGATAGTTTCTAAATTCTGGGTGTTGAGTTATCTTTTTCCATATTTTTTTCTTCCTTATAAGTGTTGTTCTCAATCCAAAACTTGAAGCAACACTATAACGTTGATCCAGTGGTCTATTTAATCTTTAGAACTTTGTGTGTGTATAAAAATGTTCATGTGAAAGGACTGAGGCTTATTCAGTATTCACATAGAATAGAAGATTTGGTTTATTGGTGGTGTCTTAGTGGGAATGGAGGCAGGTTTGGTGGAGCAGGGTAGAGACAGAGTTGGACATGTTCACAAGGTTGGTTATGTGAAAAGGGTCATCACCAAGAGGAGGAAGCCTTACCGCAGGGTTAAGAGGCCGGTGCTGCCCGTCCCAAAGGCACTTCAGGAGCTGTTTGTGTCATGCAGAGAAACATTCAAAGGCCCTGGCACGGTTCCTTCACCACAAGATGTTCAGAAACTGTGCCACATCCTTGGTATGATTTCTTTGGATTAATTTTTGAGTCTAACTTGATGGGGTTGGATAATAAAATTTTTAGTGTCTCCTGATCTATCCATCCAGTCACATATTGATACTGCCAAGTTTTGGGGTCAGAAATTTTAAATATGCTTGGATTTATATGCTTGGATTTTTAGGTGATTTCCATTGCATGTTGTGGCCGTGCATTTTGACATCTAGTTCCCCGAATTACATAAAATTACGTACACCGCATTAACAGATCAATTCATTTTTGCACCACATTAACAGATCAATTTATTTTCTTTTTGCGGCAGTGTTTTTTTAAAAAAAAAAAATCATCTATTTAATTATATTTCTTCCCATTTAGTTTCTTTTCCAAATTGAAGGAATTGATAATATAACTTCAGTTCTCTTTAGTTCATATATTTTGGTCTAATAGAGATATAGAAATAAAGTCATTCTAGGACCATCTCTTAGGATGAGTGGTTGTAAATGGTTTAAAGTTTCGTGTTCATCCCCCTTATTTCCTTCTGATAACTAAATTAAATTCTCAGTTTCAAGTTCTCAACACAAGGTAGAGAAAAAGAAACATTTCAGAGTGCATTTATTGTTTTAGAGAAAATGAACGTTTGAATACAATGGACCAGTTTCCTTCCTTCTCTACAAGTGCATTAATAATACGCATGTTTATTCTAGCATATGTGGATTGACAATTTATTTTCTCTCAGAATTTATACTTATTTTTATTTCCTGGTTGTCTTATTTGAAGTAGTGTTCTGATTCTTTAATAATCAGATAACATGAAGCCAGAAGATGTTGGGCTAAGTAGAGATCTGCAGTTCTTCAAGCCTGGAAATATTAACAAAGAGAACCAAAGGGTCACCTACACAACCGTGTACAAGTGTGATAATTTCTCGGTAAGTGTTGCTAAGCTCTAATTTTGTTCTTATTGCCCACCATTGCAATTGCTAGAGTGTGCTTAATTAATTAATTTATGTGCACTTTTCTCCTGTACATACATGCAGCTCTGCATCTTTTTCCTACCTGAAAAAGGAGTCATCCCCCTCCATAACCATCCGGGAATGACTGTTTTCAGCAAACTTCTATTAGGACAAATGCACATTAAGTCTTACGATTGGGTTGATCCTGAGGCCTCTGACAACTTGTTTCAGCAATCATCTCAATGTAGGAACCTATTCACGTCTCTCTCTATCTTTATCACTAAATTGCTGAACATGAATTCATGGGGTATATTAGTTTTTTGAAATTTGACACATACATACACTTGCTGTTTTTGCAGTGAGATTGGCAAAGTTAAAAGCTGATAATGTCTTCACAGCACCCTGTGATACTTCTGTGTTGTATCCAACGACAGGGGGCAATATCCATGAATTCACAGCCATAACTCCATGTGCTGTGCTTGATGTGATTGGTCCTCCTTATTCCAAAGATGATGGCCGGGACTGTACCTATTACAGAGATCACCCTTATGCTGCTTTTCCCAGTAAGCAACTCTTTATCATTGTAGACAACTACTATATGAGGAATTGTTTCCAAGATACATTTTTATGTTGTTTGCAAGTCTGGTGTTTATGATATTTTTCTTATTTCCATAACAGGAAATTGGTCTTTAAAAATTAAACGTGGGGTTCAAATGTTTCTATTGCATATAATTATTCTTTTGTCATGTTTCACATGGAGGATAAATTCTTAAGCTCTTCTCGAGCTGGAGATTATCATTCTCTATATCACATCAGTTTTGTCGGTCATTTCATTGTCGTTGTTTAATTATATTTTTAATTACATTTAATTGTATAAAGAATTTTTTTTTTTTGTTTCAGGAGAGCGAATCTCTTTTTAAGAAATTTTTGCATAAATTTAAAGGATTTAATTTATATATACTATATTAATTATATCATTAATTAGTATAAATTAAGATAATTAAATATTAATTAATTATAATAATTAATTATTAATAATATGATTCACCTATTCTAATCAGGTTAGAGTTGACATTTAAAGTTATGTTTTGATATACATGATAATATAATATAAGATAAAATAATAAAATAATATAAAATATAATAATATAATTAATAAATAAAATATAATTTTATTTTTTATTGAATAATAAAAAAATAAATTAATTAATTGTATAATATTTTTTTAAAATCAAAATATTTTTAATATAAAAATTAAAATAATTAAAAAATAATAATAAAAAACTTTATCATAATGGTGATAATGATAGTGGTAATGGTGGTTGGTGGTGGTGGTGACTTAAAGAAGAGAAGTGATAATAAAATTAAAGATAAATTAAAATAAAAATTTTATTATATTTTATTATGTATTAAGAAAGGATAAAATTATCAACTTAAAATAAAATAAAATAATTTTATCTATTTTTATTATATTATTAATATTAAATATATCAAATATTAAATAAAATTTTAATAAGATAAAATAATTTATATTATCATATTATTAATTTTATATTAAATATTAAATAAAATTTAATAATATTAACTTATAAATCGTAGTCTAAGTTGATGTCTTAATGGAAGAACTTCTCTCATATCAATTTACTAAGCCAATTAAAAGCTTCCACCTCATGTGGCCGAATATTGAATTTGAAAAATAAAGAAAATGAGCCAGAATATATTCACAAACAGATAAGAGCACCCAGGTCTTATGTCCGTATTTGGGCATAATTATTCCTATTTGCATGAGGTGGGAGCTCCACCTGTCTGCATTAAATTGCTGTGTCTCTGACCAACCATTAATGAGATTGCTGGGGTGAAAGAGGGAGCTGATAGTTACGGGTGGCTGGAAGAAATTGAGATGCCAGAAAACTCTCAAATGGATGGGATTGAGTACCTGGGTCCTCCCATTACTGAGACAGCCTTTTAGTTGCAACATGTGTTCACACCCTCTTAGCATCTTATTGTGCATACCACTACAGGCATATACAAAATCCCCCAACCTTTTTCCCTTTTATGCCCATATTCATGAATCAATGCATGAGTTGTTGGCTTTTGTTCTTTAGTGCTTAAATTTCATGTCGGAAGTACAGCTATAATTCGTTCATTTTTGCTAGTTGGTATATATAACTCTATGAAAAAAAACCATGGGCTTGAGTTTGTTCATCTGTCAATCACCTGATTCACGTTTGAGTTTTGATTCATCATTTGGCTTGGTTCCAGTTTGTAAAGTAATAGGAGACGATTGGTGAATAAGGTTGACTTGTTCTGGGAAGCCATCAATGTGGGCAACCCTTTCCGAAGAAAGGGTCAAACTTCTGCCTTTTTCGTGATATTTATGGAAAGATAATGTTACATTGATACTTAATAAAATAAAAAAAGAAATTATGAATGTTCACATTCACTTTATCAAATAAAATAGATGAATTTTTTCTTTTGAAAGATGCAACTTGCTTTCATTACGCTACCTCATGGGAGAGTTTTTTATTTGATGTAACATAAAATAGTAATAAATTTAATTAGATAAATAATTAATTATATTATTTTACATAAGTAATTAGATCATTTTGAATAAATGATTAATAGTAGAAGGATCAATCACATAGCAATATATGTAAAGATACCTTACTTATAAAAAAATTAAATTAAATGAATGATTAATGATTGAGGTAAATGATATCGTGGCTAAATAAATTTGATAATTGATTAAGAATAAAAAAGGTGTATTACCTACCACTGGGAGTAGGATAATACGACTTTAAAAAAATAATTTGTTTTAATTTATCTGTTGTTTTTTAAAATTAAAGAAATATTAATTATTTTTAAATATTTTTATTAAATAAAATAAGAAAGTATTAATAAAATAATAATATTTTTAATATTTTGATAAAATATAATTTAATTAAATGAATTACATTTTGTTATAATTGCAATTGTTTAATAGATTTTTTCATTAGTAAATAGTATATAGTCATACGGTAATACTGTATCTCGCGTTGAATTTAAGTGACCCGATTCATGAAAGAAAATTACCACTTTGTGCACTATATATATATTATGGAAGTGTATAAGTTTTTATGAAATTTAAGTAATCTTTTTTATTTTCAAAATGTATAATATTATGCAGACAAGAAAAAGTTTATAATATTATGTTAAATTTAAATAACTTTAAAGGTAGTTTGACAACTTTCAAAAATATGTTCAAAATTATTTAAGATAAATTAGCCATATAAATTTAGATTATTTTATAATTAATTTTAATTTATTCTTAATTTGATTAAACCAGTTCTAAAATAATAAAAATAACAAAATTTTAGAGAGAAAAAAAGAATAAAAATAGATGAGAGAATATACAAAAAATTTGGATCAGCAAAAGTTTCAAGTTAATTTTCTTAAGAATAAGTTTCATTTCAAATTTAATTCAAATATAAACAAATTTTTAAAAATCTCACTCACAATCAAACAATATTTATCTAAAAACCAGCCTCATTATACCTAGTTATTGAAGGTTGACAAAGACATTGTAACGGTGTGAAACTTTCTATATTCCCTCATGGTAGCACACAGCATTATTCTTGTAGAGTTAGGTTGGAAAACAATTCAGTGCTTGTTCGACGGGCAAGTCAAGTCGACTTTTATGCCGTTA
Organism: Ormosia semicastrata; assembly: GCA_029884595.1. Taxonomy (NCBI): domain Eukaryota; kingdom Viridiplantae; phylum Streptophyta; class Magnoliopsida; order Fabales; family Fabaceae; genus Ormosia; species Ormosia semicastrata. The sequence goes on along the minus strand of JAQQTO010000036.1, from coordinate 7,368,850 downwards.
TAGCTATGGTCTATTAGATTTAAATCGCATTCTATGCTAACTAAATGCTTGTTTCGAGGGCCAGTCATAGCCTATAAATATTAAATATTTCATGTAATGCTTATCTTCTATCCATCAATTACCGTCGGTGGTCCATTGGTTTGATTCAGGACGACACACTAATTTTATTCTATGATTTTTTTTTAGCTTAATTTTAATTTTGTGTGTAAAATTTTATTATTAAAATAATGTTTATAATAATTATTTCGTCCAGAGTTAGAGGATGTCAGGATGGAAGAGAAGTCGTAGTAAGATGAATGTGATGATTATATCAGGCGATTAATTAAAGAGATTGTTATGAGTTTTGATTAGAATTCTGAATTTTGTTGGTTTTTGACTCTACATCAGACACTAAAACGGCGTACTCAGAAACAGACATGAATACGAGGCATGCACGATATGAATATGGACATAAAAATATATTAAATTTAAAAAATTTTAAGACATAAATTCGGTATAAACATGACATATATATATATATTAATATTATAATAAATTAAAGAATTTAATTTATATATATAATTATAAAATTAAAAAAAATTATTAATATTATTTTTATAAATTTAAAAATTTATAATACTTTAACATATGTCGTATATATTAATATTTACTATTTAATAAATATTTTAAAAAATATAAAAATAATTTTTATTAAAATTTTTTTAAAAATTTCTTAAATTAATTTTTTTTAATAAAATTGACCATGATAAGTATATGTGCATAAAAAAAATTAATTAGAGGGAATATTGGTGTTGAGGTAAGTTTCGATAATAACAAATAACTTGATCTCGATAGAGATAAAAGAGTAGATAAAAATAGAGTAGATAAAAAGAGTAAAAGAAGTAGATAAAAATAATTGTATGTGAATAGATAAAATTTAAAAGTCTAATAGTGACATGTAAAAAAATAAAACTTAAAATACTAATGAAAAATATAAACGAAACGTTAATTACGAATGAGGTTGGGTATGTTACGAATTTATTAATAACATTAATATAGAAATTAATATTTTTAAAAAAATATTAATGAATATGTTTATATCCTAAACGCGTGTTTAAGTTATTCAATATGTATTTAAGTATGTTTAAAATATATCTAAATTAAAAAATAATATTTTTAATTAGACATATTTAAATATATAAGACATATAAATATCATACGAGTATTTTCATATATTTAACATAGATATATGTATGACATGTAGACACATTTAAAAAATAAAATATCCGTACTTGTCGCTTAAAATAAGGTTGTTTCAGTTAAAAAAAATTACAAATATTTTATGTCTTTAATGAAAAGTTTGTGTAACACACCTTACACTAAAAAGGTTGGATTCAAGTGACATATGCAAAATTGAATTCGCAACGTTTTACAAAGGGTTCAAGCTTGTAAGAGAGTCTTATTATTTCAAGTAATAGATAATCTGACATTAAAAAATATAAAAAACATCTGATAATACAAAAACATAATCCATTAAGTGTAAATTAAGAGAAATATTAATAATATTTTTTAATATTTATTTTATTATTAATCTAAAAATAAATGTTATTAATATTTTTAAAATAATTCTTTTAAATATATAAAATAAATTAATAATAAAATAAATAATAAAAAATTATTAAAAAATTTATTAACATTCTTCATAAATTAATAATGTCACATCACCCATTAACTACATCAACTCATCCTCACTTTGCTTCTCTCTCTACCCAACATAATAGAGCCATCACCCATGGCCCGACGACATCAGCTCCATGTGCCTGACGGAGCTCCAAGCTCTAACCCTCACTTCTCCCAGTGTCTTAGCTCTGGCGACATAGGCTCCATACTTGGTCAGTTGAAGTGCATCGCACTGCCGCCAATGATGGCTTTGTGATGTTTGCAGTTTGCTGAGATGTTGTGATGGAAATGTGTTTGGAGCCATTGATATAGTAGAGATTTGGACTTTGGGGGACTTGGCAGATGAAGACCAGAAGACGGAAACCATGGCAGAGAGAAAGAGAGAGAACCACTTTGGGAGTTGGTATATATATATATTAATTTAATTTTTTCATAAAATAGAAAAGGCAAATAAAGACTAACTTTAATAATGATCAGGACTAAAATGCAATACTATAAAAATTCTGGATTCAAATATAATAATTAAGAAACATAGAATGACCTATTTTTATAGGTTATTTTCAAAGTGCATTCTTCTAACAAAACTTTTTAAGTGCATTGTATACCCTTCGAGGAGCTTTCTGCAATGCTCATAATTGGGTGGGATTATCCATGCTCATAAAAAATAACCTGTTATTTCAGGTTATTCCCCGTTTTTTATTTTTATATTATAAGTGTTAGATTTGTATTTTAAATCCTCCCACAATTAGTTCCTTGCATGGTTTTAAAATGAGGATCGGGTCATTTAATGCGGCCGCAATATTGCAGTTGCGGCCACTTCTACAACCGCATCATAATATTATACAGACAAGAAAGAGTTTATAATATTATGTTAAATTTAAATAACTTTAAAGGTAGTTTGACAACTTTCAAAAATATGTTCAAAATTATTTAAGATAAATTAGTCATATAAATTTAGATTATTTTTATAATTAATTTTAATTTATTCTTAATTTGATTAAATCAGTTTTAAAATAATAAAAATAACAAAATTTTAGAGAGAGAAAAAGAATAAAAATAGATGAGAGAATATACAAAAAATTTGGATCAGCAAAAGTTTCAAGTTAATTTTCTTAAGAATAAGTTTCATTTCAAATTTAATTCAAATATAAACAAATTTTTAAAAATCTCACTCACGATCAAACATTATTTATCTAAAAACCAGCCTCATTATGCCTAGTTATTGAAGGTTGACAAAGACATTGTAACGGTGTGAAACTTTGTATATTCCCTCATGGTAGCACACAGTTGACAAAGACATTGTAACGGTGTGAAACTTTTATTCTCATGGTGTAGAGTTATTCTTGTAGAGTTAAGTTGGAAAACAATTCAGTGCTTGTTTGACGGGCAAGGCAAGCCGACTTTTATGCAGTTATAGCTATGGTCTATTAGATTTAAATCGCATCCTATGCTAACTAAATGCTTGTTTCGAGGGCCAGTCATAGCCTAATGCCTATAAATATTAAATATTTCAGGTAATGCTTCTCTTGTATCCATCAATTACCGTCGGTGGTCCATTGGTTTGATTCAGGACGACACACTAATTTTATTCTATGATTTTTTTTTAGCTTAATTTTAATTTTGTGTGTAAAATTTTATTATTAAAATAATGTTTATAGTAATTATTTCGTCCAGAGTTAGAGGATGTCAGGATGGAAGAAAAGTCGTAGTAAGATAAATGTGATGATTATATCAGGCGATTAATTAAAGAGATTATTATGAGTTTTGATTAGAATTCTGAATTTTGTTGGTTTTTGACTCTACATCAGACACTAAAACGGCGTACTCAGATGCACACATGGATACGAGGCACACACGATATGAATATGGACATAAAAATATATTAAATTTAAAAAATTTTAAGACATAAATTCGGTATATATATATATATATATTATAATTTAAAGAATTTAATTTATATATATAATTATAAAATTTAAGAAAATTTTTTTATAATTTATTAATATTATTTTTATAAATTTAAAAATTTATAATATATTAATATATATCATATATACTAATATTTATTACTTAATATATCTTTTAAAAAATATAGAACACAATTTTATTAATATTTTTTAAAAAAATTTCTAAACTATATTTCTTTAAGAAACTAAAGTACATTTTATTAATATAAAAAAATTAAACTAATTATTTTTTTAAAAAACTAATTTCTTTTAGTAAAAGCTATATGCATACGTAAAAAAAAATTTAATTAGAGAAAACATTAGTGTAAGGCAAAAAATGACGCCAAAATGAACAACTATTTAAAAAAAGAATAAAAAAATAGTAGCGTAAAATTTAAAAATTTAATAGTGACGTTAAAAGATTTAAAATATTGATATATAAAAATAGTGACTTAGACGTTAGTTAAATGTGATTTTAGGTATGTTACTTAATTTAAATTAAATGTTAATCCTAAAAATTAATATTTTTTTAAATATTAATGAGTCATATCTAAATCATATTTAAAATGATCTAAATATATTTGAGACGCGTGTCTAAATATATATAAAATATATCTAAATTAAAAAAATATTTTTAATTAAACACATTTAAATACGTAAAACATATATGTGATTCGAGTGTCTCTTTGCAACTTTTTACAAGAGTTCAAGCATGTAAGAGAGTCTTATTATTTCAAGTAATAGATAATCTCACATTCAAAGAATATAAAAAACATCTGATAATACAAAAACATAATCAATTAAGTGTAAATTAAGAGAAATATTAATAATATTTTTTTAATATTTATTTTATTATTAATCTAAAAATAAATGTTATTAATATTTTTAAAATAATTCTTTTAAATATATAAAATAAATTAATAATAATATAAATAATAAAAAATTATTAAAAAATTTATTAACATTCTTCATAAATTAATAATGTCACATCACCCATTAACTACATCAACTCATCCTCTCTTTGCTTCTCTCTCTACCCAACATAATAGAGCCATCACCCATGGCCCGACGACATCAGCTCCATGTGCCTGACGGAGCTCCAAGCTCTAACCCTCACTTCTCCCAGTGTCTTAGCTCTGGCGACATAAGCTCCATACTTGGTCAGTTGAAGTGCATCGCACTGCCGCCAATGATGGCTTTATGATGTTTGCAGTTTGTTGAGATGTTGTGATGGAAATGTGTTTGGAGTCATTGATAGTAGAGATTTGGACTTTGGGGGACTTGGCAGATGAAGACCAGAAGACGGAAACCATGGCAGAGAGAAAGAGAGAGAACAACTTTGGGAGTTGGTATATATATATATATGTTAATTTATTTTTTTCATAAAATAGAAAAGGCAAATAAAGACTAACTTGTAATAATGATCAGGACTAAAATGCAATACTATAAAAATTCTGGATTAAAAAATAATAATTAAGAAACATAGAATGACCTATTTTTTTAGGTTATTTTCAAAGTGCATTCTTGTAACAATTTTTTAAGTGCATTGTATACCCTTCGAGGAGCTTTCTACAATGCTCATAATTGGGTGGGATTATCCATGCTCATAAAAAATAACCTGTTATTTCAGGTTATTCCCCGTTTTTTTATTTTTATATTGTAAGTGTTAGATTTGTATTTTAATCCTCCTACTATTAGTTCTTTGATAAAATTCCCTCAACTGGATTAAACCACACACCACCGTGACTCAACCCATCATCTTTCATCATCAACTACGAACCTGCAAACTACTCAATGAAACCATGAGTTGTTGGCTTTTGTTCTTTATCCTATTTTTTAATGTTTTTTATTAATAAAACAAAATAAAATAAATGGAGATGAACTGAAAAAAAATATAATTATTATTTTTTTTATTTAAAAGTTTTATAAACGATATGAAATAGAATTTTATTATTTATGTGTTTTTTTTATTTTATCTTAATTTTAAAAAAAATAAAAATTAAATATTTGAAGAGAATAGAAAAAAAATAATTTCTCATATATTCCGTTTTATTTTTATGTATTTTAAAATTTTTAAATAAAAAAAATTATTTTTCTCTTTTTTATTTTTTTTTTTTTTTTAGATTATTTATCATCTAAATATAGTGTTAGTAATTAAATTTCACGTTAAAAGTACAGCTATAATTCGTTCATTTTTGCTAGTTGGTATATAACGTTATGAAGAAAAACCATGGGCTTGAGTTTGCTCATCTGTCAATCACCTGATTTCCTTTTGAGTTTTGATTCATCATTTGGCTTGGTTCCAGTTTGTGAAGTAGTAGGAGACGAGCGGCGAAAAAGGTTTACTTGTTCTGGGAACCCTTTCTTCTTTTCCGAACAAAGGGTCAAACTTACGCCTTTTTCGAGATATTTATGGAAAGAGAATATTACATTAATACTTAATAAAATAAAAAAAAAAAAATGATGTTCATACATCATTTTTTTAGAATACTACTATTTATATTTTTGTGGATAATAGTGATTAAGTAAAAAATAATAATAATAAAAAATAATGTAATTGATAATATTGAAAGAGGTATAAAAAAAATATATGTATTATTTATGATAAAAATATTATTATTGAAAAAGAAATTATGAATGTTCACATTCATTTTATTAAATAAAATATATGAATTTTTTCTTTTTGAAAATATAAAAAAATATTAATGTATTTAATATTTTAAAAATCAAACTAAATTAGTTGATTAAATTATTCGGATAGTAAATTGATTATATATTTTTTAAACATTATTTGATTTAATTATAATTAAATTATAAATTTATTTAATTAAACTAATTGATTATACTTACTAAAGTTTATTAGTTTTTTGTTCGATTTTAAAACATTGCTTATATTTTATACAAATATTACAATTAAATTTTTAAATTTTTAATTAAATAATTAATTTATTGATATTTATAATTGATTTTTGTGTAAATAATGTGCAAGATTTAGGTTTGTTTGTTTTAAATGTTTAAGCTTTGCAAACTGGAGTTTGACTTAAGTAAAGAAACTTACCATGCATTGCAAAGCCAATTTGGTATTTTCACATTAATCTCTCAATAACTTGGTTCTTATTATTAATTAAGAAGCTTTTTTAATAATTATTTATTTCAATGTTTAAACTTTGGCTTTTTCTTAAGAAATATAATTTACTTATCACCATCCTTAACTATTCATGGTAAAGAATTTTTATTTTTATTTTTATTTTTCTTTACTCAAAAGGAGTTGGGCCAGTTACGAAATATGTTATGGATGTGGATGATCCATTGAGTCAGGATTAAAATAATAGAACCCTCCCAAAATTAGAGGTGATAAAATAGGTTAACCCGCCCCGACCCATCTCGACTCGTCTCGACCCGTTTTAACCCGCTAAAATGCGGAGAGGGCAGGGTGGGTTGATCCGTTTTAGAAAATAGAACCCTAACACACCACTATTTTAAGGTTTATTTAGGAATAAAAATTAATAAATACTATAAAAAAAATAATAAATAATAATGATAAAAAATTACAAATCACATATCTAAAATATAATTTTTAAAATAATTTAATTAAATATTCAAACATAAATTATATAATATCAAATAATTTTTTATTTATAGTTATTTATCATTTTTTTTAAAGAGAGCTAACCGATAAGGCCAACCCTCCCCCACCCCGCTTAACCCACGGATTATGCAGGTTGAAAAAAAAATATGAGTTCAATCCTTGAACTTAACCCATAAAAAATAACAGATTAACCCGTAATCAACCTGCGCTTTACCAAATACACACAATAAGGTTTATTTAGGAATAAAACACAAGTTATTTCTCTAAAAGATGTAACTCGCTTTTATTATGTCACCTCATAAGAAAACTTGTTATTTGATGTAACATAAAGTAGTAAATTTAATTAGATAAATAATTAATTATATTATTTTACATAAGCAATTAGATCATTTTGAATAAATGATTAATACTAGAAGAATCAATTACATAGCAATATTAGTAAAGATACATCAGTTATAAAACAAAAATAAATTAAATGAATAATTAATGATTTGAGGTTAACGATATAATGGCTAAATAAATTTGATAATTGATTAAGAATAAAAATGTGTATTACCTACCACTGGGAGTAGGATAATGCGGCTTTAAAAAAATATTTTGTTTTAATTTATCTACTATTTTTAAAAAATTAAAGAAATATTAATTATTTTTAAATTTTATTTTTAAATATTTTTATTAAATAAAATAAGAAAATATTAATAAAGTGATAATATTTTAAATATGTTAATAAAATATAATTTAATTAAATGAATTACATTTTGTTATAATTGCAATTGTTTAATAGTTTTCTTCATTAGTAAATAATTACGAAGACATGTATACTGCATACTGTATATCGACACGACACCCAATACTGATACGACATATATATATATAATTAAATTAAAAAACTTAATTTATGTATATATATAATTACAAAATTTAAAAAAAAAAGATTTATAATTCATTAATATTATTTTTATAAGCTTGAAATTTATAATATCTTAATATATGTTATATGTATCAATATTTATTACTTAATAAGTCTCTTTCAAAAAATATAAAATATAATTTCTATTGACATTTTCTAAAAAATCTCTTAAACTAATTTATCCTAATAGAACTAATCATATATAAGTACATGTGTAAAAAAATTAATTAGAGAGAATAGTAGTGTGAGGCAGACCAGCTTCGGTGACAACGAAGTGAATAACTTGGTACGAGCAGAGGTAGAAGGAGCAAATAAAAATAATAGTGTGTGAAAAGATTAAACTTAAAAGCCTAATAGTAGCGTGTGAAAGGATAACTTAAAATATTAGTATGAAAAAATAGTAGATTGAGACACCAGTCATGTGATTGAATTTAGGTGGATTACAAGCTTACTAATTGGACGTTAGTCATGAAAATTAATTTTTTTTTAAAATATTAATGGATCGTGTCCAAACCGTATCCTAGACGTATCCAAGTGTGTCCGAGATTTGTCCAAGACATGTCCAAGCAAAAAGAAAATAATTTTTTTAATCAAACATATTCAGATACATAGAATATATTTGTTGTATACGTGTCTCTATGTGTCCAATATGAATATGTATCTCACACATAGATATACCTCAAAAATAATATGTCTGTACTTCATACGTAAATAGTATACATTCATATGGTAATACTGTATATCGCGTTGAATTTAAGAAACAACGTTATTCGTCCAACTAAAGTACTCCAACTTTCATCCAACTCTCTCACAAACTCATTCTGTATCCCGCGAGAAAATTACAGTAATATACAGTCTGATTTGACATCTCTTTTACATAAATCTATGGTGTAAATATGATGTGCATATTTTAATTGTACGAGAAATATTATTCGAATTTAAGTGACTCAATTTATGAAAGATATATATTATGGAAGTGTATATATTTTTTATGAAATTTAAGTATTTTTTTATTTAAAAATGTATAATATTATGCAAATAAAAAAGTGTATAATAATATTTTAAATTTAAATAATTTTAAGAGCAGTTTGACAACTTTTAAAATTATGTTGAAATTTATTTAAGATAAACTAGTTATATACGTTTAGATTATTTTATAATTAATTTTAATTTATTTTTAATTTGATTAAACCAGTTCTAAAATAATAAAAGTAACAAAATTTTAGAGAGAAAAAAAGAATAAAAATAGATAAGAGTATACAAAAAATTTGGATCAGACAAAAACTTCAAGTTGGTTTTTTTATAATTCAGTTTCATTTCAAATTTAATTCAAATATAAACAATTTTTTTAAAATCTCACTCACAACCAAACAATATTTATCTAAAAAACAGCCTCATTATATCTAGTTATTGAAGGTTGACAAACACATTGTAACGGTGTGAAACTTTGTATTCGGTAGCACACAGCATCATTCTTCTAGAGTTAGATTGGAAAACAATTCAGTGCTTGATTGAGGGGCAAGTCAAGTCGACTTTAGGCATTTATAGCTGTGGTCCGTAAGATTTAAATTGCATTCTATGTTTATTAAAGAGAAAAGTTAATAACATACTTTTTAAAATAGTTTTTTTAATATTTATTTTATTATTAATTTAAAAATAAATGCTATTAGTATATCTTTTTTTAATAATTTTTTTAAATTTATAAAATAAATTAATAAAAAATAAATATTAAAAAAATATTATTAATATTTCTCGCTATCTAAATGCTTCTTTCGAGGGCCAGTCATAACCTATAGATATTAAATATTTCACGTAATGCTTATCTTCTATCCATCAATTACCGTCGGTGGTCCATTGGTTTGAATCACGACAACAACACTAATTTTATTCTGTGATTTTTTTTTTGAGTTTAATTTTAATTTTGAATGTAAAATTTCATTATTAAAATAATGTTTATAATAATTATTTCGTTCAGAGATAGAGGATGTCAGGATGGAAGAAAAGTCATAATAAGATGAAAGTGATGATTATTTCAGGTGATTAATTAAAGAGATTATTATGAGTTTTTAGAATTCTGAAAATTTTGTTGGTTTTTGATTCTACATCAGACACTAAAACGGCGTACTTTTATTTTATTTTTTTGTTTACTTCGCTTAAAATAAGCTTGTTTCAGTTACAAACAAAAAAAATACAAATGTTTTATGTCTTTAATGAAAAGGTTGTGTGACACATCTTACACTAAAAGGGGTGGATTCAAGTGATATAAGCAAAATTGAATTTGTAACTTTTTACAATGTTAAGGGTTGAATCTTGTAAGATAATCTTATTATTTTAAGTGATAGTTAATCTCACATCAAAGAATATAAAAAATCTCATAATACAAAAATGCAATCAATTAACTGTAAATTAAAAGAAATATTAATAATATATTCTTTTGAATACTCTTCTTAATATTTATTTTATTTTTAATTAAAAAATAAGTGTTATTAATATTTATTTTTTAATAATATTTTAAGTGTATAAAATAAATAAATTAATAATAAAATAAATATTTAAAATAATGTATTATTACTATTTTTTATAAATTAATAATGTCACATCACATTTACCATCCATATAAACAAATTGAGAAAAGTATATAAGTGGATTTCAACTTTATTGTGATAATTAATTAAGGATTTCAAATTTAAAACTTATCAATTAAAGACTTATACTGTTTTGATTATTAATTAAAGACCTTAATTTTAATAAAAATATATTTTAATAATATTTATTAATTTGAGGAAAAAATTAAGACATTTATATAATGTGTTTTGTCATTTTATAAATTATTTTTGTAATTTAAGTTGGATATTTTGTCTTTTCAATATTTCTATTAATAAAAGTATATTTTAATATAGTAAAGACCTAAATTAATAACAATAGAAGTTAAGTCCTTTAATTAATTTATCATAAAAATTTAAGCCCTTAAATAATATTTTTTTTGGTTACATTAAGTCCTTAAATAATATTTCACTCTAAACAAATCTATCTATCAACTTGTTAAATTAAAATATATTGACAGGAGACAAATATGAAATTTTTGGTAACCTGAATCCGTTTCCTTTCTTGTCATAGATGATCCAATTCCTACACCTACAGGTTCAAAATGTCAAAATGACTACTATTTTAAGAACACAACCTTTCTCTCCCAGAAGAGCCCATTGAGATTGACCATTGTACGCTACAAAGAGTCAAAGACCACTATGCCCAACAGGACTAAAACGCAACGTTTTCTTGGTCATTTCTCATTCATTCTCACTCTTCACACTTTCTCCATTTCCCCAAACTCAACTCTCCAATTCTGTTTTCACTGCTGAAGAGTCGAGGATGAAGGTGGTGGCACTGGTTAGCGGTGGCAAAGACAGCTGCTATGCCATGATGAAGTGTATTCATTATGGCCACCAGGTTCCTTTTTTTTTTCCCTTTTTTTTTTAAAAATCAAATTCGATTGTATTTTGCATTTTGGTGTCATAATAATTGTTTTCCCCCACTATTTGTGTTGCAATAGATTGTTGCATTGGCGAACTTGATGCCGGTTGATGATTCAGTGGACGAGCTCGATAGCTACATGTACCAAACTGTATGCCTCTTTTCCATCTTTCTCTGGAGTTATCTGCACTAGTCAATTTCAATTTTCAAGTTTTTTTTATAAATTTTTTTGTCAAAGTTGAAAGAAAATTGGATTATTATTATTATTATTATTATTATTATTATTATTATTATTATTATTATTATTATTGTAATAAATGCATATCATAACTGAAGAAACAATAAATTCTGTAACAGAAAATATTAGAATTGTGCAGCCTGAAGTCTATTACAGGCAATTAGGGTTTTCTTCAAGTAACCAAGATTAATAAGATTAGAAATTTAAATTTTCGTCTGACACAATTTGGGCATTAAAAGATGTCTACAAGAACTAGTGCCATTAGTGCATTGTTGTGAATTTTTCACAAGCGCATAGATCGTTCAAGTAATAAAATAAGATCGTTTCCACGAGAATTGTATGACTACTAACTCTCATGGCAATACCAATTATTTAAGCAATCAAAAACTGAATTAAAATACAATTTAAAAGGGCAATAAAACAATTCGTCAAATTAACAAAACTTAAAAAGAATACATTTCAACCAAGTATCAATTCTCCAGAGTGGGAATTAGCCCTTGGTTTCTTCATGAAAGTTGTTGGCCTTCCTCTTAACTTTCCAATGCCACTGAAATCGCTTGATCTAAACCTCTTAAATCCAAGTTATGTTCGTTTCAGCTCGCAAAGGTCAGAAAATTCAAGATACATAAGGCTCAACCTTCTTCACTCCGATCAATTAAACTTGCAAATTTTGACTTCATATCCATGATTTGGTCCTAAATTCACCAAGAAAACATCTAAATTCATATCAAAACAAGCTACAAATGTGTGTTCTCAAGCAACACATCATGCATGCATAGTATTAGGCTCTTGGCTGCCAAGAATCATAGAGACATAAAGCTGCAAAGAAACATAGAGACATAAAGTTGCCTGCCTTTGCTTAATTTTTTTTTCTTTACTGCATGAAGTTTGATTATAAGATATTTTCTGTGGATTTTTTTCATAGCTCTTTAGACATGCCTAAACTATGCTTTCCCAAAATATTGGGGTGCTGTGCCTTCTGATTTGAAGACTGTAGGGTACCCTATAAACTGTAGGATACAGTGTTACGGAATTTGCAGGGTAGTTCTAGTGATTCTATGGATATTGGCAAAGTAGAACATAGGGGATTTATTGGATTAAAAGGAAACTTTGGAAGTGAAGCTGTAGTCTGTAGCAAAATGAAGTTTGGACCTGATGAAATTCCCTTCCCCTTTATGATATTAAAGGATGAGATGGCCGGATATATATATATATATATATATATATATTTGTTGCTTTTTGTTGCTTTTTAATATTTAAGATAAAATGAATTCAACTGTTAGATCAGTCACCATCTTTGACTTTTGCTTAAATTTATTGTATTATGTGTTTTTCCATTCATGTTTGAAAATGAAAATGGGCTGCTCAATGCTTTCCTCAGGTTGGGCATCAAATTATCGTCAGCTATGCTGAATGCATGGGATTGCCATTGTTCAGGAGGCGAATACAAGGATCCTCAAGGCAAGCCTTCTAAACATAAATCTTTCGGTAAAGCCTATCATTTTTTTTTATGGACTTTAATAGGTTAGTTTAGGTAATTTTAGGGCAATTATGATGCAATTAAAGTCCTATTGACATACTACATAGATTATGAAAGTTCAAAAGAAGATTATTTACTTGCCAGTCATGTCTTAATGTGTATAACGAGATAGAGACACACCTTATATTTTTGTTATCAATATTTTTTTAAGGATTTCCCTTGTGTCCAGGTAAACTCTAAAATTTCTACCTTGTGGTTTCTAGTCATCTGCTAGAATGATTACAAGCCCCTGTCTTTTTTTTTTAATCCCTTTCGCACTTCCCTCTTTCTTTTTTGTCCCTTTGGCTTGTCCGTCTTGTGATGTCTGTATGACTGGGTGTTAGGCTAACATTTGAAGTGAAGATCTGTAACTAAAGCTATACCATCTTAATTTTTTAATAGAAAAATGTTCTTCACATTGTATTCTCCAAGTCTCCTGAATATATGAATTTATATAATGCTTGGTTTTAACCTTTAAATGATATTTTCTTGATAGGCATCAGGAGCTTGGTTACAGAACAACTCAAGGTGATGAAGTTGAAGATATGTTTATTTTGTTACATGAAGTGAAAAGGCAGATACCCTCAGTTACTGCAGTGTCCTCTGGAGCCATTGCATCTGACTATCAGAGATTACGGGTGGAAAGTGTTTGTTCAAGGTTAGGCCTTGTTTCTCTGGCATACTTATGGAAACAAGATCAGTCATTGCTCCTCCAGGAAATGGTAAATTGTGTTTTGCAGCATAATTGATAGTCATGCATGTATGCAATTATGTATTAGGATTTTAATTTTTTACCCATTGTTCTAACTCCATTTTGGTCCTGACCAGATTGCAAAAGGAATTGTGGCTGTAACTGTGAAGGTATAACTTGTTTAACTTTGCTTCTAATATTTCCTGCTCTTTGTAGTTCTTTTTGATTTGTAAATGGGAGGGAAGTCCTATGTTCTTATCATATGGTTGTTCTTGTTTATCATCTGTGGAGAGAGATCTTACTGTTGCTTTGATAACATTGAGCATATTGTCTGATATCAATTAACAACATTCAAAGGTTCCGTTATGCTAATGCTACCTTGTAATTTATAAAACTGAGGGTTGTTTTGGCTTTGAATATATGATGGTGAGTTATATGAGTGATATGCAGCCAAAAAAAAAAAGTTATACAAGTGAAACCATTTCCTTCTACGTAGTAATTTTATGTTCAACTTGCTTTTGTATGTACTTGGATAACTGTTAGTTTGGAATTTAATGCTTTATTTGTGTTACAAGGTAGCTGCCATGGGTTTGGATCCTGCAAAGCACTTGGGTAAAGAAATAGCCTTCTTAAATGCTTATTTGCATAAATTGAAAGAGTATGTTAAAGTTATTCACCCTCCCTTTTCTTTGTGTGATATCTGCGTAAATTCTTCTAAGTTTTAAGAATAACGTCATTCTTTGGTGTTTCTGTATTTTCATTTCACCCTATTCTTTCTGTATCCCTTTTTGCAGGTTATATGGAATTAATGTTTGTGGTGAAGGAGGAGAATATGAAACATTAACTCTTGATTGCCCACTATTTATTGTAAGTTCATACTGTCATTGTTGTGGTTAAATGAAAACTTTTTTTTTGGTTGTCTACTGTTGCTTTATTCGGTTTCATGCCTTGGCTGGTCCACTATACACTGAATTTTCTGTTGTCCATAAGATCGTAGTTGTTGTCCATAAACTTGGTCTCAATTTGCTTTCATTCATTTTGATGTCAGTTTTGTGATCCTCATCCTACTGATCTTGAGAATTCAATCTTGTAAATTGGTTTCTTGCTGCGCTTCAAATTTATAATCAATATTTTTCTTCTGTTGTCTATATGTTACTTAAAATTTCCAGAATGCTCACATTGTGCTTGATGAATCTCAAGTCGTGATGCACTCTTCAGATTCCATAGCTCCTGTTGGAATCCTTCATCCCTTGTCATTTCATTTGGAAAATAAGGCTGACGCTCAGTCTTTAAAATCACAAGACAAAATAAATGAGATCTGTATGCAGAAACTGGGATCTGTGTTTGAAGTGCAAGACAATCTAGAAAGATGCGAGGCCATGCGCAAGCCTGTGGATTATAGTGCTGATTCAATTGATGGCTTAGAACACAAATTCATCATTTCAAGAACGAATAACAAGAGCACATTTTCCATATGTTGCTGGTTGCAAGATTCATGCAATGGTCATAATTCTTCTTTACTTTCTGTTTTATTTTTAAATGATTTAAGTTGTCTCTTACACTTCTACATTATTTTGTTCTTTGACACAGATTTGTCTTATTTCTTTACAGCAGGTTTGCAGGAAGATTTGAAGACTGTTTTGGGGAAAATTGAATCTCAATTAGTGGGCTTTGGTATTGGCTGGGAGAATGTCCTCTATATTCACCTTTACATTGATGACATGAATAAGTTCTCTGAGGCAAATGAGACATATGTGAAGTTTATAACACAGGAGAAGTGCCCATTTGGTGTCCCATCCCGTAGTACAGTTGAAATGCCTTTAGAAGAAATGGGTTTAAGCAGAGCATACATTGAAGTTCTGGTAGCAAACAATAAAGATAAAAAGGTTTTGCATGTGCAGAGTATTTCCTGTTGGGCACCTAGTTGCATTGGGCCATACAGCCAGGTAAACTCAACTGCTCTCAGCAGTCAATTACTTATCAAGAGAACAGAAAATTTGCGCGTGTTATCTGTATCCTGTTCCTGTTTCATTATATCATTGTGAAAATTGACTTGGGACATAACTGAAAGCAGTTGAAGCATGAAGGCTGCGTATTGTACATTCAAGTTGATTTAGAACCAGCCTTCACTTTTTGTTACTTTAATATGATCAAATTCAAATAAAAACAGTTTCTTTGTTGCAATGCTAGTGCTCTTTGGAGAATGGGCGTTTAGTTTCAGTCAAATCAATGTCAAATATTCTGGCATTGGGCCTACCGGCCCAAAATTATCATGCCAGTCTTGATGCCAAGTTACTAGACCACTGAAGCATCATGTTTCTTACAGAAGAATTGTAGAATGCACCTCTTTGTAGGAAATGATTAAAAAAGATTAATCTGGAGTTTTTTTAACTAACTTTGGTTGATCCCTAAATATTTGGACTAATACCTTGGTTTTTTGGCTGGTAGTCTCTGCCTAATCAAAGTCAGATAATCGTCTGCCTTGAAGATTTTTTACTTTAGTTCCTTGAACTATATTTCTATATTTTTCAATATGTTAGGGTGACATGACTGAAGTTGGGACTAATTTCTAGGTGCTCTTATTAAAAAAAGGAAAAAGTGCATGGTAATTATCTAATTGAATAATGTTAAGTGCAGTGTGAGTTGATGGTTTGCTTACCTCACACTGTCCTTCATATATTTAATGTATGATACATATTATCTCATTTCAAATGTTATCTAGTGAAACTTCTGTTCTTTCTAATGCTTTTGCTTTCAGGCAACCTTGCATGAGGGTATACTTCACATGGCTGGTCAATTGGGGCTTGACCCTCCTACAATGAATCTTTGCAATGGAGGCCCTAGTGTTGAACTGGAACAAGCACTAAAAAACAGTGAAGCAGTGGCAAAATGCTTTAATTGTTCAATATCAACATCTTCGATTGTTTTTGTTATTTACTGTTCTAAATATGTCTCATCATTGGAGAGACTTTATATTCAGGAGAAACAAGAAACAATCCTTAGGCAGATGAAGATCTCCCATTTACAGGAAGGAGACACGTACAAAGCATTAGATCCCATGTTCCTTTATGTCCTTGTTCCTGATCTACCTAAAAGGTACTGTAGGGTATCCCATAAGTCTCTAATTTATTAAATGTGCCTCTTGTTTGATCAACACCCATTCACACTTTTGTGGATCTGCAATTTGTGATGGAGGCCCATTTACATGCTTTTAGAGATTATAATTTGCTATCTATTTTTTAATTAAAAAATTATTTCTTTTGCTATCTGTTTATATTAGGTTTCCTTAATTTGAGGTTGTGGTGTCCTTTATCAGTAGTACAGTGTTCTCAACATAACTACAAATAAAGCTGCTCTGCAGGGGAAAGAAAAAGTATAAATGGACATCTATTTGGTTCCTTTTATTTGAGACTTCATCTGACCTATTATCTTGGTTTTCCTTTTTATTTTCCTTTTCTGGAGGTGGGGATAGGGAGGTTAGAAGGGGATTAGGTTTTTATTGAATCCTTGCATTTTTTTTATTGAAAAAATTATTTGTCATTTGGAAGCTGACATTTATTGGCATCTTCACTTTTTGGCTTTCCAGAGCATGCGTAGAAGTAAAGCCTATTCTTTATGTTGAGGATGGCACAGATGTAGCAACTGAGACCATCACAGAAAGATCTTGTTCAAAGACACACTGTTATTGGGGTTTCAAGCAGGAAAATTGGCATGATTCTTGCATTCAGAAATGTGTGGTTCCTGGAAAGATATGTGCCATTATATTGTCTATTACTAGTGACGTGGCTGCAAAGATATGTTTTGATTCTCTGCATGCTGATTTTGTCAATGGTGGTCGATATTCTCTACCTAAGGTCCATATGGAGAAGTTATCGAAGTTCTGTGTCTATCTTCTTGACAAAGTTATAACCGATAATGACTTTGCCTGGGAAGATATAATGGTTAGTATATTTGTCAAAATACAAAATACCAGATTAATTTTATTCCTCCTTTATCCAGATCATATTTTAGTTGTGCATTTGGTATAAACTCATTTCTTGTTTTCTAAATGATTTTCATTGATAACCTCCATTCTGGATTGTAATGGCTTCCTCAAACTTTTGGAGGAGGGAGATAAAGGAAAAGCTTAAAAATCCCATGTTTTCTTTGCTTAACAATTTATTTAGATCCAGATAACTTATGTGGCTCTTCATGTTCATTTGCGAAAATTGCAACATGCACAAAACGTATCCATGCATTTTTGGGTCTGTCTCCTCTTGTAAGTAGGGGAGAATGGACGCATGGTATAGGTGATTTCGCAAAAGGGCACCAGTAAACTATTATTATCTTAGATTTAGATAAAAAGGCCAGTGATAAGCGTTATTCCACACCCCCTTTGTGTTCTTTGTGGACCTGATCATTCTCTTTCAGTTTAACTTATCATATTATCTTCTCTTCTCTTGAGCAGAATTTGAGGTTCTACATCCCGGCAAGCCTTCAAATGTCGGTGGAGGTATTGCTGCCTATGTTCAGCAATGCACTTTTGGAACTTGCTGAAATGAGTCAGAAGAAGGTTATAAATGGTGAGGAGCCAATCTTCAACATAGTTCCTGTCATAGGTGCTGGGAGGTCTGCTTCATCCATGGATAATGTAGTAACCTGCGAATTACTGGCTCGGAAATCCTGACTATATGTGCTTTATGTACAAACTCTCAAGTGATTGAGGGGTTCAAGGGGTAGTTCAGTTGCTGTGCAGTTTGCCAGCTGATCTACTGTTTTTTTTTTAATATACATGTTAGAGCATCTACAAGACATCTTAGAGGGAGAGAATGATGCATAATCTAAGAAGCACCAGTATGACTCTCAAGCTACCATACCGGTGTCCGGTACGTTTTTGGTTCAGGTACTGTACCAGGGGTGGAACGTTCACTTTGTGCTTTAAAAAAAAAATTGATATGAACTTGAACAGGGAAGACGCCTCTGCTTTGGAAACAGTCTGAGACCCACTAAATCACTAAGCCTTCTTTGCCTTGCAGCTGTAACTTCCATTTCCGACGAAGCCTTGTACCTTAGATCTTGCAGTTTTGGCTTTTAAGCTATTGTGTTGAAGAGTGCCAAAACTCAGAAGAGATAGTGTTTTTGTCCATTGAGTAATGATATTGCATTTGTTCTATTTGGTTTTTGTCTAATTATTTTTGGCAACTAATGATACATCACACTTTATCAATTTAAAAATAAATTTTGCTATGTTTCTTTTCTTTTAAAAAACTAATGGATGGTTCTTTTAATATTTTTCATCTTTTATTTTTATGTTTTTCAAATTTTAGTGATAATATATTATTCTATTTCAAAGTTAATTTCAAATTTTCATTGTTTAATTTTTATTTTTAATATATTTTAATTTTAATTTACATGCATTTTTATGTTTTATGAGATAAGTTGTTATACTTATATTTTATCGTATACTATCGTACTCGTATCCTGAAATTTTTAAAAAATGGCATATTTTCATACTAGTGTTATATCAATATTCATGTGTTTCTGTGTATCGTAATGCATAATAGATTTGGATAATTTATGTTATTTTTATTTGTTATTTTAGAGATAATTGTGTTACTTTTTTTAGGGATCTTATCTTGTTAAAAACCTTATCTTATTCTTACGGATTTTATCTTATTATTATTAAGTTATTTGTTCTCTTATTTGATTATGATTAGGAGTTTAGTACTTAACCCAACTCTTAGTATAAATAGGGATTAGTATTTTGTCTTTTGTATTACATTAAATCAATATCAATATCAAATTATTTATTAGCTTATCTCTCTCTTTTGCTACTTCTCTACGTAAACTCTAGAATTTTAATATGTTATCAAAGCAGTACCATCTTCCATAATCTACATCCATCACTTTTTCACTTGTGCATTTCCCAACAAGTAAAATTGGAATTCTTTTGATTGGTGTACTTTGTTTTCACTTTAAAATTTTAGAGACTTGTCTTTTGCCTTTTCATTGGCCGTGCACAAATTCTAGCCATCAAAACCTAGATTTTCTTCTACCCACGCTACTTTCAACTCTATTTTGGCTTCTATTATGTGATTTGAATTGTTTCTTTGGATTTGTCATTATTTTGGCAACTGCTTGGCTCTTTTTCAATGCTAACATAACATTGAGGGGGAAAGTGAGAATCATGACCCAAACCCAACTTATATTTTAATGCTGGTATTTGTCATGCTGTTCTCTTCTATAATTTGGCTCAAGTAACAGTGAAGGTCTAAACCTTATATTAAAAGAGAGAAAAGGCAAAATTCCATGTGATCCGACATGATTTTTATTATTCCTATCCGTGTAATTATATTGTGGGGGAAGCAACAATATTTTGCCTCTGAATGTGCCCATCCCCTTCAATAAAATGAACATTAACAGCCTAATTGGGATTACCTCCACATTCCTGTAGTTTCTGGATGCGACGAACTCGGGGGTTGCTTCGATGATTTTCATGAACTTTGCGACAGTGTTCGGTGAGGCCATTGTTAGCGGCACAATCTCAAGAACAACTTATCTTCGCGAATTACTAGAGCACTCAAGTTTGTCACGATTCAAAACTAGAAGAATATGGAGGCAATCTAAATGAAGCTATTAATGCCCATTTTATTGAAGGGCATCACATATTTATAGGCAAAATTTTGCTGCTGCCCCACAATATAATTATGTGGATTTGAATAATCAAAACGTGTTGGATCAGTGTCATTAATGACGGATGGCAGTCCATGGCAGAAAGCTAAAAATTCGCCATACAAATATGGTGGATAACAAATGGCAGAAGCATAGTAGTTGAATTAAAAAATAAAATATATACAGAAATTATACAAAAAAGTCTGTTGAATATAATAAATAATAAAAATTAATAACATATATTAAGAACAATAAAATTAGAAATATATTCTAAGAAATAAAATTAATCAAAAATACCACAAGCATAAGGGAAAAACATAACATAATCAAAGTCAAATATAAAACATAACTTAATCAAGTAATAATGTCATAAATTTCATAACATAAGGTCACTAAAAAGTAGAAATTAACAAGTAAGAAAAAATGGACACAAATCGAAACAAGGATAAGTTAAAAATCTATTCCTCCTCCTCCCCAACATAATTATGCAAATTCGAATAATCAAAATGTGTTGGATCAATGTTATTAATGGTAGATGGCAGTCTATGGTGGAAAGCCAAAAATCTGCCATCTGCCAAAAATTTGCCATACAAATATGAAGAATGGCATTATGGCAAATGGCATAAGAAAAGCAGTTGAATCAAAAAATAAAAATATATACAAAAAATATACAAAAAAGTCTATCAATAATATAAGAAATAATAAAAACTAATAACATATATCAAGAACAATAAAATTAGAAATATATTCTAAAAAATAAAATTCATCAAAAATACCACAAGGATAAGGGAAAACATAACATAATCAAAGTCAAATATAAAAACATAACTTAATCAAGTCATAATGTCATAAATCTCATAAGGCCACTAAAAAATAGAAACTAACAAGTAAGAAAAAATGGACTCAAATCAAAACAAGGATAAGTTAAAAATCTATTCTTCCTTCTCCCCAACATAGTAATCATTCTCACTGCCATTTAGTAAGGCATATCCTTCATCTTCTTCTCCTTCCGATTCCTCAAAATCAATTTCTTCTAATTCTTCTTCTGATTCCTCAAGGGTATCTTCAAATTCCAATTCTTCATCATCTTCAACCATTTTCTTTTTTCTTATTTTGGTTGAAGATGCACTTGATGAACTTTTCTTAGTCTAAGAAACTCTTGTAGTTGTTGTATCACTTGCAAATTCCTTTCTTTTTTTAGTTTGCAGCCTAGTATTTGCTCTAGGCTCTCCAACCTCTGAAGTCCTATAAACAACCTCCCAATTAAGAGTATCATCATCTTCAAAAACCTCTCGTTCCTAGCATTATTATCATCATCCATCTCTCAACTGGCCACTCATTACATTCCTCAGTATTATTGATTGAGATTAGGTCAATTTCATCCCTAAGATTATATCTTTGCTTGAGTGCTTGATTATGTTTGGCATAAACTAAATTATGCAATCTTTTATGCTCAAGCCTATTTCTCTTCTTAGAATGAGTTTGCAACAATAATATAATGAAAGAAGTGTTAATGATTATAATTATAGGAAAGTACTAAGCTAGACCAAAATAAAAAGCAAATTGATAATTACTTGCTCAAACACACTCGAGTTAGGCTCACATCAAGATGCACTACATGTCAAGCTTAAAATCTTGATAGCTAGTTGTTGCAAATTTGGAGCTAACTATCCATACATTCGCCACCATTGAGCTACAAAGCCAAAGATATTTTGTTAAGCAAATGACTTAAATTTTAAAGGTTAGTAGAACTTGGAACTTAGAAGACTAGAAGTTTTATTCTTAGTTTTCACTAGGTGCAAGGGTTTTCCTCTGTGATTTTGCAAAGTTAGTTTCATAGAGACCATCAACAACTTTATAAATTAGTAGCTCCAAGAATATCTTTTATTGCACCTCTAGATTTGGCACTAACCTCTCAATGCATATATACAAGCTATTTGTAACCTCAAAATCAAACTCCAATTCAAGATTATCATAGAAGGGTGTTAGGTTTAAAAAGTGACTAGCTATATGTAATGGGCAATGAAGCTAGCAAGTCTATCTATTATCAATGATTTCAAACACATTTTTGTGTTTTCTTTCATTATTATTGAAAGACTTCATAATGGCCTCTTTTGCCTTGTCCATTGCCTCATAAATATAACACATGGCTGGTTTTGTCTCACTATCAACAAGCCGAAGCACTCGCATAAGAGGAGCCATGACTTTGAGTGTAAACACCATATAGTTCCAAAAAGCTAGCATGAGTACGATTTTTGTTGCTTCCATCCCCTTGGCCTCCTTAGACAACTTGTTTCTTGCTCACTCATTAGAGATAAACATCATTTTGAGATTTGATTTTTCGTTATGAATTCTTTCTAATGATAGAAAGGATGTTGCAAATCAAGTGACTGCATGCCTCACCAAATTCCTTATTGTTTGTGAAGTGCCTCAACAAACTTAAGGTACTTGAATGGCTATAGGTGAATCTAACAAGAGACATTTCCCTTTGAATTATCTTTTTTACCACAGTAAGCTTTTCAATGTCTTCTAAAATTAAGTCTATGCAATGGGCTGCACAAGGAGTCCAATAAAGATATGGTCTTTTTTCTTCTAACAACTTACAAGCTAGAACACAGTTGCTTCCATTATCTATTATAACTTGGACAACTTTTTCCTCTTCAATCTTCTCCACCGTAGAATCAAGTAACTCAACTAATTTCTCATAGGTCTTCACAAAGTTAGATCCATCAATAGACATCACAAACATTGTCCCGGTAGGAGAGTTGACCGAAAAATTGATCAAGCACCTTTGCTTCCTATCGATCCATGCATCCAACATAATATAGCAGCCATGTTTTGCCCATTGCTCCTTTTGATCTTTCAACAAATCTTCGATATACTCCAACTCCTTGTTGAGGGGTGGAACTCTTATGTCATAATAACTCGGAACTTGTAAATTTGGACCAAAGCTTTCAATGGTTATAATTATTTCATGAAAGCTTTTCAATTTGATCATATTGAATGACAATCCAGCTTAGTACCAAAACCAAGCTATATATTGATGGACTCTAGTTGTTGCTTCTTTGTTGCATGCCTCTCTTATGCTTGTTTGCCGCAACTTCTCCTTTTTTTCTTTTTATCAATAGCAGTTTCTAGTCTTTTAAAAAACAAATCAATCAAGCCTTTCAAAGCATCATTCTTCCTCCCATTAGCACTACTAGGTGCTACAATATCTCTGAACCTTTCATTAAGTGCCTGTTCTTTGTCATTATCACCATAATCATCAATATCATCCTGCACATTTCGAATTGCTGCACTCTCTCGCTTTCTTTTATCTTTCAAATATCCTCATAACTCT
This sequence comes from Ormosia semicastrata, assembly GCA_029884595.1. Classification (NCBI taxonomy): domain Eukaryota; kingdom Viridiplantae; phylum Streptophyta; class Magnoliopsida; order Fabales; family Fabaceae; genus Ormosia; species Ormosia semicastrata. The sequence goes on along the minus strand of JAQQTO010000036.1, from coordinate 7,344,836 downwards.
TCTCTAACTTCCTTTGGACATTGAGTGCAAGATGCAACAGTACTCTTCTTCCCCATTAGATTTTCTTTGGCTCTAGTAATTCCTCCCCTTGTGACTTTTCCATAGAAATTGTACATGATATTGTTAGTATCATTTTCTTCCAAAGAGTGGCAATATTTCCACCTTGGGTTTGTCTTGCCAGTAGCCCTTGAATTGTTTGAAGATGCTTGACTTTGTCTTTCACTTGCCATTGTTCTAGATCCTACACATTTCAGATTCATAATTTAGATTTATAATTTACATGTTTGAATTCAAAACCTATACCATAATAGAGAACATAAACGGGGAAAAAATAGAGACTTAGAGAGGAACTAAGAACTAGAGTGCTAAACTAAGAAATGGGAACAAAGATTGTGAGTGTAAAACCCAAAAAAAAAAAGGAGAGAAGAAGTGTAGAACAAAAAGTCAAAAATGAAAAAAAAAGGACAAAGAATGAGAGAACAAAACGAAATAACATGTAGGCCTCAGAGAAGAATAGAAAAAATGAGAGAAAGTGAAAACAGAGAAGTGAAAGAGGAATAGAGACAAAGAAGGCAAAGGTTACATAAGATAACAAAGATCAAAGGTGGCTAGAGATGGTCTTCCCTCATAGGAGATGGGTGGGACGAGTCGCACAATCGTTGGAGATAATGGATGAGATCGGTGGGAGTGTGGATGGGTCACACAGAGAGTGTGAGTGTGAGCTAAGCGTCACATAAGGTTAGGGAGTTTAATATCCCTTCTTTTCAAAATCACAAAACAGTCCCTATTTTTTTTTTAAATAAAGGACCTCAGCCGCCATTTCAGCCATGGTCTGCTATAGCCGCCATGATGCCATGACTGTGGCGGTTGCCATTTTCAGCCACATAAAAATTACAATGCCATTCATGGCTGATGGCGGTTTGCCCAATTTTCGCCACGCCATGGCAGAGTGGCATGGTGATGCCACTATGCCACCCCGTCATGGCCGCTATTTCACAATACTGTGTTGGATCATATAGAATTTCATCTTTTTCTTTCTATTGCTAGAAGGTTTAGACCTTCATTGCTACTTGATCCAAATTATGGAATAGAACGACATGATAAACATTGGATTCAAGTATAAGATGGGTTTGGGTCATGATTCTCTTCCTCCCGACAATCATTCTAACGATTACATCTCCTCCTGTCAATGATCATTTTGGTAGTGATCTTTCTACCCACTAACAATTATACTAGTGGTGACCTTTCTATTCCCACTGTGAATCATTCCAGTGGTGACTTGTCTTCCCAACATGAGTTTATCAATTGTAATTTCCACTATCTCATTGATGAGTCATACTAGTGATGAATTCTCCTTTGGTTGTGATATACACAAGCTTTAGTCTTAATCTCCATGGTTGTGATTAACAATAGCCTTAGGTTCAATTTTCAAGTTTTGGGGTCTAATTTTTTTTTTCTACTTTTTGATGCTTTTAAATGTTGTTCGGAGAAGTTTGGGCCTTACTATGCTTGATTGCTTGCAAAGAATTTTCCGTCAAGCTAATGACCATTCTAGCCATCTTGTTGAGTTATCTTTCCAGCAAGACTCATCTCTCCAGCATCCCTAAGTTGCTTTTTCAAACCATGTTTTACGAAGCCCACTTTATATTTATGTTGTTTTCTTTTTAAAAGTGTTCATTTGTAACAAACTTAAAGCTTAGTAAGCTTTAACTTAAGGGAGAGTGTTATAATATCTATAAAATATGTTAGAGGGAGAGAATGATGCATATAGATTAGGATAATTTGTTATTTTAGGGATAATTGTGTTACCTTACTTTTATAGATCTTATCTTGTCAGGAACTTTATCTTATTTTTAGGGATTTTATCTTATTTCTAATTTGTTCACTTATTTGATTAGGATTAGGAGTTTAGTACTTAACCTAACTCTTAGTATCAATAGGGATTAATGTATCGTGAAACATTTAATCTAATAGAATGATCGATTATGCTATGACGTAACGGATTGGTGACAACAATAAGGAGCGGGATTGTCTTTTGTATCACATCAAATCAATATCAATATCAAATTATTTATTAGCTTATTTATCTTTTATGGCTTCTCTACTTCAATTCTATAATCTCAACAATACAAAATGAATTCATTTTTTTTTTATAATTTTAACCAAAACAATAAGAAGGATTCACTGGAATAGGTTGGTGATTAGGATGAAATGGGATTTTAGTGATTCATATGTAGGTTGTGTTAATGACTTGGTGGTGTATAAAAAATTAGTTGGGTAATGTTGATTTTCAACTTTGATAAAATTTCAGAGTTACTCTTTTACTTCTAAAATTACATTTAATCGTGTATTTTTAAACTTTATGAAAAGTTGTACAAAGGAAGTGTAATTTTATCAAACTATACATGGATGTCAATATAATTTACTCAAAAGTGTAATCTAATTAGGTAGTTTCCAAGTCCAAATTGTTAGACATTGTTATTATTATTATTTGTTAACCTTAAATGAGTAACGTTCATACACTTTTTTATCTTATACTTTGTTTTTACACCTATCCCTTTTAGGGAAAAATTGAAAGAGTTTACTTCTCAACACATTCTCTTTCCACCATTATCCTAAAAAGTGAATGTGTATGTAGGAATTATAATCAAAGTCATGGTATACAAATAATGATGCATAACATATTAGAATAATTTATGTTATGTTATTTTAAGGATAATAGTGTTATCTTATTTTTAAGAATCTTATATTTTTAGGAATGTTATTTTATTTTCAGGGATTTTATCTTTAATATGTAATTTGTTCCTTTATTTGATTCGGAATAAGAGTCTAGTACTTAATCTTATTCCTAGTATAAAAGGGAGTTAGTAATTTATCTTTTGTATCACATTATAATGCACCACATCAATCTAATATTCTATTATTCAAATTTCAAAGTCTATTCTCTCTATCTTTCTTTTCTTGTCTAAACTTATAATTTCAACATTGTATCAGAATAGTACCATCTTCCATGACCTAGTCCCATCACTATTTCGTAAGTATCATTCCATACTACAATATTTGCCTTCTCTTCCAATGTCACAATTAGAACTTTCACATCATAGTTTTGAATGAAGACATTATGATTGGGCCTAAAAATGAGAAACAAGGTTCTCAATGTTTCATTATTGGAGCCATCCAGTGCTAGCTTTTTAGTAATTACATTCAAGCTTGCTTGAGTAAAAGCACCCTTTTGCTAAAAGAGGAAGTTGGGAGTGCAAAATGTGCTTTTACTCAAGCAAGCTTGAATGCAATTATTGAAAACCTAACACTTAATAGCTCCAACAATGAAATTTGGACACCGTTGTCTCTTATTTTTAGGCCCCATCATAAAGTCTTTCCTTAATGGCAGCCTTGGAAGAGAAAGAAAAGAGTATAATATAGACTATGGAATGATCATCAATAAGAAGAGATGTCAGAAACCAAATAAATGAGTAACATTCATACACTATTTATGAGTTTCAAGATAACACCTAAATATAAAGTATTTTGGGAAACAATATAATTTTAAGATCACTTAGTGATGAAAGTCATGTATTTTTTAGTTTTATTTTTTATTTGGGGTTTGTGAGGGAAAGAAAGGTTGAGAATACATTCCTTTTCATACTCAATTCACTTTACATCTTTTAAAATTTCTATTACTTGATTACTGCCTATACAAGTTTATCTCATAACTGATTTATTAAAAAAAAAATTCTTAACTTTTTCGATCTTTGTCAGGCTGTGTCATCTGCTACACACTTGCAGCTCTCATTAACGTCGTCAATGTCTGCTCCCATCGCTGCAGTCTGCAATTGACTGCCGCCGCTCCCATCGCCGGCGATGGTTACGGTCCCGATATATGTGAGAGATCTCGAATGGGCTAAAATGTAAAAATTCAGAAGGATGTAGGGACAGATGCGTAAAATAATTCTTTTCTCTTTTGTTTCCTGAGAGAAACAGATGCTACGCTGTTGCAACACAGCAATGGTGGGAAGAGAAAGAAAAGTTCTCTCTCATCTCAAAAACAGAATCCACGAATGATGAAACTTAGGTGCTCCTCATTTCAAAACAAAGTTGAAAATCAATTAACAGATCTCATTTGTGATTCACGAAAGAGCCTTTTCTTCTTCTTTTTTTTAAAAAAAAAAGGCTTTTGTTTTTTAGACTGTGAAACAAAAAAAAAGGTAGAGAGATACTATAAATTCAATGAACAAAACGAAAAGGAAGTCAGTGGGTTTTGGTTGAATTTCCAAAAAATAATAAAAGAAAGAAAATGTAAAAAGAAGACTAGAATTACCAGTTACCTTAATTCCATGAGCATGTCGAGACGAGTACAATGGTAATAGTCGTGGTTACACAGATACTTCATAATATCTGTGCGTATCGAACACGTACTCTCGTATCAAATATTCACATATTTGATAATTATTAATTTAATTTTTTAACAAAAATCATATTCTCATGATACACTTATATTGTATCTGATACCCCTCTACCTGTATATGTGCATGATAGGTAGAACTCATCATCTTACAGCATGTTTATTTTAAATTCCAAACGCAATCGGGATTCAATAAGAAAAACGTTTCTCGTACAACAAAATACTCCAATTTATTTTCACCATATACCACTTTCATCAGACTAATTAATTAGGAGCAGCTCCTAATCGGTTAAGGACCTTAGAAATTGGCTTAGTACTAATCGATTGTCTAGAAATCTGTATTAACTACTTAAACATAACTGATTAACCACTTAGATTGAAGCAGAGCCAAGCAATGAGATTCTCCATTTTTTTTCAATATTTTGTATTCAAAACATCATTACACATGTTTATCCACCTAGTGTTTCATTCCTAACTAGTCAATCCTATTTTTGGGAACTCTTTTAGTGAATATCCAGAAACCTGTACTGATTAACCACTTAGACATAACTGATTAACCACTTAGATTGTAGTAGAGCCAAGTAATGAGATTCTCCACTTTTTCCAATAGTTTGTGTTCAAAATATCATTACACGTGTAAAGGAATGTTAGTGCTTCATTTTTAACTAGTTTGGCCCATTATTGGGAACTTTTTTTTTTTATTCTTCAGAAACCTATACTGATTAACCACTTAGACATAACGTCTCACAATGCTCTAATCAGTTATCCATCATGCTCTAATCGATTAGCCCAATCATTCTAATCGATTCTCCAAAAACCTATACTGATTAACCACTTAGACGTAACTGATTAACCACTTAGACATAACGTCTCACAATGTTCTAATCGGTTATCCATCATGCTCTAATTGGTTAGCCCAATCATTCTAACCGATTCTCCAGAAACCTATACTGATTAACCACTTAGATGTAACTGATTAACCACTTAGACATAACGTCTCACAATGCTCTAATCGGTTATCCATCATGCTCTAATCAGTTAGCCCAATCATTCTAACCGATTATCAAGCCCCTCAAAACACCAAAAAGGAACTGATTCAGTAAAATACGGTAACGTGGCATACAGTGGATGAAAGTTAAAGTATAAACGTTGGACATATAGCGCGATCAATTCAATAATAGGAGGTTTACACTTCCTTTGCCAAAATACTCTCAGGAAGTATAAAAATGCCTTGGAAAATTTCTTATATAATATGACAAGCTAGTGCATATATGCCGCGTGCTTAGTAATGTAAATGTGGCAATCACAAAGCATAAAAACATTATGTCATCGCCTTCTTTTGTCGACGCTATTATTGGGCTACTCTTAATTAGGCTAAAATGTTCCAATTTTTTTAGCCTAATATGTCCATCAAATAGAGTTTTAGAAACTACATCACTTAATTGGGTTACTCTTAATTGGGCTATAATTTACTCTTAATTGCGTTTGGTTTGTTCTCAAAATTAAATCTACATCACTTTCTGTTATTCTCCAATTTATACTACCATGATAAGACCTAATAATAATAATGCTTTATTATTATCTCCAATTTGTGAATTTAAATTTGCGGTGGAAAGTATCTAAAACAAATATAATGCTAAATGTTACTTAAAAATGCACAATTACGATTAAATTTATTAATCTATAATTCATAAAACAAACTTAACCATGTGATAAGTAACATGCATACAGCTGTACGTTTCGTTGAATTAGAATTCCCTTATCTTTGCTTAAATTACTTTCCTTAAGTGACTTTCTCACGAATGAAGGAGAGGAAGCTTCACGAACAAAGAGGCTGAGAGGAGCACCAACATGGGTCAAGGACTTTTACAGTTGACAGTTGGCTGGCGTAGGATTCAGTTGTACTGGTAGTTATCATTGTAACTAATTGGCAGTTTAAGTGAAGGATTAGTTACTGATTAGAATTAGCTTAAGAAGAGGTAATCATATATAATTACAGAAGACTACCCTTGTAATTGTAAAAAAAAAAAAAGTGAAATCAGAAATTGGAGTTCTTTTCCCCTTGAATTCGAAGAAAAGGGGTATTTGTGTGTGTGTGTGTTTTCTCTTAGGATCTATGTGTGTGTGACATTAGTTGATAGCAATGGCAGAGGGAACTCATTTGGCTTGAACGAGGAAGCTGGGAGAGCTAATGCAGATTCCATCGCTAAATTGAGGAGGCTTCAGCAATTGATGGAAGGCAATTTTGTGGAGAAGTTTGTCAGTTTTGATAATAGGTTGCAGAGTCTTGAAGGATCGGTGCAAAAACTCATTGAAATGACGAGTACCGAGAGGAGAAATCAGTGAACTCAATACGATGGCATCGAACCAAATTCTCGGGTTCAGATACGCGAAGATGCGAATTCAGATGCAAGAACTGATCAAAGTTCGGAGGAAGAGAGGCTTGGGTACAAACCACGGTTGTATCCAAGCGTGAAGGTGGATTTTCCCCACTTCAATGGAGAAGAGGTTGAAGATTAGACTTTTAAGGTTCAAGAATATTTCAAGATCTATGAGGTTCTAGTGGAGCAATGGGTTTTGCTGGTGTCTTTCCATTTATCAGGTCCTGCATAAGCCTGGTACAGATGGATAGTAAACAACAACTTTCAGTATTCTTGGGAAGGGTTCTTGGATCTATGACGCACGTATATGATACAAGTATCAGATACGACACGGGTATGGTAGAGGAATACGACTTTTGTTAAAAATTAAACTAATATTTATCAAGTATCCGAGTATCTGATACGAATACGGATACGTATCTGACACGGGTACGACAGACATTATGAAGTACCCGTGCTTCATAGTCTTGGATGCATTAAGGCTGAGATTTGGAGCCAATCTCTATCATAATCTGAGGGCAGCCTTGAAAGAGTTGAGGCAAGAAACAAAAGTAGCTGATTACCAATCTCGATTTGAGGAAATTTCGAATTAGGTAATAAGATTGTCTGAGTACTGGCTTGTTGCTTTTTTCATAGCCAGTTTATAAGACTATTTGAAATGTGAATTACTTATAGCTAAGCCTCAATCGTATGTAGAAGCTACTGCTAGGTTGCATGAACAAAAACAATTATCGTTATAACAATTTGCTAGACAGGTAGAGAGTAGAAGGGGTGGCACTATAAGTTTTAAGGGGAGTAATAATTGGTACAATTCCAATGTTGCTGGAAATTCCAGGAGTTAGGCACCGAAGGGAGCAAATGTGAAAAGTAGCAATGCATCTAACCCCTCAAACCCTTTTATAGTCTCAAGTACAAACCAGAATTCTGTGTCTGGTCCCAACCCCACATTTAGAAGACTTACTACAGCTAAAATAAAGCAGAAAAAAGAGAAAGGGCTTTGTTATTACTGTGATGAGAAATACACCCCGAGCCATATGTGTAAACCCTCATGCTTGTTGTTAATAGGTGAGGAGGACATGAAGGAGTTGCTAGAAGAGGAGGGTGGGATACAGGATCAGAATGCCACTACTGAAGTTGTGGAGGTAGAAGGTACAGTGACTCTAGAGATAAGTTTCAATGCACTAGCAAGGCAGTCCCACCCTAGCACATTGAAGTTAAAGGGTAGGTGTAAGCAAAAAACTGTTCACATCTTGGTAGATAGTGGAGGTACGCATAATTTTGTTAAAGCTACTGCTGCTAAGAAGTTGGCTTTAAAACTAGAAATAGTGAAACCATTCAAGGTCTTTGTTGGAAGCGGGGAATTTATCATGCGTAATGCTAAAACTGAAATAGTTTTGGTGGAATTTTTCAATTTGGAAATGAATGGATGTGACATGGTGCTTGGAATACAATGGTTGGAAACTCTTGGCAATGTACAGACTAATTACAGGTAATTGACCATGGAATTTTAGTTGAATGGGAATCAGGAGTAATAAGGGAAAGTCAGAGTTCATTTTCTAGTCCAGTGTTAGCTCTTGGATGTTTTGTATTGATTATAGAGCTTTAAACTTAATTACTATCAAGGATAAGTTCCCCATACCCACCATTGATGAGATTTTAGATGAATTGCATGGTTCTATGATTTTTCCCAAGTTGGATCTTAGATCGAGTTACCACCAGATCAGGACGAGGGAACAAGACGTCTATAATACAGCTTTTAGAACTCATTTGCGCCACTATGAATTTTTCATGATGCCTTTTGGCCTCACAAATGCTCCCTCTGCTTTCCAGGCCACTATGAAGAGTTTTCCAGCCATTTCTTCTGAAGTTTGTTGCTGTTTTTTTCAATGACATTTTGATATACAGTAAGACTGAATCTGAGCACAAACAACATCTTTCCTTGGTTCTGGAAGCTTTGCAATCTCACTGTCTGTTTGCCAAGTTGTCCAAATGTCTGTTTGCTCAAGTTGAAGTGTAATATTTGGGTCATGTAGTCAGCCAACAGGGAGTTCAAGTGGATGCAGAAAGAAAAAAAAAATCCAAGCCATTTTGGATTGGCCAGTACCCAGTAATGTCAAGCAGTTGAGAGGGTTCCTTGGCTTAACTGGTTACTATAGGAAATTTGTGCAAAATTGCCTCTCCGCTTACTGATTTACTAAAAAAGCAAGGTTTCACTTGGAGTGATGTAGCTGCAACAGCTTTCCAAAAACCAAGACAAGCAATGACACAAGCTCGTCTTAGCCCTACCTAATTTCAGTTTGCCTTTTGTGGTGGAGACTGATGCTTCAACTATAGGCATAGGGGCTATTCTGACACAAGCAGGCCATCCAGTGGTGTATTTTAGTAAAAAAAAAACTCAGTTCAAGACTAGCTATGGCCTCAGCCTATGTTAGGGAACTCTATGCTGTGACACAGGCAGTGTGTAAATGGAGGCATTATCTGTTGGGGAGGAAATTCAGCATCAAAGCTGACCATCAAAGTCTCAAGGAGCTAATGTCTCAGGTTATCCAAACACCTGAGCAACAATATTACCTAACTAAGCTTTTGGGGTATGACTATGAGATAATCTATAGGCCTGGGAAACATAACCACGTAGCAGATGCTTTATCCAGACAATTGGAGGCTCAGCCAGAGGGTGAAGAATCTGATTTGTATGCTTATTCTACGGTTCAGGATTCTTTACTTGAGGAATTGAGAATTTTAAATCAGCAGGATCCTTCTATTATTAGCTTACATCAGCAAGTTGCAGCTGGGTCCTTGGGATTTCCTTATAGGATCATGGATGGACTTCTATTCTATCGGTATAAGCTGTATATTCCTGATTGCCCCATTTGATCTCAACTTCTCAATGAGTTCCATTGCATTCCTCAAGTGGGACATGTTGGTTCCCTTAAAACCTTTAAAAACATTTCTGTAATTTTCTTTTGGCCTGGACTGTGAACTGCAATGCAAAATTTTGTTGCTTCACATTGTACTTTCCAAACAGTCAAGTGTTCCACTACTAAATCTCGGGTTGCTGCAGCCCCTTCCTATCCTCACTCAACCTTGGATAGGCATTAGTATGGATTTCATTGTTGGCCTCCCTAAATCTAAAGGGTTTATAGCTGTCATGGTGGTAGTGGATAGTTTCACAAAAATAGCTCACTTTGCTGCCTTGAAGCCAGGATACTCAACCAAATCCGTAGCCACAACTTTCATCAACACAGTGGTGAAGCATCTTGGTTTTCCCTGCTCTATTGTTTTAGACAGAGACCCCATCTTTTTAAGTTCTTTCTGGAAGCACCCATTCCAATATAGTGGCACCACCCTCCATTTCAATTCGGCCTATCACCCTCAAAGTGATGGCCAAACTGAAATTGTTAATAGGTATCTTCAGTAATACTTAAGAATCTTTGCTTCTGACAACCCTCAACAATGGCATTCCTTTCTGGTGTGGGCTGAATTTCATTACAACAACACTTATCACTCGGCTTTTGGCTTGACCCTGAGTGAAGCCTTATTTGGCATCAAACCCCAATCAATCCCTGGCTACACCCTGGTACCTCCCCTGTAGCTGAGGTTGATTCTTTAATGACAATTGTTAGACTTCCACATCACTTGCCTCAATCTTTCGGGTACAATTTATATATCTGTTGGGTCACTCTACTTAATGCCAATTAGTTTTAAGTTAGAATTTCACATGATATCAGAGCTAAGACCCCATCTCTGTCGCCTATTCTGCTAGGCTTCTCTGCCGTATATTCTGCTAGGCTTCTCCGTTGCTTATTCCACTAGGCTTGCCTATTCCGTCTAGGCATCCGTGGAGGGGAGTTCCACATCCCCTACCTCAATCTTTCGGGTACAATTTATATATCTGTTGGATCACTCCACTTAATGTCAATTGATTTTAAGTTAAAATATTACAACAACTAGACAGGAATTACAGCAACAGTTGCAGCAAAATTTATTGAAGGCTCAGTATTGTATGAAGAAGTATGCTAATGGCAACAGGCAGGACAAGGTGTTCGAGATTGGTGATTTGGTGTTATTGAAGTTGCATCCTTACAAGCAATAGTCCTTGGCCAAACGGCTCAACTTTAAGTTAGCCAAGACGTATTTTGGCCCTTTCAGGGTTATATAGAGAGTTGGTGTGGTTGCTTACAAACTGCAACTTCCTCCTGATAGCAAAGTTCACTCGATGGTCCATGTTTCTTTGCTTAAAAGGTATCATGGACCTGAGCCTGACTCCATTCCCACCCTACCCGAAGAGCCACTCTGTATCAGCTCCTCATGCCATTATTGATCAGAAGCAAGTTTTGGAAGGGGAACAACAACAACCAAGAGAAGAAGCAACTTGGGAAAATTGGAAGGACTTGCAAACTTCTTTTCCCCATCTCAACCTTGAGGACAAGGTTGTTCTTAAAGGGGCAGGTATTGTCATGAATGAAGGGGAGGAAGTTTCAGGAACAAAGAGGTTGTGAGGTGCACCAGGGTGGGTCAAGGACTTTTATAGTTGACAGTTGGCTGACATAGCATTTAGTTAGGATTTGTTGGCATTCAGTTGTGTGTGACATATGTGTGTGTGAGACATACTTACTTTAATTTGCTTCTCCAATTTGCCTTATCCAAATGTTAGGATCAGCAAGCAAGCAATGTATGCGTGTATGGTTTCACCAATGCATTACCAATAGGTGTTTCCTTGCTATGCTACAAGTATTTGCTACTGCTAGTTAGCTTTCTTTCTGAAGCCTAATATAGTTAATTATTTTAGTGTTACAATACCTTTTGCAAATACCTATTTACAAGGTTAGAATTATTATATATAAAAAAAAGTGCACATGACATGTGCATGAAAAGAAAGGAATAAAGAGAGAAATAAAATAAAATACTTTTTAGAAAAAATTAAATTAAACTGAGCAAATAGTGCAAATAATAATAAAAGAAAATAAAATGAAGTTATTATTATTAAGGTATAGTATTATTATTATTATTATTATTATTATTATTAAAATAAAAGAAAATAAAATAATAATAATAATAATAATTATTGTTATTTTTATTATTATTTTCAAATGAGGTTAATTTAAGGTATAGTATGAAGAAGAAGAGGGGAGAAGGAAGATATGCTAAAGTGAAAGCAAAGTGATTTTAGTAATATTTTGAGAATATTGGTATTTACTCTTTGAGATTGCATATTGGTTGAATGATGAATGATTAGTAACATGTGATGGGTTCAGGCACAGTAACTAAGAAAATTATTAAAGAGTAAATATTAAATTTGATCCTTTGAAAATACATATTGTGTGTAAAATTTTGTGTGTACAAATCACCACTAATGAAGTTACTCATGACTTGAAAAAATTGTTATATATTTTCTTTGTTTTTTTTTACCAAAATATATTTTCTTTGTTAATAATTAAATGAATTACTTATTTAATATATGACATATAGATTACTTAATACTTTGTCACATATAATCTTATGTGAAAATTTATTGTCACAAATGATTTAATGTGTCAAAATGAGACGCGTAAAAAAATGTCGATATATAAAAATAAGTTAATAAGAAAATTAAAGAAATATAATACACCAAAATACAATCGAGAAAAAAAAATAATCACTCTTAATTAATGTCATTTATTTAGTATAAAACATTGTATATACTATTAATTAGTTTCCTATACTAATTAAATTTTAATTTTTCACTATTTTTTACTAATAAGTTTTACATTGAAATAAATAAATAAGTGAAATTAAATTGTTAAATTTTCTCCTAGTTGATTGTCATTTATGTACGTTTAATTACTTGCCAAAATCAAAGAATATATGAATTATTCATTATCTTCTATGAATAATATTACCATACATGTAATTTAAATTTTAATAGTAAAAATAATATAATTAAGTTTTTAAATGAGATAAAAAAGATAAAAAAATATAGTTAAAACTTTTAAACGAATGTAACTTTGTAATTAATGGCTTCCAGATTCACCTTATTGTAATATGTCAATATTACTATTCAAACCATTTTGTTATAGGTAAAATTAAAAAGACAACGTCAAAGTATCTTAGTTAATAACTAAAAATAAATAAATAAATTGTTGATGATTATTGCTTGCTATCATTGTAGGTGGACACAAAAGAGAACGACATGACATAGATTTTGATTCTTAAAATAGTAATGGCTTGACATTTTTTGGTACCTAACTCATCATTGCTACTTTCTACAAGGATAAAACCTGTTTGATTTTTCTTTTTGTATTTTTAGACATCAATTATTTATGTGTTACAAGATTCATATTAGAGTGCAAAATATTCTTAACACATTTTATAATTGTATGAAAATGTTATACATGACTATAGGTTACTTTTAGATTAAAGTTTCCAAGAATAATTAGAAGAGTATTATGACAAAGCAAAAGTAGAAATGTGGTTATCATTTCACATAAAAAATTGAGAGAATGCCAATTAATTTTGTTGTTAATGAAACTAATTTTTCATTGTTGGTGTTTTTTTTTATTTAATTAGATAGTTTGATGATTTACTTGAAACATATAATTGTTTTATAGTTACATATTGCGTAGTTTGAGATTAAAATTTAACTTTTTTTGTATAACTACATTATATATGTGATAAATTGTCATTTCTTGCTTCAAAATGATCATTCTGCTAGGAAGATTTGCCTTTTAATCATATTATATGTGAGGATAATCAAAGAGTTGGTAATCATGATTATGTCCTTAGTTTATAGAATTTTCCCCTCTATTTTTTTTTTTGTTTTTGAAGCATTTTGCTTATGCTACAGGATTTTTTATGCCTTGCAAATCATCCTAATTATTTGTTTCTTTTTTGTTTATGAGCTTAGGTCCATATCTATAACCAAAAAAAAAATCTCACTTAGTAATTGAACAAAAACGGAACAATATGTGAGCAAATGGAAAAAAAAAACTTCTTGTCCTATCCTAAAAAACTTGTCCCATTGCAATGGGCGATGGTGTTGAAAAATGAAAAGTTAAAATTTTTATTTGGCGCTTGAAATGACAATTTGTCATTACAACTGTCAGGTTCGCAGGTTGCATGGAGCAGCATTGGCAGAGCATCCTAAGAAACGGCAATGTACTTGACATGAATAATGGGGCTTGAGGACTAAGATGAAAGTATAAAAAGATATCAGGGACTAACTAACGAGTCTAATATACACTCACCTTTCAAAAGGAGGATGTATGGTATATTTAGATATATAAATTATTGATTTATTTATAAAATAAATTAATAATTTAGATCAATTATAAAAATTTATTAGGCAAGTTTTTTTTTTTCAGTTTTTTCTTCAGATTTTTTTAGTTTTATATTTTTTTTTACATATTACTATTACTATTGTCATCGGTTGGTAGACCATTATATCTTGCTTGTCGATATCATCTGGTCACCTCCAATTATTTTTTAAGTTGTATAATTGTATAAATATTATCAGTTACAATTTATAAGATTTTTTAACAAATACAGTTATAGTTTTAGGAAAACTGACTAATTTTAGTTTTTTTAGGTTGCATAATCAGTATAAATATTATCTCTGTTAAAATTTATAAGATTTTTCAACAGCTTATAGTTATAAAAAAAATTTTAATATCTGCACGCTTATTTATGAAAAAATACAAAGATCGATATAATTTTAATTTGATATTATTTACATAATTGTGTAATTTTAAAAAAATGAACAAGAGTCACTAGAGGTGGGCCGGCGGTGGCCGACGAACAATGGCCTGAAAAAAAAATAAAAAGAATAAATCTATAATAAAAAAAGATAACCTGTAAAAAAAAATGCAGAGTGCATGGTACACCCAAACTTGACAGGGTGCACCATAGCGCTCGCCCTAACTAACATATTAGGAGCTTGTTATTATGGATATGTTATGTTTGAGTTTATAGATGCATTTTTTTTTATTTGACAAGATTTATATGTAAATTTGGGTATATGTACATATTAGTAGTTGAAATATATAAGTTTTTTGTATGTATAATTATTCATAAAAAAATGATCTAATTAAATTTGTGTGTAAATCTGAGTGTTATTAGTTGAAACTTATAAAATTTTAAATAATCAATCTCAATCGTTGATTTTTTAATTAATAAATTAATATTTTATTATCATTAGTTCATTAATGGATCATATATTTTGAGGTCTATAACAAACTATCTACAAAACTAACAAACAACTTAATTAGCATAGAATTTGCTATTATGAACTCATTATGTTTTGGTTCATGCATGCACTACCTTTTTTTTTATCTGACAGGATCTATATATAGATTTGAGTGTATATAAATATTATTAGTTAAAATATATAAATTTTTGTGTGTACAATTATTCATAAAAAATAATATATGACTAAATTTATATGTAAATTTGAGTATTACTAATTAAAATTTGTTGAGTTTTAAGTAATCAATTTTAGTCATTGATTTTTTAATTAATAAATTAATAATTTATTATTATTTATCTATTAATAGACCATATATTTTGATATCTATATTAGACAACTCACTTAGCATAACCGGTTGGTCAAAGAGACCCCTGATGGACCGCTTTAAAAAATGGTCCACTATAAAATTTGCCTTCTTGCTTTTATGATTTGGATGAAATACGAAGAGGAAGAGTGAAAATATGGGAAAAGTAATGTATTTTGATTAAGCTGATTTTGTTTTGAAAATAGTTTATAATTGAAAGTTCTTTGAACATGTCTAAAAAAAAGTTTGTTTAAAAAGGTTTTTTTTTTAAAATGCTTTCTCCAAAAGAAGGAGAATAGCATTTTAAGAAATATATTTTTTAATAATTAATCAAACCTCTGTATATGTTGTCATTAGATAGTTTGACAACTAATAATTAATAGTTTAGCTTGGATATTTATACTTTGAGGGCACTCAAACTTGTATTCTTCACCTTTGGTAAGGATTAGAGGTGGGTAACGGGCTAACCTAATTCAAACTAGATTGCTTATAAACTTGGATAAGGAAGATAGATTAGGTAAATGAAGGAAAATGGCTAACGAATATGGGAGGAAAGATATTGAAATTCGAAAAAAAGTCTTTTGGTAAAATTCTAAATATTTGCATGAGATGAGAATGAACTTAACCAACCTCCTCCAGTAAGAATGATTTTGTTGGGAATCTTGACTAAAAAATATGATTGAGAATAAGTTTTGGGTGAGATTTTTTTTTCTATCTTATACAATAATTCTTTAACCAAATACCCCTTATAATTCTTCTTGAATTGAGATAAAAAGAGTACAAGTGTTTGTCATTTGGTTTGGTGTAATTTTGAATAAAGAAATGATCTAAATCAGGAATAAATTATCTCATATGAAAAGATAAATAAATACAAAGATTTAAATAGTAAGACTCTTATCAAATTTGTGAGACTTTATGTTTTAATTTTGTGTATTTCTCTCTTTTCACGTAATAAGATAATGTAAAATTTTTATATGAGATGATCCATTTCAAGTTGAATCAAAACAATGAATTTTTTTACATTAAGTAATTCTAATTAAAAAATCATACATATATATAATTTTTCAATAAATCTCAAAGATTATTTCTATTATTACTATTTTTTAATCATTATTATTATTATTATTATTATTATTATTATTATTATTATTATTATTATTATTATTATTGTTGTTGTTGTTGTTGTTGTTGTTGTTGTTGTTATTTTTGTTGTTGTTGTTGATGTTGAAGGTGTGTTGATTTTTCATCGTTAAACTAACTACTTTGTAGGGTGGCTTTTACATTAGAGATTAGACCATTGGTCAATGAACTACCAAATGGACCATTTACCTATTATAATAGGTCATTATGTTATTTATTTTTGAACCACTTATCTTTTCTTATTTATTAAAAAAACACCATGAATGAGAAACAACCACCGTCAACCCCTCCTCCACACTCCTAGTCCCAGAGACTACTTCCACCGCCAATCCCAGAACCATAGTAAAGACTTTCGACAGGATCAAACCCACATCAAACCATATACTAGATATACCACACTCGAACTCATAGTCCCTCGCCCATCTTCAACCTCTTACCAAGACCAAACGTTCCATAATCTCAGATCACTATAGCAGCGAAAGAGGCTTCCCAACAGTGCTGGATCGGAGGGGGTGGTGATTGCACTGTAGGGGCTTAGACCACAAGGATTGTGCGGAGGCTGAGGCTGAGGCTGAGGCTGAGGCATGGATGATGGATCTAGATCTTGGGAGTGGAGGAGACACGACGACAGTGGTCGATGGCTACAAAATGATGTGGTGGCGATTTTTGTTTCTGTGATGGTGTCTTGGGTCTGATGCGGTTTGGGTTCAGAGGCTGGATGGCGATTTTCCACGTGTGGTGGTGGCTCTCATGGTCTTCGGCAGTGGAAGATCTCTAGTGTCATGCATAACTGGAACAAGGTGGTTTGATGGGACTAATTCATGGTTAGGGCTATGCGAGAAGGGTGGCGCAGGGGTAGCGATGGCGACGCGTGCCGAACGTGCCAAGGCTGGTTATGACGGTGTTGTGGCGGGGAGGCTTAGATGGGGTTGTGGTACAACACTGACGACGAGGCACTTAAATGCAAAGGCCATGGGGCGTCACTATTGAGGTGGTTGAGTTTGCCTATGGAGGCTGCAATGATGGTTGATTATGGTTGTGCGTGGGGACAGTAATCAGACAATGGTAGAGGTGGTGATTCAATTGGGTTGTTACGGTGGTCTTATGAACTTTGGCGGAAAAAAATGATAGAAGAGGCCATGGAAGAAGAAAGAAGTGGGAAATGGTTTAGATATGATAGGCCCAGAAAGTCTAAAACTTTGCTCCTACATGAATAAGTCCAACACCACCCCCTCTTCCTATGGGGAAGGGAAGGAGTAATTTTTTAGGGATTTTTTGAGATTTCTTCTTGTAAGTACTTATTTGGTGACGTCTAATACACCCTTAAAAAAAAAGGTGTATGATACACCAAGGGTTAATAAATCATTGATTTATCATTAAAAAAAAATCAAGGACAGGGATTAGAAATTGAAAACCTGCTAAAAAGGTAAAAAACCTATTCTGGTTCAGTGGCGGAAGCCACCACCCCACCCCACTTGAATCACCAATCAAATTTGCCATTGTAGCTTCCACAAACATCAATGATCAATATGAAGATAAAATTCACCAGATCCAGATCTAACACTCACAAAGATTAAGAGAACCAGATCGAGATTTAACTTGCACAGAGATGAAGAAATCAAGAATCGAGTAATAACGAACATATACAAAGACGAACAAGAAGTGGTCGAGGTCAAGAACACGATGTGCAAACATGAACGGTGGAAGTTCAGTTTCGGGATGGCGTCTGGGATTCACACAATGGAGCCATTGATGGTGCCAATGAGGTCGACTAGGTTCTAGTCGTGGTAGTGCGATGGTTGCTAGTGGGGGTTGACGAGATCTGGTGACACAGAGGTTGAGGCGTCTTCCACCGCTGGCGAAGGGAACCACCATGCGCGACCAAGCCACAGACGCCGTTCACCTCCGCCCTGCACCAACCATCCAAATCCACTACTACACCACCGTCCTCTCCCCTCACCCGAAAACCTAGCCACTAGAAAACCCAACTGCTTAAAGCCCCAACCAGAAACCACAGCTCCCAGCTACCCAAAACCCATGAACCACCAGATCCGCCATCCATTAGTCGCGTCGCTAGATCCGCGAGCCACCATAGCCAGATCTACCACCAACCCAACGCCACCGTCAGACCACCACCCGTACCGTCGCCCAGATCCATCGGTGTTGAGTCGTGGAGGAGTATATGGGAAACAGACACCGCGCAAACCACCCATGCCCGAACCCATAGGGTTTCTTTTGTTGTCCTCAACAACCGCGAGCTGTCATCCACCACTGCTCTGTCCCTAATATGGCAGAATAGATCCCAGATCTGGCCACGCAAACTTGCCACCAGCCCTTACCGCCATTATTTAGATATCACTAATGCGTTTCCACTGTCTGTTGAAAGTTTTGCTCAAATTAAGGACAAGACAGGGAGATCACAGAGTCACCCAACCAAGACCAAGACCAAGACCAAGACCAATTAAAGGAGATGAAGATTATGCAATGTATAGAGAAATGTAAGACAATTATAAGACACACATAAAAAATTAATATGTAAAATTATTAATTATATTTATTATCATAAAAAATTAAAGTTAATATTACATAAATTCAAAAAAAATTACAATAAAGGTATAATATTTTGTATATAAATATTATTTATATAACATCACTAATAAAATTGGAAACAGACCACATTGCTTTGTCTAGCTTTGCTTCTATTTTTCCGAACATTCCATAGAATTGGTCTGCCTTTTCTCACTAGTTTATTTAGGAGTTGGTAACCCTCTTGTTTCACCCCGAGAAGATGACAAAAAATAGGAACAGTTTTGTCCCGCACTTTATGGATTTGATCTCTGTTTTGGTCCAAATGTATCACAATTCACAAAGTGTAAGTTTATCTAAAACAATAAAACAAGATTTTTTCAAAAAAATTCTCATTATAAATTTTATATACGGTTTCATTTTTCAAAAATTGGAGAAATTAAATAGAACAATTCCTAAACAAAGTAAAATTTCCTACAAAATTGCACTTCACAGGTAAGGGAGGTTCATTCATGCAACTTGCAAGAAGGGCTTCAAACTTAAGTTAGCGTTGCTATTAGGTAATGCAATAAGTTCATGAATTTTGAACATACAACTCATCCACTTTAATTACACTAATAATACCTCCCACAGAAAGAAGAAAGCCCATGACATCCTATATTGTTTGTACCACTATATATTGTCAATAAGGAACATATTTTTTTACTACTAAATTTAACTTCTTATATTGACATTATATACCAATGTGATTGTAAATAAATATTGAAATATATTGTATTTCAAGATAAAATATATTATTTGGGTTTCAAAATGGTTGCAAATTCTGACCAATTCCATTACTATTACTGAAAAACCCTACCAATTCCTGCCGGTAAGGCAAGAACGATTTCCTCTTAGTATGGTCCCCATCCTTAGCCGCCGCCACGGCGACGGCGCCACCATTTCCGGCGGAGCTGTTCTTGGGCGCCACCTTGGTGGGAGCCAGAAACAGGAGCGGCTCCTTCTTCCCATCACTGTGGCTCCTAAGGAGCATGTCTCGAAGCTTCCACCGCTTCGACGATGACCCCATGGAGTTGCGCTTCTTATTGGACGGTGGGGTCCACACGCAGTAGGTCCCTGCGGTCACGCCATTGAGCTCATTGCTGTCGTCGGCAACACGACCCCGTCTCTCGCTCCTCCTCGAACATCAGCTTCCTCAGAGGTAAACGACGACGACGTGCCCCAACAGCTGCCGTTTCGATGTTTGTAGTCGGAATCTGTAAACGTATGAGACAGGAAGGTAAAGTACGTCACATCGACGGCATTGCAATGCAAACCACCATCAGAATGAATTTCTGCTATTTGTGGAAAGAGAAAAATATTTGTTTCTTGCCACAAATTATGGCTTTTGGTTCAACAAAATTACTATTATGTTTGTGAGCATTTATGAATGTAGTTTGTGATTAACTGATTATATAGTTAATTTATTCACCAGCAGAGAACACTTCAATTTCCAGCTTTTCCATTTAAATGGATCCAGAATATTATTAACTTCTATTTCATAACATTCTCGTATATACTTTTAGCTTTTTGAGAGAGGAGAAGACTCCAAATTACTACCCTGTGTTTTATAATACCTGTTAGTTTTAGAAATTGAATTTTATTTTATTTTAAAAAATTAAAAAATATTATTTATTTATTTTTAAATTTTATTATTATCTCTTAATATTTTTATTAAATAGAATAAAAGAACATTAATAAAAGTAGAAGGTAATTTAATTAAATAGAATTATATTTTCTTAACATTGAAGTATCTAATAGCTTTTTAATCTATGCATAAAAACCTTAATGTAATTATGTTTGAATTGGTAGAATGGGCTGAAATAAAAGGAAATGAGGTGGAATGACATTAACTATTATTGTTTGATTTTTTAAAATTAGGATAAAATTGAAACTCTTATTATTTCATTTATTTTATAATGGAATGAATTTTTTTATTTCATCATAAAATATTTAAATAATTATATGATAATTTTATTTCATTATATTCCATTCTATCTCACTTCATTCTATTAAATATCTTAACATAGTCCAAACGATAAATATTATGAAATGAAGGAAATATCATTTGTACCAAAAGAAGGCTTCTCTATCTTAATATTAGTATTTCTTGAATAAATTTAAACAGGTTTTTAATATTAAATTTAACTTATATGACAATTTTATCTTTTAAAATCTCAGAATAAATTCAAAAAAATTTAAAATCAAAATATAATTCTTAATATAAAACACACATACACTCGTGTTTAATGTTTTTCACAAACTCAAACATGAGCTTTAAAATCTTTTTATTAAACATCAGTCCTATTATCTTTCTTATAAGGTGAGTCATATATTAAACATATAATGACTGTATATATTAATAATGAGCTTCAAAGAAATTAAGTTCCACATTACCCCGCATATGCAATTATCTTGTTCTATAAGTAGGCATAAGGTCAACTAATTTATAAGATACAAATGGATAAAGAATAGAGTGAAACTTTCAAACACATAAATGCAATACGAAGAAAATATTGGATTTTTCCTTAGGCAAGTTGATGGATTGTTCTGGACCGTGAATCGGGATCCTACCCAGAAGGGTCAACCCGGCACATACTCCACCTTACTCCTCCATCAACACCCCAGAAAGTGCTATAAGACCTCGGAATGCCTAAGTCATGAGGATAAAAAAATCAACAGATCTTCGTAACCGCCAATACGAATTTCATTGATTCTATAACCTCTCCTCTCAATAAATGACTATAACGTCCACATTACAATAATACCTGCATTAACTGCTGACTCCAATCATGCTCCATAAAGATCAATCTAAATAAACCTAAACAGGTAACGTTTGATTAAGTAACAGACACCTTAGCATACCAGCTGACTTGAGCGTCGGAGTCCTTTTTGCAGGTACCACCCCCGCCGGACCTTGACGGTGGAACGCAGCTGTTGAAGGGAGGAAACCACCAAACCATACCTTCCACAGGTATCCTTCTGAATCCGTTCAGAACATTTGGCGCCGACTGTGGGGATTCTGATAAATTACTATTCCCACTTCCCATCATGGTGAGTACCAGGCAAAATCAGCGAAGAGGAAGTGCTGCACATGCTACCCTGCTCATGGACAGGGCCCAGCGGTTCAACGCGACCCTCCTTCCGTCGCACCACCAGAAACCTCCGTTGTAAGGAGCAGGCCTGTTCTGGTAGAGACGCTAAACAGGAGACATGAAACTTCGGCATCAGCTGAAAGTCCAGTCCCCTCGCGAAGGGTCTCTGTCTGAGATAGACTTGTCTACCCCCCAACAGGAGAGAACAACGCAAATCAAGGTGCAAGGGTCCCAGCGCATGCCCGCTTGGGAATCCCCAACTTAGATGCTGACCATTCACATTATGAGGACAACTCGCAATCTGGAATGGCGAGAAATGAACTTCGAGAATTACTGCGTCAACAGACCACACTGATTGACAACCAACGGCGTCAGTTAGAAGAACAGCGCCGCCGTTTGGACAATCTAGAAAGGTTTACGTAGGCTGGCAATGAGGGAGTTGAGTGAGCCGCTGTTCAAAGGGAAACCCAACATGTCGGTGCCGGGGTCGTAGAAAACAGTGACCCGGTCCCCGGCCGTCAGCAGCAATTCTCCGATGCCTTAATGGCATATAGGGTCCCGAGGAACTTCAAGCCCCCGAGTAATTTAGAGCCCTACGACGGGACCACGGATCCGCAGGAGCACTTGGATGCTTACACCCAGTCCATGCAGCTCTACGGGTATACCCCGGAACTGTTATGCCGTGCTTTCCCGCTCTTCCTGAAGAAGGATGCTCTTCGTTGGTTCGTGACCTTACGGACAAAAATTACAGGATGGGGGGACCTCACGCAGCGTTTCTTGTTGCATTATACTACTGCCAAGGAACGACCGAAGTCAATTGATTCTCTCTCTGGAATTCGACAAAAGAGTGATGAATCCCTGCGCGAGTACATCAAGAGATTCAGTCATGCTTGTGTGGGTATTGAAAACCTCGATGACAGGATAGCCCTCCACTACGCCAGAAATGGTCTACGGACTGATTCAGACTTCTTCCGGTCACTGGCAAAAAAGAAACCGTCCAGTTTAGATGAGTTCTACTTACGGGCAGATAAGTACATGGAACTGGAAGAGATCACCAGGGCAAAAGAAAGCCTTAAGAAAGGTGAGCCCATTCAGAAAAAGAATCACCATTTAGGCCAGCCCCGAGATCCCTCCAAGAGCGAGCGGTATAGGCCTAAGTATTCTGAGTATACTCCTTTGAACACCCCTCGAGAGATAATCTTGAAGGAGGTCCTTCAAACTGAGTTCCAGGATATCAAAAGGCCACCACCTGTTAAAAAATAATCCCAGAGGGATCATTCAAAGCATTGTAGGTGGCATAAGAGTTACGGCCATGAGACCGAAGATTGTTATCAGCTCCGAGATGTTATCGAGTCCCTGATCAAAGAGGGACGTCTGCAGAAGTACATTAGTGGTTTTCATGGTAATCAAGACCACGGAGGAAGAAGGAATCAAAGACGAAGCCGAAGTCCACGGCGAAATCCAAATCAACATCGACAAAGAACCCGCAGCCTTGCCAGAAGAAACCGGAGTCCTGTCAGAAGATCTTGAACCCCGACACGTCGAGATGGGGAGAACAGACAAGGACCAAACCGGGATGCTCAAGAGGGCGGATACCGGAAGGATAGATTAATCCACACCATCGCTAGAGGGTTCGCTGGGGGAGGAGTCTCAAGTATTTCCCGAAAAAAGACATTTCGGACGGCGATTTTAAGCGTGTCGAGTTCTTCACTAAGACCACCCACCCGAAATAGTGGAGCACCTCCCATCTCTTTTTCCGAGGATGACTACGACGATATCATCCGGGATCACGATAACCCACTAGTGATCTCCGGAGTAATATCCAACGCCGAAGTCCGTCGAATTTTTGTGGACTAAGGAAGTTCGGTGAATATCATGTTTATGGACGCCTTCGAAAGGTTGGAATTCCCTTTATCTGAATTGACACCATATGAAGGTGAGCTCACTGGTTTCTCTGGGGAGAAGGTCACCCCGGTTGGATACTTCGATACTTTCCTGACCTTGGGTGATGATAGCACGTATAGAACCGTGAAGGTGAGGTTCTTGGTTGTGGATTGTCCCTCGGCCTATAACATCATTTTGGGGCGTCCTACGTTGAACAGCATGGCCGCTGTAATCTCTACCGCCCACCAAGCCATGAAATTCCTTAACCAGGATAATAAAGTGGTCACGGTCAAGGGCGATCAGATTGCAGCCCGCAAATGCTACAACGAAAGTCTGAAAATTAGTAGGGCATCCAGGAACAAGAAGGCACGCACACCTATTCCAACCCACCAAGTAAATGTTTTGATGACGGAACTGGATGCACGAGAAGAAATCCGAGGCACTAGACCCCAACTCGATGGAGACTTGATCCCGTTGCAGCTTGGTGATGAACTTAAGTCACACAACCAAAATTGGGACGAACCTCGACGAGCAGGAGAAAGTTCAATTGATAAAACTCTTGCAAGAAAACAAAGATCTTTTTGCTTGGACATCTGTTGATATGCCTAGAATTGACCCCGCTTTTATCTGTCATCGTTTATCTATTAAACGAGATGCAAAGCCGGTCTCTCAAAAGAAGAGGAAGGCTGGCCCAGAAAGGCAGCAAGTCATTGAAGGACAAGTAAAAGAGCTCTTGAACGCCGGATTCATCAGGGAGATTGCTTATACCACCTGGCTGTCCAACGTTGTCTTGGTTAAAAAGTCCAACGGCAAGTGGAGGATGTGTGTGGACTACACTGACCTCAATAAGGCGTGCCCTAAGGATCTATACCCCCTCCCTAATGTGGACAAGCGGGTTGACAGCTCCTCCGGGTTCCAACTGCTGTCTTTCATGGGCGCTTACTCTGGGTATAATCAGATTCTGATGTACCCCGGGGACGAAGATAAAACTGCGTTCATCACCGAAAAGGCAAGTTACTGCTACAAAGTAATGCCCTTTGGGTTGAAAAATGTTAGAGCTACTTATCAGAGAATGATGAACAGGGTCTTTGAGGATCAAATAGGGAGAATGCTAGAGGTCTACATCGACGATATGATAGTCAAGACCTCGGTATCAGGATCTCACACCTTGGATTTAGAAGAAGCGGGGTCCAGGCTGAAAAGTTTCTGGGGTTCATGTTGACACACCGGGGAATTAAGGCAAACCCCGACAAGTGTAAGGCCGTGCTCGACATGCATAGCCCCCGAAATGTGAAAGAAGTACAACAGCTAAATGGGCGGATCGCGGCTCTCACGCGTTTCTTGGCTGGAGCCGCTCACAAATCCCTCTCACTTTTCAAATTGTTGAAAAAGGGGACCGGGTTTGAATGGACTCGGGAGTGCGAGGACGCGTTCGTCTCCTTGAAGAATATCTCGTCATCCCCCCAATTCTCACAAGACCTGAGCCAGGAGAAACGCTATACATATACCTCTCCATTCATGAGGAAGCCATCAGTGCAGTACTTGTCAGAGAATCCGACGGTGTCCAGAAGCCAGTCTATTTTGTGAGCAAAGCATTGTAAGGCCCAGAGCTCCGGTATCAGAAGATTGAGAAGGTCGCATTCGCACTCATCGTTGCGGCCAGAAGGCTGAGACAGTACTTCCAATGCCACCCGGTGGTGGTAAGAACTGACCAGCCTATCCGACAGATATTGCACAAACCGGACTTGGCAGGAAGGATGATTGCATGGTCCATCGAGCTTTCCGAGTTTGGAATCACCTACGAACCCAGAGTAGCAATCAAGGCGCAAGCACTCTCGAATTTTCTAGCAGAATTAACCTCGGAAACAAATAAAATCGAAGAAAAACAATGGACCGTATTCGTTGATGGGTCCTCAAACCCAAAAGGAAGTGGGGCCGAGGTGATAATAGAAAGTTCAGACGGGGTCACCATTGAGAATTCCCTTAGGTTCGAGTTTCCCACCTCGAACAATCAAGCTGAATATGAAGCATGCATTGCTAGACTGACGATGGCTAGGGACTTGGGAGCCACTAAACTTAAACTATGCAGTGACTCCCAACTCATAACTTCACAGATTCGAGGTGATTACCAAGCAAAAGAGCCACTTTTACAGAGGTATTTGCTGAAAGTAAAGTAGCTTCTCTCAAGTTTTCAGTCGGTACAGCTAGAACACATCCCGAGGGAGCAGAATTCGAGGGCCGATCTCTTATCTAAATTGGCCAGCACTAAAAGCCCAGGCAATAACCGTTCTGTGATCCAGGAAGTCATCCAACAGCCATCAATCGCCGATATGGCAATATTCTAGGTTGACGGGGAGAAACATGATTGGACTACGCCGTTGATGGAGTATTTACAGTTCGGCAGCCTCCCTGATGACCCAAAGGAAGCGTCTAGGCTAAAAAGAACCGCGGTCAGGTATACTATCTATAATGGGCAGCTTTACCGACGTGGATTTTCCTTACCCCTCCTTAAATGCCTTACGTCGAAAGAAGCCAAATATGTTTTGGCCGAAGTCCATGAAGGGAGTTGTGGACACTATCTGGGAGGGAAAGCCTTGGCCTTGAAGGCTCTTAGGGCGGGTTACTACTGGCCAATGATGGAAGTAGATGCTCTTACACATGTTCAAGTATGTGATAAGTGCCAGCGGCATTCGGATCACTATCACGCCCCTCCTGAAGAACTATCCACGATGTCCATACCCTGGCCCTTTTATCAGTGGGGAATGGACATCTTGGGTCCGTTCCCTCAGGCTCCCGGGCAGCTGAAATTTTTGATTGTCGCGGTGGATTACTTTACCAAGTGGATTGAAGCTGAGCCCGTAGTCACCATCACCTCGGCTAGAGTTCAGAAATTTACCTGGCGTCACATTATTACCAGATTCGGTATTCCGGAGTCAGTTGTTACGGATAATGGGACGCAGTTCAAAGACAAGGGGTTTGAAGAACTACTTTCTGGGCTGAAAATAAAACACCATTATAGCGCAATAGAGAACCCCAGAACAAACAGACAGGCCGAAGCCATAAATCGGATCATAGTCTGAGGATTGAAGAGAAGGTTAGACGAAGCAAAAGGAAATTGGGCCGAGCAATTGGACCACGTCCTTTGGGCCTACCGAACTACTCCCCACTCCTCTATGAGTGAAACTCCTTTCAAACTCACATTCGGATGTGAAGCTATGATCCCGGTGGAGATTGGAGAACTAAGCTGGCGTTCTCAGAACTTCTCGCAGGATGATAACCCCGGTTTAATCAGGGAAGACTTGGACCTGTTGGAGGAAAGGAAACGTATTGCCCACATACGAGATGCCGCGATCAAGCAGAGAACGGCATCCCGGTACAACCTGAAGGTCATTCCGAGAAGATTCTAGCTGGGTGACTTAGTACTCCACAGAGCCGATGTCGGTGGAAGGAATACCTCCCAAGGAAAACTAGCCCCTAACTGGGAGGGTCCCTACTGGGTAGTAATCAGCACCGGCAAAGGAGCTTATACTCTAGAAACTTTGACAGGGAGGCCAGTTAAAATTTTTTGGAACGCAGACAAACTTAGAAAATACTACAGCTAAGTGCCTTGTTAGGCCTAGTCTCCTAGTTAAACTTTGTTTGATCTACCCAGAATTGTTATGAAATGCACATTATGATATTCAATAAAGTAAGTGTTATTTCTTCTATTGTGCCATTTATTCAACTCAGTTTTTAAGTTTTCAATTACTTTATAGTACCAACCGAGATGTGTTACATAGTTCGTGCAATAGAAAAATCCTATATTGGGAAAATTCTAGTACCAAACTAAAAGCACGAAATGACCTCGGGAAGGACTAGTCTTTTAAAAACATCGTCATGCGGTATCCTTAAAAGGATCCTGAGCTTTGTTTCCTACCTTCGGCACAGGTCTTAAATGCTGGATTCTTCTGGACATCGGATCCTAAGCCAAGGTTTAAAGCAGTTTTACAAAAAATAAAGAACAATGACATTTCGATCAGCAAGAACAACGATAATTTATAAAGCCTAAAATCTGGGTTGATGTTTACAGAAACTAGGGTACAGATAAAGCAAGACCTCGCGCAGGAGGATTCAAAAAAAAAAAAACCCCTAGTTTGCAGCTGAGTCCGGTCCACCGATGTTGGAATCTTCGGCCAAGTCTGAAGAAGCCACACGAGGAGCTACAAGAGATCCCTCCCGAACCACCTTTCCGGAGTCAAGTCCATCCAAAACCAATGCAACCCCGGGGTTGAAATGTTGAACTTGGCTGACAGCGTTGCTGAATTGATCTTCTTTTATCTTTGTGCACAACGATATCAGCTGGTTGACATCGGCCTGAAGAGCGGTAATCTTAGCCTCACATCACCGAGATTTGGCTCGAGAATTGTCACTTTCAGCCTGGAGCGCGGCAATCTGCTTTTGCTGCTCGGTCAAGGTGGCCTCCTTTGCTTTGCTGGCATCCTTCAAAGCAGCTACTTCGGTTTCTAACTCCTTTACCCGAAGTAAAGCTTTATCTTTGGCCTTTGAGGCATCCTCCAGATCCTTCAGAGCTTTGGTTTCACCACTCTGGGCCGCAGATAACTTTTTCACCATTTCTCGTTCACGATCCTCGAGGGCGAGCTCTAGGAACCGAGCCTCGGCAGCAATTTGGATCCCCATGTTTTGGAAGGCCAACAAAGCTTCCTTTGGCCTGCGTCGGGCGAGGTGATCCACAACCTCTTCATCAAGGATATTGAAGTCAATAAATTCCCAGGGATCTGCTTCCTCCTGGAACAGCTCTATTGGCCTAGAAATTTCTTCTGTCGCCATCCTCTTACTCCGGTCACTAGACTGCCCTTCTTCCAACACCGCCCTCTTGCGTCCCCCAGGTGATTCAGGAGAATCATCCACGTTGATAGGTTCCACCACCTCAAAAGGAACCTCGGGCACTATGCTCGTAGGGGACGACACGTACCCCATTGGAGGACTCATTGGAACGTCAGAATTCCTGGCCCTTAGCGTTTCCAGAATAGCCAAAGAGTCACCACCCACCATCTCGGCTAAGCTCTCTGCAAAACAGAAACAAAAGTCAGATGCATTAAAATATGGGCATTTAAATATACACCACGGTCGACCGACGTTACCTAGTACAGTCCAAAGCTCGTCGTCATCCGGACTATTTAAAATATCTTTAGGTCGGATCTTGCTGACCTTTTCAACCCACATGTCGAAGAAGTTTACACACTCAACCTTTTCATCGGTGAGTTGGTTGATCTCCTTCTCGAACGATTGAGTAGGGATACTCCATGCCGCCGGATTCCAGTAAAGACTGAACACCGTCTCCTCACCATTACCCAGCCAAAAGGGACGACTACCGATCGCTGCCTTCAATTTGAAGAATTTTTCTTTGAAGTCCTTGTAACTCTCCAAGTACGGCAAGAATACAGCCCTTCCTTGTCGGGATCGTACGGAGAGCCAAGACTGTTGTCGAGCACGGGTTCCAAGGGTTGAATACCAGGTATGAAAGAAAAAGAATACCCCGTCAGAGCATCGCAACCCTACTACCCGGCATATTCTTTCGAAGGCCAGGATGTTTGCCCAACCGTTGGGGTGAATTTGACTGGGGGCAGCATGAAGAGTCTGGAGAATAGCAATATGAAAATCATTCAAGGGAAGCCGTAGTCCAAACTGCAAAAAGTCATCGTAGAGATACATGAAGTGCTCACCTTTTTCATGGGTCCAGCACTCGTTCTCTTCCCAGGGACAAAATCACGAACTCGTTGTCCCTTTTACCGCCCTCGGTTAGCTCCAGGTATTCCCTCAGCCTATCTAGTTCAACGCCAGACTCATAACGGGATATCCTGTCATAGGCATCATCTGTAACCCACGTAGAGGGCAGCAATGGACCTCGGCGAATCCGAATCTCTTGCTCCACTTGTTGATCCGAGGTCACGGTCGGAGCTTCACCTATTGGCCGCCTTCTTCTGGCCATTTAGTTTCCTAGAAGACACACAGAGGCCATGGGTCAGAACCAAAGATGTTCAAAACATCCAAACATGGCAGTGGCCGAGCAGTAAACTAACACCGACGCACTG
Organism: Ormosia semicastrata; assembly: GCA_029884595.1. Taxonomy (NCBI): domain Eukaryota; kingdom Viridiplantae; phylum Streptophyta; class Magnoliopsida; order Fabales; family Fabaceae; genus Ormosia; species Ormosia semicastrata. The sequence continues at coordinate 7,314,752 of JAQQTO010000036.1, read as the reverse complement.
GCCTCTGCACCCACTGAGACTTAAACCTCGGAAGGTCATCCCCGACCGCCGTACGCGGCGCAGTAGGGGAGGTGCATCATCAGGCAAAGCCATTAGAAAGTGGGGCGAAACAGCTATCCCCAAAGTTAACAGAAGAGAAAAGCAAACAGTCCACCAGAAAGGCGTTCGCATATTCAAGTAATCGGTAAAAATGGTGTTTAGAGGAAGAAAATACCTTGATAAATGTCGGTTGAAGTTGCTTTAAAACGCCAGCACCACCGCTGACAGCCGTGAAAACTTGTCGGATTTCCTCTCAGGCAACCAGTTTTTAAGCACAGTAAAAGGTGAAAAATGGAAGGACGAAGCCCTATTTATAGCAGCTATGGTTCGGGGGCATTTCCATCCATTCAGTCTGAATTTGAAAAGATGTTCATTATGGCGCGCAAAGCACTATGCACGACTCCTCAACCAGAACAAGCCACGTGGCCCATGTCGCTATCATGGCAGTTGAGGGGACGGCCGCTCAGCAGAACCAACCAGCCCTAGTATCTACAACGTATACCCCGGCTCATCCCATATCCCGGTAAATTCCTTCTCGGAAACAAGTACCCCGGTTAAGTTGCTTAAGCTTTGCACTTTGTCTGTCTCGGCAAAGTACAAAGCTGGGGGCATGTTATACAGGGCGAGCATTGGACTCACCCCGGTACAATATAATTTCTACAAATAAAAAATGGTCAAAGAAATTGCTTGACAATTTAATTAGATTTTATTTCATTTCATACATCGTCATACATCAGTATAAAGGAAAAGGAAAACAAGGGATATGAAAAGGCTAAAACAGCACTGACGAGCCCGGAGGCTAACTTTTTTGCTGTGAACTTTCACATCCAGATTCTCTAGAACGCACACCAGTCTCTTCCCTATTGAGGCTTCTTGAAAAAGTGGATTGGCTTCAAAAAACTAAAGATAACCGGAACAGAACACTGCCGCGGACTCAGAAAATTTCAGCCACACCACTCATGGGTTTCACTCACAAGGATAAAAGAAGACCAGCGTGCGTCCTCTTCGGTTGAACGAAGCTGGGCGTGGAATGAACTTCTTCATGATCATCCCTGGACGCCTAGAAGCAATCACTTCAATGGTCCCCTCGGCTGAGGTAAAAGGAGGACCAATAAGGACTCTATTTCTCCAATTACCTCCGTCCAACACCACAGGGATTACAGAACTTCCTAGAGAAGAAGTATGAATTAGACATTCCTTCGTACGTTGGGAAGGTAAAGTCCCCGTTCTCATTATGCTGGGAAAGGAAAGTTCCTAATGAAACAAGGTTTTTAGTAGGAAAAGAAGTATCTTCAAATATTTTGGGAAAAGCAGAAAAATGGTGGTCTTTATAGAAGGCAAATCTTCTCTAATCCCCTCTGAACACAAGCACAGGCGTAAGAACAGCAAAACCATTCTGGAAGATTGCAGGATTAGGAGGAAAAAGGAATGATCGTACCAGGCATGAACCCTTGGTATTTATAGAATAGGAAGGCTTTGACCGACCCTGCGAATCAAATCAATGACATTAAATACTCTCCCTTTCCTATTGGTTACGAGAGCAACGAATATCTGGGAAACATTAAAACTGATCCACTTTTAAAGGATCCTTATCTCCCATTTAAGTCAGAAGCAACAGTTTCCAAAGATAAAGATTCGGATTTCCACAAGTTTCAAGAAGTCTAGGAACAAAATCCAAACTCCGAGGAAGCAGCAAAATCCAGACTTCGGGACAAGGGATACGGATTTACCGATCTCCAACCCCAATGACTTTTTAATACAATGAACGTTGACCTCGGCACGAAACATCACGAAACCTGACTTTGAAGTCAGGGCGTAGCCCGTCACATTTTATGAAGATGAATACCTTGGCACTTGACTACCCCGTTGATAATCACATATTTTATTCATTAAGAAACTCTTATGTTTAGTCATTTACACTCTCCATATTCTTAATTGATTGAGTTTGGTATGATTTTGTGAGTTTGAGCTCAAATTGGTCCTAATTGAATATTTTCAGCATTATTGAGATTTGACACTGTTTCTGTATTTTGGTCATAACTTGAGTTCCTGATATCTGATAATCATGAATTTTACCTTGTAGGAAATCTAAGAGGAAGCTCTACAACTTTGATGAAGAGCTCGAAGTCCTAAACAGATGTCTAAGGGACCTAAGTTTACATGGAAGTCAGAATACGAGTTCTGTCACTAGAATCCGAATGGTGTGCACTCATAAAATCATATCTCAAGCTGTAATAATGGAGATGGGCTGAAATCTGGATAGTTGATAGTTAAGATCCAAATAAACAACTTTCATGAAGAACACTTTTTGAAAAAATGAAGTCTAATGGGTCAGTTTGATCTTGCAAGTCGGAACAGAGGTGCTGAAGTTGGGTTTGAGCAACCTGCGGTATTTGGGTCATATCTTGGGCTGTAGGAAGCCAAATTAGACGATCCAGATATGCATGTTATAGCCAAGACAAAGATCTACAACTTTTACGAAGAGTACTGTTCATGGATCTGAAGTATAGTTGGTCGTTTTTGGCTTCCAAGTCAGACAAGAAATTTTCATCCTCAACCACCCACTCACTCATCCACTCAACCACTCCACTCCACCAACCCACTCAACCACTTCACTCCACCAACTCACTCATCCACCCACTCCCCTTTATCTTTTTGTTACCCTAGACTTCTATAAAAGGCACCATTGGTTATCATGAATAACAAGTTGTATTCTCCTTCATTTCTCTCATAGTTTCTTCTTGTTTTTTCATAGTTTCTCATAGCTTTTGTATATTTTGATGCTCCCCTTCATGGTAATGGAGGGCTAAGCTACTTTCGGTCAATTTAGAACTCTTGAAGAGATTGTGTTTTGGATTCTTGAGACCTTGGTTATATATTGTATTTGATTTGTAATTGAATTTCTCTTTTCTTTTTTTTTTTCTTCTTCTTGATCTTGAATGCATGAATGGTAATTCTATTTATGTTGATTTGATTTGATCTTGGTTTAAGATTGAGATTTGTGATTAACTTAGAACTGATTGATCTAAATTAATCACATAAATGAAGATTGAGATTTGTGATGAAACTTAGAACTGATTAATCTAAATTAATCACAGAATTGAAAAGGTTAGGTTACTGATTTATGCCTAAGTTAATTGAATTTGGTACTTGAAATTAACATAGATCTTCATGAATGGTGTGATTGCGGATTTGTGTTTATCACTTGTTAATTGAATTCTAGACGATCGTCTAGTATGAATTCTGGATTTGATGCAGAGATCTCGGTTAGATCCAAATTAACAATTCAATTGCGCTTCAAGTGTTCTATGAAGGGTCTATGATTGAATCCACCCAATCTTGGATAGGTTTCTAAATTGACTGCTCTTTAATTGTTATTTCTTCCTTTAATTTTGTTAAGTGCGATCTTAAACCACAAATCCCCATTTGCTAAACTTTCACTTGATTTGATTAAATTGCATCTACAATCCTCATGGAGATGATCCGGTGTTGTCACCGTGCTACAAGCTTAGGTAATAACTTCGGTTATAATTTTGATCCGAGTTCGGCGCTCGTCAAAATTTTGGCGCCGTGTCGGGATTAGTAAGTGTAATCTTTTCATTTTAAGTGTTTTTACTAACTTTTGCTTTTTATTAACTTTTCTAACATTTTTATCCATTATCTAGTGTATTTTGCTTATTTATTTATTTTTGTGTGATGCATGATTAGGTCCGAGCCTGATAACTTGGTTGACTTTGATCCTGAGATTGATAGAACCTTGCATAGGTTGATTAGAGCTCATAGGCTAAGTGCAAGAATTGCTTCTGAATTTGATCTTAATATTGGGAGTGAACTTGAGATCTTGAATAATTCTGAAACCATGGCTAATAACATACAAAATAGAACTCTTAAAGAACTTGCTACTCCTGATATAACTAACCAGTCTTTGTGTATTCAATACCCAGATCTTGATGCTGATTTTAAGTTAAAACCTGGATTGATACATTTGTTGCCCAAGTTTCACGGTTTTACAAGTGAGGATCCCCATAAGCATCTAAAGGAGTTCCATGTGGTTTGTTCAACCATGAAGCCACATGGGATCTCAGAAGAGCACATTAAGCTGAGGGCATTTCCTTTCTCACTTGCTAATACAGCCAAGGATTGGTTATTTTATCTTTCACCAGGTTCAGTAACAAGTTGGACTGACATGAAGCAGTTGTTCTTAGAGAAAATTTTCCTGGCCTCTAGAGCTGCTGCCATTAGAAAAGATATATGTGGCATAAGACAAATGACAGGAGAGACCTTGCATGAATATTGGGAAAGATTCAAGAAGCTGTGCTCGAGTTGTCCCCACCACCAAATCACCGATCAACTCTTAATTCAATATTTCTATAAAGGCTTGCTGCCAAATGACAGAAGCATGGTGGATGCTGCCTCTGGAGGAGCCTTAGTAGACAAGACCCCTGCAGCAGAGAGAGATTTGATAGCAAACATGGCAGCCAACACCCAACAATTTGGCACACGAATTATTACTTTAACCAAATGAGTCAATGAGATTCAATCATCTCATGTAGACCAACAAAGAATGGAACACAGACTTGATGAATTAACTTCTTTGGTGAGGCAGTTAGCAGTGGGACAACAAGCACCAATGCAGATGGATGCAACTGTGTGTGGCATTTGCTCTTGTTCATCTCATCCTACTGATGCATGTCCCACACTTCAGGATAATGGTTCTATTTTTCCAAAGCAATCTATTGCAGCAGTTGGTATTTTTTCTAGTAGACCCCAATATCAGCAATCACAGCAGCAGCCCAGATATGATCCATTTTCTAATACCTATAACCCTAGCTGGAAGGACCATCCCAACCTGAGATATGGAAATTCTGGTCAACAACAACAACAGCCCTACCAACAGCAGCAACCGCAGTTTAGATACCAAGCTACAGGCCCTAGCAACAAGTACCAACCACCTGCATTTAGGTAAGCACAACCTGCGCCGCCACCCATGCAGTAGCCCCTCCAGCTACCTGTTTCAGCAGCCACTCCAGCTGAGTCACCTTTTGAAGATTTGATGAAACAGTTTCAACAGAATGTCAATGCCACCATCCAGAATTTACAAACTCAAATTGGGCAGATGGCAACCACTCTGAGTGAGCTGAAAAGTCAAGGGTCGAACCAATTGCCTTCAAACAAATAACAACCCAAGAGGCAATGTAAGTGCCATTAGCTTGAGAAGTGGCAGAGAAGTTGACGGTCCTACTCCACCACAACCCGAACTATAAGTGCGGTAAAGAACTGAAGGTGACCGAAACGAAAGAAAGTGGATAGCTCGGTCAAAAATCGCGACACGTAAGAAATGTGCAGTGAATTCAAATCTGGCCATTCCACTACCTTTTCCAAACATAGTCACACAGTCCAAGCATACTGCGCAAACAGAAATAGGAAGAGAAGTCATGGACACATTCAGGAAGGTGGAAATCAATATTCCTCTCCTTGATGCAATCAAGCAGATTCCCAAGTATGCCAAATTCCTCAAAGAGTTGTGTACTCACAAGAGAAGACTTAAAGTACGAGAAAATAAGCATGGGCAGAAATGTTTCTGCAATGATTCTACCAAGCATGCCACAAAAATGCAAAGATCCTGGAACTTTCACAATTCCTTGCACGATAGGTAACTCCAAATTTGAACATGCAATGCTAGACTTGGGTGCTTCGATTAATGTCATGCCTATGTCAATATATCAGTCCTTGAACATTGGCACTTTGTAACCTACTAGTATAGTGATTCAGTTGGCAAATAGGACCACTGCTCATCCTGCAGGAGTGCTAGAAGATGTGTTAGTTCGGGTGAATGAGCTAATTTTTCCAGCGGACTTCTATATTCTGAACATGGAAGACCTAGGCAGACCTTTCCTCAAGACAGCCAGGACCAAGATAGATGTGCATTCTGACACCCTTTCCATGGAATTTGGCGACGATGTGGTACAATTTAACATTTTTGAGGTCATGAGACATCCCCTAGAGGAGCATTCTGTTTTCCATGTTGATGTGATTGATATGCTAGTTGACGATGCTTATGCTGATATTTATGCTAAATTTCCTGATATTGCTGATTTTCTGGATTCTGTTACCTGTGAAACATGTGCTGGCTGTGATATTGTACCATGTGCTACATGTGCTAAGATTTATGCAGTTACGAGTGGTGATGTAGCTGCTGACTTGAATGATGCTGCATGTGAAAATGAGAGTCAGGAGTATGTTGAATTTAATGTTGCTGAGTTAGTTGTTTCAAACAACTTGTCGCCTCCATTGTACAGCCTCTATCCTTAGAATTAAAGATTTTGCCGGACCATCTTAAATATGCATATTTGGAAGATGGTGAGAAGCTGCCTGTGATTGTTGCTAAAAATTTACAACCTGATCAAGAAGAAAAATTACTGCAGGTTTTGAGGCAGAATAAACAAGCCATCGGATGGACACTTGCAGATCTTCCTCGGTATCAGTCCCTCCATATGCATTCATAGGATTTTGTTGGAGGAAGATACTAAACCAAGATGCGGCGGCCCAAAGGAGACCGAACCCCCGACTGGATGTGGTAAAAAGGAAGTTACCAAGCTTACGCAAGTGGCATTATTTATCTTATATCTGATAGTAAATGGGTGAGCCCCGTGCAGGTTGTTCCAAAGAAATCTGGGGTCACAGTAGTTAAAAATCAGAACAATGAGCTACTACCCACAAGAATTCAAAACAACTGGCGGGTTTGCATTGATTATAGACGACTTAACCAAGCCACCAGGAAAGATCATTTCTCATTACCTTTCATTGATCAGATGTTAGAAAGACTAGCTGGCAAGTCGCATTACTGTTTCTTGGATGGATATTCGGGTTATTTTCAGATCCATATAGCCTCAGAAGACCAAGATAAAACTACTTTCACTTGCCCATTTGGCACATTTGCATACAAAAGGATGCCTTTGGTCTATGCAACGCTCCAGGCACCTTTCAAAGGTGTATGGTAAGTATATTTTCTCGACTTTTTAGAAAATTGCATGGATGTATTCATGGATGACTTTCTTGTCTATGGCTCTTCCTTTGATGCATGTTTGGATAGTTTGACTCGGGTTTTGCATAAATGCATTAAGGCTAACCTTGTTCGAATTTTGAGAAATGTCATTTCATGGTAGAGCAAGGCATAGTTTTAGGGCATATAATATCTAGCAAGGGTATTGAGGTAGATCATGCAAAAATAGATGTTATTTCATGCCTATCTTACCCCACACGTGCGTGCGGGAGGTTCGTTCTTTCCTTGGTCATGCAGGTTTCTATAGGCGATTCATAAAGATTTTAGCAAAATTGCTCTTCCACTATCCAACTTGCTACAAAAGAAGTGGAGTTCCATTTTGATCGAAATGCAAGGATGCCTTCAATCACTTGAAGCAAGCATTGACCAAGACACCTATCATCCAGCCACCAGATTGGACACTCCCATTTGAGCTCATGTGTGATGCCTCTAATTATGCTTTGGGAGCTGTTCTTGCACAAAGGGTCGGTAAAATATCTCATGTCATCTCCTATGCTTCAAGAACTTTAGATCCTACACAAGTCAACTACACCACCACTGAAAAGGAACTTTTAGCAATTGTTTTTGCTTTAGACAAATTTCGATCATATTTGCTTGGTTCTAGAGTGGTTGTGTTTTCAGATCGTACAGCTCTGAAGTTTTTCCTGAAGAAGCTTGATGCAAAGCCAAGGTTGATTAGGTGGATTTTGCTCCTCCAAGAGTTCGATATTGAAATCCGTGATAAAAGTGGAGTGGAGAATTTAGTGGCTGATCACCTAAGCCGAATTGAAAAGGAGGCATATACTTTTCCTATCCATGATGTCTTCCCTGATGAGCAGCTTTTCAAGCTGCAAGGTAACACTCCTTGGTTTGCTGATTTGATAAATTTCTTAGTAGCTGATGTTTTTCCTGCACATTTTATTAGGGCTCAGATTGATAAATTGAAGAGTAAGTCAAAATATTATGTGTGGGACGACCCTTATCTGTGGAAATTTTGTAGTGACCAAGTCATTAGGAGATACGTGCCTGATAATGAATTCAATTCTATTCTTAGCTTTTGTCATACACTTGCATGTGGCGGTCATTTTGGTCCCCAAAGGACTGCTAGGAAAGTTTTGGAATCTGGATTATATTGACCCACTTTATTTCATGATGCATATGTGTTTTGTAAATCTTGTGATCAATGCCAAAGAACAGGAAACACTTCTCGAAGGAATGAGATGCCCCAGAAATCCTTATTGTTCTGTGAGATTTTTGATGTATGGGGTATTGATTTTATGGGGCCCTTTCCTGTTTCTTTTGGTTTTATTTACATTTTGCTAGTTATTGATTATGTATCCAAGTGGGTGGAGGCGAAAGCTACTCGGACCGATGATTCCAAAGTTGTTATGGATTTTGTTAGATCACGATTTTCTGCGGGTTTGGAGTTAGAAGGCCATCATCGGTGATCGGGTTCACATTTTTGTAATCGAAGCATGGAAGCTTTGATGAAAAAGTATGGGTCTTGCACAAAGTTTTTACACCTTACCATCCCCAAACTAATGGGCAAGCCGAGATTTCCAACAGGAGATCAAGCGGATACTCCGGACAGTTCAACCTAACGAAAGAAAATTTGGAGCAAGAGGCTTGAGGATGCTTTATGGGCTTACCGGATGCTTATAAGACACCAATCGGGATGTCTCCGTATCGAATTGTTTTTGGAAAAGCACACCACCGGTGGAAATTGAGCATCATGCATTCTGCAGGCGGTGAAAATGTGCAACTTGGACCCGGATCAAGCGGTATGGAGAGGAAGTTGCAATTACTGAAAGAATTGGAAGAGATCCGCTTGGAGGCTTATGAAAGTTCCAAACTTTATAAGGAGAAGACCAAAGTCTTCCATGATAAGTTGATTCTGAGGAAAACATTTGAGATTGGTCAAAAAGTTCTCCTCTATAACTCCCGCCTCCGACTCATGCTTGGCAAATTAAGGTCTAGATGGGATGAACCATTTATTGTTACTAAGGTTTTTCCTTCTGGTGCTGTTCAGATTAAAAGTGAGGTCACTGCCAAAGCTTTCATTGTAAATGGACACCGCCTCAAACAGTATCATGAACTTCCAGAGAATGCAGAAGTGGAGGTGATGAACCTTCTCCATCCGCATTATGAATAAAAAAAAAGAAAAAAAAAACAGCTGTGTGCCCGACAATGAGGTAGGTAGTGCCATTAAATTTTGTCACTCGGAAGCATGTGGAGGTCATTTTTTTCTTCAGCGACAACAACTGCGAAAATCTTGCAGTATGGATTTTATTGGCCTACTTTATTCAAGGTCTGTTACACCTTTTGCAAAAGCTGCGGAAATTGGTAAAAAAAATAAAGTTCTGCTTTGAGATTATCATCTGCACCTACTCCTTGGAAAATTGAGATCTAGGTGGCGCGGTTCTTTTGTTGTCAAACACGTGTATCCTCTGGGGCCGTAGATATTGAGGATCCTAGGAATGGTAATGCGCTTAAAGTTAATGGACAAAGACTCAACCATTCCTGGAAAACCAAGTTCTTGAGTTCTTTGTGTTGCCGGTTAAGTGGCGGATACGGTACTCCGTGACTCTCAAGTCGGTTTATTTTTTAGTTTCCCAAAATAACTGAACCCTTCTTCTCCTTCAAAATGGATGTCATTCTTTCAAACCTGAGCAAACATTTTCCTTCTCTTCCTCAAAATGCTCTGAGAAAAATCTACAAAGTTCGATGTGAAAGATTGAGACTGTTAATGCACAAAGGTATACCAGAAGATGTACGCTGGATAATTGAAGCAAAGGTCCGATTAGCAGGTGAGTCCTCAATTTCATTTGACTCATATATGCCCGGTCTTGGAAGAAGTTCATATTCTAAAAGGAGAAGAGCAAAAAGGTTACAAGTCTGTCACAAATGTGGACGATGGAACTGTAACAAGCGATGTCGTACTTTGGGGATGGTTTCCGCAAATAGAGAAGATAAAATTTTCTTCATTAAGAATGGACTGAGTAAGGAGTCATTAGATGATATCTTATTGACTCTTGAGACGCATTCTTGTGGATTGGTGCATCGTGAAATTCTTAAATTGTGGAATCTCTTCAAGGATGAAGAAAAACGCTACAGTCTTGGGAATTTAACTCCAAAATACCCTGTTTGCCAATTTATAAGAAAATTGGATGGGAAGCTTATCCTCGACTCATAGAAGACGTTTAAGCTGTTATTGGACGTTAAACCAGAGGCAGATGTGAGCCATATCCATAAACAATCTGTACACATCATCCTCTTCTTCTTCTTTATGTCATCTTTCAAACAAAAAAAAAAAGAAAAAATAAAAAAAAAAAAAAGAAAGAAAGAAAGAAAAGATTATGTGTTTCTTAATTTCAACCTTTTCTGACAACAGCCAACCTACCCTTATAGGTGCAATTATTCCCCTTTCCATTCTTTTTCTTATTTAAACACTTTATTTTCTCTATTTTCTTTCAACTCAGAAATACTCAAAGAGGGGAAGAGTATAGAATGGGGCCTTCTATTCGTAACCTAAAAAATGTCTGTGTTTTTTGTGGGTCAAGTTATGGGAAGGGATTAGAGTTTGTAAATGCAGCTAGCACTCTTGGTCGATCACTTGCTGCGAGGAATATTCATCTTGTATATGGGGGAGGTTGTCGTGGGTTAATGGGGGCTGTATTTGTATCACTTGCTTTGCTTTTATAGGAGGCGATCGAGGTTTTAGGTGTTATTCCTAAACCTTTAGCTGAAAATAACATCACTGGAAAGACAGTTGGAGAAGAAATTCAGGTGGTTTTGGTACTTTGAAAGAAAATTTTCAAATTGTCTATTGAGCCGAACTGAACATCCACCATAAACCCATTGGTTTGTTGAATGTTAATAATTTCTTTGATCTTTTGTTATCTTTTCTTGACAAAGCTGTGAAACAGAAATTTATCACTCCTTCGACAAGACAACTTCTTATCTCTGCCTCCACTATTGATGAGCTCATTGATAAATTAGAAGCTTTTGAGTATGTACCTGATAAGGTATTAGCTCAAATAGATTGGTCAACGAGGCAAACGGAAGAAGGAAGTAACAAGAAAAGAAAGCCAGATCTGAAACTTTTTCTTTAATGGGTTTGATTTTATTGTACTTTGTTTCTGTTTAAATTTGTGTCAGCTTTCTCCGACAGGTAATATCTTCTATCCTTTACTCATCTATATTTTAACATTAAGGACAATGTTGTGATCTAGTTGGGGGGAAAGATAGTTGACCCAAAAAAAAAATTTGTTGTTGTTTTGTTTGGAAAGCATGATATAATTGTCATGGACTTATTAAACCAATTAGTGATGGCAGAGTAAGGAGTAATTTTACTCTTGAGACGCATCTTAATTGGTGGTAGAGTGAGGAGTTTTTTTTAGGTAGTAATTAATTAGTATTAAATTGTGGAAGTACTAAAGTTTTATTATTTGATTTCTTTTCAGGGTCTGATGCGGCACTGACAGTGTGCTTCTTTTCTGCTTGGCGTTGATTCACTTCTTATCAGGTTGTGTTACTCTTTTCTATATCTCTCTTTCATATTGAGGGCAATGTTATATTAAGTGTGGGGGAGAGATTTTAGCATTTTTTTATTTAAAAAAAATCAAAAAAGAGAAAAAAGAAAAGGTTCATTGCATGATTGAATAACTTTTCTCCCTTCTTGAACTGATATGCTTGGTGATGGATGATTGAATTGACGAATTGAGTTTGATGGATGCATACCTTGTGAGATTTTGAGCCTAATGGATGGATTCAACATTTATGCCATTCTCTTCTTTCTTGTGTGATTTTCACTTATGTTAATGACCACTTTAGAACTTACTTTGATTCTTTTTTAGGCTACATTTCACTTGCATGCATGAACATGATTGAGGCCCTCTTTCTTAATTAGCTAGTTTAACCGAATAGCCAACCTTATTTTCAATATGATATCAAGCACTCTTTTGACTTCTTGAAAATTCTCTGATTCCTGCCAACCTTGTATATTTTCCTTTACTTAACCCCTTTGAGCTTATTTGACCATTCCTTGTTTCTAGCTCATTATGTGCCTTAAATGAAAAATTGTGTTCTTACTTTACCTTAGGGAATAAAAGAACATTAGCTTGGTTAATGGATGAGTTTTTGAACAAGTGTGGGGGTGTGTGTACAAAATGGTTGTTGAAAAAGGAAAGAGTGCCTAAAAAAAAAGAGAAAAAATGTATGTATATAGTTATGTTCATATATATATATATATAAAAAAGAAAAGGATTGGGAAATGAATATGTAAAGGGATATACATTAGAGTTGGGATGAACTTTTATGCTTGTTATTTGAACTCAGCTCTCATTTGCTTTTATTCCCTTTGGTATTTATCTTCTCATATCCATTTTATCCTTTTCTGTTACCTTGATCTCACTACAACCTTGAATAAAGTCCTCATGATTTGTGTGTGCATGTGTTTTGAGTAGTGAAGAAGTAGAAGATAAGCAAGCTTATGGTAGTGCAATTTTCATGGGTTGAATTGAGTGAAATACCTACCTTTTAAACACTTGAGAGATTGAGAGGGAATCTTGTGAAGATCTATCATTCTCGATTCATGTTGAAGATACCTTACTTGTTGGTTTGAGATGTGGAGAATTGTTAACTCATGAATGTTTTGATCCCTTGAACCTTTGGTTGTTCTTCTTGATTGTAAAATTTTGGGCTCTTGAATGTCATTGAAATTTAAATTTTTGTTAATCTCTTATGTCCTTATTTTGGTCTTGAGTTTTGCCCAGGAGTGCAAAAAGCTAAGTGTGGGGGAATTTGATAATCACATATTTTATTCATTAGGAAACCCTTATGTTTAGTCATTTACACTCTCCATATTCATAATTGATTGAGTTTGGTATGATTTTGTGAGTTTGAGCTCAAATTGGTCCTAATTGAATATTTTCAGCATTATTGAGATTTGACACTGTTTCTGTATTTTGGTCATAACTTGAGTTTCTGGTATTTGATAATCATGAATTTTACCTTGTAGGAAAGCTAAGAGGAAGCTCTACAACTTTGATGAAGAGCTCGAAGTCCTAAACAGATGTCTAAGGGACCTAAGTTTACATGGAAGTCAGAATACGGGTTCTGTCACTAGAATCCGAACGGTGTGCACTCATAAAATTATATCTCAAGCTGTAATAATGGAGATAGGCTGAAATTTGGATAGTTGATAGTTAAGATCCAAATAAACAACTTTCATGAAGAACACTTTTTGAAAAAATGAAGTCTAATGGGTCAGTTTGATCTTGCAAGTCGGAACAGAGGTGCTGAAGTTGGGTTTGAGCAACCTGCGGTATTTGGGTCATATCTTGGGCTGTAGGAAGCCAAATTGGATGATCCATATATGCATGTTATAGCCAAGACAAAGATCTACAACTTTCACGAAGAGTACTTTTCATAGATCTGAAGTATAGTTAGTCATTTTTGGCTTCCAAGTCAGACAAGAAATTTTCATCCTCAACCACCCACTCACTCATCCACTCAACCACTCCACTCCACCAACCCACTCAATCACTCCACTCCACCAACCTACTCAACCACTCCACTCCACCAACCCACTCATCCACCCACTCCCCTTTGTCCTTTTGTTACCCTAGACTTCTATAAAAGGCACCATTGGTTATCATGAATAACAAGTTGTATTCTCCTTCATTTCTCTCATAGTTTCTTCTTGTTTCTTCATAGTTTCTCATAGCTTTTGTATATTTTGATGCTCCCCTTCATGGTAATGGAGGGCTAAGCTACTTTTGGTCAATTTAGAACTCTTGAAGAGATTGTGTTTTGGATTCTTGAGACCTTGGTTATGTATTGTATTTGATTTGTAATTGAATTTCTCTTTTCTTCTTTTTTTCTTCTTCTTCTTGATCTTGAATGCATGAATGGTGATTCTATTTATGTTGATCTGATTTGATCTTGGTTTAAGATTGAGATTTGTGATGAAACTTAGAACTGATTGATCTAAACTAATCACATAAATGAAGATTGAGATTTATGATGAAACTTAGAACTGATTGATCTAAATTAATCACGAAATTGAAAAGGTTAGGTTCTTGATTTGTGCCTAAGTTAATTGAATTTGGTACTTGAAATTAACATAGATCTTCATGAATGGTGTGATTATGGATTTGTGTTTATCACTTGTTAATTGAATTCTAGACGATCGTCTAGTATGAATTCTGGATTTGATGCAGAGATCTCGGTTAGATCCAAATTAACAATTCAATTGTACTTCAAGTGTTCTATGAAGGGTCTATGATTGAATCCACCCAATCTTGGATAGGTTTCTAAATTGACTGCTCTTTAATTGTTATTTCTTCCTTTAATTTTGTTAAGTGCGATCTTATACTGTCAAACCCCCCTTTGCTAAACTTTCACTTGATTTGATTAAATTGCATCTACAATCCTCGTGGAGATGATCCGGTGTTGTCACTATGCTACAAGCTTAGGTAATAACTTCAGTTATAATTTTGACTGAGTTCGGCGCTCGTCACCTGTCGAAGCACCAAGCTGGGGGCAACTGTTCTGGACCGTGGACCGGGATCCTACCCAGAAGGGTTAACCCGACACACGCTCCACCTTACTCCTCCATCAACACCCTGAAAAGTGCTGTAAGACCTCGGAATGCCTAAGTCATGAGGATCAGGAAATCAACAGATCTTCGTAACCGCCAATACAAATCTCCTTGATTCTATAACCTCTCCTCTCAATAAATGACTATAACGTCCACATTACAATAATACCTGCATTAATTGCTGACTCCAATCATGCTCCATAAAGATCAATCTAAATAAACCTAAACAGGTAACATTTGATTAAGTAACAGACACCTTAGCATACCAGCTGACTTAAGCGTCGGAGTCCTTTTTGCAGGTACCACCCCCGCCGGACCTTGACGGTGGAACGCAACTGTTGAAGGGAGGAAACCACCAAATCATACCTTCCATAGGTATCCTTTTGAATCCGTTCAGAACATGGATGAAGTTGAAGTATATAATATAACACTTCGTTCATAGCTTCAAAAAAGTAAATATTCCAAAATAAGATAATTCTCTGGTTTAAGCCTCTAATTAACGTGTGCGAGAAAAAACAAGGAAACTTGCCTAAATATCCCAAAATAATACAGAAAGATCATACATATGAAGTTGGGTGAGGAGACTTAGGAGAGGATTGCACCTTTCCTTGGCTTCATGAGCTGTATGATGTTAACCACAAAGATGGCTTGGCTTAGTCTGATTGGCTGACAACCTTTATAATTCTCTTTGATGTCATTTTGCCATGCTAATGTGAGCTTACCACATTAAAATTAAGCAACCTATGAATTATGATTATGGGGATTAATGAATATGCTGGAAAAGCATGGGAAAGGGATATGCTTATTTATTGATCTTGCACGCTGAAATGAATTAGTAAAAGGTCGAACTAGATTTATGCACGAATGAAATCTCCGGAGCTTTCACAACAAAATACTCGAAAAAGAATCCTTGATGTAGAGAATAATAACATATGGAAAAGCAAGATCTACACTTATAATTGATCATTCATTATACTTTTATTGTTTTGGTTAATCATCACGTGACGACATGGCATTGGTTAAACTTTGCGAGTAAGTAAATGGCACCAAGAATGTCTATCAACAAATAGAGAGCTTTAGCTACTCTAAAAATAAGAAAATTTTCTTATTTTATATTATTTAATGTGTAGAGAACATATATGGTGAGAGAAATATTTATTATAAGAAGTGAAAGAGTGAATTTTGACTATTTAATCTTACCAGAATGGAGAAAATTAGAACAAATATGCATATGACTTTTTTAAGTGATCACATGACCTTTAAGTAATTTTTAATCTTAACTATCCATATATGGTTATATGGTTAAGATTTACTTCTCTCACCTTCTCACAATAAAAATTCCTCTCACTAGATATGTTTTCTTAATGTGTATTATCTTAGTTATATGTGCTATTACAATTTTTTACTTTAATTAAATTTTAATATTATAATTAAGACAATATCATTCAATAATATAAAATAAGAAAAAAATCTTACTAAAAAACACTTATAAAGTTGTTATCAACAAAATAATATATAAGGTCTTGCCCATATTGAAACAAAGGGCAAATAAATAGTGTGAAGGTTAAGTAGAAGACAAGAACACACATATATCAAGCATTTAACTAATTGCACCTCCTCTTTCTATATTGTAAAATAATGAATCAGTCAAGTAGAAGAGAAGAACACACATATGTCTAGCATTTCTCTAATTGCACCTCCTCTTTTTATGCTGCAAAAATAATGAATCAAAACTAATCAAATTACAAGAAAATTTGTAAACAAAAACTAGGTAAAGTAATAGTACAAAAAATAATAGGTAAAAAAGAGAATAAAATCAAATATCATAGCCAGATGAACAGTTTAATTTTGGTCAAAAATATATTTAAAAAAGAAAAAAAGACCTCAAGTGGTAGGAAACTTGAAGATATTACAAAGTACAATGTTATTATGACATTGTAATTTTGGTAAAAAATATATTTAAAAAGAAAAAAAAGACCTCAAGTGGTAGAAAACTTGAAGATATTACAAAGTACAATGTTATTATGACACTACACAAATCTAAACCAAATCTAATAATAAAAAAATAGATTAATTTTGTATCTATCTTATTGCAAAAGAAAAACCCTCATAATCACTATGTGAAACAGCCTTGCAACCTAATAAAAATAATATGTTAAATGTCATAATGGTTTGGTAATGCTTGACGGGGTGGTTAAGAAAGCAGTTGAAACTTGCAAGGTAAAACTTGAAACTTCTTAATTCAGAACGATAGTTAAGTACTCACCAAAAGTGAAAAAATTCATATATACACTAACACACACAAAATTCTCCCAAAAGTGACATCCAAGAAACGTAGTGAGCTCTCCGTTGAGTAAATGTCATCTTAAGGATTAGTTTGGTATTGATTTATAAATAAAGGAGAAAATTTTAAATGAAAAATTATTTGAAATATTGTACAAGACATTCATCTATAAGTTTTTTTATTTGTAAATTAACTCTAAACAAACATGTAAAAAAAAACTCTAAATAAAAATAAGAGAAATACAATGGCCTTAACTAAATACAAAACTGATCCAAACTCAATATTCCATTCAATTTTATAATCAAATTACATCAATAACATTCGAACACATGGATTCACTTTCGGCTACATGGTTCAATAAATGTTATTGGACTTTATATTAATAAATAAAAACTTCCATAAAATCATTTCGAACAATGTCTTTTTGAAGAATTTCTCAAATATTGGACTTTCTAGGAACAATCTTTTTGAAGAATTTCTTTATTTTTCTTCTTTCTTTTTCATTTTCTTTTATTTAATCCACTTTTCTTATTGAAGTCTTCACTAATCCTTTCATATGAACAAATCACCTTAACTTTGTATTGAGCCCGTTAGGGTTCCATGACTTCGAGCTTCCTCGGGTACTTATCATGTTCAAAGACATCCTCTTTATCTTACACCTACATAACTAAGTTTTTGTTTTCTTCTACTTAACAAGTGTTACTCAAACTTTTTCTTAGTTATTTGTTATCACATTTTATTAAGAGTGAAGAATATAGAATTGATAGAAAAAATTCTTCTTATTGATTCAATTGATAAAACTCCTTTTATATACATTTCTAACTTCTCCCTATTTGTTAACTGACTACTACAACTAACTTTAACTACCAATAACAAACTAACTGACCTTGTTAACTAACTACTGCACGTGTATGAAATGCATTTTATATTCATAAGTTAGTATACTGTGAAACCCCCCCTCAAGGTGGGAAATATTTGTCAGCAATTCCCAACTTGGCCAATAATTGATGAAACAGAGGAGATTGGACTGGTTTGGTCAAGATGTCTGCTAATTGATGTCGTGATTGAACATAGATGAGTTTGAGGAAACCAGCTGCAACTTTTCCCTGATAAATGGCAATCGATTTCTATGTGTTTTGATCTCTCATGGAAAGTTGGATTCGATGCAAGGTGAATGGCAGCTTGATTATCACAAAAAATCTTGGCTGACTCAAGCTTGATCCCAAAATCCAGTAGCAAATTATGAAGCTATTAAGCTCACTTGATACACTAGCCAATGACCTGTATTTAGTTCAACCGAACTCCTAGAAGCTGTTGGCTATTTTTTTTATTTCCAAGAAATAAGAGCATCACCTAAAAATACTAAATATCCTGTAGTGGACCTTTGAGTATCATTGCAGCTCCACCAATCAGCATCTGCATATGTAGACAAGTGAAGACTATTTGTAACTAGAAAGAAAAGACCCTGACTAGGAGCCTTTTTGAGATACTGAAGTAGGTGATGAACAACATGGAGATGCAGAGATCTTGGACTTGACATGTATTGACTTAGTTTAGTGAAAGCTTAACAACAATTTTTTTTTATTTTTAGGCCCCATCATAATGCCTTTATTCAAAACTATGATGTGAAAACTCTAATTACAGCCTTGGAAGAGAAATCAAAGATTGTGGTATGCAATGATACTAACAAAATAGTGATGAGACTAGGTCATGGAGGATGGTATTACTCTAATACAATATTGAAATTATGGGCTTATGTAGGGAAGGAAAATTGAATAATATAATATTAGATTGATATGGTGGATTGTAATGTGATATGAAAGACAAAGCATTAAACCAATTTATACTAGCAATAAGGTCAAGTACTAGATTCCTAGTATTAATCAAATAAGGAAACAAATAACTAAATAAAGATAAGATAAAATCCCTAAGAACAAGATAAGATTCCAAAAAGATAAAATCCCCCCAAAAAAAGAAACACAATTATATCCTAATCTACTATGCACCATTACTCATATACCATAAAATATTATATTATAAGTCATACAGACACCTTCACATTTTGGAAAAATATGGGAAAGAGAATAAAAGGAAAAGCGAATGTATTGAGAAGTGAGCTCTTTCAATTTTTCCCCAAAAGGGATAGGTGTAAAAACAAGGTGTGAGATAAAAAGTATATGAGCATTACTTATTCGTTTGGTTTTTGACATCTCTTTCTACTGATGATCATTCCATAGTCCATACTACACTCTTTCCTTTTTCTTCCAAGGTTTCCATAAAGAAAAGACATTTGTGAGCTTTTCAGCAATTTCTTTATAGCTTGCTCAAGTAAAAGCACTCTTTTACTAAAACATAAAGTTGGTGCAAATTAAAGGTGCTTTTAATCAAGCAAGCTTGAATGTAATTTTTGACAAGCTTGTACTTGATAGCTCCAACAGTGAGACTTGGACTCCATTGTCTCTTATGTTTAGGCACAATCATATTGTCTTTACTTAATGGTAGCCTCAAAATAGAAAGGAAAAATTGTAGTATGGACTATAGAATGATCATGGGTAGGAAGAGATGTCACAAATCAAACAAATAAGTAATGTTCACACACTTTATCTTACACCTTATTTTTACACATCCCTTTTGTGAAAAAATTGAAAGAGTTCACTTCTCAATACATTTTCTTTTCCTTATATTCTCTTTCCTTTATTTTCTCAAAAAGTGAAGGTATATATATGACTTATAATATGATAAAGTTGTGGTGTACGAGTAACGATGCATAGTAGATTAAGATAAATTATGTTATATTATTTTAGGGATAAATGTGTTATCTTATTTTTAGGGATCTTATCTTTTATGAACCTTATCTTATTCTTAGGAATTTTATCTTATCTTTAAAAAGTTATTTGTTCCCTTATTTGATTAAGATTAGGAGTCTAGTGCTTAACCTTTTTCCTAGTATAATCTAGGTTAGTGCTTTGTCTTTTGTATCATATTACAATGCACCATATCAATATAATACTTTATTATTCAAAGTCTATTTTCTTTATTTTTCCTTCTGTAACATCCTAATACCAATACCTTAGTATATTCTGAATATACAATAGTAAATAGTATTAGACACGTCACTTCTAACTTAAGAACAACATTCTAAATTCATAATAACCATACACGTTATTATAAAGAGCCAAAAGGAAAAGAAAAGATCATATATACAACATCAGCCTCAAAATGACATAGTGTAATACATAAAACTTTATACAAACTAAAACAAATATAATAATATATAAGTTCTATTCAAAAGCAAATAAAAACTATCTATTCTATTCGCTTCTTCTTCTTCTTGGAAGAGTCTCGACCTGAATTTATCATGAAAAACAACAAACTGGGTTAGAATTTGCAATTCTCAGTAATATATATATACTTAGATGACATCATGATAACTCCAATTGCTTCGGAGAAAATAAACCATTTAATAACATCTAGAAAGGTGACAAAAATAAAAAAAAAATGTTCCTTTCTCTTCTCGAGGCAAAGCGTTCAATTATTACATAATTAAACATTCACAATGAATAAACTTATTAATAATATATTATGATTGCAACAAGTAAATGAGTCACTACTCATTACCAGTGGAATATTAACATATTCTCTCTATATAACATTCACAAAGCAATACATAATCTATATCCATAATTATCCTCTTTTCAATGATGAACAATTGCCTATACAATTGTAAAACATCATATTCCTTAGCAAACTATTTCTCTCACTCCTTTGCCCTTGGTAGAGAGATTTTCTCATTACTTTACTATGACAAAGTATTTTTCTCACTCTCTTATCACACAAATCCATTCTTAACAAAGATAAAATAACTGCCTATACAATTGTTATTGAAATGCAAATGCTTGTGCATTCCCATGCCTAAGATATGCCCTAAGGTGATGATTATGATATGTGAATGTGTTATGATAGTGTTTGTGCAATGTCATGAAACTTGTATATTCCTAGGAACCCTAGTTCCCTTGTATTTTTCTGGGTATGAATAGAATATATTACCTCCTTAACCTACCCAGTATAGAGGGAATGTGTACCTCCTTAACCTACCGGTAACCCTAACCTAAGGTGATGATTTAGGACTAGATCAATTACCTACAACTCTCCGGCCAAATGATTGTCCACATCATATAAGGTTATAATACATAGGAATAGCAAGTGTGTGAAACTATGTAGTGTTATATTCAACTCCCATATGCACACCACAAAAACTCATCACTAGCTCAACTCTCACATTAAATGAGCCAAACAACATACACCTTATCATCACATCACAAGTGATATCGAGTGCAACATCGTTGCTCTTCATTGAAGTAACATACCTATGTCATTCCACAACCATTGAATGCACAAAGGCCTATTCTTTTACACATATACTAGGTGGGTATTTCTTCCATGAAATATTCCTTATAGTATCTTAACTAACACTAAAAAGTATGCATAAAAGATCCCAATAAGCAAGAAACTCCATTTCCTGAAAAAGAAACACATAAAGCATTCTGTTTTGGGGCTCTTGATCGCCCATTTTTTCTAAGGCTTAAGCGCTCCATGATAATAAAACCCTCCTAGTTTTTTTATTATTGGGCACTTAGTCGCTCAACTTTTGAGTTACAAATCACTCAGCACTTTGGCTCTCTGCCCATGCACGATTAAGCGCTCACCTTTTGGGTGCCTAAGCGCCTAACACACCTTTGCTCTCTAGCCTTAAGTGATTAAGCGCCTAACTTCTAGGTGTTAAGCACCCAGTACCAGACTTGGATACCCTATTCCATTAAACTCCCACCCAAACCTTGGCCCCTAAAATAAGTCTTGGATGGTTTTCAACCTCATACATGGTCTATAAACATATTAAAATTCTCATACACATCCTCAAATCACCCATATAATGAAACAAGAACAAGTATATTAAATCTCTCATCCCAAAATTCATTTTCCCCAAGCACAAGATAAAGGAGCTTTATGGATAAATACATGCTCTAGACCACTAATAGGCATGTCTCAATTCATTACAAATCACATCTCAAGTTCCTAATGAGTTCACCCAACTCAAACCATTGAAAAACACCTAAAAACATATTTTCTATCCAAGCAAGCATGCACCATGCATCAAGAGGATATAGAAAAGGAAAGAACTGAATAAACAAACACCCCTACCTCTCAAGTTATGTAGTTGATACTCAAGCTTTCCTCTTATTTTTCCTTGATATCTCTTATTTCTCATTCTTCTTTTCCTTCTTCTCTTCTCTTCTTTCTTTCCCTTTTCTTTTCTCTGTTCTTTCCTCTAGTTCAATGTGAGAAACAAGAGAAAATGAAATAGAAAAGTCAAAGATAAAGGCTGAAAGGTGAAGGGCAGTGGAGAGATAAGGATGAACCAGATATTTAGCTGAAAACTTTATATCTCTTAGGAATACTTTGATCTCACAAAATCAAGTTTCTTAATTTCCATAGGTGTTATGAAAAATCCTAGGATTCATCTCAATCCTATTCTCACCATTACTTAATCTTCCATACACCTAAAACTGTCACTTAAGTTCTATTACTCTTCCTCAAGTTAAATTAAACCTAAAGAAATAAGATAATAAGCTTACAAATATCTACCTTAACCTGTACTCATTACCAAGAAATTCCCCATCCTTTACTTGATATCTTCACAAATTCTCATAATTTTTTAAGATATCTGCCTATTTAATCTGATTCTTAAACACTCACTCTGTGTTATTAAAAATACTTAACTAACTCAATTAATTCTTCAAAATTAACCATATCATATTCTATTCATATATGACCTAGAAATAAATTCTTCATATTTATTTCCCTTATCTAAATAGTTTAAGCTACTTTTTTGACTATTAATAATTATTTCTCACATTCAGTGATATAACAAAATAATCCAACTAACTTAAAAAGGTTACCAAAATTAACAGATAACTTATACAAGAGTTACTGAATTTCTATAACTTTGATTAAGACTAATTGGTTTGGGAAGATGTTACAGCTTCCCTATATAAACCCTATAATTTCAACCTTGTACCAAAGCAATACTATCCTTCATTACCTACTCCCGTCATTACTTTGTTAGTATCATTCCATACTACACTCTTTGCTTTCTCTTCCAAGACCGCCATTAGAACTTTTCACATCATAGTTTCTAGTAAAGATATTATGATGGGTGTAACGCCCTGAAAAATATGTTAGGCTTGTATATGGTTATAGAGATAACCTAATACTTACTTAACATGTTTGTATAGTTTGTGACTTTCTGAGTATGTTTAGGTACTTTGATGTAACATTATGTGAGAATTATAGCTGTTATTTGCTCTGGAAGTGACTTAAACTGCTTAGTTAGTGGAAATAAATGTGGAGAGTTTGTTTTCAGGTCACAAATGTGTGGTTTGTGCTACAATTAAAGTTTGAGATTTATCAGAGTTAATTTGACATTTTTAAACATACTGATCGTGTGTTTTTAATGCTAGATTGACCCCCAACAAATATAGAAAAATGAGAAAATGGTGTAATAAGATTTTTAATGAATTTTAGGATTTATTTTGAATCTGTTGGAAGCTAGAAAACCAGATTTAATGAAATTTGTGCGTTCTTAGCAGATCGAGATTTTAGTACCTATATTGTGATGAGCCAAATTTGAATCCTCTATATATAGTCACTCACGGCTGAGAGTGAGGAAAACAAAAACAGAGAAGAGAAAAAAGGAAAACGTGAAGAAGAAAAGAGAAAAAAGAAAGGAGAAAGAAGAAGAAATCAAGAGGCAAGCAAGGATGGGAGAGCTTGGATCCATCATTGGGCATCTTCAAGACCTTGAGATAGGGGAAAAACCTTGTTTTTAACTCATCTTCTTATTTTCTTTATCTTGTTCATGAGTTTTGAAATGATATGAAAGTTAGGTTTTTGAGTGTGATTTTTGGTGCTTTAGCTTGAACTTGTTGGAGAACGTTAGAATGACTTGTTTTTGAGTTGTTGGGTGTGTGAAAATAGAATTCCAGCTCTTGTATCCCTTAAATCCCACTTGAGTTGAGTTTTGGGATTTTAGATTTTAAGTTGGATGATTATCCATGATCTTTGATTTTGAGTGAAATTGAAGTGGATTAAGAGTTGCTATGTGTAGTTTAATCTTGTTAGAGGTTGGAAATCACTTGAAATCGAGTTTTGAGTGATTGGAAGAGGGTCTAGTTCTAATGAAACAATACCCGTATCTGCAGAATTTTGCAGAATGCAAGTTCTGCTTTGAGCGTTGCAGCATAAGGCTTGGCACGTCGCAGCGTGAATGAGATGCACGCCCTGAAATTGGGATTCAAGTGATGGGTGCCGCAGCGTAGAACTTGAAGTGTCGTGGCGTGTTAAAGAACAGGGATGCGTGCCACGACGTGGCACATGAGTGCTGCGGCGTTGGCAGCATTGTCTTACTAGTACTTAAACCCGAGGCTTGGGCGCTGCAGTGTGATACAGGGTGTGCCGCGGCAGTGCCTAGGAGCAACTAGATGTAGTGTTGGATTGCCTTGGAATCTTCCAATGGTGGAGTTTCTTCGTTTATGCTTCTTTGTGAGTATTGAGACTCTAATAAGAGTATTTAATGAAATGATTATGTGGTGAATATAAATCAATTGGTATATTAGTTATTGTGGTATTTAACATCATTGTATTTTGTATTAGTAGTTAGGAATGTAAATCAATTGACATGCTAGTTATTGTAGTAATTGGTATTATTGTTGTTTCGTAACTATGTTGATGAGGTTGAGCCCTCATTGTTGACAATCATAATGTGATTTTGAATAAGAAGGTAATCAATCATTCTTATCACAGTGATTGTTGTGGATGATCTAATGTGATTTTGAATGAAAAGATAATCAATCATTCCTATCACAAAAGTCATTGTTGTGATCAAATATGATTTTGAATGAGTATGTAACCAATCTTTCCTATCATAATGATCGTTGTTGAAGACGGTGTAGTTGATGAGACTTCTCTACCCAGAGAGGGTGATCATACATGATTGTAAGTGAAGAGGTAACATACCTTCCTAATCATAATGATAAGTTGAGGATGGTTTTTCCCTCACACCCTGTGGTTTAGTTGGAACTGAGTTTCTAGTACTTGTTCAAAGCTTATGGAATCAGGTTCCTTTGTTTTGTTTAAGGCTCATGCATCTCATGACATTACTATGGAACTGGGTTCTTGTAAATGGTATATACATTATGCATTATATATTTAGGTTATTGCATAGGCATAAACTCTAGACATAATTTGGCATAGTATGGCGATTGTATGAGCGATTACTATCATGACATAAAACCATGACATTGCAATTGTATGGACAATTGCATATCTCTGAGATGGAGATGTTGTGTTTGTATCGCTGAGATGGAGATGTTGTGTTTGTATCTCTGAGACAGAGATATTGTTGTTGTGTCTCTACGATGGAGACAATGTTTTGGTATCTCTGAGAGGGAGATTGGGTTTTTTGTGAGCGTGGCAATTTCTAGAAGACTGTTTGTAGTAAATGAGTTTTTATACAAACCTATAAAATGAGAATCTATTTCAGGAAGAGAAAGGACTTAATTTTGGCTTTTGCCACCTTTGTAGCTAGCTATGTATAAGATTTGAGTTTACAAATGTGTTTTCTTTGAAATAGCTAGAATGATTGTGATGACATGGTTTATAGATTTTATCTACTGAGAATGTGTGATTCTCACCCCTTGTGTGCGTTTCCATGATGATTCCAGGGAGAAAGTCTTATGGAAAGAGAAGACGAGTAGGAGCGTGAAGTGCTTAGCTTAGTATAGCGGAGTTATTTCTTTCGAAATGATATCTGTATTGTATTTATGAGAAATACTGATGTTGTGTAATAGATATATTCATTTGTGGCTCATATTTTCTATGTATACATGACTTTGTTATATTTGAAAATGTTTAGTAGCAGTAAGTAGCAGTTCTGAATCTAATCGCTATAATATACATTAGCTATATTATGATTATTAAATTCGGGATATTACAATGGGACCTAAAACTAAGAGACAATGTTGTCAAGGTTTCACTGTTGTAGCGATGTATGAGGTTTTCAGCTATTGCATTCAAGCTTGTTCGAGTAAAAGTAATCTTCTTTTAAAAAAGGAAGTTGAGAGTGCAAAAGTTACTTTTACTCAAGAAAGCTTGAATGCAGTTGCTGAAATGCTTGCACTTGATGGTTCCAACAACAAAACTTAGACACCATTGTCTCTTACTTATAGACCCCATCATATTCTTTACTTAATGGTAGCCTTGTAAGAGAAAGGAAAGTGTGTAGTATGGACTATGAAATAATTGTCAGTAGGAAAAGATGTCAAAAACCAAAGGGATGAGTAATGTAACATCCTTATTCTGATATTTTGATATATTTGGCATATATAACAATAACTAGGAGTAACAATGCTACTATAGCTTAAAACCTCAATCTAATCCTATAAAATTCATTCAAATAAATAATTATGAAGAGTCACGACAAACTAAAAGTTATATACATACAACATAAGCCTCACAAGGCACATTGTAATACATAACTTTATACAAACTTAAAGCTGTGTAAATAAATACAAGTTTTACATTACTAAGCATAAAAAAACTACTCTAGTCTTCATACTTTTTCTTTTTTACTTTGAAAGGGCTTCCACCTGGATTTACATGGCAACACACAGGGTAATAATTCACAATTCTCAGTATAAGTAACTAATACCAAAGTTTGACTATACACAATGAATAAACCACACTAGAAACATAAGATTATGCCTTCAACAGATAAATGAGCCACTGTCCAACACTATCAGAACATACATACAATTCTATGTAACATTCACAAGGCACACTATAATCTTAACTCGCAAGTATAACAATCAATAATATTGAACAACCGCCCATATAATTGTAAAATATCATCGAGCAAGCAACATAACTGCCCATACAATCGCCAACAGATGCAATACTTTATGTTATGATGTATGGTTATGCTCACACAATGTCTTAATAATATGATTATGCAATGCTAATGTAGATTTTAGTTTTTAAAAACACATATTACTTGCTCATTTCCAGGAATCGTGTTCCCTTGTATATACTAGGTAGGATAAGCATAAAAGCCTTAACATTACTTGGTGATGTATGGACTCGTTCCACTCACAAAAGTAATAATACTAATACCTGCCCCATACACCAGTAACCCTGACCATAGTAGTCTTGCCCGTTACGAGAATTTAGGATCCCCTATCTCTTCAAGGTCATTTCCTACAATTCTCTGGCTAAATGATTGTGCACACTATATAAGGTTACAATACATAGGAAATAACAAATAACAAGTTTGAAAACAAAAGATACAAGGTCATTTTAAAAAGATACACACTCTTCACAAGATTCTTCAAAACCAAGTGAAGAGCAACACTAGTGACTTGAGACTTCACCTCAACTTATCACATAAGCAATAAATCCCATGTCACTAGCATTTTTATATCTAGCACCTCACATCATCACTTTACAAGTGATTACATGGCAACCTCAAGTTGCTCAAGGTTTTAAACACTATCTTATAGCATTCTACAACATTTGGATGCCCAAAGTTTCACCAAATCCTCGCACAAGGTCCACCCTAACCAAGTGAAAGAGCTATAACCAGAAAACATGCACTCTTGGCTTAACTCTACCATATAAAGGAACCAACTAATGCCTCTAGCAATACACAAGGCTTAACCTTGATAAATAAGGAAGTATACACCTTTTATACATCTTCAGCTCAACTTTAAATCTAAAGGAGCAACCTATGCATACAGGTAGGCGTACCATACCAAACAAACTCATACTAGTTATTTCTAGTACATCTTCTCATCACTTCCCAAGTGACACCAAAAGTAACCTCATGTTGATTAAGGTCCTAGGTACTCACCTATGGAATTCTACATCTCAAAGGATGCCTAAGGTTTCTCAACTCTACCCTATGGAATTCCACCACACTATGAATGCCAAAAGTTTACTCAACACTACCCTATGGCATTCCACTACACTATGAATGCCTAAGGTTTACTCAAACTTCCATTTATGCAAGGTGGTTATTCTCTTCAAGAAATACCCCTATTAGTGTCTCAACACTAACATTCTTGTGTCTAGAACCTCACACCATCACTTCACAAGTGCTTCCATAATCAACCTTATCTTGAACAAGGTCCTAGGCACTCATCCATGGCATTTCCACCACTTGTGGATACTCAAGGTTCTCATCAACCAAAAAGGAAGAAGGAAATCTAGCAAACTTTCAAATCATGCTAACCCTTATCACACAAAGGGGCAAGATCATGTTTCTAGAACTTCTCATTGCTCAACCTTAGCAAAATAAAAGAGTAGTTGTCTCACACATGCTTTCTAACTCAACTTCAGTCATGAAGGAACATTCTAAGCACCTAGACAATTGTAATTGGCTCAACCTTACCCATAAAGAGAGCAAAACATGGCTCACACACCATGCAAACTCAACCTCAACCTATAAGGAAGCAACTAGGGCTTTAAGCTTTTTAAAAATACCCTCGGGAAAAATTTTACAAGTGTGTCATAGCCTTACATTTCAAATCATCAATCTCATATCATGCCATCATGTGTAAGGATAAAAAATCACATAAGGATACAAGTCTGGGCAAAAAGCTACAGGGGTGCCGCGATTTCACTTCCAATAGTGTCGCGGCTCCCTATATGTTTTAGTTTGTGCCGCAGCTCCCTGCTCTATAGCTGCAAAACCCTATGTTTGCAGAGACAGAAGTGTCGCGGCTCTCCCTCAAATTTCTAAGTTCTCCAGAATTGTTCCAGAACTGTTCCAGAACACTACCTGAGCTTGACAAATTTTCCACCATTCAAAGGGTTTCTAATCATAGACATGATCCTTAAACACCTCTAAACATCAAACACATCACATGTGTGATTTTTAAACCATTTAAGCATGATTTTTGGGACCAAAACCCTAGCTCTCATACCTATTCTTCAACCTTCAACCCAAGTAGTTTTATGGATACAACTAGGATTCAAGCCATAAATCATGCATAGCTCAACTCAAAAACAATTATTTTTCAAGATTCCCAAGAGTTCCTTCAACTCAAACTCTAAGAAACTCATCCAAACTCATATCCTATTCCAAACTCACAAGACAACATACATGGAGAAAGGAAGAAGAAGATGGAGGAATAAGATAGAAAAGACCCTTACCCCTTGAAGATG
Source organism: Ormosia semicastrata (assembly GCA_029884595.1). Classification (NCBI taxonomy): domain Eukaryota; kingdom Viridiplantae; phylum Streptophyta; class Magnoliopsida; order Fabales; family Fabaceae; genus Ormosia; species Ormosia semicastrata. The sequence goes on along the minus strand of JAQQTO010000036.1, from coordinate 7,285,505 downwards.
AAGCTCACACTTTGGCCTTCCTTTTTCCCTTTCTTTTCTTCTCTTCCTCTTCTCTTCTTTCCTCTATTTTCTTCATTGCTTCCTTGCTGAAGACCCACGTGAGAGAGGGGAGAAAAGTGAGATGAAATCTCACTTTAAGGATACGCACAAGGGGTAGTTTGGTCCTTTTGCTAAAATTTTGCATCTATTAAGAGCACTTAGATTTTACCAAATAAAATTTCCTAACTTTCATAAGCATTAAAATAAATCCTAAGATTTATCTCAATCCTAAATTCACCATTCTCATAAGTTGTCATATTTGCAACAAGTCAATCTAGTATTAAAACACACTTCTAATATACTTAAAAATACCAAATGACCTCAATTAACTCTCAAAAATTAACCATATCGCATTCCACACATTTGTGACTTAGAAATAATTTTTTCATATTTATTTCCATTAGCTACGCCATTATGCTAATATCTGAGTCATTTTAAGCTACTTTTCATCTTCTGTGTTACAGCAAAGTGCATAAACTAATTCAGATTATCATAAATTTTAACAAGTATTTTATACTAGTATTATGCTACCTCTGTAACTATATATGAGCCTAATATATTATCAAGGGTGTTACATCTCTCCCCTCCTTTTTAAGATTTTTGTCCCCAAAATTCAGTTTATCTCATATCATATATGATATCATACTCGAAAGGATCTCACATTTCCTTAGTGATATCTTCTTGAACTTAGCCATCAATAACAACTTAACTTGTACTAAACCTATAAGAATATCATGATTATTTTGCAACTAATGGCACACACAAAAGGATACTTTGCATAGGATTGAAAGATTGAGCCTCTTCTGTCCTGACTAAAGTATACACCATTCTTGGAGCTTGCAATCTAGGGTTGGGCATAACTCCCTGCCTCTGCAGACACCTCCTAGCATAATGCTCCGGTTGACGACACACCAAGCACACCACACAAGGTTTATCGCCATGTGATCTTTCACACACAGGGTATTCAGGCTTTAAGGGCATTCAATTAACTCTAAAAAATTAACTGTATCACATTTTACACATTTGTGACTTAGAAATAAATTCTTCACTTTTTTTCATTAGCTATGTCATTATACTATTATCCGAGTCATTTTAAATTACTTTTCATCTTTTGTGTTATAGCAAAGTGTACTCTAAACTAGTTCAGATTGTCACAAAATTTAACAAGCATGTTAAACTAATATTTACCTCTGTAACTATATATAAGCCTAACATATTATCGAGGGCGTTACAAGTAATGCTCATATAATTTTTATCTTACTCCTTGTTTTTATACCTATTCATTTTGTGAAAAAATGGAAAGAGCACACTTCTAAATATATTATCTTTCCCTTGTTTTCTCTTTTCCCTATTTACCCAAAAAGGGAAGGTGTATGCTGGACTTACAATATAATAAAGTTATGGTAAAAAAATAATGATGCATAATAAATTAGGATAAATTATGTTGTGTTATATTAGGGATGATTTTGTTACCTTATTTTTAGGGAATATGGATGTTATTTTTTTGGAATCTTATCTTATTCTTAGATATTTTATATTAACTTTAATAAGTTAATTGTTTCCTCATTTGAATAGAATTATGAGTCTAATACTTAATGTAATTCTTATTATAAATAGGTATTAGCATTATGTCTTTTATATCACATCATAATACATTATCCCAACCTAATATTTTATTATTGAGAGTATTTGTTCTCTCCTTTACTCATTCCCAATCTAATCCCAATAATTTCAACCGAACACTATAATTCAATGTTGAAGACATGAATAGTTGAGAAGTTGATTAAGTTAAGATGTTTAGTTTATTTTTTATTTATATTTAATCATAACTATAAGATTTTTCCTTTTCTAATCCCGAGTATATTTAATAAAAAATTGTAGTATAACTTTTAAACCAAAGGGTACATAAATTGGCCCCTTATTATATATATATATATATATATATGATATATCTAATGAAATAGTTTTTATTGTGAGAGGATAAAAGGAGTAAATCTTGACCATATAATCATACATGAATAGTCAAGATTTAAAATTACTTAAAGGTCATGTGACTACTTTAAAAAGTCATATGCATTTATATTCTAATCTTGACCATTCATATAAAATTCAATGATTAAGATTCACTCATCTTACTTCTTACAATAAATACTCATCTCACCATAATAAAATCCTATATATATATATAAAACAAGGTTGTCACAGTTAATCATGTGACCGTTAAGGTTTCAAAATGAAAATAAGAAAAATAAAAGTTAAGAGATCAAAATACTTTTTTGTTACCTAAATAGCATTGTTCTATTGTAAAGTAATTCTAAAAATTGACATACAATAAGCACAAGTTATAGGGGTGCAGCCAAATAACAAGAAGCCGTCATAAGATTGCTGTGGATGTACAATGTGTAGAAAGAGCTTCAATATAAAGTATAAATAAACAACTTAAGAACACAACTAAAAAAATGAGTAGAAAGGGTTTTAATATAAAATGCAGCAAATGTGACAGATCAAGACATAATAAGTCAACAAACAGTGGTGCACCTTCTAAGTCATAGCAGACATCTCAACCTACACCTCCCTCTTTTCGATCCTCTCAACATGCACCTCAGCCCTTTTAGCTATCCTAGAGGCTGACTTCAATGAGCCTACTTGCACCTTAGCCAGCTCACTTCTCACAAATGCATACTTGATACTTCAATGAGCTAACCTATGACCAATACTAGATAAAGAATTAAGGTTAGTATTAAATTATGTTTTTGTCACAATCTTTTATCAATGATTCCTAAACTCCTATTTATTTTTGTCTTAGATGCTTCTAAATATCCGATTTATTTGCTTGAATCTGTATATATCTATCTATCTAAAATATAAAATTATTTATAATATAAAAGTTCTTCCACTCCACTACCATTGTCACGTGTCAGAACCAAATCCATCCTCTTTTTAACTTCTCATTTTCCATCATCATATTTTGTCTTAATTAAGACTACTCATCTTTCATTCTTTTTTTAGTTTTAATTATTGCCTTTATCTTCTTCTTTTAAAAAAAAATAAAGGGAAAGTCTTAAATTTAATATCATTTTATTCATTTTCTCTTTTAATTTAAGTAACAAAGTCTAATATTTTTTAGAAAATCAAAATATTACATGTATAAATTAAGTTAAATATTAAAAAAATTGTATCTATTTCTATTAATTTAAGTAATTTAGAAAAAATCTCAAGTTCAATTTTATTTCATTTTTTCTTTATTTAAGATTAGTTCACGTAACAAACTCTGAGTTTCTTTTTCAGATTTTAGAAATTAATAAAATTTATTAATTTCCTTAAAAAATATTATTAAAAGCTTATGATTCACATATTTAATTAAATGCTATAATTCTTTTCTTATTTATGCACACATTTAAAAGTTAAAACTTAAATAATAAAAATATATTTATGGTAAATAAGTTATACTAATTTCTTGTATAGTTAATTTAGGAAGATCACATTTTTGTTCTTATCTTAAGTTTCATATGTGAAAAGCATTTATTTTTGAAGAAATTACATTGATTTCTTCTTAGATTTTGATCTAATTATACTTGACACTCCACTTATTTTAAAAATTATATCAATATTTTTTGATATTTATATTATCATTACACTAATATCCTCTTGAGATTTATATTATCATTAATTACACTTACTTCCATTGTTCGTCTATTTAGAAGAAGTCAGTGTAGGAGTCAAACAAGAGGAGTATTAAGTGCAATTAGGTCAAATTTCAGAAAATGTTAGTATAATTTAGTCTTTATATTTTTAATTGGCATGGATAATAATAGGGACCTAAAAGGGGTTTTTTCATTTTCAAAGGAGAAAATGCATTCGGGGGTGATACCTCCATCATTAGTCGAGGGACGAACACCATGTGAGCTATTGTTCATAAAAATTATTTTTAACTAGTAAGTAAGCCACGGGCATGCTTAATTTATTTTTTAAAATTAAAGAATATTTAGTTTTAACTTTAAACGTAATAATAATTTTTTACATTGAAATTCATTAAAAAAACTTGAAATTTAAAATTTTATAGAATATAATTAAGGAGAAAAGAATCTAGTTGATTGAAGAAATAATTGTTAAAGAGATAATTAAAGAATAAAACACATATAAGAAAAAGATAAGAGGAAATATTAGTTAATGACATACAGAATGTGAAAATGAGAGTATGATATAAAAGTTATCACTTTTTAAAGAGGGTAGTCTGATTTATAATAAGAAAATGATTAATTCTCCTAACTCATCCTCTTAATAATCCTCCTAATTATTAAATGAAAAAAGTATTGAATACTTTTTATATTCTTAAGATATTGATTGCATTTAATTTTTTATTCAACACTTTTTTTATTAGGTAGTAGGAGAATTATTAAGAAGATATAACAAAGCTCTTTATAATATAGTCGTTGTTAAAGATTTGATTTTAAATTTTTTTATTTGAATTTATCACTCAAAATATTACATGAACAAATTAAACAATTTTTAAAAAAGTTACATATACTACTATTCATTTAACTAACTTTTGAAATTTTTATATTTATTAATTTTTAGTTATTTCCTAGAAAATAACTTTATAAAATAATTTATGTAAAATAATCTCGAAAGTAATTTAATATTAATAAATCTAGAAAATAACTTAATAGAAAATAATTTAGTTATTTCCTACCAAATATTTTTATTTGGTCAACAGTGCATAACTTCCAAGGAGACAAACAACAAAGCCAAAAAGGCCCAGCCCATCAATACAACAACGCAACGAAGAAAGACTTCCGTAAGCGGGAGGATGCTTGATGGGAAAAGTTACGGACTGCCAGCGCAAAACTAGTTGGAAGCTACGGGGTCACATGACTGTGTTCCATTGAATAATTCTTAGACTGATATGATTTATCAACTTATATTTTTTATTCAAATTATTATTTAATATATATAAATATTATTAAAAATTTATATTTTATAATATTTTTTTACTGTTTTACATATGTCAATATTCAATGACGGACCTAAAATTCTATTATGAAATTAAAAATTCAATAAATAGCTTAATGAATATTCATATGATATTAATAAATTTTTTATCGAGACTTTATCTATATTTCATATAAAAAAAATTACTATCATAAAAATTACTTGTTTTAAAGTAAATTACACAATATTCAAAAATAATACTCACCTTCATTAATTAATCAAATTACATACGGACCTTAAAAAAACGTATTTTTAAAAAAAAATATCAATTCTTTTTAAAAAGATAAATTAATTGATCAAATTGTATAATGAATATTATCGAGTTAAAATCATAAAATTTTTAACATATGATAAAAATTGTTAATAAAAATTTTTTATCGAGACTTTTTTTGAAAAAATATATACATATATTTCATATATTATCGAAAATTTGTAATCACTATCATAAATAAAATTATAGATTTTAACTTAAATTTACATTTATATAACTTGATCAATTAATAAATATAAATGTCATTTTTAAAAAAAAATAAAGACATAATATCATCAAACTTGTAAATTTATTCAATTTTAAACAGACAAAATTGTAAATAATTTTAAAAGTAAAATTAATAATATAGTAGTATAATAATAGAAAATTTGAAAAGTCAATGGGGGCACATGTCCCACTTTCATTAACATAGATCTGTCGCTGTTAATAATAATTTGAGTGTTTTAGATTATGTCTAATTAAAAATTACTCTTCTTCCATGAGCTACGAAACATAAAGAAAGGACGAAAAGCTACCAGATAGCATCTAGGCGAGTACTTCTGGTATCCATCTAAGATTTCGGTACTCCCCACTGTCCCCAGTCAGGCAACCTCTCCTTGTCCATGAGAACCACATTTACAAATTCCACTCTTCATTTCCTTTTCATGTCAAGCTTCAATTTATTATTATTTTTTTTAAGGACCCATATCTAGCAGTTCTAACTCTATCCTTCTGAATCTTTTATGTTATAGGACTTGGTGGAGACAAAACCCAAGCGAATGGGAGGAGTTTTGAGCTAGCCAATCGAGCAACCTCATGCAAAAGAGAGTTGGCCACCCTTGACGCCCACAGAAAATCGTACTCAAGGAGGGCCTGCTTGAGAACTTGAATATCATCAATGATTAGTGCTGTGGTCCAGTCAAAGGAGGAGCCTCTGCAGAAGCTTGTGTTTGTTCGAAATCGTATTTAATTCATCATACACAAATGAGACTTTTTTGGGCCGTGCTTAGTTGGGTCTTGGGTTTGATGTCACTTATGTAATGTGTAAGGTGTGCAGGATCTAAATTGTAAAAGGAAAATTACTCAAATTATACACATGTTACCCAAGCAAATTACATTTAAAAGATGGCACGTAACCCATTTGAGATTTTTCTTTTTCTCTTTTTTTTTTCTGGAGGTGCAACTACCAAGGTTAGAGAGGAAGGATAGGTGATCTAGTGGAGAACCGAATATTCAGCATGACTTACCAGGATCAACTGAGCTACAAGTTTGACAACTATACATTTGAGATTTACTTAGTATGCATATAAAATTTTAGGTAAATTATTACTTAATCTGGACTAGGATTTGAGTCCAATAAGACAAAGTCCAATGACCAAAGGGATGTGACCACCTATCCTCAGCAAAAGGAATGATCCCCCTAGAGAACCAATCACAAGTCAACAAAATGAAAGCTTGGGATATTGATCTTTGTGCTACTTTGGATTACCTGAAACTAGTCCCCCAAGTTCCTATTGTGCATTGTGATTTGGCTCAACAACATCCTCTATGAAAATATCTACAAGGTTGGAGACTTTGGATTAAGCTAGATTCAAAGTTTAACTAATCAAGTCTTCATTAGCCACTCGTGTCATTAGGGGTTTAATTGGTTACATATATACCTCCAGGTTAGTAGTCTCACAACTTTCTCTTAATTAAATAGTAGTAGTATACAACTTGTCCAGTTAAATCTCTCTTGAAATTTTTTTTAACTTATTCAAATATAATTTCTTAATACAAATATCAATATGTTTCTTTATTTCCTCTTTATGAACCTTTTAATACACATTCTAAAATATGAAATAATTATTAGTGTTCAAATTAATAAGATTGATTCTATTTCTAGAAATTTTTTCATTAGTTTATTTTGTATTTTTTTTATGAAAAACTAATTATTTAGTTAATTTTTGTATTAAAAAAGTGGCCAACCCGATCATCCGAACCAAATCAATCCATAGATGTTCGGTTCGGTTTGGTTCAGATTTGGCTATCAAAAAATACGAAAACCGAATCAAACCAAACCAATTGATTTTGATTGGTTCGGATTTATTTTCCCTCAAAAACCAAACCAAACCACCCACTTACACCCCTACTTAGTTGGGTCTTGGGTTTGATGTCACTTATGTAATGTGTAAGGTGTGCAGGATCTAAATTGTATAAAAGGAAAATTACCTAAATTATACACGTTATTCAAGCAAATTACATTTAAAAGATGTCACATAACCCATTTGAGATTTTTCTTTTTCTCTTTTTTTTCTGGAGGTGCAACTACCAAGGTTAGAGAGGAACGATAGGTGATCTAGTGGAGAACCGAATATTCAGCATGACTTACCAGGATCAACTGAGCTACAAGTTTGACAACTATACATTTGAGATTTACTTAGTATGCATATAAAATTTTAGGTAAATTATTACTTAATCTGGACTAGGATTTGAGTCCAATAAGACAAAGTCCAATGACCAAAGGGATGTGACCACCTATCCTCAGCAAAAGGAATGATCCCCCTAGAGAACCAATCACAAGTCAACAAACAAGCTTGGGAAGGTGCTATGAAACTTCCCCCAAGGCTCACTCCTCTATAAATATCTACAGTAGCCATGAGGGTAAGGACCTTTTTCCCGCCCCTTGCACTCATCTTGCACCTTCACTAACTTGAGCATTAGAGTATCTTGTATGTGCCCAACCCCTTGTCAATGCATATAAGCTTGAAGGAGGTTGTTGCAATGAGTGGTTCTAGTTTAAAGAGCCTAACAACCTAAGACAGAACATTAGTGTCACCTGTGAGAATCTGATAAATTGTTATTCCCACCTCTCACCATGGCCAACACTAGCAGAAGAGTAGCCACAAACTAGAAGTGAAGGCCTCAGTAATAGCGAATCAAGCTTACACAAGCCCCCATCCTCCCAGTGTATTCATTTCATTGTTCACCGAGTAGAAACCCTTGCTTGAGGGCAACTTGCTCCCTCTTCAGTACTACAAGAGGTAAGGGCCTCTAACCATCCTCCCACCAACCAAGAGCTGTATGAAATGTTCATCCAACAACAATGGCAATTGGCTGACATACTCCAAGTAGTGACTCAGGAGCATATGGCTAAAAATAATGAAGGAGATGGCGTGGATCATGGAGCACAGACTGACAAGAAGCCTCGTATTGATAGACAGATCCGTGTTGACCGCAAACTACAAAGAAGGCAAGAACCTTCCTCTGCTTCAGGCCCCTCGCATCAATGATGTGGATTTTCCACTAGTGCACAAATCATTCAAGAAGTAAAATAAGATCATTCCCATGAGGATCGATTGATAGTTACCGAGACTATCAAATTATATCAATTTGTAAGTCGATTCACCAAATTACCTGTAGTATAAAGCACAACTGGATTAAACCATTGGATCACTTTAATTAAGTAATCAGATTAATAAGTTAACAAGGGGGAATTACAGAATTAATTAAACAAAAGCAATTAAAAATTGTAAATAGAATTAAGTAAACAATCAATCCAAGGAAATCAACTAATCTTGAATTTAATCCATCATTGATCACTAAGAATCCATTCAATTGCTAACCAAGTTCTTGGTCTTAGATCACATCAAGAAGCCTTTAGATGATCCATGAATTCTCTACTAGATAAGTATCCAGAATTTAATTAATCAAGGTTAAATGAATTAGGCACTCATCTAATCTTAAATTAATCTAAAACTCAGAATTCAACCAAGCTAAATAATCCTACAAACAACTTTGATGTATTATTTGGTCTTTGTAATCCTCATTAAACATGTGGTAGTTATGCAATTATCATATTAACATCTAAATCAAATTCAGTAATTCAATTCAGATTTAACAAAATCAAAAGAGGTAAAAGAGAAACTTGATTAACAAGTAAAAGAGAAACTTGATTAGCAATTAAATGTAAAACAATCAAAAAAAGATCTCAGAAATAAACATTAAGATAGTCAATCCCTAAGATTAATTAAAAAGGGTCTAGCTCTCCATAGATGGAAGAGAAAAATAGAAAAGAAAGAAACTTTGAGAGAAGGGGAAGGAAAAAAGATGAAGAGAGGAAGTACAAGCAATAGCGGCCAGAATAAAATTAGGGTTAAGTTTTGTGGCTGTTGTTGTTTCTCAAATAACTATCTCTAAAATTAAAAATCCAAGTTTGCTGTCAGCTTAGGGTTAATCCTCTTCCTTTTAACTTTAATTGGACACCTAATTTGTATAATTTGAGCTTAGGATGAGAGAGTTATGCCCAAAACATTCTTAACAACTCTCTAAACCAGTCAGCCAACTTCAAAGAGTGAAAACACCATCAAAATGTCACAGTTTTGATAAGTGGTCTTCATAAGAGTTGAATATTTGTGTCTTTAACTATCAAATGGCACCGTTTTCAATTCCATATGACACCTACAGTCCAAATTATGGCCCAATCTTTGCACATTATCCAGGTTCTAGTGATAACATCTTTGTATGGACTTGGTGGCCTAATCTGATCTACTAGACATTCGATTCAGCCTTCGAGCTCTCATGAAAGTTTGTATAGCTTTTTTTCAACTTTTCTACAAGTTAAAATTCATAACTTTTAGATGTCTAGAACTCAAGTTATGCCCAAAATATAGAAACAACGTAAAATTCCTAATAATACTAAAAAATATAATTAAGCTCAATTTGAACCCAAACTTATAAAATGTGGTCAAAACTAATCAATTAAACATATAAGAGGTACAAGAAACTAAATATGAAGGTTAACTAATATACAAAAATTGTGTTTATCATCGATACGATTACTAATTCTTACGACAATACTAATTATCTAAGTGATTGAAGGCGATAAAAATAATAATTTAAAGCAAGACAAGAGATTAACTAATAAAGCAAGCAAACAAATTAAGAACGATAAAGTTCAACTAAGTTGTAAAGGTTTAGGACTAGGAATTCGCTACAATACCCACTATGATGAATATTGACTATATCTTTGCTAAAGATCAATTATGTTCTTGAAGGTGGTTTGTCCTATGTTATTTAAAGTCTAATCTCTTGGCACTAAAAATGTGTTAAAACTCGATTAATCTCATTCTCATAGTAATTGATTGAGTTAAAACTCATTAAGTTCCATGACAACTGCTTTGCTTCTTAAAGGATTCAAGCCTATCTTTAAGTCTCAAATCCTAAGTTCAATTCTTAGATTTTCAAGTAATTCGATTTCATCTCTTGATTATTCATCTAATGCCTAGATCATGTAAATATGGCGCGTAACATACCATAAGTATTAAACATACTAAGAATGAATCAAGAATAATAATTTTCATTAATAAAGAATCAAGTCAAGTATTCGACATAGAAGAGTGAAAAGTTACATACTAATCCTAGAATCCTACAATTTAGAAAATTAGCCATACCCGTACATGGCTATTGTAATACAAACAAGAACAACAAATGAGGAAACAATCATGATTCTATCTAAGAAGAAGAAATAAGATGTCTTCAATGATTGTCTCTTCAATGATTGCCTCTTCAATGACTTCATCATTTCTCCTTGAACTTGTCTCAAACCCTTACCTCTAGTCTTTGGTGAAAAGCTGCGCAATCTCTTCATCAATGATTACTTCCTTTCTCCTTGAACTTGTCTCAAACCCTTGCCTTTAATCCTTGGTTAAAAGCTGCCCAATCTCCCCATACTTGCTCTATTTGTAGGGAATTTAACCTAATAAAGGTGTATCTTATACTAAATCTCCTTAATTGATCTCCCAAGAAATAAAAAAACTTAAATTAAGAAACTTGAAATGCGTCTCCTAATTCACACATGGGGTACCCTGTGTGGCACACTAGCATGATCTCGACACTTCACACTGGGCCGTGTGAACTCGCAAGGGGTACCCCGTGTGAACTCATAAGGGGTACCCCATGTGAAGTTTTAGAGTAGGAATTTGCTCTTGAGATCTACATGAAAGTTGTAACTCTCCTCTCTAGCTTTCTAATGCCATTTGTTGCAACTACCTCTAAAGGGCGTCGTGCTAAGAGAAGGCAACCAAAAAAGTTGAAAGTCATCACTAATCACTTTATCCATTTAAAAACGAAATGGTATAATTAGATAGCTTTAAAAAATATGATTTGTACCCAAACGCGTCTCCTAAAAACTAAATCATTTGTTCTTGATTATCGGAGTGAGCTTGTCCGAGGAAGAATGAAGAAAGTTAACAGAATTCCTCCAAGAAAACAAGACTTGTTTGCTTGGACGTCTGCTAACATGCTCGACCTCGATCCCATCTTCATCTGTCATCAGTTATTAGTTTCCCTAAATGCTAAATCGGTGTCCTAAAGGAAGAGAAAAGTAAGACCAGAGCGATAGAAGGTCATAGAGGAACAAGTCAAGGAGCTCTTCAAGGCTAGCTTTATCAGGAAGTATCTTACACCACTTAGTTATCTGATGTGATTTTGGTTAAGAAGTCCCCAGAGAAATGACATATGTGTAAAGATTACACATACCTTAACAAAGCTTGCCCTAAGGGCCCTTACTCACTACCTAACATAGATATATAAGTTGGTGGATGGATCTTCTAACTACCAATACTTGTCTTTTATGGATACCTATTCCATATATAATCAGATTCCTATGCTTCCAAAAGATAAGGAAAAGACAACCTTCATCACTGAAAAAGCCAGATATTGTTATAAAAGGGATGCCTTTTAGGATAAAGAATACAGGAGCCACCTACTAACAGATGATGAATAAGGTGTTTGAGGACTAGATTGAAAGTGTGATGGTAGTTTACATTGATGAAATGATTATGAAGACCCCAACCATAGGTAACTATGTGTCTAACCTCACAGAAGTGTTTGCGCAATTGAGGAAGCATAACATAAGGTTAAACACAGAGAAATGTGAGTTTGTGGTCCAGGCTGAAAAATTTATGGGGTTCATGCTAACCAACAGAAGGATTAAGGCCAATCATGATAAATGTCCAGCTATCATTAGTATATAGAGCCCCAACTCTTTGAAATAAATTCAATAGCTCACTGGCTGGATTGCAACGCTTACCAGGTTCATCTCCAAGTCAGCTCAAAAGGCTCTACCCTTATTCAAGCTCCTAAAGAAAGGCAAATACTTTGAGTAGACCGTGGAGTGTGTGTGTTTGACTATGCTACAATGAAGTTTGGTTTTGATAATAACAAACATGAAGATGATAAGAAGACCAAGTCCAAAAGTCTCACAAAGAATAGCTTTAAAGAATCTTTTTGTACGGAGCTCTCTTTTAATATTTTATTATTTTGGAAGAAAAGATAAAAATGTCTTTTTATTAAAACCCAAAGTTCTAAATGTTTTTAAAAGAAATTAAAAGAGTTTGGGTGTCTTTGAAAATAAATTTGGAAGTCTTTTGAAATGTCTTTTAAACTGGTTTTAATAGGGTTATTCGAATAAAGTTCTCTTTATTCGAATAAACCAAGCCCAGCTGACTCTGTTCATAACAGAGTTATTCGAATAACTCAATGGTTATTCAAATAACATTTTCAAAAATCCTACTGCGCGCTTCTAATTTCGAATAGGCTATTCGAATAACCTTGCTGTTATTCAAACAGAGGCTTTCTCTAAATAGTTTTTCTTGAATAAACTATTCGAATAACTCATCAGTTATTCGAATAGATCAACTTTCTCAGAATTCTTTTTTAACAGTGTTATTCGAATAACATACATATTATTCGAATAACCCAAATCAGATTGATTTTCACGAAGCTTTTACAAAACGTGTTATTCGAATAACGCAAAGGTTATTTGAATAAACACTGATCTTGATATGGAAAGAAATGTTTGTATTTGTCTTCATTATGAGTTTTTAATGCACTTAACGGATATTTTCTTGAATTGCTCTATAAATAGAGACCCTGGGTCATCTCTGAGCAGTGCCTAACATTCTGATTAATTCTTTGCTTGCTCTAGCTCTGGAATTATAATTTCTACTCTTTTTCTTTTTATGTTAATTTTTTGAGATATTTTAAGAGAGCTTCTTAAGTGCTTCAAGTTATATTATTTACTCTTCAAGAGAGTTTCTTTTCTTCTAATCTTCTGCTCTATTGTAACGAGGGTGAGGTATCCCTCAAAGGTTTGTATAAGAGTGAGGTATCCCTACAGACTGAGACTTTAACACTAGGGTAGAGTGTCCCTGTGTGTGAAAAGTGCTTTATTTTGTAACGATAGCAAGCACATATTGAAACTTGTATTCATAGTGAAAAATCTCGATTATTTTTTAGGACTGGACGTAGACCACAAGTGGTTTGGTGGTCGAACCAGGATAAATATTGTGCCTACTCTTATCTTCTCTATCTCTTTATTTATTACAGTTTAATATTATTGTATATTTTATTATTTGCTGTTCTTAAGCTTTTCCTCTTCCTCTCTCTTTTTCATATATTTTATTTATTAGCTTCAACATTTGTTTTATTTTAAAAGCATTTGCAAAAAATTTCTATTTTTAATTCACCCATCTCTTGAGTATTGGAGCCACTTAGTAACAGTGTGAAGAGACCTTTCAGAACCTAAAGATCACACATGGCACTCCACCCATTTTGACAAATCCAGGGGATGGAGAGACCCTATACCTTTACCTATCAGTTACAACAAAATTCGTTAGTCCAATCCTTTTTAAGGTAACAAATGAGGGTTAAAATCTCATTTTCTTTGTGAGCAATGTGCTACAAGGACTCAAACTCTGCTATCAGAAAATAGAAAAGCTGGCATTTGCACTGCTTGTTTCAACAAGATTGAGACAGAACTTTCAATGTCATCCCATGGTCTTGAGAACAGATCAGCCTATTAGACAAGTCCTCCACAGGCTTGAACTCGCTAAAAGGATGATAGCATGGTTTGTGGAGTTGTCGAAATTCGAAATAGGGTATAAGCCCCGCCAAGCCATAAAGGCGTATGCCCTATCCGATTTTGTGGTGGAATTTACACACTGTTTGACCTTCGACCAAGAAGGAGAATGAATGATCTATGTAGTCAGAGCCTCTAATCCAAAGGGGAGTGGCGCAAGAATCATTCAGAAAAATACCAACAGAGTCACACTTAAGCAATCACTCAAATTTGAGATCCCCACCTCTAATAATTAAATAGAATATAAGGCAATAATAGGAAGACTCCTTATGGACAAAGACCTTGGAGCTTCAAAAGTCAGACTTTGCAGCGATTCTCAGTTAGTAACCTCTAAAGTCTTAGTGGAATACCAAGCTAAAGACCCCTAACTGCAAAGATATCTGTTGAAGGTGAAGTAACTCATGGCAGCATTCTCTAAAGTCGAGGCTGACCAGATCCCTAGAGAGTAAAACCCTAGTACGAACATTCTGTCTAAACTAACGAGTATAAAAAGCCTTAGGGATAATAGGTCTATGCTACAAGAGATGTACCCACTCCAAGTATCTCAAATAACGAGGTGGTGATGGTAATAACAGATGAAGATAACTGGATGAGGCTTATAGCAGCTTATCTATAGAACGAAGCTCTCCTCGTAGACTATGTAGAAGCAAAGAATATAATCAGAAAGGTAATGTGATACATTGTGTTTGATGACAAGCTATACCATAGAAGCTCCTCTCTCCCATTGTTAAAGTGTCTTACCCAAGAGGAAGCCTAGTATGTCCTAGTTAAAATTTGAGGGATATTGTAGCCAACATCTTAGGGGAAAAGCCTTAGCAAAGAAAGCCCTGCATGTTAGATACTTCTGGCCTACGATGAGGGTGGACACCATGCCCTATATGCATAATTTTGACAAGTGCCATAAGTTTGTTGACATCTAAAATGCACCACCTAAAGAACTCTCCACGATATTCTTGCTATGGTTATTTTCCAAATTGGGTCTAGATTTGTTAGGACCTTTCCCTCAAACCCTTACTCAAATGAATTACTTGGTAGTAGCAGTGGATTACATCACTAAGTGGATTAAAGCTGAACCATTAGTCACCATCATAACAAAAAAAGGGTCAAGAAGTTTCTAAATCGGCATATTTATAGGTTTGGGATCCGCAAATCTATTATCACATGTAACGGGACCCAATTCATGAACAAGACGTTTCAGGAGATATGCTCCGACTCCACATCAAGCAACACTTCACCTTAGTGGAACACCCTTAAGCAAATGGGTAGGCTAAAGCCACCAATATGATGATCTTCGGAGGTATAAAAAGAATATTAGAAGATACTAAGGGTAAATAGGTGGAGTAGTTAGGCCACTTACTCTAGGCATATTGGATGACTCCTCACTTAGCCATAGATGAAATCTCATTCAAGCTTGCTTATGGGTATGAAGCCATGATTTCAATTGAGATCGGAAAGCCAAGTTGGAGGAAAGAACACCTCTAAGGCAACCTTAATAACGGATCACTGAAGGAAGTGAGAAGCACCAAAACATGACCTATATCAAGGAAGTCACTTTCAAACTCCGCATTATATTGAGGTACAACTAGCAATTCTCCCCGTGATGGAGTGGAGTGGGAGAACTCATGCTTAGGAAAGCTAGTATCAAATGCAGAATGCGAAGGATGGAAAGTTAGCCACGAACTAGAAAAACCAATATCAGATACTGGAGGTCCTGAACAAAGGAGCATATAAGATTACTGATCCTACAAGAGGAGAGCTACCTAGAGTTTGATATGCCTCAAGCATAAAGGAATATTACAGTTAATTCTCTTTTTATCATTAAAAGTTCATTTTGTAGTAAAGGAGAGTGTCAATGAATGAAATGAGGTTATTCGACGATATGGTGTGTTTTGAGCTATTAATCCACTTTACTCAGACCCTCAACAAACAAAAATGCTAAAGGGACATTGGATTCCTAAAGCATAAAAAATAGCCAAATATGAGACCACGGATCTCAACTTAGGCAAAATGCTAAAATGACATTAGATTCCTAAAGCATACAAAGACAAATAGCCAAGTACAGGATCATGGATCCCAACTTAGGCTACCGTTTTGCAAAAAGAGCTAAGTGTAGGACAACGAATCCCAACTCAAGCTAAAGCACGGACAAATACGTTTAAGGGCACTAAACCCTGGAAAACAGAAAAAAGAAAACAGTATAGAAACATAAAGAGACAATAAAAGGGGAAAAAGCTACAAATAATATTTAGCCCTTAAAGGGGCAATCCTTGTCCTTACGAAATTAAAAAGGCCTATGCAGAGACCAAAACAAAAATTAAAAGAAAAAAGGATCAAGCAGGAGCTCCGCCCTCATCTTCGTCATCATCCTCCTAAGCATTTGCCTTGACCCCTATAATTACTCGTGGACATCCTTGACTGTAGGGGTGAAGGTGGTATGACCTTCGTGGACTAAATGCTCTTTAGCCTGCTCTCCCTACTTTGCTCACGATATTTTTGTTTGAACCTAGGGGTTGCGAGGGGTGGAGAGCCAAAGCCAGAAACTGCCTCATTCAATGGCTCCAAATGCTGATCGCTAGTGGAGCCATGGACATTGGAGTTTGTTTGGATGGCCTCAAAGGATGATGGAAATGCAATCCCCTGGGGCAGCAGTTGTAGCTTCAAGGGCTTGTTTCTTCAAAGCCTTTTTCAGAGTCTTAACATCCCTAGGTTGAACCATATTATATGCAAAAATGACCATGAAAAAAGGAGTAAAAAACAAGTTAATTTATTGGAAAAAATGATGTAACCCTAAAATGGCTAAGCAGAAAATGCTAAGTTATAGAGTTTGAAAAGAATCGCTTTGGACACCAAAACATACCTAAGAAGGCTTTGACCTCGTTAGGAACCTAACTAATTAGTTGAAAGCATTTAAAGTTCTTGCACTTTGTTATTAGGATGAAGAAGTTGTAGGTCTCTTGATCAACCCCTGACATGTTCTCCCACCTTATCTGCATATTCACCTTGTATTAGAAATCTTTGTTTTAGTGCAGGTAGAACTTGGGCACCTGGTTCAGGTGGAGGAAGAATGGAGTATGGTCAGAGGTACCCCACAACTTAAAGTAAGTTTCTTCAAAGTCCTTGTAAGACTTGTCGAAAAGCTCGAAGCACTTATGCCCTTGGTGATTTCGGATGGTGATCTACACAGGTTTGTCATCTTCCATGGACGCCAAGACGTCGAACATGAAGAAAAAGACATTTGTGTACGCCCAACTGTTCGGATAGGGCTAGGAAGGCATCGCCCTGATTCTATTTAGCACCTCGATGTAGAATTTAGGGAACAATATCTAGAGCCTGAGTCTCATGAAAAAGGTCTTATACATATATGTGAACGGAGGCCTCGTCTTCAGCATGTCGTAGATCCACTCGTTCTCATCGTGGGGCTGGACAACATAATTCTCTTCTGGTGTTCTGACCTCCGTTATGTCTATGTATTCTTTGGCATTCTTTGACGTCTTGATTAAGGACTGAATACCCAAGGACTCGTAATGAACCTAGGAGTACTCTTTTGCAGCTGGTGGCGGTGTGAACTTTTTCAAGCACTCATCTATCCCTAACCTCTTCGTACCTATGTCATCTGATGATGGAGAAGGAGTAGTACCTATAGCGACCGAAGAGCTATCATAATTGTTGCTCATAAGACTAAGACATTTCTTTGTGGATTCTGTGAGTTTGGAGTACGAACAAAATCCTTGGAGAATATTCCTAGGCATAAAAGCCCTCACACCCCTTCTGCCTCGAGATTGGAACTCGGCAGGTTGCAACGGCCTCCATCCCCTGGAGGTAGAAGCACCCTTAGGGTCGACGCAATGAAGAGGACGACTGCTCCAAAATCTCATAGAAGACCCTCTTCTCCATCATTCCCTAATTCTCTAACTTCAACCATATTGAATCGTAATTGGGAGCTAAAAGGGAACTAGGGGTACCTTGTGATGGAATAGAGAAAGCTAAGCAAGGAGTCCACTTGAAGCAACGAGTCATCGCGAATAGTGGCCTAAAAACCTTGCGAACTTGCCAGAGAAGATGGAGAGAAATTGATAAACTTTCTAAGAAAGTAAGAATGCGAAGAAAGTAAAAGTAAGAGTCTACTCTCACCGCCTCCTATTTATAGGGGAAGACTGAAGTAATTACCACTCACTTTTGGGGGGAAATGGTCCATCATCATTTAATTTCAAAATGGTTGTTGAGCGCGAAACCCTAACACCAACTGCATGCAAACGAACCGTCACATACCACGTGGCAAAAAGGTTGCTAGTATGTAGGTAAAAAAAAGTCTGCCTAGCAGGCTAAACGTCTCCAACAAGCTAAAGGTCACAGACCCAAGCAACATGGGGCTGCTCCATGATGCAACACAACCAAGGAAGTCTAAGGTCATGACCACAACTAGTAAGTTCGATATTTGTAGTCATCCGCAATCAGTGGTGATCCCTACATAATCGTACTCCATGGTCTGGAGCTACTTAAGCTCGGCTGCAAAGAGTCAAAAACTCATAATGACAACAACTCAAATCCCTAACGACATCGGAGCTCGGCACTTTGATAGCCATCAAAGCACTGACCTAGGGGTAACTGGACTAGGGTTTGGGTTCAATAAGGCCAAGCCCAATGTTTGAAGGGATGTGACCACCTATCCTCAGCAAAAGGAAAGATCCTCCTAGGGAACCAATCACAAGTCGACAAACGAGCTTAGAAAGGTGCAAGGAAGCTTCTCTTAAGGCACCTACTATGACCATAATATCCCTAAAACATACTTGGTCTCCAAGACTTACTCCACTATAAATATCTACAGTAGTCATGAAGGTAAGGATATATTTCCTGCTCATTACACTCATTTTGCATTCTCACTGGTTTGAGTATTAGAATATCTTATAGGTACCTAACCCCCCTCCAACACATCCAAGTTTGAAGGTGGTTGCTACAATGAGTTGGTTCTAGTCCAAGGAGCCCATCAACCAAGGATAGAACATTACCTAACCCTCTTATGATTTGGAGTTTGTTCACTTTGTTGAAATGTGATGTAGGATTTATTCATTAAACCCACATGATGTTTCTTTTCTTTTCTTTTCTTTTTTTATTGTACATGATGTTTCTTTTAATATCGAAGACTTTAGACAAAAAAAATGACATTGAAAGTGACTTTTTTCATATTTATTGGCCGAATAAGGAGATGGAAAACCCTTAAATGAGTTAAGTGTAGCTTGTCTGCCTCAAAAAACACGTAAACCAAGTTAACAAACCCCAAATCACTTATAGGTTAAGTATAATTATCTAAAATAATTTAAACAAATTTAGTTGAGTTTAATATGAATCTAGTTAAATTCATGTTACTATGTATATGTTCTAATATTTTTCCCCTAGTGACAAGTGTGAAACCCTGCTTTTAGCTGCTTATTTAGGACCCACGTCAAAGTAAGGAGTGTTCTCGGATTTATTATGGCCCTATCCATATTTTGGGTCCATAAAAGACCATCAATGTCTAGTTTTTTCAATTTCATATAGCAATGACTTCCCAATTATGAAGGATTTGAATTGAACATTGAACCTCTGAAAACTCCTGGGAAAATAATTATATTCTCTTTTGAAAGCAAAGGGCAAAAGGAAGAAAAAGGCAGGCTATGAGAAAATGAAGGGGGAGCAAGTGGGTTTACCAATATTCCCACCTTTCACATAACCCTCCCTCTTATCTCTTATGAAAAGCTCTTAATTCCATTGTGGATTGGTGGGTTGCTTCTTTGTTGCTTGATTCTGTCGCTTCAAGTGGTGGGTCATGAAATGAACCCTTAAAACCATACTATTCTAATTTCTAAGTATTACCTAAAATGCCTTTCTGCTGAAGCTCTATTTTCCTTGTTGGCATGTGTTTGTGAGCTGTGACACTTCTTTTCCCAACCTAGCACCGACAGAATAATTCAAACATTATTAATTAAAAGCACAGTTCATATATTTTCTTTTCTTTTCTTTTGTTTTATTTTGGTTAGCTAATACGAACTAGTTGGTCAGTTTTAGTTCCACAATATTAATTATTAGACTATGGACAATAGTATATACAGGAATCATATTATAATTTTCATTGGGTCTGGATTTCATCACATGTAAAAGACAGAAGTGGGAAAGAAAAGAATAGGAAACAGAAGAAGAAAAAGCTTTCACAATTATTGACGAAGGATTTTCTATAGTGTTAGCAAGCTGTATTTTCATTCATCCTTTCCTGACTAAAAGCCAACTCAAAGTCCACTACATGGAAAGAAATAATTTCTTTCCGAGGATAAACACAACTAACTTTATTATTATTATTTTAAAAGAAAGCAATTTGGACAAACATATATGGTTCTTGCTACAAGAAAATAATATGGGAGTTGACGCATCACGCATGTGTTAATAATATGTTGCAAAATTTTCGTTCTTCCTTCCTTCATTTTTCTTTTTAATGTTTACACTAGACACAAACTTTTTTGCTTCATGAGAGGATGAATAAAAATAATCCCAACGGATTCATAAAAAATTAAAAAAAAATAATTTTTTATAATGAGTAAATTTAGAAAATTTCATTTTTTCTCTCTTTAATTTTTTATGAATAAATATAAAGATGGCAGCAGCTAGGCCCAACAGATTTATGTATAACAACACCAAGACTGTAACCACTAATCACTAATGCCTCTAATATATAAATCAACAAAATTTAATCTCTATATTTCACAAGCACAATGCAAGTGCTAACTCCAACTTGCAATTGGCTGAATCATCTCTTGTTTTTTAAACTTCGCATCTTCACGGTTAGGTGGTATTGCAGACATGTGCTAAGATCAAGCAAATTAGCAAAGTACAACCTGTTGCGTTTGTTATATGAGCATTATTTGGTTAAATGATGTCAGATTTTGTTTCTTAATTCCTCCCACATGAACTTCCATAGTTATACAAGTGATATGGATCCAATGCACTGCGTGGTACCTCATTGACCGAGTCAAAGTACAACATCACCTAATAATGATCATAATACACACATCAATGCCACCTTCTCTACGTAGGTATTAGCATATGCAATGCAATAATTACCAAACAGGAGATGCTAGCCAGTACTCCCTCCCATCCATGCCACACCAACTAGGTCCGTTTTAAGTATATACTTACCCCCCTTTAACTACCAAATCAATACCCGATATATAGTTTATCTTGAACTCATAATTACTTGAATGAAGCCTTTTTCTGATACACAACACATTGATTGAAGAATATTTGGGAACAATTTTAGATATTATTCCAATATTAGATTGAAGACAATTTGATTGTAACTCAACTTATGCATAAGTAACATTTTTTTCATCTTTTTTTTAAAAAAAGAAAATACTTGTAGAATTTCTCAATTCGTAAAACAGCATGGGTTTGTTCATCAAGCAAAGAGAGATATGAATAATGTTACATATAGTAATTTGTCTTTGTGTAAAATGTCGACATGATTATAAAAATAAATTTAATAACATAAATATATGAGTAATAGTACTGAAAAAGATATATATGGACATGGTCTTTCATTTTCTCAACTCTTGTAAAGGAAAAATAATAGAGGGCATTAATTAATTATAAAGTAAGTTAGCATAGCAAGTCCATCGTGTCAATGAACTGACTGGTAGATATAATTAATGCCACTATAGCATCAGATGATTAAGTGGAAGGCACAAAAAATTACATAAAAATTATCTAAAATGTTTAATTAGGTTTGCGAAGTTCTCTTTCAAACAAATCCTCTTGTTTCTCATATTAATTATCTCTTTGGAACATATAAGAATTCAAAATTAAAAGCAGTTTTTATTTCATGATTTCACTCAAAAGTTTATTTAGGAAGCAATTAAGGAACCCATCAACCAAGAAAAGAAGTGCCAACGAAATCTACTGGCAATTAATTAGGCAGAAACAAGTAGCCCTTGAGGGACCCCTAAATTGTTGAATTTTCCAATCTTTGTGTTTTTTTATAACACATTATTGTTTCTTCAAAATGTTTTTGTTTTTGGAAACCAAATTTAAAATAATTTTATTTTGCTCATCAACTTAGTCTCTATCTTTTAAAATATAGGGTGTATTAAAAAAATAAAACATATTTTATAACTGTTAAGGAAAAAATAAGAGAATAAATTTTCACAAAAACCATAATTCATTATTTATTATTTATTAGACTAATTACATATCATTTAGTAAAAATTATAACTTTTAATAAAGGTCTACCACTAACATTATTATCTATAAGAAGAATATTAAAAACATATTTTTATTATATTTTTTTAATATATTTTATGTTACGCTTCTTTCAACACATTATCTTCTATAATTAACTATAATTTTATAATGCGAACATAGAAAATGCAATTTTAAGGTACCAAAGCAATCAATTTTAACACAACATTCATAACTCGAAAGTTGGTTATTAGCAATAACATGATTTAACCATCACATATATTAGCCAGCATTTGTGTATAATATTCAATATTAAAATCATTTGTGCCGGTTTTCCTTTTCCTTTAAGAGCTTGCTTTGTTTTCTGATGTGGATTTCTCAACTTTTCAAGTGAGACTGTCCACAAACGAAGCAATAATGTTACTAGAACTCTTTTTCGTTGAAGATCCTACTGTTGACACAGAAATGAAACAGCAACTACGTATAGTTGGTATGTAAGAGAGAGAGAGAGAGAGAGAGAGGCGCCAAAAGCAACTGATATATATCGCGAGGGACCATGCCAAAAAGTTGGAAGTGAAAGAAAGCAAAGGCTTACCATTCTCTGAAAGTGAAAGCTTACGTTACTGAAATCTCAGCCAAAGCCAAAGCCACCTTTGGCAACTTTTCAACTTAAAATTATGAGAAAAGTACAAAATTTGCTCCTTCAACCAAATCTGATGGACTCCACACCACATTCTTATGGTAAGGAATAAAGGGTTCCCTTCTTTGCAAGAATCTTTCTTTTGCTTTTCCTTCTGAAGCTATGGCTTCCCTTTAGAGTTTAGGCCTTCTAGAGAAAGAAAATAGAAGGAAAAACATTTTCCCGGGAAAAAAACAAATGGAAGAAAAATGTGTCAATTCAGTTATGACTGAGAATGCTGAAATGATGTCAGTTTGTGAGAGAGCACAGTACTTTGTGAGTTTTGGCCTTTACATTTGCTTTCGACCCTTATCACCAATTTGTCTTGGTATGGTATGGACAGATAAAAGCTGATACCTGGGAAAATGGTTTCTATGCTTCAGTAGGATTTGGAGACTTACTATTGGCAAGTTTCTGAATGTATGGTTGAAAAAAGTTTGGTTTTGTTCAATTGGGTGGCCTGTGCAAGTTCTGAAGGTATTTAAATTTTTGTTTTCTTCCCATTTTTTATATTTTAGTTTTGTTTTCTTCCTATTTTTTTAAAGTTCTTTATATTTAAGTTTTTGTTATTCATATTTTGAATTTAGCGCAAGAACTAGACGTAATGAAAAAAATTAGTTTTTACGATATGGGTTGAGTTCGTCTGGTTTGTGGAGGACTCACTGGGAGTTTGTGGTGTGTTTGGGAGCAACTAATAAATATCTGCAACTATAATAATCAGATTTGCTTGGTTTTGGTTGAAACAGAAAGAAAAGACACTGTACTCTAGACGCTACTACACTCTTGATTTGTTTATTCAATCTGCTGGGGTAAACTTTTCATGTAGTTGAGTTATAGCTAAATTTTTCTCAAGTGGTTATACATTTTTTTGTTGTTTTCCATGAAATAATGAATTTCTTTGGGACATCATCTACCTTGAAGAATTTTGCTATAGATTAACTCCAAATTTTGAGTTCATTCGCTCTATGGATTGTAATGCTTAATTAGTTTAATTCAATAGATTCTTACACTTATTTTATGTCTGTTTAAATTAGCATGCCTTCTTGTAATTGCAGGGCTTCTACTTGTGCTCCCAAGCTTCAATTTTGAGAGAATTTTAATATTACTCAAGAACTTTTTGAGAATATAACCAAAACTCTCTTGTTCATTGCATGCTTTAGCTCTGCTGCTGGTCCTGCATACCCTGCTAATGGCAAGTAGACACCATCCTTCAGTGTTTCTGGTGTTGGTTACTATTTTACTTTCTATCTATCATTCAGAGCAACTGCAATCCTCCCAATCTCAAACCCTTCTAAGAATTCAAAGGCTATTGAACTTTCCTGCTGCTTTAAGCAGCTGGAATAACTACACAGACTTTTGCAGCACAGATTCAAACTCTTCTCTCACTGTAGTATGCTATGAAGACAACATAACCCAACTTCACATAATAGGTGAAAGAAGAGCTCCCCTTCAAAATTTCTCAATAAATTCCTTTGTCACAACACTGGTAAGGCTTCCCAGTTTGAAAGTCCTCACACTGGTTTCTCTTGGTATATGGGGTCCATTGCCTGGTAAAATTGCTCGTTTGTCATCACTGGAAATAGTTAACATGAGTTCGAATTTTCTACATGGTTCCATCCCTCAGGAATTTTCATCACTGTCAAATCTCCAAACACTCATTCTTGACAGCAACATGTTTGCAGGCCAGCTTCCTGATTGGCTTGATTCACTTCCAGCCATAACTGTGTTAAGTTTGAAAAATAATTTGTTCAATGGATCTCTACCAAATTCGCTCGGTAGCTTGGAGAATTTGAGAATTCTATCACTTTCCCATAATCACTTTTATGGGGTGGTACCTGATTTGAGCCATTTGACAAATCTTCAAGTGCTGGAACTGGATGATAATTCTTTTGGACCTCAGTTTCCTAGGCTTGGTAACAAGTTGGTTGCTCTAGTACTAAGAAACAATAGGTTCAGGTCTGGTATCCCTGCTGAAGTGAGCTCATATTATCAGCTTGAGAGATTGGATATCTCATCAAATACATTTGTGGGGCCATTCCAGCCAGCATTGTTATCACTTCCTTCTATTACTTATCTGAACATTTCTGGGGACAAATTAACTGGGATGCTTTTTGAGAATCTGTCTTGCAATTCTGAACTTGATGTAGTGGATTTGTCCTCAAATCTTTTGACTGGGAGTTTACCTAGATGTTTACTGTCAAATTCCAGTGATAGGACTGTCCTGTATGCTAGAAATTGTCTAGAGAAAGCGAATCAAAATCAGCTGCCACCACCCTTTTGTCACACTGAAGCCTTAGCTGTGGGAATATTACCTGACAGAAAGAAACACAAACAAGTGTCTAAGGTAGTTCTTTCCCTTGGCATAGTAGGTGGGACTCTTGGAGGAGTAGCACTTGTTTTGCTGATTTTCTTTATTATTAGAAGAGGAAATGCCAAAAGCAAAATGAAGAATCCTCCAACAAGATTAATATCAGAGAATGCAGCTTCTGGATACACTTCTAAGTTGCTTTCTGATGCAAGTAACTCTCTTTCTCTCTCACACACACACACGTGCGCACACACGTGGGTGCGTGCAAGATCTAATTACCTTGTAAATTTTTATGAATTTCTCTATCCACATGCAGAATATTTAGAAAATTCTCAGACATATGCAAGTTTATTGTGCAGCCATTATCATCACCATTAATAATAGGATTTTTTTGTGTAGCCAAAGAAAAATTAAATACCGAAGTTACATGATCACTAAAACGAGAAAAATACTGGAGTTACATTTGTACATGCTTAAACTATGTTATTTAGAGGAAATTTGGTAATTTTATTTATATAATTTAGTTTAGTCGGTTCTTGCTTCTTGGAATTATAAATTTGGCTTGTTGCAGCTGCCCTGTGCCTTTGATCGACAAAAGTTGGTTTTCTATATTAGAAATATACTATAAACATATGTTGGAAAATAAAGATGATAAGGAGAAACTAATTTCAACCTAAGAAATATTCATTGATTTCTCTATTGTTGAAATATATTCATTAGTTGGATATAGGAAACTCATACAGCTCTAGATATAGCTGAATATAAAATGTTTCCCACATGTAAATCTAAAGTTACTTGGATTTCATAATTGTTTGAATTTGATAACAGAAACAACAGATGTTTATTTGCAGCTGAATAAGTTATCAGAATCTTTCTTTATCAATGAAGCCCAACAAATGGTTGGTAATAATTTCTCGGAGAAGATGATATGGAAGAATCATAATTCATTAATGCATTTCTTTGTATCCTTCCATATTAAAGATAGATGACCAACATTTCTTTTTCCTGTACTTAAAGGGTATATTTCTCAAACAAAGAAGTTGGGAGCAGTTGGCCTGCCAACTTATCGAAGTTTCTCATTGGAAGAGATTGAGGCAGCTACAAACAACTTTGGCACTGCTTCTTTTATAGGTGAAGATTCTTATGGGCAGGTAGGGCTTCGTCAATCTTCCTAGTTTTGGCTTTTGAATGCCGTCATAAGAATATATAAGCTGCTGACAAAGTGATTATACTATGAAATACAGTATGAAAGAGAAATTAAGGCAGCTAAGCCATTGTACTAGTATAAGTAAGCAAGGTCTGGATCCTTTCAGTTAGACTTGACAGTAAAATCCATTAATTTTTAATCCATTCAATCTATTCATATTAAAACTAATATAGTCCATCTAATTAAAATAATGTATTTTATTAGATTGAATCTAATAGATTAAATTTAGTTATAAATAGTTAGTAATTAGAGCTGTCAAAACGGGCCGCTCTGGCCCATTTGGGCTAGCCCAATTCGGGTTGGATTATTTTCGGACTGGGCCAGATTGGGTCATGTAATGATTTATTTTGGATCCACCTATTATGATCTAATCCAAAATCAAATCAATTAATCCATTTGTCACATATACTTTCAGTTAATACAATGTAATTAAAATAAACGACGGCAGGAATGCCATAAGGGAGGGTGTTATACCATATTAATGAATTACTCCATTTTTAAGCGTAAAATGTTAAATCTTTCGAATAACTTGACAGATCAATTTTTCTATGACACGTATGCTTTGGCTACTACATGGTCATGGCACCATATCACTGCTTCCCAGCTTATGTATACTTGAATTAAATTCATTGAAAATCAAAGGTTTTATTTCCTTTTGTAGCCAGTGGTATGATAGCCTGCATCAGGAAACTAATTTGATCTTGCAGTCATGATTCAGCTACTTCACCATTGAGCATTAAGTTGTTACTAGAAATTGCAACTTTAATATCTTTAACATTTGTGTGATGTGTGCTTCATTTTAAACTAATGTGTTCGTATATGTCTCAGATGTACAGAGGTCAGCTGAAGAATGGTTCGCTTGTTGCTATTAGATGTGTAAAAATGAAAAAAAGCTATAGCACTCAAAACTATGTGCACCACATAGAGCTGATATCAAAGCTTAGGCATCGTCATTTAGTCAGCGCTCTTGGACACTGCTTTGAATGTTCTTTAGATGATTCAAGTGTCAGCAGAATATTTCTTGTCTTCGAATACGTACCAAATGGCACACTCAAGAGCTGGATCTCTGGTAATTCATAAAAAAACACCATCTACTTTCTCAGATTGGAGGGTGCAAAAATGGTATTATTCTAACAAGAAATAGAAAGAAAGGATAGGGAAAGTTCTCTAGAGGGCATTCCATTAGTAGTAGTTACAAATTCATTTATCTCCTTCTAGCTTTAGTGATCTCAATGGATGACTTACATGAAGTTCTAAATTTGTATTTGAAGAGGCAATACCATTAATATTTTCTGTTAAACCAGTCATTTCAGTATCATATAGTTGTAATGGAAGATTGAGACAATAATGCCATTTCTGATATCCTCCACCCTGACTAGTCATTTTTGCCCTTTACAATTATGGTATTGATGCCTCACATATCATTTGGCAGATGATCATGCTACAAAATCCCTGAGTTGGACCCAACGCATAGGAGCTGCAATTGGAATAGCAAAGGGAATCCAATTTTTGCATACAGGGATTGTCCCTGGTGTATATTCCAACAGTCTCAAGATAGAAGGTGTTTTATTGGATCAGAATCTTGTTGCGAAAATCAGCAGTTATAACCTGCCTTTGTTATCTAACATGGGAAAGGTATGAAGAAAATAGTTGTGAATTGTTATTTTTTTTATGTTGAAAAAATCATGAGTATGTTTGTTCTTTAATTTTCCTTGTAAAATAGTCTTCGGCCTTCGGTTGGTATTGCTTCACCTTAGCTTATCCTTGCAGGTTCGGCATGGAAATTCTTCCAGTGGATTAAAAAACTCTAGCATTAATAAAAGGTGCGTGATAGAAATTTAATCAGGTTGAGTAGCATGCACACAATCTCTGTTAGTGAAAAATAGAACTCATCATACTGTAATTTTACATAACATATGAATGGAAAGGTCTCATCTAGAAAATACTTGGGATATAAATATATTCTAAATGAGTTTCAGAGAATCATCTGAATAAGGTTGATGGTGCCCCTATATATATATATATTCTAAATGAGTTTGTTTAAGAGAATCACCTAAATAAAGTTGATGAAAGTGATTTCTTTTGATGCACGGTGGTGCGAGGGGTGTATACTTGCAAAAGGCACTCTGACGCTCAAGTTAAATCGTGCACAAGGTGGGTAGTGTTTAGAATTAGATGCATACATTTGTATATTAGGATCCTCTCAATTTGTTCCTCTCAAATGGTCAATTGTAAGATAGAGAAAGATACAAAGGTTATAAAAAAAATTTCACACGTATATCTGGGTTCTAGTAATAACTTTCTTTGTGTCTTTCTCTCTCCTATAATTGACACTTGAGAGAGAAAAAACTTAAGAGAGGATCCTAATCCATTTGCTATCTTGTGTGCTATTTATAGGAGCGTCTTGGTATATAAGAATCATAGTTAAATTTGCATTAAATACTATTAATTAGGATAAGAATCCAATAAGATTGGTATTTCTTATAGATGATTCCTCTATTTATCAGGGATATAATTGATTTCCCTATCTGAGAGATTCTATGAGAAATTTACTCCTCATAAATAGGTAGTTTTACGTATCTAATAGCATACATAAATATCTGGGATCTAATTCTAGTGGGTCGGGTTGCTCCTAAACCGCTAACCCGAAACCCGATCCAGAACAATATATATATATATATATATATATAGAGAGAGAGAGAGAGAGCGTATAAGATGAGAGGAGTGTTTATTATAAGAGGTGAAATAAGTGAATCTTAACTATTGAATCTTACATGAATGGTCAAGATTAAAACATAAATGCATATGACTTTTTTAAGTGGTTGCATGACCTTTAAGTAACTTTTAATCTTGACCATCTATGTATAGTTGTATGGTCAAGATTTACTCCTCTCACTCTCTCATCGTCTCACAATAAAAACTCCTCCAATTATATAAGCCCCCTATGTGTGTATATATATATATAGGCAAGCCTTTTTTTAATGAATTCTGCTGTTTTGTAGTGTAAAGCATGGAGATAAGTCTGATATATACGACTTCGGAGGAATACTACTGGAACTCATTCTTGGAAGGACAATAAAGTCAGGGCATGATGTGGACGCTTTTAAAGATCTGGTAATAACAGAGAGTCTGATTCATTTTCCATGTGCCATTTTCTTTTCCATTGCTTTCTTTAAATCTTTCAAATTCATTAATCATTAATACGATATATCTGATGCTTAAATCAGAGTGTAACTCCCTCATCACTGATTCACTAGAAAATAAAGAGTCCATATGAAGTGTTAATATGTTATCAAACAAAAAGGCCAATAATGTCCAGATAATGGTCTTATTATTATATTTAAGAAATGAAACATCAATGACCAAATGGTCCATTTTATTTGATTAATTATAATAGAAACTATAATCTCGTTTTCTGTCTAGTAGATTTTCTCTGTATTACCTTTGCTAGCTATGCTTAACAAATCTATATATCCATAACCTTTGGTTTGAATTTATTATATGTGAACATATTATCTCACCTAAGAGATTAATAAAATGTCAAAAGAAAACTTTTCCACACACAACAAGCAAGAAAAGTTGAGAAAGAAATTGGAATGGATAAGGCTTCTGGAATAAGCAGTGTTTCTGACTTATATAGACATGCTCAAGAGGTATCAAAGTAAATGATCATATTGCTAGATATTGGTAGTTTTCATTATCCATAGCATTTCAAATATAAATCATTTGCATTTTTATGACCGCGCTTCTGTTAATTGTATCATGAGGCAGTTGCAAGCAAGCATAGGAGCCGATGATGAAGCTCGAAGGAGCATTGTTGATCCAGCAGTTCGCAAGGCATGCTTGGATCAATCATTGAAGACAATGATGGAGATTTGTGTGAGGTGCCTGGTTAAAGAGCCAACAGATAGGCCCTCTATAGAGGATGTTTTGTGGAATTTGCAGTTTGCTGCTCAAGTACAGGATGCATGGAGAGGGGATTCTCAAAGTAGCGAGGGGTCACCCGGCTCACCTTCAGAACCTCGAAGACTGACCTTCCTTTAGTGTCAATCCAGAGTTTTTCACTTTTTTTTCTTCTTTTTTGTGTATATTTTACTATAAGCCTAAAAGATTAATGGTTACAGAATGTGAGCTTTATAGTTTACAGCATCAGAATAGTATAAGTTCTTCATGTTGTAACTCTTGCACAAAAACTGCTGAGCTTCTAATGAAAAACTATATTGTCAGGGCTTACACTATGTAACTAAAGATAAAGATTAAAAAAAAGAGAGAAGAAAATTACACACACACTCAAGTTTTTGGGCTGAGAATGCAATTGTCATAGCAGCACAGGCAAAACAACCTAGGAAAAAAATCAACAATTCATTAATATTTGGCTAGATTTGAGCTAGATTTGAGGGGAAGGATAAAGTAGAAAATAAATCTTGCCAAATATTGATGGAACACCAAACCGAACTAGTCCAACATTGTTGATTTTTTTTTATTTTTTCCTTGGTTGTTTTGCCTGTGCTGCTAGGACACTTCAACACTTGCATTCTCAGCCAAAAACTTGTCCAACATTGCACAAAATGATGAGAGCTTTGCTCTATTTCAGAAGCAGCTTCCCGCAGCAGGAAAGCTCTCAAAACAATTTTGTGTAATAACTTCTTACTTATGATATTAATTCTATTTCCCAAGACTAATGGAAGTGTCACAAAGGCATATTGTTTGGCATTTTGTCTGCATGTGCATGTTTATCATAACCACTTGAGTATGTTTATCATATATTATTTTTAAATGTTTTTCTATAATCCTGTACATCCCACAAGTGCTATTTTAGTAAGGATAAATTCTTATGTTCTCTAATAATATTATACTCAATTTACTAAAAACATGACATGTGGATAGTGTTTCATGCTAAAATTTGGGCCTTATTGGGTCAAGACCATTGACAATGGGGACAATGACCTTACACAATAGACAAAAGAAATGTTTCTTATCAAGGGACATAGAGAAGGTCAACTCTAGGCAAGAAATGTGAAGGAAGCTTCCTCATGTCACTAAAATGACCTCTTTGCCGCTCTCATTAGCATGGTACCCACGTTACTCCCTCCTCGTATAAGTAAGGCATTGTAGTTTCATGGTGAACATATTTTCTCGCATACTCCACCCAAAAAACCTTAGCTTACTTGAGCGTTAGAATGTCTTTACAAATACTTAACTTTCTTGTTTTAACACTCAAGGGAGCTACTGGAGTGGGGTTCAAATTCTCTAAAATGTTCACAACATGCTCAAGGTTAAGGACAAAACATATAGCATAACCATATGTCGTTAGATTAAGTTTATAATATTATTTATCAAAACTTGGGGCTAATGGATCCGAAGATTTCCTTATCTTGTGTAAACCTCTGGCTGGTTAAAGAAATAGTGAATCATGAATTTTTCCTCTATTTTGGCAAAAGGAACAGTAGCATATATAGTTTCTACCACTTTGTTGCTTTTCACTCCTACAAAAACTCCTAAACCAGATACGCTATTCTAATAATAACTATACAAATAAAAAGATTACAAAAGGATCAATTAAGATCTCAAATAATGAGAATATTCTCCCAATATATCCTGTAATAATGGCAATATTCTCCTAATATTCCATATTAGATCAATTAGGATCAGGTATAAACAGCAGCAATATTCTCCTAATATATCAAGCGTACTAATAACATGGAATATTCTCCCAATATATCAGTTTGTAATATGGAATATTCTCCCAATATTCCATTAGATCAATTAGGATCAAAGATGACATAATCATTCACAATATTCTCCCAATATATCGTGGGGCTAATAATGGTTCAATATTCTCCCAATATTAGATTACCCCCCTAAGTTGGAGCATGAAGATTTCGAATGCCTAACTTCAATCGAAGAATGAAACTGCACGTCCCAGGGCCTTAGTAAAAGTATCTCATGGAGGGTGGACACAGTAGTTAAAGAGGCTGGAGATGACCATGAATTATTTCATTACGCAAAAAATAAAAAGAGGATTTCAATGTGTTTGAATGTTCGTGAATAAGCAGGATTTTTGGCAATGTGGAGAGCACTTGACTATCACAATAGAGTTGCATAGGGGTGGGATGCTTGATACTCTTTTTAGAGAATACCTTTCACCCACTTCGGTTCGCATGTTGTTTTGGCCATCGAGCGATACTCGGCTTCAAGAGAAAGACCGCGATATATTTGTTGCTTCTTGGTCTTCCAAGATATAGAGAAAGACCCAAAAAAATAATCCAACCAAAAGAGACCGTCGAGTAAGAGGACAAGCAGAATTGAATCGATCACACCATCCATATAATCTCGTTCGCAGTATCTAAAAAATTCCTTCCCTTTGAGATACCGCACACTCGCAAGGCAAAGACACCAATGTTAATCGTGGTTCGCATGAATTGAGAGAAACATGGACACTATAGGAACATTAATTCCGAAAAAAATAAAAGCAAAGATAAATAAGGCGACCAACAAGTCCCAATTGATACTGTGCTGGATTGTCAAGAAATTGTCCTTTGGCAAGTACACTAGATTATGATTTTGCTCTAGCATAGTTTCCATAAGTTTTGCTCCAAGTAATCCACTTAACTAACAATGTCCAGGCGTATTTTCTTTGGCAAAGAAAAATCCCAGTGTGTGATCCGCCACTTCCACTCTAAAAAATATTTCAACAATCCCAAATCCTTCATATGGAAGCATTGACTCAAATAATCCTTGAATCGCGTAATAGATGCATAGATTTTATTTCCACAAATGATCAAATCATCAACATAAACCAAAACCACAAGTTGCACATCGTTATCAATTAAAGTGAACAAGGAATAATCTAATCTATTGACAAAATCCATATTTCTTGAGATAGGAAAGTTTTGCAAACCAAAGAACGAGGAGCTTGTTTTAATCCATACAGATGACTTTCATCGCACTCATTTACAAAAATATTTGGTGGAGCAACAAATTTTATTTTCTTTCATGTACATTTCTTCTTGCAATTCACCATGAAGAAACGCATTATGCACGTCCATTTGATGAAGTTCCCACCCCTTTTGATTAAATTATTAATAGCTAAAACAATTTAATCAAACCATTTTGGCTAATAAGCAAATGTTTCGTGTAGTCCACTCCTTCTACCCGATGGTTTCCAAGAATGACTAATTAGAGCTCTAAACCGCTCTACACCGCCATTGGAGCGATACTTGATCTTTAAATCCACTTACATCCCAAGGCCCTTTTATTTGCTGGAAGAGGGCACATGGTCCATGTGTGATTGTCTTCAAGAGCTTGTATTTCAATCTTTTTATAATCGCCATCTTTCATCTTTGAATCGGTTAGAATGTTGTTGGTTCATGCTTTGTGATCAATCACCGCAATTAAAGGAACATAATATGTTAATATTAAAATTTATCACAACTCACATAATGCGTTATAGGATATAATGTATCACACTTTTATATGGAGGAGTGAACAATTGGATGGGCTCATTTGTTGGAAAGATGAAGTGACATAATTCTGCACGCTTCACGAGGGAATCCTATTACGTTTTTACCGACACCAAGGGATTCTTCATCATTCGTTTTATATTTTTCGACATCATCATCCCGATATACCTCACTTGATGTTGCAACATCTTGAGTGCTTGCCAATTCGATACCCCCACTTCTACAATCCTATCTTCGGTGATTTCTTCTAAGTGCTCACTCACCGTATTGTAAGTTTATTGTAATGGTAGCCTCATCATTCCTTTCGCAACATGTACATGAATTGATCAAGGTTTCATCAAAAATGCAGAGACAAAAGGAAACTCATTCTCAAAGAAATTAACATCTCTTGATACAAAGTAAGTTTCACTATCTAGATCGAAAAGCTTCCATCCTTTCTTACCATGAGAGTACCCCACAAAAACACACTTTTTATATATATAGCAAATTTGTCACCCTTCTTACCTTGATTATGAGCATAACATAGACACCCAAAAACTCTTAATTGATTATATGAAGGTGGCTCTCCATTTATCATCTCATACGGAGTTTTTCCGTTCAACAATGGTGTTGGGGTTCTATTTATTAGATATCCAACTTGTCAAGACACATTCTCCCCAAAATGAGATAGGTAGGTTACCTTGAAATTTCATGAGCACGTGCAACATTAAGGATGTGCCTATGTTTTCTTTCAACTCTCCCATTTTGTTGGGGGCATTCCTACACATGATGTCCGAAAGACAATCCCACGCTCTAGAAACTTCTCAAACATGTGAATTCGGTCCATTATCACTTCAATTATTTTGATTTGTTTTTCATAATCTTATATTTCCACTAAAGCAATGAAATTTAACAATACTTGTGAAACTTCCCTTTATCACACAAGTTAAATAAATCCACACTTAGAAAAGTCATCTACTATAGTCAAAAAATAATAAGCTCCACAAGAAGATGGTGTTTTGTAAGGACCCCATAAATCACAATGAATTAATTCAAAACTACTACTAGCTTTATTATTGCTCAAAGGAAAACTATCCCTAGTTTGCTTTGCCCTCTGACACACATCACATGCTTTATTTCCATTCACACTCCTACCTACATTTGGAATTAATTGAGTGATCTTCATGGAAGGGTGTCCCATACGCTTGTGCCAAAGATCAAACACGGAAAAATCATCAACTTTGAAAGCTTTCTCATGACGAATCCCTATGAAATAATAGAGCCCATCTCTTCGTTCACCCACTCCAATCGGCGTCCTCGAGTACGGTCTGGCCCCGCACAACACATAAAGAGTTAGTGACCCGCACAATACAATTTGTATCATCCGTCATTGGGACACGTGATATTAAATTGCAATTTAATCCATACATATAACACATTGACAAGTTTTAGCCCTCCTTCAAGAGTCACAGTTCCTTCCTTCGTTGCAAAGGCTTGTTCTCCATTGGGGAGTCCCACAGTGGCATCTTTGCACCACCTTTAGCTCACGGAGGAGTCTCAAATCTCCATATATATGATTGGAGGCTCTATTATCAATAATCCACACTTTGCATTTTTACCTGTCATTCTTTCACGTGTGCTTCCTTATGATCGAAGATCCACCGAGTTTGCCATTGCTTCAACTTTGAACAAACCTATAGTTGGTAGGCCTCCCTTTGATCTTGCATCCATTTCTCTGATACCATAAAGAAATAAACCAGTTGAATCATGAATTTTTCCTCCGTTATTTTACAAAAGGAAAATGAGACATATAACACAAGTTCTACCACTCACCTAGCTAAGATCACTCCTACAAAAACTCCTAAACCAGATTTTAAGTATTCTAATAATAACTATACAAATAAAAAGATTACTCTTAGATATTAGAAATTGATCAATTAAGATCGTTGTAATAATCTTTAATATTCTCCCAATATATCGGTGTAATAATGCTTTGCAATATTCTCCTAATATTCCATATTAGATCAATTAGGATCAACAGAAATAATCTTTAATATTCTCCTAATATATCGATGTAATAATGCTTTAAATATTCTCCTAATATATCAACCAAATAATGCGTTAGTATTCTCCTAATATTCTCTTTAGATCAATTAGGATCAATAATAATCTTTTTATTCTCTAATATATCAACATTTAATAATATATATTAAAAATATTAAGTATTACTTATCTCCATCCTCTGGTGCTGGCTGGTCTCCATCCTCTGGTGCTGGCTGATGGAGTAGCTGTTTAGTTTGTTTTGTTACTTTTTCCTTGTTTTCTACCTTACCCCAAAATAAATAAATAAATAAATCAAATCTCAACCATTGAGAGTATTACCCCCAGAGTATATTTTCCTAAGCAAGGGGCAACCATTTCCACATTCAATTATGAGGTGTGATCTTCTGGATATAAACGGCAGCAGTTGTCTCTGTCAAAACAAGCATACTAGGAAACATGGAAGGAGGGCAGATCAGTTTGGAATTGGAACATTGGCATGTACATATAGAAAACAAAGAGGACATGGAATCATTCACAAATGCAAATGGCAACTGGTGGGGCTATTGGTTTAAGACTCTTTAAAGTAGATTCCTTAATCTAAAATAAATTCTTCATCCTAACGTATCAATCGATAGATGATGACATAAATGGCCAAAAGGGACGTAAAGAATAAAATGGAGGGTGTGGGGCAGCGTTAAAGTGCTCAAAGTATGAAGTTTTGTATTCCAAAAAATAAAAAGAAAAGTTTATGAATAGCAATAAGCCACCAATTTTGTGTTGTAATTAAGTGAGAAAAAATTATAGAAAAAAAATATGCATAATTAATGATATAGAGAGAGATGTAAAAAATGATGTGAAAGAAAAAAATAATAAAAAAATTAGAGTTGAATAAAGAATATCATCCCTACATCTTGTTCAATTACACTTTTTCTTGATATGCCAGAGGTCATTCAGCCAATTAATTAATAATTGGTTCATTGTTATATCATGTTAAAATAACCAAAATGATCTAATTACTTATAAGAACATTAATTCAAAAAAAAAATTAAAAGCATACTTGTAATTTATAAGCAGAAAAGGCAAGTTCAATTGATAACAACTTTTATATTCTTATATTAAATAGTATATATATTTCTTTTCACACTTCATCTAATATTATTTATTATATATACTTTTTTTTATCACTTTCTCTCACTCAATCATATTTATCAAAATTGATATAAATAGTAATACACTCTTAAAAATGAGTGTAAAACTATCGTTTTCCAATTGATAAGGTGCTGAGAAGGACTAAATTCATTCAATTGCATGTACACTAAAGTAACTTTAATCTATCTTTCGACCTATTCATATGGCTTTTCATGATGTAGACGACTTTTAACCTTTAACATTAAGTCTAGGTCACTTTGTATACGTGCATACTGTTCGAAATATTGGAGTGTGTAGGATTAGACGTAGCCTAGCTCAGAACAGTAGACCTCCCATTCCAGTAAGTTAATAGATAGACTAAGATAGCTTAATTACAAAAGAATAAGTTCAAGATAAGACTTGGCCAAGGCTAGACGTGTGTATCTAGATTAGGCCCAAATCCACAATCCTATAATCCTAACCTAACCATAAGGTATTAACACATGAAACATATTCATATATAAACTAATATTTTTATTATCAGACTTGTGATTGAATCGGTAAAAACATTGATTTACAATTTACTAGTTTAATTATGATCAAATTGGACACAGACATGATGATAATTAAATACATAATATTTTAATATTATATAATATATTAAATAATAAACTAACATATAATGTATCACATTATGTTCTATAATGGTTCTAAAAATTGAACCGATATTTAAATTGATAAAGAGACTGATTTATTGTTCAATGGTTCAATTTTGTTGAATCGTGGAGTAACCAGTGTGTGTGTCTATATATATATATATATATATATATATATATATATATATATATATATATGATATTTTTATTAATATCAATATTATTTTTATAGACATAAATTGTGTCTCTTTATTATTTTAAGTTAGTTTTATATTTAAAATTAATGAAGTGTATAGGTTAAAAAAATAGATAATTTAAAATAATTACGTATACAAGATTGTCCAACAATTACACACACACACACATATATATATAAAAAGTCCCCTCTCATCTGGTAAATTTTCTATTATTATAAAAAATAAGAAGAGTGAATCTTGATCATTTTTGATCTCAATATCTTTTAATTTGTCCATTATGATATTAGAATATAAAACAACTGATTTTTTTAAGAGAGAGAGTCAAAATAGTCCTATAACAAATTTTGATTTGGTCAACCATTCATATACCAATATAGATCAAAATTTACTTATCTCATTTTTTGTTTTTCTTAATAAAAATTTTCACTAAATATATCTTATATATATATATATATATATATATATATATATTTAATACATTTAATGTTACCACTAAAACAAATAAATGTAATAAAAGATCGAATGTAATCACGATTAAGTCAACAGCCTAATGGTTGAGCGCTTCATGCAATATAAGTGAGACTTGAGTTTGAGTCTCATTATCCCAGGTTCGTGGCATTCTAGCTCTGGACGTGTGACCGAACCAGCCATTACACTGATTCACAATTGAATTGGTAAAACCGCCTAGTCTAGTCTAATTTTCAAAACATTATGTTATATAGTATTTCAAAGTCATATATTGTACAATGAGTGAAACATCTAAACTCATAACATATATAAAAGTTAAAAAAAATCACACTTACAAGTCTAAATGAAACATCTAAGCATAATTGTTTGTCCTGGACCAACTTGGTCGGTCGAACTGAGAAATCAGTGACTCGACCTCTGGACTAGTTTGATTCTTGTTCATTATGGGTTTTCATAATGAATTAGTCAAATTCGGTTACACCTGCGTGGCCTGTTGACCTGCATAGATTGGGTTGACTCAGATTTTAGATAAATAAATTTTTAAAATATTTAGTTGTAGGATTTGAACTTAGTATATGAAAAATCCTTGTGTTTAAATGTATTATGTCGTTAGATCATGTGTTTTTATTGAGTTATGCTCTTAGTTTTCTAATTTATATTATTACCCAATCAATTTAATTTTTGGTATATGAAAAATTCTTGTGTTCAAATGTATTAGGCCATTAGATTGAGTTATGTTCTTAGTCTTCTAATTTATATTATTATCCAATCAATTTAATTTTTCTTATGATGATGTTAGAATATTATCACTATTAATTCGACATCACATAGTATTTTATCATATGAAATATTTTTTTTATAGTATGTTTTATTATATTATTTTTTTTAATATATAGTATTTTTTAGATGAGGATTTTTTTTCTAATTTTAAAAATCGAACTAAACTGGTCAATCCGATTGATTCAACTTTGAACCAGACTTGTAGTTGGTTCACGAGACCAGTCGATCCGATTGGTTCAACTGTGAACCAAACCTGCATTTGGTTCGGTCTAGCCTATCTTGAAAATCAGATTTTAAACCGGTAAACCAATTGAAAATCATTTTAACCATCTAATCAGTCCCGATTTTAGTGCTTGACCAGTTCAATCATTTGTCACAAAATATGGAAAAATGGCTCCCAACGAAGTCGAATGCGGATCTTGTGTGCCAAGAAGGAGCATTAAACCACTCAACCACTTCTGACAATGTACTGCCTATATGCATAATTTAAGTTTTATAACTTACTTTATTTTGTTATGTACAATCAGAAAATTGTATTGGACTTTAACTAATTCGAAGTCAAGTTGCGTCGGATCATAAAAATGTAAAATTCTCACAGCGTTAATTTTTTTCATTTATAATACTCGAATTCGAAACTTTACTTAAGATGAATAAGTATCGAACCACTTAAATCAATCAAACGTTGGTATTTTATAACTTACTTTAATCAAATACAATATAATTCTTTTTTTTAATTACTAATAATAGATAACATTTAACAATATATAATATAAAAGTATTAAGATATATTTATATAATCAAAAAACATTTAGATTAATATATTAATTTTTTATTAAGTAATTCTGTAAAGAATTCTACTAATTTTTTACTTACTTTTTTTATTTTTTATCAGGTCAACACTTCACAATTATAATATTACTTACCAATATTATTAATATTCCCAAAATATAATATTTTAAATTTAGATAATAAAAAAAAAGTATTTAAGATATTAAACTTATATTTATAAAAATTAATAATAATTATACTAAAAATAGCATTATATATATAAACTCTTACGCGATATCTAAAAATGAGGAAATTTTTATTGTGAGAGGGTTCATCTTTATATTCGGGTTTCCCAATTCGACGACTTGATCCGTAGTCAAACCACTGATCCAGTGACTTAGCTTTCTGATTGGGTCAACCCCCAGTCTAAATCATACAATTATACATCCAAGTATTCAATCTATATAAAAGTCAAGAAAGGAGGGTAAACCTTCTCATATCATCATTAAGCTTTATATGTGAGCCTTTATATCTTGGAATTTGTCCAATATTTAACTCAAAAACTGTTTTTAAATAAGTTAAAACCTTTTTCAAAACAAAAATCAGTTCACAACTGACTTTTGATTGGTTCAAACTGACTTTGACTAGTTCTTTGGAATTTTGATTTTCTATGTTGATTGGACCAGACACATGATCGGTTAGCTGATTTTCTAGTTGAACCAGCTGGTCCAGTCTAGTTTTCTAATCAATGATATAAATAATCCTCAAGAGTCTATTCTAGGCAATGTGGGACTTAAGTAAAAGCACTCTAAGTTTAAAGCACTCCCAAGACTCATAAGTCTAACACATACTACTCCTTGGCCAAGAATTCAAGGAAAACACACTTGAAAATTAATAGCAGCAACCAAGAAGCGTTGTTTTACTAAAATGGATGAAGATGAAAGAAAAAAGTTATTTACATGAGTGAATTGTCTAGAAAGACTATTGGAGTTTGACATAGCACAAATATGCTATAATATCAGGAAAATATTTGTTCATAATTTATTTATCTAAATTTTAAGTTGTTTTAATTCTTGCATAGCGTGTACAAGAAACTTAATATGTGTGTGAATCTTGTGCAGAAACTAGTCACCCATATAAGAATATAGTGTAAAATGTGACATAAAAAAATAAGGTGTGCAAAATTATTTTCCTAATATAAATATTTTTATTGAAAAATATAAAAGAAAATATGTGTTAGTATTGGACCATACTAGACCCGATCCATCAAACCCTCTGAATCACATCGAATCATTCGATCTTATACACTCAACTCAAGCATCCAACCTTATACCCTCTACTTGACTTATCCGACCTAATACACTCTACCCGACCTATTCGACCTAATACTCTTTACCTGATCATCCAACATTGTACACTCTACCCGATCATTTGACCTTATACACTCTACCTGACCTATCCGATCATATCTAACTTACTTAGTCTACTTGATGTAACCAACTCCATCACCTACATCTTAGCTCAACACTTGCAGGTCAGATTCTAGAACATTTTCTCATAATAGAATGGACACGTGTTGCTCAGGACACGTAGACTCAATAAAAGTATATATTTCGTCCTAATCATAACAATCATGAGGAGGGGGTGCACAACGCAATGCGCCCCTTAGTACCACCTTTAGCCCTTTTATATATAGCAATAATTTCATCATTTTTAATATTTGTTCTTTCTTAGCCTTAATACTCTCTTAAGCCATATGCTTCATGGAATGACTTAAGCATTGGAGTAACCTTTTTTTTAACATGTCGTCTACGGTCAAGCTAACCACCCTCTGATAGAGACTCAACCAAAACAGATAACCAGGCTCTATGAAGGAACAAGTATGTATCTTGCAAAAATTATTGGATCTTTTTTTTTCTGTCCACAAAAACTTAAAAGGTGAATAGGTTATCCTACAGTCAAGCCAAGGTGAAGTGCAATTTGCAGAAGCCTACTAATCAAGGACGGACTCACATTAGAGAGTGGAGGAACATGTCTCCTCTCACTTTTCAAAATTTTCTATTATTATACAATGAATTTATCATTTTTGTTCTCAATATCTTTTAAACTTCGTCCATCGTGAGGCTTATTATTGAATCATTTCCAAACAACTAAATTCCTTCATATGAAGAAAGAGTCAAAATTGTCAATCCCTCCCCCACATCAACAAATCCATTTGGTCAACCATCTCCCAAAATACCAACCAAATTGGCAAATTCTCCCATAATATATTATTCCATATTTACAACATATTTATGTATTCCCCTTGTTCCTACTAGCTAAATTTTTTTATCAATCATTATTGCTAATTAGAGTGTTAAGAATTTAAGTGTGAATTTTAAGTAAATATGTGCATTAAAGAAGTCCTACATTAGAAATGAATGGATAAAATGAAGATTTTATAAGTAAATTGACTCATGAATTTACTGTTTTAAAGTTTTGGGTTAACATATGATTTTGCCTCTTTTATAGTTGGCTTATTAGGATAGAAGGAGCCCAAAACACTAAGGAAATGAAGCAAAGAACTATATAAATAAATTTACACCACATCTTGACACCAACGCTGTAAGGATTTTTTTTTTAATCATTGGCTAAGAGCAATTAGAATTATCTAAGTGAAATATTGGAGGGATTGGAAGTTCAAACTTCGGTCTTCTACCTTTGTGGGAGATCCTTAAACTAAGTGTACTGCGTGAACATGTGTAGTCCAATTCCATAACTTACCTATGTGTGGACCCTTAGACCAATGGTCATCAAGTCTGGTCTGGTAGTCACTCACTTAATGACAGCTTGTTTGTTTTAAATTCTTCTGCAACCTTTGAAGGAATAGGGATGATCCTTTTTACTAAGTGTACTGCGTGAACATGATGTAGTCCAATTATAAATACCATTTACTTACCTATGTTTAATGGACCCTTAGACCAAAAATTATATAAATTAAAAGTATTTTAAGTGTCTTATTTTTAAATTAAGGTAGTCACTCAAATTTTAAAAAATTATAGTGACAGCTTTTTATTTTTTTTTTTTTTGATTTTTTTAAAATTTTTTACAATTTATTGAAATTCTCTCCAATGCAACTCGACATTTGAAGGAAGAAAGAGC
Source organism: Ormosia semicastrata (assembly GCA_029884595.1). Classification (NCBI taxonomy): domain Eukaryota; kingdom Viridiplantae; phylum Streptophyta; class Magnoliopsida; order Fabales; family Fabaceae; genus Ormosia; species Ormosia semicastrata. The sequence goes on along the minus strand of JAQQTO010000036.1, from coordinate 7,242,303 downwards.
ATACTTCCTTTTAGCTAACGTGTCTTTGAAAGTGTGTCTAATAAATCACAATCACACATTTTGGATGGATCGGCGTGTCACGTTGGTTGGCATCTAAACCAAAAAATGTCACAATGAGTGGGCATTCTACTTCCACTTATATTCGAGTTCAAATCCTTAAGGAAAAGAAAAGAAAAAATTACTCTATCTATATGAATACACATGATCAATGGCTCCGTTTACCAAATGTAGAACTTTCACTTTAAAAGGAAGTTCTAACACAAGAAATGAATCACAATTCCCACAAAACAGAACTGAAAAGAGAGAGGGGGGTGATAATGAAAGGTTCATTCTCCTTCCTTGATACTAATAAATAAGTGGAGAAGGTGGGAAAAAAGAATGCATCTCAATTTTAGCCTATATATTATATATATATATTTATTTATATCATTTTTAAGAAATATGATTGCAAGTGATAAGATGTAAGAATATAATGGTTATTATATATATATTGGTAGCAAGTGTAAGATAATCTGCACCTATTATCACCTCACTTTCAGCTGTACTATTACTAAGCACTAAGCAGCCCCTAATTAATTCTCCCTATTATTATATTTCTTTCTGTAACAAGAAAAACAAAATAAAAATTAAAAAGGCAATCTTGGATGAGTGCTTGTCCATGACACCCTTGCACGTCTGGTTTTACCATCCCACACGCGAAGAGCAGCACAGACTGCACAGTTCTTGTGCTTCCCCACAAAGATAACCTTTCAAGTTTCATACAACAACTATTTTACCATTATCTTATAATATATTCCATCTAACAAACCCCAACAATATAAATAAATAAATAAAAATCAACTTATGCCTATACTGTATTTAATTCTTTTTCATTTAAAAGTTATTATTAATTATTTTATATGCTGTATCTTTTTTATTCTTTTTAATTTTTATTTAATAAATAAATTCATATCTATTAGCACATTTTAATAAATAATTTAATAATTAAAAATTAGTGAATAAAAATAATAAGAAAGTCATATTCTCTCTCATCATTAAAAATGAGTTTAAGTATTTTCTTTCTTCATTAAAATTAACCTCCATTATTCTTTTTTTTATTTATTAAATGAGTTAATTTGAGTTATTAGATCAAAACAAAATCAAATGTCATATTCTAGTATAAATTTTAAATGACTAAAATATCAATAAGTGTATCAATAAGTGTAAGTTGTTTTAAATATATATATTACATATTTTAAACATATATATATGGACCTTTTTGCCTAAAATAAAATGTGGAGGTTGTTAACCTCATATGAAGATATGAAAGTTAGCGTGAAGGTTGTTAACCTCCCTATGAAGGTATGAAAATTAGTAATTTTATATAGTGAGGGGAGTTTTTATTATAAGAGGATGAGAGAAGTAAATCTTAACCATATAATCATGTATAGATATTTAAGATTAAAAGTTATTTAAATATCATGTGACCACTTTAAAAGGTTACATGAATTTATGTTATAATTTTGACCATTAAGATTTAATAGTCAAGATTAATTTCTCACACTTTTTACAATAAATACTTCTCTCATCAGATACATTCTTTATATATAGAAAGAGAATGTATCTTGTGAGAGAAGTGTTTATTGTAAAAGATACGAGGAATATATATATATATATATATATAAGTCATGAGAGCTGAACCACATTACCATCATCACTACCTTTGCACGTGCTCCTCACACATTCCCTCACCAACCATAACGTCTCTCTCTTTCCCTAAGATCAAAAAGCTTACCATATTCACCTTGCCAACCTATTCACGAGACTAACGTGCACTCCACCAACACATTTCATATAAGCATCAACACCACCACCTTTCTCTTTTGTTCTCTCTTATCAGAAACTCCAACATGGCCGAAACACAAGGTGGTGATCATGGCAGCGGCACTTCTGGAACTAGGCGTAAAGGCACGGCTTCAAAGCGTGCCATGGCTGCACCAAGGGAGGCATCAGTATCATCATCAGGAGCAGCAGCTCCTCCATGTGGGGCATGCAAGTTCTTGAGGAGGAAGTGCATTAGTGGATGCATCTTTGCACCCCACTTTGGTTCAGACCAGGGTGCAGCAAGGTTTGCAGCTGTGCACAAGGTGTTTGGTGCTAGCAATGTGTCAAAGATCTTGTTGCATATTCCGGTGAATCGCCGCCACGAAGCGGTGGTTACTATATCTTACGAGGCTCAGGCAAGGCTGTCTGATCCGGTTTATGGTTGTGTGTCCACCATTCTTGCTTTGCAACAACAGGTTTGATTGGAATATACCATCTCTTTGGCCGTTACTTTTTATATTTTGTTTGTTTTGACTAAAAATTTAATAAAATGGACCTAATGCACCTATTTTCTACTTTCAACTTTCAGTTATCTAACATCTACGGATATATAAATATATCTTTTCTGTAACAAGAAGTCAAAAGTGATGAACTGGAGCTTCTATAAAAAAAAATTGTTTCTTTTGAACCATTTTGTAGGTTGGATAAGATTATGGTTTAGGACAATGTTAAATGAGCCATTTTAAAATGAATAAATGGGCATTTTGTGTATAAATATAACTTCTATTGTTATTAGCACACCATATTTATCATACCATTGTTACACTAATAAAACAAAAAAAAAACACATGTTTAAACACACTTTTTGTCTATCTTTTTTTTTTCCCCTCAAACAAGGTGGTGTAAAGATAGTGTAACAATTATAATATGTAAATAAAAAAATTGAAAAAAAAAATATGACTCAGAAAGTCATAATAGATTTAGAGGTAAGTGTGAATTTCTTAATGTGAAATTTTGTATATGTATATATGTCTAGTAGCAATATTATTACTCTAATTAATATATTACGCAACACTCCCTTTTATTCCTTTCTAGCTAAAATACAGAATCCGAAAAAAAAAAATGTGTTAGGAATTTTCACCTATTCAGGTGGCATCTTTACAAGGGGAGCTTGCTATGGTGCAAAGTCAGATGATGAATAGTAGGTTTGCATATGCAACTGCTCTTCAGAGCACGCAGCAGCAGCAACAACAACAGCATCCAAACATCAATGTAGCTATGCAGCCAGCGTACTCCAACAATTCATCTGCTTCCACCAACCTTATGAACAGGAGCAGCTTCAACCCTGGTTTTGACCTTGCAATGGAGACAGCACCCTCATCACACAGCTTCGAGCCTCTTCAACTCTCTCGGTTGTCCCATGACGAGGAAGACGATGAGGAAGAAAGCAGGATTCCCCAAGTTTTCAACCATGACATAGCACTTCACCGTCAATGAGTTGCCATTTTTGTTCACATTTTAGATCCATTTATAGTACCTTCTTTCTGTTCACAATCAAGTTCATATAATACTGCCTATAACTGCAATACATGTCATTAGAATGTTTCTCTGGTCTTCTCATTATGTTATATACAAGAGCAATGGAAAATTCTGCCTCACAATATCTTTGTGAAGGATAAAGGCTTGAAGCTTGAAGGTGAACGTATTTTCAGTATACTTAAAATGAATTGAATGGTTAAGCCGCCCACACTTCTTTGCCTGTCATCTTTTACCAAAATCACCATCTGATTAATCAGGAAACTTGATTATATTTTACTTTGGCAAAGGATAAAAACAAGTCCACAACTAATCCACTCCTCAACCTCTTAGCAATAGTTATGACTCAAAGAAGTCGGTTTACATTCCTCAAAGGCCAAAACAATAGGGGAATGATGAAATGCACAATGCACAAAAGCATTTTTTTTAACACCAAAACACCTTCAAATTCTTAAAAAGGAATAAATAAATAAAAACAAGGATCAGGACAGTGCATGAACATTTAACAAACTAACTCTTTCTAAAGTAAAAACTTGTGATTTCTGAGGCAACAAGGATGCCTTTTAAGCATATAATTTGAAATTGCACTTAAGGAGTGATGTGGAAGTTTAATTGGCAAAGTCCTTGAAGAAGTACCATTGCTTCATTGCATTATTTTACATTTGTACCTCTGTTTCATGTCAAAAAGACAAAACAAAGCAAAAAAACAAATACACTTTAGCTAAAGCTTGTAGACCACATCACCAACCTCTGATACTTCCCACGCGGTAGAACTAAATATTTAGCGTGTTAATAGTGTCCTAGTTACAAATCCTAAAGTGAAGCTGTTAAAACAAACCTTCTAACGAGGCATCAGGTGGAACCTCAAATGTCCAATTAAACATCAATCAAGTTTCAATTGGAGATCAGATATCAGTTGTTAACTGAACACTAGCTTCGACAACCCCCACCTTCCTATCCCAAACGAAAAAAGGGGGTAATAAAAAGAAAAATTATCATCTTACACCTTTAAAAAAAAGTGTAAATACTATTCATACCTTTTTCAAGGAATGTGATTGAGTGAGAGAAAGTGATAAAAAATATATATATATATATATATGAATAATATTAAATGGAATGTAAAAATAAATATATACACTTTTTGATGTAAGAATATAAGAATTTTAATAAAAATTGAAAACCAAAAAAAGACGATATATCACAGGGATGGGAAATATCACTTTTATTTTGGTTTTTCGGTTACATTGGAGCTCAGAGGCCCAAAGAAAAGCAACAAGCTAGGTCATACGACGGGGTATAGACACTAGGTAATACGACGGGGTATAGACACCCCTGCACTATCAGCTAACAACTGGTTGACCAGGCCAAAGGAGGTTGATCTCAAATCATTTGACCAGCACCATGAGAAATATCACTTTATTTACACTATCTTAATCATTCATACCTCTCTAATCAGAATAGATTGTTTAGACAAAAAAAAAATCATAATATATTGTAAAAATCTATGTTGAGAGAGCTTTATATCTTTGTGGTCCAACTCAGCTCAATTCCAGATTAGTCAAAATCCAATGCAACTTTCGAATATCGAGTTTACACAAAAAAAAAAAATTGTAAATATCACTTTAACCGATTAGAAACTCACCAACTTTTGAGGTGGAAAAGTAATTAGTATAGAGAGCAATGTGTGGAAACTTCAATTTTCCTAACAAGAATGGACCATAATATTTTTTCTTTTCTTTTTTTGGAAGCAAAAGGGTAAAGTTGGATTTTTAACATTTTTCGCCCAATAAAGTAAACAAGGGTTTTATCATGAGGGATCATATATTAGGCTTTGCTTTGGAATGACTTTACCTATATATTTAACTGCTCAATTTTAAAAATGGCTTTACTCTACACATCAACCATCAAAATGTAGTTACAAGACCTATACCCAGTTCCTCTGCAAGCTCATCCCAAACAGGAAGAAGAGTCAAGACAACAAGAAAAATAGCAATGGCCACAAGTGTCTTTCTCCATGTTCCAACCCCTGTCACATCATTTAAGCATGGTTTCTCCGGTGTCCTCTGAAAAAACATCAGTCATTCAGAAATAATTACAAAAACAACTACTTCAGTTTCATCATTTCTTTTGCATACCTGACATAATAGAACATAAAGTCCCCAAGGAAGTGAAAGAGGTCCACCAAGCTGTTGAGTGGGGGGAAAAAACAAAATGCAACTTATTTGTTTTTTTAATAAAAACCGAAAACAAGTAACAAATTATTATAATATTAACAAGAAAATGACTTAACGATGAGGAGGATGACAACACAGATAATAGATAGTGTGGTTCATGATGCTTTAGATGAGCACCAAATCTAGCTTGTCAATTTAGAGTGGACCTAAACCCTGCCCTTTACTTTTTTTTTCTGAGTGCATATATGCCCTTCTGGCGAGGGAGAGGGGAAATAAACTGGAAAACTAAGAGAAGACTGGTAAGAGTGACAGAAGCTAAAAATACTAAGGCAACACCACAACCCCATTAGTCATGATAACTCTATGCAACCAAATAATGTAATGGTTAAAATTTAAAGTTAACAATGTTATTGAATAAATTTAATGGTTAAACTTTAAAATTAACAATGTTATTGAATAACTATTTGTATGCTTTGTTTAATCTAAGCAAAGATCAGACATACCACTCCTAATCCAAGTAATGTATAAGTGGTCAAACCAAAGCCAATTAGTGCACTTTTTCCAAAAGCACCCTGCAAAATCATGTAACAAAATTAGCATGTTGTTTTCATATTATTGAGGACCTAAACTATAATGCTCCCCCTATCATTTAGGATAATTTTAAACAACAATTAGAAACAGACGTTGTATTTTACAATTGAGAAATACACAGAAGATACCTACTCTAACGAATGAGAATATTCAGGTAAAAAAAAACTACTGATGAATTGTTTCTACCTATCTTATAGGCAAAATAGGCATAGTGCATATACTCCCTCCTCTCCCCACCCTCAGTGCCACTCTTCTCTACAGTAATTATTCTCTGCTTTGAACTCTACAATATATTAAGGAAGTCATTCAATAAATTCACATCTTCCAATAAAATACTACATATCCATTCATGCCTTGGGTTGTAAATTTTATACCTAAGCTCAATAGTCACCTTTAACATGTTATTACTAGCATAATTCATAAAAACAAATACCAACAGAACATGAATGAAAGTTGATTTAAATTTTGATCATAAGTGACAGCAGGGGACACAGAAAGAGGAGTGTAGACAGAAAAGTATGAAATAGTCATCAATCAATCATCATTAATAACCAAGGAGTCATGGCGTGAATTATATTATATACCAAGGTTTTACTCTCCAGAGACTTGCCTTTGCCTCCTATATTAAACTTCCCTTGATAATGTATATATTTTATTAGTCAAGTGCATAAAAAAGGGTCCCTGGCTCCTTGGACTAAATATTTGACCAAGATGTCATTCCAGATCCAGCTCCTCACTTCACAGTTTTCCCATTACAGGTATGTCCCAACTTTACTCATTACAACCTGAAGTAGTGAAAGCGGGGTCATAATTCATAACAATGTTCTTCCTTTCAGCAGCATCCCCAAGAAAGGAATATACATAAATAATTTGGTCTCTTATTACCCCTATTTCCAACGAACACCCCACTGATAGCCCTGAAATGGCTGCCTATCAATAATCAGCTCAGAGGTTCCAAAACCACTTTAGACGCCCTAAGTACTAAACCAAAATGGCCAACCCAAGTTGTCATTTGCTCTTGTTAGACCAACAAATATATTTTAGAATATTTACTGCACTCCAATGTGCTGGTGAAAAGTCATAACATCAAGAGGCAATAAGCATCAGTTGAAGCCTCACTTTGGCTTTTTTCTCCCTGTTCACTATGCCTGTGTTTGTAAAATCAAAAGTGAACTTTCATCTTATTTTCCTGTTGCATGGATAGTGATGAAAATACATAAAGCGTCCTGTTAGACTTATTAAGGAGTTTCTTTCTAAGCCTTCCTCGAGGAATTAGATTTTATATATATATATATACATAGTTGTCAAATCGTGAATCGTATCGAGAATCGTTTGCTCAATTTTTGAATCGTGAATCGTATCGAATCGTACGATTCAGAAACACATCAATAAAAGACTTAAATATACATTTACACACCTAAAACATAAAGAAAACACTTAAAAATTCTCAAATAAATACTTAAATAATACCATCATAAGCCATAAGTCATAAGTAAACACACAAGTCATAACTTAAATATAGGTAAGTGATAAGTCATTCCAAATTGATGCAAAAAAGATTCTAATTCGAAATAGTAAATAGTCAACACTCAATACTAACTACCAAATAATCTATAATCTATATATCTTCAATTCTCCTCCCCTTCAAGGTCAAGATCATCAAAGTCTTGATTAGCTTGAGTGTCATCATTAACCATAGAAAGTGAGTGAGTGACACTGTCACTGACAAACAGAATGAGACGGATGTGATACGAAAACAGAGTAATGTGATATGAAAACAGAGACGAAAACAGACGACAGGAAGCAGATGGACGTGATGAAGAACATGAAGAACGAATGCAGAGTGAGACGTCACGAACAGTAGAGTGAACGGACGTGAAGAATGAATGCATATTGCAGAGTTTGGTTGGCATTGCAGAGTGAGACAAAGAATGAATGCAGAGTCACATTCAGTGATTCTGGTCGCATGAAGAATGACGTGAAACATGGGTGAATGTGAAGAATTAAAAGACCATTAACCCTTTTTTTTAATTATTTAAACACCGTCCAGCCCCTTCAGATTCGCAACAGAATCTGTGAAAAACTTAAACACCGTCCAAGTTCATGAATTGCAGAATCGTGCGATTCATGTCTCCAATTTTGAATCACACCGATTCAGATGATTCAGCTCCGATTCCAATCAATTTCCGATTCGAAGCCATTTTTGTATCGTCATGAAATTGAATTGGATCGAATCGTACAATTCTAACAACTATGTGTATATATATATACAGGCACATGAAAGGCATATATTAAAAAGAGCTTTAACTCCTCATAATCTACTTGAATTTCAAAATGTACATGAAGCATTGTCCTTGATTGAAGCTAATATTCTAAATAACCATTGTATTTATGTTGCTTTATCCTGTTATCCTAAATGTAACTGATGAAAGCCAACAAGAAGGTAAGTTTTTAGTTTAATCTTTAAAGTAGACAGACAATGTTTTTCCTTCAACTCAAACATTGTCCCAATCATCACCAATCAACTTCAAAAATATGACAATACAGCAAGCTTTATCTGTGCCAGGAAAATCTGTAATCTACCAAAAGTGTTGAAAGATGGCCGGTGGCCGGTTGAAAGGGATGGTCGGTTCCCACGTTTTCATGTTTTTTTGTAGGCCTTGTTTTTAGTGCTTTATTGTTGCTCATTTTCTAGGCTTGTTTAGCTTGTTTTCTAGGGCCTAGTTTAATGTACAACTCCCTATATATACTTCCTTCTTGTAAACATTCAGATTAAGTAGAAATATACTATTCTTCTTCCTACTCCTTTTAGTTCTACTTTCTTTATGGTATCAGAGCTCTGAGTCTGACCGGAGCCTTGATATAGAAATGGCCATGACAAGAGCCAATCGTGGTCCGATTTCTTCTGGGGAGGTAGCGGACAGCTTTTCCACCACTACTCTAGCAACCAGAGTTGATCTCTTGTTCTCTACAGGATCTAGTTCCATTCAATTAGGTGTTCAAAAATCAAATGGCAAAAATTATCTAGAGTGGGCACAAACTATGAATGTTGTAAACGAAAAAGCCAAGCTTGGACATCTTACTGGCGAGGTTAAAAAACTAGCAGAGAGTGATCCCAATTTTGCGGCATGGAGATAAAAAAAACTCCATGATAACTGCATGGTTAATAAATTATATGGAACTTGCACTAGGAAAGCCCTTCCTATTTCTGCCAACAGCCAAGGAAGTGTGGGATGGACTGTGTCAAAGAGACCTACTCTGACGTGGAGAATTCATCTCAGCTTTTTGCCCTTAAAACCCAGCTATGGCACAAGAACCGGGGAGATTGAGACCTAACCACATACTACAACGAGATGCTGACATTGTGGCAAGAACTTGACCTCTGTTATGAGGACAAATAGGACTGCCCTGTAGACAGTGCAAGACATTTGAAGAAGGAAGAAAACAACAGGGTCTACATGTTTCTTGCAGGTGTAAATAGAGAATTAGATAATGCTAAAGGGCGAATCTTGAGCCGTAAACCCCTTCCCAATATGAGGGAAGTCTTCTCAAAACTCAGAAGAGAGGAGGCACGAAAAAACATCATGATGAAGAAACAAGACATTACATCTCATCTTGGAATAGAGAGCTTAGCCCTTGTATCTAGAGGTGCAGAACCTAATGGGGATAAGAAGAAAAAACCATGGTCTGATTTCTGCAAAAGACCATGGCACACTAGTGAGACTTGTTGGAAACTGCTTAGAAAGCCACCAAATTGGAAAATAAGGGGGAAGGTCGAGCATATCAAGTCTCAAACGAAGTTCAAGGCCAACAGTCTTCTTCCGGAGAGCTTCCAAACAGGTAACTATTTACATGCTGCCCTCGTTAGTGTCAATTCCTTTGGTTCTTGGATTGTAGATTCTGGTGCTACAAATCACATGACTAGGTTTGCAAATCTATTTGCTTCATATAGTCCATGTGCAGGAAATAACAAAATCAAAATAGCAGATGGTTCTCTCTCTACTATAGCAGGAAAGGGTTCTATTTCCATTTCTCCTTCCATTACTCTTCATGATGTTCTCCATGTCCCAAATCTATCTTGTAATCTCTTATCCGTAAGTAAGTTAGTTCATGACCTTAACTGTCAAGCTCATTTTTGCACATCCCATTGTGAGTTTCAGGATCCAACCTTGGGGAGGATGATTGGCAATGCTAGACAGCGAGGCGACCTTTATTTTTTTGAAGATGGATCTGACTTAGGAGGACAAGCTCCAAGTACTTGTTTCAATTCTATCTCTACTTCCAATAATAGTGATGTCATGCTTTGGCATTTGAGATTAGGACATCTAAGTTTTCATTATTTAAAAGTTTTGTTTCCAAGTTTGTTCATAAATAAAAATCCATCTTTATTTGACTGTGAAACTTATGAACTTGCAAAACACCATTGTACATATTTTTCTATGCAGCCATATAAACCTTCTGAACCTTTCTCCTTAGTTTATAGTGATGTTTGGGGGCCCTCACGAATTTCTACCTTATTAGGTAAAAGATGGATTGTAACATTTATTGATGATCACACAAGACTCACATAGGTGTATCTCTTGAAAGAAAAATCTGAAGTTGAACAAGTTTTCATAAATTTCCATAACATGATAAAAACTCAATTTCAAACAACCATTAGAGTTTAGAAGTGATAATGGAAAGGAATATGTCAACAGCATCCTAGGAAATTACTTTGCAAAAAATGGCATTATACACCAAAGTTCTTGTGTCAACACATCTCAACAAAATGGAATGGCCGAAAGGAAAAATAGACAGCTTCTTGAAATAGCTAGAACCTTACGTTTTTTTGCCAAAGTGCCTAAATATTTGTGGGGTGAAGCTGTTCTTACAACAGCATTTTTAATTAATAGAATGTCATCAGGAGTCTAGAATTTTCAAATACTAATAAATGTTTTCAAAAAGAATTTCCCAACATCTAAGTTGGTTAGTGACATTCCTTTAAAGGTATTTGGTTGTACTACATTTGTTCATAATCACAATGATAATTAAGGGAAACTTGAACCAAGAGCTAGGAAATTTGTTTTGGTTGGTTACTCACCAATGCAAAAAGGATATAAGTGTTTTGATCCAATTTCAAGGAATTTTTTTTGTTACAATGGATGTAGCCTTCTTTGAAACACAACTTTTTTGGATCTCATCTTCAAGGGGAGACTGAGAAAGAAAATGAAGAATTTGAAAATACTCTGCAAATTGAACTTCCTTTTTTGGTTCTAACTCGGTCAGTGATTCCTAAAGATGGTTAATGTGTTTTTGAGAATTCTGCCCTAAAACCTACAGATTTGAAAACAAATACCTCAAAAATAGAAAACTTGGATAATATTTCGTCAATGCCATTACAAGATAGATTTGGAACAGGAACAGAGATGTGTGAGAAACCAAGGGAGAAAGAAGAGGAGCTATGTGTCTTCACAAGAAATAAATATCTGCCAGAAAAAGAAGGCCTCTCGCTGAAACAATAACAAAAGTCCAATCCAGGAAAAGAATTAGACTCAATTAAGTCTTCAGGTAAAATTTCTGCTAATGATTATGAATCCTTAGATCTTCCTATTGCCCATAGGAAAGGTGTCCGAACTTGTACTAGTCATCCTATTTCCAAATATGTGTCATATGAAAAATTGTCACCCTCATTTCATGCCTTCACCTCACAACTGTCTAGTGTGAAAATTCCAAAAACTATATAGGATGCCTTAAATGTTCTAGAGTGGAAGGAAGTTGTCCTTGAGGAGATGAATGCCCTTGACAAGAATGAGACTTCGGATGTAGTTGACTTGCCCAGAGGAAAAAAGAGTGTAGGGTGCAAGTGGGTATTTACAGTCAAGTATAACTCAGATGGGACCTTAGAAAGATATAAAGTGTGACTGGTTGCAAAGGGGTTCACTCCAACATATGACATAGATTATTCTGAAACATTTGCATCTGTAGCCAAGCTCAACAATGTCAGAGTACTTTTATCAGTTGCTACAAACTTGGATTGGCCACTACAGCAATTAAATGTCAAGAATGCATTATTGAATGTAGACCTAGAAGAAGAGGTGTACATGAAATCTCCACCTGGCTTTGATAAGAAGTATGGTTCCAAGGTATGCAAACTGAAAAAATTCTTGTGTGGGCTAAAACAATCACCTAGAGCATGGTTTGATAAATTTACTCAATTTGTAAGGAAACAAGGATATTCTTAAGGTCAAACTGATCATACTCTGTTTATGAAGTTCTCACCTGTAGGAAGAGTTACTGTTTTGATAGTTTATTTAGATGACATTATCCTTATGGGAAATGATGTTGATGAAATGGAGAGATTGAAGAAATGATTAGTATCAGAATTTGAAATCAAAGATTTGGGATCTGTGAGATATTTTCTTGGCATGGAGGTGTTTCAAACAAAGAAGGGAATTGTGATCTCACAAAGGAAATATATACTTGATCTATTGAACGAAACAGGGATGAGTGGCTACAAACCCACCGAAACACCAATGGAAGCAAATCAAAGGCTTGGAGATGGTGAAAAAAAGGTTCCAGTCGACACCACAAGGTACCAGAAACTAGCTGGTAAACTGATCTATCTTTCCCACACCCAGCCAGACATAGCATTTGCAGTCAATGTGGTCAATCAATTCATGCATTCTCCTTATGAGGAACATCTAGAAGCTGTCAATTGAATCTTGAGGTATTTGAAAAGTACTCCGAGAAAAGGTCTATTCTTCAAGAAAAATCAACAAAGAGTGATTGAAGTTTACACTGATGCTGACTAGGCAGGATCTGTAACTGATAGGAAATCAACCTCTGGTTATTGTACTCATGTTTGGGGTAATCTTGTCACTTGGAGAAGTAAAAAACAGAATGTTGTAGGAAGAAGTAGTGCAAAAGCAGAGTTCTGAGCAATGACAAATGGAATTTGTAAAGTGCTAGGGCTAAAGCAAGTTATGGAAGAAATAAAAAGGATAGTTGAAGAACCTATGAAGCTATATTGTGATAACAAAGCTGCAATTAGCATTGATAATCCAATGTAGCATGACCAAATTAAACATGTAGAAATTGATAAACATTTCATAAAGGAGAAGTTGGAAGGAGGAGTAATCTGCATGCCTTTTGTTCCTACAGCTCAACAAACTGTTGATATTCTAACTAAAAGTCTCTCAAGGCCACACTTTGAACTTTTAATAAGCAAGTTGGGACATGCTTGATATCTATGCACCAACTTGAGGGGGAGTGTTGAAAGATGGACGGTGGCTGGTGTTGATGGACGGTGGCCGATTGAAAGGGATGGTCGGTTCCCACATTTTTACATTTTTTTGTAGGCCTTGTTTTTAGTGCTTTATTGTTGCTTATTTTCTAGGCTTGTTTAGCTTGTTTTCTACGGCCTAGTTTAATGTACAGCTCCCTATATATACTTCCTTCTTGTAAGCATTCATATTAAGCAGAAATATACTATTCTTCTTCCTACTCTCTTTAGTTCTCTTACTTTCTTTAAAAAGCAATGTACTTTTCACCATCTAAAGCTCAAAAGGTGAAGCAAGATACCTGCACTGCTCTTCCACCATCAAGGCACCCCACAGGAAGCATGTTAAAAGCTTGTATTGTTAAGCCACACCTGCAAAATCATGAAAAATAAAAAGGTAAGCATCTTATAGAATAATAATATAGAGTGTGTTTGGAACCACAAAATTTGGGAACTGATTTGATCTATAAATGAAAGTGAATTAAGTTAAAGGCGGAAAAGTGCAATACCAGCCTGCAATCACAAGAGGGTGAATTGAAACTGTTGCAGCATGCATTGCTCTGCACATTGACAGTAGCAATGTATCAATGTTAACTGTGGCCAGAATAAAGTATACATACGCATCAATTCTAATTTACTTACTCAAGCAATGGGCTGCATTCAAGTCATACCACTTAGAATAGCTTGGTTTGGAAAATGACCCAGGCATGATGATCCATTAGTGTATATTAACTAAATTAATGAAAGAAAATCACAAGCACTGGACCTATATTTACCTAATTATATTCTTAATCCGTAAAAAACCATGGAAGGAAGGGAACATACGCGTAACCAAGAGTGGCTCTACTGATTAATCCAAGAAGCAAGGAACCTTGAAATAACAAGCTAGGAACTTGTACCAAATCTCCTGCCGCATCTGGATTTGATGAGAGCAGAAGACCAACAGCAAACATTGAAAATGATAACACAGCACCAGCAAAGGGGCCCGCAAGTGATATGTCCACTTTTGTACTTCTATCAGAAAGGATGGATTTAAACTACAATAAACAACCATGAATCAGCATTTGGATGAATACTAAAACTTAAGAAATGAACTTCAGATCTAACTGATATGTTATAACATTTCTCGTATTTAGTAGCAATAAATGGACAGGTAAAAGATACTGCCGATGGCTCTATATGGAAAGTAATGAACACATTGTATTTACATGCATCCAACATAAATAACATACTTGCAAATCTCTGCAAAAGATTGGGCAAATAAATCCCCGACTACTACAAGCATGTGATTGCAATAGCTTCAGACAGTAGTTGCAAATTCAATGTAAAAGTGACTGGCAGGAAAAATTAGATAATCTCACCTGAGTAATAGCACCAAAGCTGCCAAGTGTGATGTTTGGAATGAAGAAAGGAATGCTTAATTTTACTTGTTTAGGAAAAGCTGCTAGAAAGTGTCCAACCTCCTGCACATAGCCATATCCATCAGGTAGAATATATACAAAGAAAACTAGAAGCAGAAAAGGGCAATTAACGGAATTTTGTAATATTTTGTAGAGAGAAAATTAAACAAATAAGATACGAAGTAATATTCTGGGCCATTTGGCATAAAAAAAACAAATAAATAAGTAATTGACCTGTAACACAGGGCACGTATTTCTACTTGTATAGTATTTGAGAGTAACAACTATATGTATAAAAGTGGATTATCTGAATCCACAAGCTAATTGAAACTTTTGACTAGTATCATATGTTGCCAATAGTGAGTCAATCACCATATGGACAAAGAAGAATACAGGATATAGATAATTTGATAGATCCTTATGACAGATTGCATAATAGTATCAAAGATGAAAAGATCCTTAATTCATAATTCATAACTAGCTTATTAGTTCAAGTCATCAGAGGAATATTCCGACAAATATTTACTATCGATTATTGACTAAACCCAAGAAATTAAAACTTAATTTGTTTATATTTAATCATCATAGGCATAATCTTAATCACAGCACCTCTGCACAACTTATTTGCAGCAACATAAAGTTTACTTTCTGAAGCCAATACTAAAAAGTAGTACGTTTAGTTAAATCATTCAGAACCCACATTTCTATAATGAAGAAAGTAAGTCTAATAGAAGCAAAAGATCAGACTATGGTCTGACTAAAACACACTCCAATCCATTGTAATACTGAAAAAATAAAAAAATAAAAATTCAGTGAATGGCAATTATATAAACAAATGCCAAAAAAAACAGTAAGAGTGAATGCTTACATGAAACAGAAGAACCCCCAACACACCATATGCTAAAGGTAAAGCCGATTCAACAAATGGAAATAGCAGCTCCATATCTGGGGCTTCAATAGCATTGGGATCTGTGAAGTATTTCAGAACTTCTGGGGGAAGTCTGTTGATCTGATTAATCAAAAGCATGGCATCAACAAAATATCTAGAAGTGACAGAAGAAGATGGTAAGACATTTGAGGCAATTAATGACATTTAGAAAGACTTCAGAAACTGTTGTTCACGAATGTTTACCAATCAACACCAGATGTTCAAAGAGTATCAATAACCAGCCTACCTGAGATGCAATTCCTAACTCCACTGAGGAACCAATAGTTAGAAGAAACAACAACAATGCAATGACATATTGCCAAAGTGTTGTCGGCCCTGGCTCAGAAACTTCCCTCCGCAACAAACCAAAGCTAACACGTGGCCCACCACGTGGATCAGGACTGTCTGAATTGGGTTCCTCCACCATAAAAAGGTTGTACTTATCACCTGTGACCTCAACTAGCTGATTTTGGAGTTTGGAAAAAACATCCTCTCTCTTTCCCCTTATATTTCCAAGGAAAAGAATGCCTTCTCCCAGGTCTCCAAAAGGCTCCTCTTTGGTCACCCAAAAGGTTGAATAACCAAAAAGCTTATCCTTAATTAGCTTTACATCAGCAGGATCAACCTTCTCAGGTCCAAGGAGTTCCATGAGTTTGAAAGAATCAACTTGAAAATTGTTGTATGTCGGTCCAAGTGAGGACAAAGATGACTGAAGAAGTAAGATGATGGAAACATGAGAATCAGGAATCACAACAGACAACTCACATGCATAAAATGCAACAGAACACATTTGTCAATTGGTTTTCTGTACATATGCATCATAAAAAGTCAGCTTACAAGAAAGAAATTACAATGAGAACTGCAGATAAAGATCGATAGACATTGACAAATTTTGGCTCAGCTTTTGCATGGTAGAAGTAGAAGGGTTGTGGTATTAGTTCAAACTCATTAGAAGATTTAGGAACAAGTCTTGTGCCCCAACATCTGCATTCTTGTGTGTGTCTGTGTGAGCATAATAAGCGGGGGAAGAGGTGTAATGTAAAAAGTGATAGGTTGGCTACTTAATGATTTAAATATTTTGGTTTGAAGGAGTAGACGTAAAAAGTGAAATATAATCTACCAATATGACGGTTAATCAGGAAATTAAAAGGATGATAATACTTAATATTCCTCCATTAAGAACAAAAATAAAGTATTATAAAAAAGTTCCCAGGCAAGTGCCATTCATTAAAAACAAAACATTGGTCTAGTCTAGTTATTATTGGAGATGAGGGAGTGAATGAAAAATCAGCACTAGTTATATCTTGAAGCATCTGGCAGTGGCTGAAGCTTCTCAACGAAGCGAGCATTTAAGGAAACTAATGGATAGAGTTGAATCAACATTATCTAGACAATTCTCCACCCACTTGCATAATTGGCTAACAATTGGCATATTCAATGGATAGAGAAATCTAGAATTATGTAGCAACAATAAAGTCACTTTGTGAACCAACTTTGGGATGCAATAGATAACCATCAACTATTAGCATCTAAAGCCAAGAAGCAGAAGTGAGAAAGAGAGCAGAGGACGAGTGAATGAGTGTCTAAGGGAGAAAGTTTCAAGATACAGAAATAGCGAGTGGTAGTGTGATAAGCTTGCTCCATTTATTTGTGTTAGAGAATAGTTATTATGTGTTATTGGGCTGAACCTATTATTTCTTGTACTAATCCTTATTTCTATATATATATTAGACAGGGAGAAAGAACTGCCACTTACTTGAAGTTGCTTGAGCTCTTTTGTTTCAAATGAAAGTCTCTAAAATTTTTTGGGTTGATGCTGTTTCTACAGCCTGTTACTTAATTAATTGTCTTCCTTCTTCTGTCCTAGATGGTCAAATTCCTTATTCTTTCATCTTCCCTTCTCAGTCTTTATTTGCTCTTCCTCCCAGAATCTTTGGTTGCAGTTGTTTTGTCCAGGACGTCGTCCTCATAACTCTTAGTTGGATCCTCGCTCTCTCAAGTGTATCTTCCTAGGCTACTCTCGTAGTCAAAAGGACTATAGATGTTATTCTCCTTATTTGCGTCACTATCTTATCTCTGCAGATGTGACATTCTTTAAGACCACCCTTTTCTCTCCAGAGTCCTCCCCTCCTTCTACCACGAGTGATGATGATGATTTCCTGGTGTATCACTTCCCACCACCTTCTACCTCTGCAGATTTTACTATTCTTGTGTCTTCTTGGCCTCATCCTCTTCCTATTTCCCCATTTCCCAATCACTATGTTTAGCGGAACAAGCAACCTACTGTGACAAATACTATTGCTCCAGAGCCTCCCTATTCAGCTCCAAGGCCTCTCGATTCACCTCTTCTTACGATTCCCTCTTCTTCTTCGGATCCTACTCCCTCTGAGTCTAGTCTTGATCTCCCGATTGCTCTTCGGAAAGGTAAGCATAGTTGTACCCATCCTATTTCTTCGTTTGTCTCATATGATGGTTTGTCTAGTTCTGCTAAGTCTTTTGTTGATTCTCTTGACTCTATTAGTATTGCTACCACTGTTACTGAGGCCTTGTCTCATGAGGGGTGGCGTATGGCTATGTTGGATGAGATGCATGCCCTTGAACATAATCAGGCTTGGGATTCGATTTCCCTACTTGCTAATAAACAGGAGAATGGTTGTAAATGGGTTTATACTGTGAAGGTCAACCCTGATGGTTCTGTGGCCCACTTAAAGGCCCATTTGGTTGCTAAGGGTTATGCTCAGGTTTATGGCATTGACTATTCTAACACCTTTTCTCCAGTTGCTAAGCATACTTCAGTTTGATTGTTTATCTCTCTTACAATTAGCCATCATTGGCATTTGCATCAACTGGATGTCAAAAATGTCTTTCTTCATGGTGACTTGCAATAAGAGGTGTATATGGAGCAACCACCTAGGTTTGTTGCTTAGGGGGAGAGTGGTAAGGTGTGCAGGTTGAAGAAATCATTATATGGCCTTAAACAAGCCCCTAGGGCTTGGTTTGGGCGATTTAGTCAAGTTATCTTACAGTTTGGACTTCAAAGGAGCCATTTTGATCACTTAGTCTTCTTCCAATGCTCTCAGGGTGGCTATATCTTTCTAGTGGTGTATGTGGATGACATTATTATTACTGGGAGTGATGAGGTAGGGATTAGAAAACTCAAGGATTTTCTTCAAACGCAGTTTCAAACCAAAGATTTGGGTGCACTAAAGTATTTCTTGGGTATTGAGGTGATGAGCAGTAAAAAGGGCATTTTTCTGACCCAGAAGAAGTATGTTATTGATTTGCTCAAAGAAATAGGTTTGCTTGGAGCTAAACCTGCTGAAACTCTTATGGTTCCTAATATCAGACTCTTAGCATATGATGGAGATGTGATTTGAGAGCCTGAACGATACATAAAGCTGGTGGGTAAGCTTAACTACCTCACAGTCACTCATCCTAATATTGCCTTCTCTGTTAGTGTGGTTAGTTAATTTATGTCATCTCCCCAGACAACCCATTGGGAAGCTGTTCTTCATATATTGAGATATCTGAAAGAGGCTCTAGATCATGGTGTTTGGTATAGAGATCATGGACATACTACAATGAAGGGTTTCTCTAACGCAGACTAGGTTGGGTCCCTTGTTGATAGAAGATCCACTTCTGACTACTGCACTCTTATTGGAGGTAACCTTATCTCTTGGAGAAGTAAAAAGCAAACTATTGTTGTCTGGTCTAATGTTGAACCAGAATATCGAGCAATGGCACAAGCTACATGTGAATTGGTATGGATGCATCATTTACTTGATGAGATTGGCTTTAAGAGGGCAAGCCTATAAAGTTGTGGTGTGACAATCAAGCTGTCATTCATATTACCTCTAATCCTATTTTTCATGAAAAAACAAAGCATATTGAGGCCGATTGCCACTTATGCATGAAAAGATTCATCAGGGGATGCTTGTCACTGGATATGTGCATACCAAAGAACAACTTGCAAACATCTTCACCAAAGCACTCAACAAGAATAGAATAGAAGCGTGTTTGGATACGATTCCAAACAACTTATTTTAGCTTTTTTTTGAAAAAAAATTGTTTCAACAGTATTATAACATATTTGGCAAAATCAATTTCAGCTTTTACACGAAATTCAATGTACTATAAAAGCTTTTTTTCATAATGCTGAAGATTGAGGGCTTGTTTGGGAAAGCTGAAAATTATAGATTATGCTGATAATCGATTATTGTTATAATCGATTATAATTGATTCATTTTTATGTTTGGATGCATTAGCTGTAAAGCGATTTTAAACTAATATGATTTGTTTGGATGATATAAAAAAGAATCGCTTTTATGCATTAAATTACTAAAATAGGTATAGAATGATTAAAAAAAGTATTTGATTGAGGACAAAATAGTATTTACATATCAAAGTGTAAGAAATAATCTATAAGCTAAAATCATAAGTTTCAATCTTCAGCTTATGATTATTAGCTGTAAAAAGCTTTTTTTTACATTGAATTTCGTGTAAAAACTTTTTTAGAAAATAATCTTTTTACCCAAATATAATAATTATTTCACAAAACAGCTTAATCCTCCAAAAACAGCTGTTTGGGAAAGAATTAATCTTTCCCAAACATGTTCTGAAACTTATGATTCTAACTTATAGATTATTTTTTACACTTTGAGATATAAATATCATTCTGTCCTCAATCAAATAACTTTTTAATCATTTTATACCTATTTTGATAATTTAATGCATAAAAGCGATTCTTTTTTATATGATCCAAACGAAACAAATTTGCTTAAAATCGTTTTTCAGCTAACATATACAAACATAAAATTAATTCTATTATAATCGATTATAACAAAAAAAATTTATACAATAATCAATTATTGAAATAATCAAGTTTTCATAACTATCCCAAACACACTAGATTATATTTTGTAACAAGCTGAGCAAGATTAACATCTATACTCCAGCTTGAAAGGAAGTGTTAGAGAATAGCTATTATGTGTTATTGGGTTGAACCTATTCTTTCTTGTACTAATCCTTATTTCTCAGTATATATATATATATATTAGACAGGGAGACTAACATTATTCAGTTAGTCATCCTTATTCATGTTTTCTCCTGTATTCTATAACAGTCTATCATTTTTAGTAACTAATAATACAAGTGACTCTTTCTCATTCCATAATTCTAAAGCGACGGCAACTGAAGCTACATAACAAAATACTAGCTTCAAATAAGGTATCTTAAGCTTGGTTCCATAGACAATACAATATAACCCTTTCAAAAAGCTATTAACATTTCCCAATAAATTCGTGACATGAACATGGCTCATTTGTTGTCTGTGTAAAACTTCTTTATAAGTTTTGCTATATCCTTCTAAAATACTCCCTTCATTTCAAAATATATGTCCTTTTAGAGAATGAATTTTATTTCATTTTATCTATCGATTTAGAAAACCAAAAATGTATTAATTACTTTTTCTCAACTTTATCATTGTCTTTTGGTATTTCCACTAGGCGGAATGAAATAGAGCATTAATGGAATGAGGAGGTAATTTAACCAAATGAAGTTATATTTCTCTAAAATTGAGAATATTTAATAGATTTTTTAATCTATGTGCAAAAATCTTAAATTACAAATATTATGAAACGAGGACATAGCTCTTTTAAAATGAACTTGTCTTTAAAGTAAGAAAGTAAAGGTGTATTCACCCTTAATTTAATAGAATTCTAAGGGTGGATACACTTTTACTTTTTCACTTTAGAGACAAACTCAATTTAGAAGAGTTTTTACTATGAAAGGGAGTTTGTATTCTCGTAATAATCCTCCTAATATTTAATAAAGAAAGTATTAAATAAAAAAGTAAATGCTTTCACTATCTTAAGAACATAAAAAAATATTCAATACTTTCTTCATTTAATAGTTAAGAGCAAAGTTATATAACCCGGACCGGAGGTTGACCCAGTCAAAAGACAGGGTCAATGTATCAGCAGTCCGACTGAAGGTTAAACAGTTGAATCGAAAAATCAAGACAAAGTAAAAAATTTAAAAAACATACTATATAAAAAAGTACTTTATATAAAAAATAGTACACTAAAAAAATGCATTATATAAAAAGGTACTAGTGGTGTGAGCAAACTAGCAGTGATAATTATTCAACTCTAATTTTCTAACTTTGAATTAGTTAAATAATAATATAAATTAAAAAAATCAAGAATATTACTCTATGTCTTCTAATGTCTTCTAACGGTAAAATACATTTCATCCCATGAGTCTTTTAAATATTATGTTCAAATCCTACAATTTGTCTTTCTAAAGCTTAAATTAAAAATAAAAAAAAATCTGAGTCAAGCAAAACCGTTCCAACTAGGACCGAACCAGCCCAAAACCCGGGTCACGGGTTTTCCAGATGAACCGGCTCGCCTGTCTGCTCCATACAACTATGATGCAGAGGATTAGTAGAAGTATTGGTTTTGGAGGATTTAGAATTAAAATGTGAGACTCATCAAATCAAATAATAATAATAACAATAATCATCATCCTTGGAAGCAGTAACAAAAGAACAGAAAAAAGCGTACCCTGGGAGATGGGGAGGGGGAAGATGATTTTTTGGAATCGAAGCCATTGTCGTGTTTCTCTTCAGGCAGCGTGGTGGTTACGTTAGAATCCTTGGATGAATTGCCACCACTTTCTCCTTCATCATCAACGTTGTTGTTATTATTACCACCACCAAAACACCTAAACCTACCAAAATTGATGTGCCTCCCCCATTTCGATCTCTCTCTAAAGAAACAAGAGGAGCCCCTCAATCTGTTGAGCTTGTGGTACTGAATCCTCTCCCTGAAAGCGCGCCGAACCGGGTTAGACCGGAATTCTGAGTTCAGAGGCATGAAACTGCAACTCGTCAGAGTTCCCATCCCACCACACAAAACAACAAAGAGAACGACAGTTCAAGGAAGCGTGCGTTGCGTTGCGTTGCGTTTCAGTGGTGCAGCATTTGAACTTTGATGGAATCCGAATTTTGTGTTTTCAGTAGGCAAATGACATGGGCAAAGATGAAGCGTAGCTTGGAATGGAACACTACAGTACAGTGTGTGAGGGCTGGGGAGATGTAACAGGCTTTTGGATGTGGTTGCCATAAAAATATTAAATATCTTTCTACCAAAAAATAATAATAATAAATAAATATCTTTTCCTGTTCTTTGTCTTTGGGTTAGTGTGAATCATGAAGTATCTTTTTCCCGTTCAAGTGAAATTTAATTCGATTTGATTTTTTTTAATAATTCATTGTAAGAGATAAAAAGATATAAATATTATAAAAAAATTCACATTAATAATTAAATTTTACTAACAATTTTTTTATATTTTTCTTTTTTACAATTAACTAATTAAAAAAAATCCAAATGATTTACATCCAACCAAAATTTTATAAGTTATAACATAATAGAATTCATTTTTTATTTTAAATATAATAATATTTAAAAGATAAGTTAAATTAAAATTTTGAGTAAATAGTTTACCCTTATTTTTAATTAAGTTTTTTAGTGCTCACACATATGAAAAAATTTAAAATAGTTTTTGTTGTTTACTTATATTATAATGTTAATTTAGTTTTTATTAAACATTTTACAAAAAAATTCAAAAAATTATTTACTCAAAAAAATATATATACTAAAATGAAGTAATACTTATTAAATATTTTACATGAAAAATGAGTATCTAAAATAGTATTTATTGAGTAAAAAAATTTACTTTTTAGTTAACTAGTGATATTATAATAAAAATATAATAAAAGTTAATGACAAGTATTTATTTTAAATTTTTTTATAAATATAAAAATTAATTTAAAAAATAATATTATAAAGACTAAATTATAAATAAATATAAATTATAAATAACAAAACTTTAAATTAACCATAAAAATATTTATAAATTCCATCTAATACAAACATTATATACTTAGATATAATGTGGTGTCTTTAAAAAAAAAATAAAGGTAAAAGTTTTAAGGATAGATTTTTATATTAAAAAATTATATGAAAAATGCATCCTTAAGCTCATACAGTAATAAGTCAACAATTTTAAAAATATATTTTTAATAAGATATAATAAATAATCAAAACTTTTTGAAATTCCTCCTTTTTTAATTGTTAAAAAGTTTTTAAACTTTTAAATTAACTATAAAAACAAAAGATTATGTTAAAAATCAAATTATGTATTAATCAGTTTTTTAAAAAAATAAATTTATGTTTGAATGATTTGTTTTGATTGTATTAAATTACTAAAAAATATTGAATGATTAATACAGTTCTTTAATTGAAGACAAAAAAATATTTATCTTCCAAAACTTTGAAAATAACTTAAAATCAATAATCATAATAATAAAATGATTAAGATATTTTTATAAGTATTTTTATGATACTCACATTTTGATCATTATCGCAATTAAGATACTCTTTAAACAATTATCCTTTCTAGTATTTGAATTTCGATTATTTCTCTATAAGACCGGCTCACTTATCATTGCACTAGCTCAAGTCTTGTTCGTTGTGATGAAACGCTTTTTAACAAAATTGTTTTTATTTTTGTGTAAAATATAAATCAACAATTTTTCTAACAAAACCCAAACATATTATATATATATATATATATATATATATATATATAACGATTGTTCTAAATGTATATACTCAACCTCCTTTATCTCTTTTTAGATTTTTTCTCTTTTTCAAGTAAGCCTTCAAAACTTCAAGCAATCAAAGTTTTGTATTGAAAGTTTGTATCATATAATTTACGGATAATATAATTTAATATTAATACAAGTTTTTCCCTTTACTAAAGTATGTAAAATTTATTTATTAAATTTTCATAAAATTTGACAAACAAAATATAATAATTAATTATATATCTCATATTTTGATCGATTAACCTAAATTTTTAAAAGAGTTGATTGAATGATATAAGTGTATTGTGTTTTATATTAACGCCAATTTATCCCACTCTATCCATATATATATTAATAGCAGAGTGTACATAATATATATAGGTTGTTGAGTTTGAAACAAGAAATTGTCCCACAATGACATTTAAGAAAGTGTAATGGGTCAGCAAGCAACGAAAATTACCGCAACTTTAGTATAATTTTATTTGTAATATCAGAAGTTTGAGTTTTAAAATTATTACTTTAAGAAAAATTTTACTTAACCATTATCTATGACTCAAAATTGAATAAGCAATTAGTGAAAGACAAAAAAAAAGTACTTAAAACCTAAAGGAGATGAGGAAGGATAGTTAATATGTATAAAGAATTTTAAAAAAAAAATTGATACATTATCCCTCTTATTAAAAAAAGGGATGAGGAAGAATAAAGTCACCTAAAGCTTTAGCTGGAATCTCCTCTTGCTAGACAATTTCAAAGGTCGAGAGGTGGTGATAGAAGGAGACGATAATGTTGACTAGTTACTAATAATGAGGGTGATATGGGTGAGATAGCTTTGTGAGAGAGTGATTTTCCAAAAACAAAAAACAAAAAACGAAACAAAAGAAAGGGGAAGAAATCAAAAGAAAAAGCATGAACAGATAGAGATTTTCTCAACAAATTTAGAAACGAAATACTAGTTACCAATAATGAGGGTGTCATAGAGTGATTTTCCAAAAAAAAAAAACAAATGAAAGGGTAAGAAAACAAAAGAAAAAGCATGAACAAATAGAGTTTTTGTCTTCAACAAATTTAGAAACGAAATATTACCTTGAGCAAGAGAATTCTACCTGAGAGTAGTTGGAAGAGAACAAAATGAGAGAGAGGAAGCCAATCAACCAACAAATAGAGTAAGAGGGCAGTTATTCAAATTTCAAGATTTGAATGTAGATAGGAGATAAAAATGCAACCTGCAACTAGGCCTAAGTCATGGTTTGGTTTGGCTCAAAAAACCAATCCAAACTAAATTGAATCAAAAACTGGTCCACCAAAATTGAATTGGACTACTTTCATTTTGCAAGAAAATAACTGAACCAAAAAAAAAAACAAGTTATTCCAGTTTGGTTAACTGGTGCACTAGTTTATAATACCATATCCCCAATTACTAAATGGTTTCCTAAAAATTTCACAAACTAGCATCTCTTCACAAACAAACCAAAATTTGAAATAGGAAGTGTTATGAACCATGATGCGAGATTCCGTTTATTTGGATCAACTCAGCACATGTATAACCAGACTCCGTCCTAGAAGGCCTTGAAGGTAGTCCGAACCTCGGAACCACCCATACTGAGCGATGTAAGGCCATAATATCAAGATTATTAGATACATACAAAAGATATATCCCTAAATACCTGTAACTGGTAGTTATCTATTTACGATATTATAAGACTCGTGACCGTCTCAGATTGATAAGTATCTCTCGAGTTAAGAGTTCCTAACTTATAGGAATTCATCCCAATAGTATCAGGAAAGTAATCCTTGACAAGATACTAATATTAAATATTTACATTCAATACAGATCACATAAGGACTCTATACACACTTTATAAATACAAGGTTAAGTAGCCTTAATCAAATATCAATAAATTACTCAGTATACATTGCTTTACTTGTGCATAGTCTAACTTGAGCGTCGGAGTCTTTTTGCAGGTACCCACCCACCTGTCTCAACACGCTTGGTTGTTGCTGCTCAAGGAGGAAACTACCATTCATATGTCTTTCTCAGGTACCATCTAAATCCGCTTCAGAACATTGACGCCATCTGTGGGAAATCGTAAAGTTCTAATCCCACACAAACATGGTGAACACACGTCAATATTCAAATAGAAACGCTGCACCACCTTATGCTGATCAAAGACAAGAGCCAACAGCCCAACCCTCTCCTCAACCAGTTCCACCGGTTGTGGCAGAAGCTTCGACAATTAGAGACCGAGAACACATCTTTGAGCATCTGCGAGATAGACATGAGACTTCAATTTCTGACGAAAGTTAGCATCCACCTCGCAGAATGTCTGTCCTGGATAGGCTTGCTCGCCCTAGAGAGGGGGCGACCAATGCCGCCCCAGGACCTAGGGCCTCCGTGCAATCCCACCTAGGCCCTTGCAATAACAATATTGTTGATCGTGCTCCCAGCTGAACTCCTGCCCATTCAGAGATGACCAGAAACCACCTCTAGGAACTGGTAGCCTAGCAAATGCAATAGCTGGATGAACAACGCCTTCAGTTGGATGACCAATGACGTCGAATCGATGAGCTTGAATGATCAGTACACATGGAGAATATCCACAAAAAGAAGAACGTGGCTAACAACCAGAAAAGGCCACCTCTTGATGAAGATAGCCATGTCGTCAGAAACAACATTTTGATTCCTGGCATCTGACAACAGCCTCTCTTGGATGAACTAATGGCTTACCAAATACCTAGAGGTTTTAAGCCTCCTTCCAATCTTGAACAATATGATGGTACAACAGACTCGCAGGAACACCTCGATGCTTACATCCACTCCATGCAGTTTCACGGCGGTTCCCCAGAGTTGCTTTGTCGGGCTTTCCCCCTCTTTTTAAAGAATGGTGCCCTCCGCTAGTATTCCACTTTGCAACCGAGGTCTGTTATTGGATGGGACGACCTCACACAGCGCTTCCTTTTGCACTAAATCACTGTGAAGGAGCAATGCAAGTCGGTTGACTCCCTTTCCGAGATTTGATAGGGAAACAATGAGTCTCTTCGCGAGTATATTAAGAGATTTAGCACTGCACTCGCTCGTGTGGCCAGCCCAGATGACTGGATCACTCTTCATTATGCCCAGAGTGGTATCCGGACTGACTCTGATTTCTTTCGGTCCTTAGCTAAGAAGAAGGCGGAAACTATGAACGAGTTCCATACTCGCTTCACAAAATACATTGAATTGGAAGAAGCCATTAAGGATAAGGAGACTTTGGAAAAAGGTGAACCCACTCACCAGAAAAACAATCAAAGCTCTAATTAACCTCGGACTATAGCCAGAGGCGATCCCTACCCCCCGAAATATTCAGACTACACTCCACTGAATACCTAGCGAGAAACTATTCTCAAAGAGGTACTTCAGACTGAGTTCCGGATTAAAAGGACACCACCTCCCAAAAAAGGTGAAAGACTACTCTAAGCACTGTAAGTGGCATAAAGGCTATGACCACGAAATAGAGGAATGTCACCAGCTCCGGGATGTCATCGACTCTTTTATCAAGGAAGGTCGGCTTCAAAAGTATATTGCCAGGATCCGGAATAATGATAACCCCGGAAGATAGAGAGAACGAAGACACAGTCGTAGCCCGAGGCGAAGTCTGGCCCTGAGACAAATGAGGAGGACACGTAGCCCAGCTAAGAAATCTCATACTCCACCTCGCTGTGATGCTGGTAATCGCCAAGATCAGAATCAAGATACTCAGAACGGTACTAGCAAAATAGATCGGTTGGTCAACATGATCTTTGGAGGATTTGCAGGAGGAGGCTCATCCAGTAACTCTCGAAAGAAAGCACTACGGACTGCAGTATTGAGCATTTCTGGCTCTACAAGCAGACCCCGTGCTGATGATAGAGACAAATCGCCAATATCATTCACCACCGAGGACTATGACGACATCATCTGAGATCACGATGATCTACTCGTCATATCCAGAATAATATCTAACGCCGAAGTCCGACGTATTTTCGTAGACCAAGGTAGCTCGGCGGATATAATGCTTATGGATGCCTTCTAGAAATTGGATTTCCCCATGTCTGCACTAACTCCTGATGAAGGTGAGCTCACGGGATTCTCCAGGGAGAAGATTACCTCAGTGAGATATTTTGAAACATTCCCAACCCTCGGGGATAATAGAATCTACAGAACCATCAAGGTCAGATTTTTAGTTGTGGATTACCCATTTGCTTATAACATCATCCTGGGACAACCCACCCTGAACAGCATTGCCACTGTAGTTTCCACTGCCCACCTGACCATAAAATTCCTAAACAAAAATAACGACGTGGTCACAATTAAAAGCGACCAAATTGCAGCATGCAAATATTATAATGAGAGTCTCAAAATCTGTAGAACTCCCAAGAAAGCAAGAGTACTTGCAACTGCCCTAGCATTGGATCAAGTGAACATCCTCATGACTGAGCTGGATGTTAGGAAAGAAATTTGGGGTACTAGACCCCAACTAGAAGGAGACTTAATTCCCCTTCAACTAGGTGACAAGCCTGATCAAGTCACCCAAATAGGAGCACACATGGAAGAGCAGGAGAAACACCAGCTGATAGAGTTCCTTCAACATAATAAAAACCTATTTGCATGGATGTCATTCTACATGCTAGGACTTGACTCTGCTTTCTTCTGCCATCGTTTATCTATTAAACGGGACGCTAAGTTGATTTCTTAGAAAAATAGAAAGGTCGACCCACAAAGACAACATATCGTTGAAGAATAGGTCAAAGAATTGCTTAGCGCCAGATTCATCAGGGAAGTCTCTTATACCACATGGCTCTCCAATGTGGTCTTCATAAAAAAGTCAAACAGAAAATGGAGAATGTGTGTGGACTATACAGATCTGAATAAAACATGCCCTAAAGATCAATATCTCCTCCTTAACGTTGACAAGTTGGCTGACAGCTCATCCAGATTCTGGCTACTATCCTTTATGGACGCTTATTCGGGGTACAATCAAATTTCCATGTATCCAGGAGACGAGGATAAGGTTGTTTTCATTACCGAAAAGGCCAACTACTACTACAAGGCCATGCCATTCGGTCTAAAGAATGCTAGAGCCACTTATCAGCGTATTATGAATAGAGTTTTTAAGCGTCAAATAGAAAGAATACTTGAAGTGTACATTGACGACATGATCGTCAAAACCCCAGAGCCTGGATCCCACACTGCCGACCTCAAAGAAGTATTCGCAGAAGTCAGAAAGCATAATATGAGACTCAACCCTAAAAAATGTGCTTTCGGGGTCTGAGCCGGGAAGTTTCTGGGCCTTATGTTGACGCATCGCAGGATTGAGGCAAACCCTGATAAATGTCAAACGGTGCTCGACATGCATAACCCCAAAATATAAAAGAAGTCTAGCAGCTCACAGGATGAATCGCGGCACTCACACGTTTCCTCACTGAAGCCGCTCACAAATCTCTCCCCTTCTTCAAATTATTAAAGAAGGGGACTAGTTTTGAGTAGACCCAAGAGTGTGAAGACGCCTTCATGTCCCTCAATAATCTACTATCATCTCCCCCTATATTGACTAAACCGGATCCTAGAGAGACACTATATGTGTACTTCTCTGTCTATGAAGAAGCCATTAGCTTGGTTCTTATCCGAGAGATTGTTGAAGGACAGAAGCCGGTCTATTTTGTGAGCAAGATGCTACAGGGCCCTAACCTCCGTTATCAGAAGATTGAGAAGGTTGTCTTCGCCTTAGTTGTCACAGCCAGGAGACTAAAGCAATACTTTCAATGCCACTCGGTTGTAGTTTGATCCGCCAAATATTGCATAAATTGAACCTAGCAGGAAGGATAATCGTCTGGTCCATCGAGCTATCTAAGTTCAGAATTTCATACGAACCTAGAATAGCAGTTAAGGCACAAGCACTTTCGGACTTCCTTGCTGAAATCACATCAGACCCCATTGACCGTGAATAAGCTTCATGGATTGTATTCGTTGATGGATCATTTAACCCTAAGGGAAGTGGTGCCGAGATAATCATGAAAAATTCAAAAGGCATGACGATTGAGAGCTCTTTGAAGTTCGAGTTCCTCACCTCGAACAACCAGGAAAAATATGAAGCATGCATCCCTGGATTAATGATGGCAAAGAAATTGAGCGCAACAAGGATAACACTATGTTGTGATTCCCAGCTTGTGACATCCCAGATCCAGGACGACTACCAAGCTAAGGAGCCCCTCTTGCAGAGATACCTTGTCAAGGTACAAGGACTCCTTAAGGAGTTCCGAACGGTGAACGTGGAATACATCCCCCGGGAACAAAACTCAAGGGCCGACCTCCTATCCAAGCTGGCTAGTACGAAGAGCCCGGGGAACAATCGTTCGGTGGTCCAAGAGGCCTTAGCCCAACCCTTAATCATGATAACTTTTATTTCCCAGATTGAGGATTAAGAATCCACATGGATCACTCCTATCTTGAAGTACCTACAGTCAGGTATCTGACTTGAGGACCCAAAGGAAGCCTCTAGGTTTATCAAGACCGCGGTCCGGTATACTATCTATGATAGGCAGTTATATCGAAGGGAATTCTCTTCGCCTCTTCTCAAGTTCCTGACCCCAAAGAAACAGAGTATGTATTAGCAGAGGTCCATGAAGGGAGTTATAGACACCACTTATGGGGCAATACCCTAGCACTAAAAGTCCTTAGGGCTGGTTATTATTGGCCCACTATGGAGGCCGATGCAATAGCACACGTCCAAGTTTGCGATAAGTGCCAATGTCATTCAGACCACTATCACGCTTCACCCGAAGAACTCTCCATGACTTCTGTACCCTGGCTATTTTATAGGTGGGGTATGGACATTCTAGGCACCTTCCCTCAAGCACCAGGACAACTGAAGTTCCTGGTGGTAGTAGTTGATTACTTCACTAAATGGATCGAAGCCGAGGCCCCTGGTCACTATTAGCTCGGCCAAAACCCAAAAGTTCGTATGACGCCATATCATTATAAGGTTTGGAATCCTAGAGTCTATTGTGACAGACAAAGGGATGCAATTCAAAGACAAGGGGTTTGAAGAACGACTCGCTGATTTGAAAATCAAACACCATTGTAACGTTGTAGAAAATCCCTGAACTAATGGGCAAGCTGAAGCCGCCAATTAGGTTATCATTCGTAGGCTAAAAAGAAGACTGGACGAAGTCAAAGGAAATTGGATCGAGCAACTCGACCACGTTCTCTGAGCCTACCGAACTACGTCCCATTCTGGCACTGGTGAAACTCCTTTCAAGCTCACTTACGAATACGAGACAATGATCCCGGTGGAAATAGGAGAACCCAACTGGCGCCTACAACATTTTTTAGCAAATAACAATCTCGGCCTGATCAGGAAAAACCTAGATTTCTTGGAAGAAAAAAGGTGCATCGCTCACATATGCGATGCCACCATCAAGTAGAAAACGGCAGTACGTTACAACCTCAAAGTTATCGGAGGGAAGAATGCCTCCTAGGGGAAGTTAGCCCCAAATTGGGAAGGACATTACCACATTGTGACCAGCACCGGCAAATGAGCTTACACCATCGAAATGCTAACAAACAAGCCAGTAAAGAACTTTTGGAACGCAGACAAGCTTAGAAAATACTATAGCTAAGTGTCTCTTAAGGCCTAGTCTTAGTTTACTTCATGCTTAATCTGCCCTAAACACTACGACAACACTTTGTATGGACCTTAGTCCTCTTTTGAGTTAATAAAGCAAAGTAAGACTTTCTTCTGATCTGATAACCTCCTAGATGGATAAATTACCATGGTACCCCCGAGAGCATGTTGTGCTGGAAAGGTTGTGAAGTAAAAAAATTCTTAGTCATGGGAAAATTCTCATTCTCAATCATATACACTAAAGACCCCAGCAAGGACCACTTATGCCAAGGTCAAGAGGGATCCCAAACACCCAAATGATTGGTGATGGACCATAAACAAGGCTTTACTTATGTCAAGGTCAAGAGGGATCCTAAACACCAAAATGATTGGTAATGGACCCTAGACAAGACTTTACTTATACCAAAGTCAAGAGGGATCTTGAAAACCAAAGTAATTAGTAATTAATCCCAAACAAGGTTTCTTATCCCAAAGTCCCAAAGGGATCCCCAAGCATTTGAAAGACGTTGGGCCCCAGGTAGGGTTTTTCTGCTTTTGAACTAAAGGGAACCGTAGGTCCTGAAAGGGCGTTGGACCCCAGACCGCAAATTTCGATCACAAACTTAACATCATAATGGGCATTGGACCCAAAGCAATTAATACGAAAATAAGCATGCAAGGTGAAAACAAAGATTAACTGGGAGAATAAATTAAAAACCCCAAAAACCAGGGCGATCGTTTATACAAAGTTAATAAACCCTACACAGGGGAGCAGAAGCAAAAACAAATATAAGCAATTTTTAATTCTCGGTGGTCCCCTGATCAATAACCATCTCGGATGAAGTTCCAGTAGCACTCGGGTTAGCCCTAGGATTCGCCAGCTGACCATCCCGTACCACCTTGCCAGAATCCAGACTGGTCAAGACCAGAATCACCCCAAGATTAAAAAGCTGGACTTGATCAATGGTGTTATGGAATTGCTCTCCACTAATGTCAGTGCAAATGGTGACTAGCTTTTGGACATCATCTCGGAGCAGCTTGATCTCGGCAAGTGATTGCCGATCCTTATCACGAAAGCCCTCGTTTTCAGCTTTTAGTACGGTCGCGTACCTTTTAAACTCGGCTAAGTTGGAGTCTTTTTGCTTTCCAGCATCTTTTAAGGCAACCACCTCCTGGTCCAACTCTTGAACCCAGGATTCAGCCTCACTTTTGGCCTTCACGGCGTCCTCTATGGCCTTGAGAGCTTGGTTTTCACCTCGCTTAGCAACCACCACTCTCTCCATCATCTTCTGCTCACGTTCCTTGCAAACCTGTTCCAGGTACCGAGTTTCTGCGATGAGGCGAAGACCAAAAGTCTCAAACCACACAAAGTTATCCTTCCTGCTTCGAAGGGCAAGGTGGTTTGTGACCTGTTCATCCAGGAGGTTATAGTCAATGAACTCCCGGGGATCTAACTCCTCGAGATACAAATTAATTGGGCCATTGACATTGTCGACCGCCATCCTTCTATTTCGGCCACTCGATAACCCATCCTCTGCCGCCTTCCTCTTTCGGTTTTGCTTCACGAGAATCCTCCAGCTCGATGGGCTCTGTATCCATCCTCAGAACTTCGACAGGTGGATGTGGAGGAACCGTGACCGCATCAGTTGTAGAATCCAATGGCTGGGTTAAATTCTTAGCCTAGAAGGCTGCAAGAATTGCCAAGGCATCCTCGTAGACATTTCGGCCAAACTTTCTGCAAAAAAGAAAAAAAACAGAAGATCAGAGTTAAGAAATTGCCACAAGGATTATAAAAAGTGCTAAGCCCGCGAATCAACATACGGGCAGTGTTTTAACTACCTAACACGGCCAAGAGAGTCTCGTCATCCAGGGAATCCAAAATGTCCTTGGGTCGATTGAACTAACCTCTTCGACCCACATTTCGAAGAAATTAATGCATTCTAGCTCTTCGTAGTTTAGATGGCTCGCTTCCCTCTCGAACGACTAAGTAGGAATGTCCCAAGCCCCCAGGTTCCAATACAAACTGAATGTCGGTTCACCATTACCGCCCAACCAGAAGGGGTACACGCCACGAGCCACTTTTAACTTAAAGAACTTCTCCTTGAAATCTTTATAACTCTCAAGGTACAGGAGAAAAACTTTTCATCCTTGATGGGATCGAACTGATAGCCAGGTCTTTTGAGCGGCCCCGATTCCGTGAGTGGAATACCAGGTATGAAAGTAGAAGAACGCCTTATCTGAGCACCACAACCTGACCAATTGACATATCCTTTCAAAGGCCATGATGTTGGCCCAACCGTTAGGGGTAAATCTGGGTCGGAGCGGCATTCAAAGTCCTGAGGATGGCAATCTGGAAGTCAGTGAAGGGAAGCCGGAGTCCAAACCTAACGAAGAAGTCCTCATACATATAAGTGAAATATTCCCCTGCCTGGTGAGTTGAACACACCCTTTTATTCCCCTGCGAAAAGATCTCGAACTCGTGGTCCCTACTCTTCCCCTCCGTCAACACTATATAACTCTTCAACTCCTCTAGAAGCTCCCCCGGTTGGAAACGGGATATCCGACTATAGGTGTTGTCCGCGACCCAAGGGTATACCAACCCTGGACCACGGCGGATGCAGATTTCATCTTCCATGGCCGCTTCTTCTTCTCTCGGCTCCCCTCCCTCCGAGACTGGGGTAACATCTGACACTGGTTTTTCGATTCTCACTGCTCTCATTCTAGCCATTAGAGTTTCTAGGTACACATAGAGGCCGATGGTTAGAACCGTTTGAGTTCAAAGATCCAAAAATAGATTTGAGAAAGCAAAAAATTGCTTACACCCACACACTGGCCTCTGCTCCCACCAAGACAGAAGCCTCAGCAGGACACCCCCGCCGCATGGGATGCGATGGAGGAGGTGATCCATAGGAAGAAAGACGTTTCCCCCACCCTTAATTGTAGGGAAAACATGGGAAGCACACTCCATTAAAGGGGTGCGCAACCACTCATAAAGCAAAAGGGAAAAAGGGTGAGTCAGAGAAAAGTGAATACCTTAAGGAAAATGGAAAGAAGTGATAAATAATCCACTCATCAGAATAGAAAAGTGCTAAATAAAAGAGTGCTGAAACTGCCTCCCACCATTGCTGTGAAAATCATCAGAAGTCACCTTAAGCCACCAGTTTCGAAAAATGAATAGTGAGACGAAAAGAGGAAACTTAAACCCCTATTTATAACGGCTAGATGATTTAAAGGTAATTTTGTCTAACTAATCCAGATTTGAAAAGATACTCATTATGGTGCGTAAAATACTATGCACATCTCCTCAACCAAAATATGTCATGTGGCCCTTACAACTGTCATAGCAGTTGAGAAGATGGTTGCGCAGCAAGCCAAGGAACATGCAACCTCAGTTGAGTTTATTAACTCCTATCAGATACCTCTCACTAATCACAGGATTTAGTTAATTATCCCGATTGATCACGAGGTCGTTAAGTCGCTAAAGACCTCATTATTTCTTGGAGCCCAGAATACCCCAACACAGGGACTTATGTAAATGATCTCGGAGAGTGGGAGCATTTCTTAAGCCCCATCTTCATAATAGATGCGAGCTAAGATACCCCCAGTAATGGTCGGTTGACTCCAAAAGGCGGGGATAAAAACTCCTCGCCCATTGAGGGATATTGTCCACGGGGGCAAGAGCTAAAGCTCACCATTTCGGCGAACTAACAACCAAAGGCCGAGCTGGGGGCAACTTAGTATAGCTCCAGGGTGAACGTTAGACACACCCCGGATAATGAAAGACAAAAAGAGGAGGTGAGGTTTGGACTCAACCAGGATAATGTAAACCAGACAATAAAAATAGGAAGCGACAGAGATACAAGACAAAAAGAAGAATTTTATTACTTTTATTCCATACATCGTCAACCTCCACAGAAAGAGAAAAAGAAAATACAATAAAAGGAAAGTGAAAATAGTGTCCGTAAGAGAGCTTAAGGATAGGACTGATGTCACGGCAGAAGTATCCTGTCACCCTATCACATCCACAGCCACATCCACAATTCTTCCACTCTCTTCACTGAAACAGGTTGAAGCCACTCCATTTCTTTTTCCCTGCCTCCTTCATAGTGATAATAGAGACCGACCCGGATTATCTCTTCGCAGAGCAAGTCAAAGAAAGCAGACCACCCCAAGTTACTCCAAGAGGGTTTTCTTTTCTTTTGTGCTGGAATTCTTACATACCCAGTGCACTATGAAGAAGTCTGGCTCGGTACCTCCAAATAACCGAGGAAAAAGGTAGAGGAAGGAACAGAGTGTTCTCCAGTATCCCCATACATGGGTTGATGGAAGCATCACTCCATCTTAACAGCACACTGGGCCAGAAACCCCCGTGTACGCCAGGTGAGAAAGGCTTCTGCCTCCCTAAATGCATGACAACTCAAAATTATGCTAAGAAAGAAAGGCTTCTCTAAAAGAGAGAAATAGCTTGCAAAGAGTTTATCATCTTCAGGAACTTTCAAAAGATCAAGAGGATAACCCTTACAGAGGGCAAAACCCTCCATATGCATGTAAAAAATGAAGGAGAAATTACTCTATCAAAAAGGATCATTTTCAGGTAGAGTTACAGAATGAGAAGAACGCGATGGAAGGAATACCAGCTTCAATACGAGCCTCCCCTATTTATAAAAAAAGCGAAGCACCCTGATTGGCCCCGTAAAAGGTGACCTGGTCGCATGATGGTAGTCATGTTTAATGCTTCTAATTTCTAATTCGTCATAAGAGTATCGGGCAGTTTCGGAATAGTATAAAATCGAAATCATCTTTAAATGATATTTAATTCCCAATAAATTCAAAGCAATAACTTCCCAGAGAATAGCAGATTGTTACTACTTGCAGTTTCAGGTATTATACTCATGGTTGCGTAAAAATCGTCTAAGGAAATTTTGAGAATTAATGCTTGGGGGCAGAGAATCTGTGGGATGAAATGACATGTTATGGACACCGGCATTGCACGTAAAACATCCGGGATATGATGTTAATTTTTTGAACTTTTATGTTAATCATGTACCCGGATGATCCTATTAAAACTTGACACTTGACTATCTTTCTAAGCGCTAAGTTAGGGGCAACTGTTTTGGACTGTGATCTGAGATCCTGTTTAGTTAGATCAACCCGGTACACGTATAACCAGACTCTGTCCTAGAAGGCCTTAAAGGTAGTCCGGACCTCGAAGGCACGCATACTGAGTGACGTTGGGCCATAATATCAGGATTACTAGATACGTGCAAATGATATATTCCTAAATATCCGTAACTGACAGTTATCTATTTACGATATTATAGGACTCGTGATCGTCTTAGATTGATAAGTATCTTTCTAGTTGAGAGTTCCTAACTTATAGGAATTCATCCCAATAGTATCAAAAAAGTAATCATTGCCAAGATACTAATCCTAAATACATGCATTCAATACAAATCACATAAGAATTCTATATACGCTCTATAAATACAAGGCTAAGTAAGTAGCCTTAATCAGGTATCAGTAAATTACTCAGTATACACTGCTTTACTTGTGTACAGCCTAACTTGAGCGTCGAAGTCCCTTTGTAGGTATGCACTCACTTGTCTCAACACGCTCGATTGTTGCTACTTAATGAGGAAACTACCATTCACGTGCCTTTCTCAGGTACCCTATGAATCTATAACACCCGTAATAGCATGATAGACTTGTATAAGGATATAGAGATAGCCTAACACTAGTTTGTTATG
Organism: Ormosia semicastrata; assembly: GCA_029884595.1. NCBI lineage: Eukaryota > Viridiplantae > Streptophyta > Magnoliopsida > Fabales > Fabaceae > Ormosia > Ormosia semicastrata. Next base: position 7,204,594 of record JAQQTO010000036.1, on the reverse strand, counting down.
CCTGTGAAGTTTTGTGACCATTTGAGCATGTTTAGTCACTTTGCTGTAACTCTATATGTGAAATATAGTTGTTTTCAGCCCCAGTTTTGACTTAAACTGCTTAATTTGTAGAAATAAGTGTAGAAAACTTGTTTCTAGGTCACAAATATGTGGAAGTAGTTGTGGTTGAAGTTTGAGAATTTTTGAAGTTAGTTTGATATTTTTAAGCATAGTAGTTGTGTGTTTTGGTATCGGATTGACCCCAAGCAAATATGAAAAAATGTGAAAATGGTGTAACAAGATTTTTAATGAATCATATGATTTATTTTAAATCTATTGGAAGTTGAAAAACTTGGGTTGGTGTTAACTAAGCGTTCTTAACTGTTCGGGTGAATTTTGGTCAATTAAGTGACCAAAATAGGAAGGCATGACCCTTGTGTTTATTTTTGGCCTATTTAACGCCAAAATAAGAGGTTACTCTCATTCTCACATCTCTCTCACATGACTGCTACAGGAAAAGCAAAGGAGAAAGGAAATCAAAGTGCTAAGGAAGAATGATCAACAACTAAGTAAGGAAGATAGCTTAGCTTTCCAGAGGAATAGTTAACCGACTTCATTTCTGGGAATTGATAGGGGGAACCTTGGTTTTCATACTATCTTTCCATTTTCTTCATTAGGTCTTAAGAGTACTTGATGTGAATCATGGTTTTATAGTGTGATTTTGGTGTTTTTGGTTTGAAACTTGTTGGATAATTCGAGGATGGCTTATTTCGAAATTGTTGTGTGTGTGGGGATGGAATTTCCAGCCTTTGAAAGCTTGTAATTCCCTTTGAGATCAAAGTTGGGGTTTTGGGTTTTAGGTTTTAGGTAGGGGATTTTTCATGATCTTTATTTTTAAGTAAAATCGAAGTGGTTTAAGAGTTATTATATGTAGTTGAACCTTGTTAGAGGTTGAAAATCACTTGAAATCGAGTTTTGAGTGATTGGAAGATGGTTTAGTTCCAATGGAACAGTATCCGTATCTGCAGAATTCTTCAGATGCTGAGTTTTGCAGTGGGCGTCGCGACGTGGTGCCTTGAGTGCCGCAACATGTTGAAGAACAGCGGTGCGCGTCACGGCGTTAAACGAGGATGTTGCGACGTTGGAAGCATTTTCCTGCCAGTACTAAAATTTGAGGCTTGGGCACCGCGACGTGGAATAGGGGATGCCATGATGTGGGTGTCTAAGAGCAACTTTAAGTTATGTTTGATGCCATGGAGTCTTCTTATGGTGCAGTTTCTTTATTTATACTTCTTTTTTAGTATTGAAACTCTAATTGGAGTATTTAAGAAAGTAGTTGTGTGGTGAATGTAAATCAATTAGTATGTTAATTATGGTAGTATTTAACATCATTGTATTTCATGTTTGTAGTTAGAAACATAAATCAATTGACATGCTAGTTATTGTAGTAATTGACATTATTGTTGTTCCTTAACTATGTTGATGAGGGTGAGTCCTCATTGTAGATGGTCTAATGTGATTTTGAATGAGTAGATAACAAATTCTTCCTATCACAAAGGTCATTGTGGTGATCAAATATGAATTTGAATGAGAAGGTAACCAATCCTTCCTGTCATAATGATCATTGTTGAAGACTGCATTAATGAGAATAGTTCAATTCCATCACTACTCGGATTAAAGATTGCTAGAACTGGGTTTCTAGTGCTTGTTCAGAGCTTATGGAATCAGGTTCCTTTGTTTTGTTCAAGGCTCATGCATTTCATGACATTACTATGGAACTTGGTTCTTGTAAATAGTGTCATACATTATGCATTTTATATTTAGGCTATTACATAAGCATAAACATTAGACATAAATTGGCATAACATGACGCTTGTATGGACGGTTGCTATTATGACATATTCATGCATTGTAGTTGTATGGGCAATTGCATGTCTCTGAGATGGAGGTGTTGTTTGCTTCTGCGGCGGAAGTGTTTATTTCATAATTGAATATATTATCTGTTTGTATATGTTTATATATACTGATATTGGAATACTTCTACTGAGATATGTTTTCTCACTCTGTTTGTGTTGCCATGTAAATCCAGGAACTAGTTCCTCAAAAAGGAAGGAGAAGGCGAACGAAGATTAGTGTAGTTATATACTTTTTGATGAAAAAGCTTGTATAATATGCTAGTTTTTATTGCTGTAAAAGTTTATGTATTACAATGTGCCTTAGAGGCAGTGATGTATATATATAACTTTTGTTATTATGACTCTTCATATTTACTCATTACGTATGAATGATATGGGTTAGTGGTTGGATGTTAGAAGTGGCATGGTCAATATGAATTATTCTTTTATATGACGATATATTTGAATAACAGATATTAGGATGTTACAGAATCCGCTTCAGAACAGAAAGCATCACAGATGCAACGAGCTATCAAATGATGACAATAAGCTTTGAGTGGCAGTGGGTTGTTGTCGAATAATTCCATTTTTGGTTTGGTCCTTAACCTATAGAATCGCCACCACCACCACCGTCACAAACATCTATTATCAGCAAAATCATCTTATATTTTGATTACACGATGGTAGAGTGAATAAGAATGTGCATTGCTTTTTTAGGTCCTAAATCCTCTCTCTCGGAGGGTTTGAGTTCGTATTAGACTTCATTACATACTTTGCTTTTGCACTCTTTCATCAATGGTTGTTGTTATTGTAACATTATCTCTTAGCAAGTTAGACTTGTATATGGTCATAATGTACCATAATACTTGTTTGACATGTCTATTAATTTTTGAGATATTTTGAGTTAATTTAGGCACTTTACCGTAACATAGAACGTGTAAAAATGATTATTTTGACTCAATAAAATAGCATAAATGCTAAATTAAAGAAAATAAACAAGGAAAAATTATTAATATGTCACAAATGTGTGAAAGAGCACGTGGTTAAATTTTGAGAACAAACAGAGTCAATTTGGTATTTTTAAAGATACTGTAGAGGTGTTTTAATACTGGATTGAGAAATAGCAGATATAGAAATTCATGAAAATGATGAAACAATAATTTAGATAAATCCTAAGATTTATTTTATAGTTGTTGGAAGTTAAGAAACTTAATTTAGTAAGACCAAAATGTTCTTAATAAATACAAAATTTAGCAAAAAGACCAAAATGCCCCTAATCCTTATTTATTAAAAGTGAGATATTTCTCACTTTCTCTCATCTCTCTCTCCCGTGCGTTTCTGTTCCTAAAACAAAGAAAAGAAAGAAGAGAAAAGAAAACAGAGAAGAAAAGAAATAAGGGAGAAAAGAAAATAGAAGAAGGGGGACTGTGAGAGGGAGCAGAAAATGGAAAAGAAAGAAGGATGGAGACAAAGTAAGAGCAAGGATCCATGGAAGCTTGAAGTTTGATAATGAAAGATTTAAGCTTTTATGTTTGATTATGATGTGAAAACTTGTTTTTCCTCTTTTGAATTCTTGATGATTTTCAAGGTAAATAAAGGGGTATTGAACCCACTTTTGATTTGTGATTTTGAATGAGGATTTATATGCTTGAAAAGGTTACCCTTAATGTTTTGTTGGTGATCTTTGGACTAATTTTGGTTGATTCTTGAAAAAGGATGAATTTTTGGCTAAAAACCAGAGGAATCTGGTGCTATTGCGCGCCTCACGCCGCGGCGCCAGGTTGTTACGCTGCGGCGCCCATAGTGAAATTTGTGAATTTCGTTTACAGAGAAGTACATGGGGTAGGCCGTGTAACTAGACACGACCCGTGTTCGAAAACACGGCCGTGTAATATTACATGGCCCGTGTTTGAGGCCCAAAAATGTTATTTTTTTTTATTCAAAATGATGGATATATATTTCTTTAACCTAGATAACCTAAATACAAACCTTAAACCTTGAATTGAATTATTAAAATCCACTAAATTGTAAAAATACTATGCATCCAAACAAATTTGAGAAATGACTTCATTATTATATTAAATCATATGTGATTGATTGATGGTATTTGAACACCCATGATGAGAATGATTTAATTATGCATCAAGCATACATGATTATATGATGAAATAATTTTCTCTCATGGGTATCCATTTTGTGGAACTAGGCCGAGATGGATTTTGGATTGACTTGTACTAGGGTAAGTCTTGGTTAATGGTAAGAGAATATGTGATCTTCTCTATACCAGAGTAATTGAGGTTAAGGAAGAACCTTCCTCTTTACTTGAGCTTCTCTAGTCATTGAGTGGTTGAGGAAGAGTATTTCCCTCACTACTTGGGGTAATCCTAAATCTTGGATAGTTTGAGTAACATATCTCTCATTCTATTCCCGATGATTGATATTGTGAGATAACGTACTTTCTCCTTATCATGATGGATTGAAGTCTGATCCTAGCTTTGACATTTGATATGGAGGAGACGTACTTCCTCTAAGCTAGATATGGGAAGACTGGGCCTAGTTACCTGGAATAGTTCTGTGTGACGACGTACGGCTATGAAGAGGTTGATGTGCACCAACCTAAAAGCAGACTACTACTAAGTGATTGGTATTGTGTGAATGGATAATTCCCTCCATGCCATTTGATTTGAGATGACACATATGTCCTGATGATTTGAGATATGCATCTTGAGAAATTGAGATTTTATTGAGATATGATGAGATTTATATCATGATATATTGAGATTGGAAAAGTGATTATGTTTTGATGACATTGATTCCAATTTAATGATTTAAGTCTTAATGACTTTGAACATGATGTAATTTTTGACGAGTACGACTGATTTTCATAATGATAAATGGACTATCTAATTCGGGAAGAGGAAGGACATGATTTGGCCTCTAGCCACCTTCCTAGAGTAATGATAAATATTTTGAATAAAAATTTTGTTTTTCCCCGAAATAGCTGGAATTATTGTGATGACCCGATTTTAAATAAACTACTGAGAATTTTGATTCTCACCCCCATTATCCTCTATGGTTTCCATGATAATTCCAGGTGGCTCGAGCAGTTCAACAAGTGTATGGAGCTTGTCGTGAAGGATTAGTTAGGATGTTCTTAGATAGGTATTTACAAACTAGTTCTAGAAAAAAAATTTATCTGATAAAATTAGTATATACTGCTCGAATATATATAATTGGTATATTATTCCTTTCATTATATATATAAATTATGCTTCCGCGAAGGCTCATATTTTGTATATTATTAAACTGTTTATTTATAAATTATTGATATTCATAAGTAACATTCTAAATTCTAATTACTGATGCTTAAACCGGATACGTCATTAGTGTTAGTAATTTGGGACGTTACAGTTATGCTATTAGATTCGCTTTTACTACCGTTTCGCTTTTGAATGCTTAAGCTTTCATATTGGTTCAGTTCGGTTACTGATGGTTAACCAAATTACTTATGAGAAATAATTAACCACGCCATTTGATGAAAAATATCAGATTGGTTCATAAACCATTTTTAACAATTCATTTTTTTTTTGGTGTGGTTTGGTGTAGTTTGGCAGTTCTATTTGGTTCATGGTTTTTTTATGCCCGCCCTTGCCTACAACTGTGAAACCCAAGGAGATAATCAACATGTTTGGGTCAGATTTGAGAAAAAATCAACAGCTTTATTTCTTTAAAAAAAAAAGTTGTTGGGGCTCAATAAAAAATTTGAGTATTATTGAAAAAAGTTATTGGGATTATTCATAACAGTGAGATATAAACATCATTTTGTTCTTAATCAAATAATTTTTTTAATCATTCTATACCTATTTTGATAATTTGATATATAAAAGTAATTCTTTTTTATATCATCCAAATGAAACAGATTAGTTTAAAATTATTTTTTATAATATCCCTAAATATATATATAATGAAAATAAGACATATTATTCAAATAACCAAATGGTTATTCAAATAGAGTTATTGTTATGCAAATATAAAAGAGAAAACATGACCCATCATTCGAATAGAACTTCTTCTATTTGAATAAATAGACAGTTAAGGAAATGCATACAGGGTGAGTTACTTGAATAACAATTCAGTTATTCGAATAACACAACATAAAATTAAACAATTAAGAACACATTACAAGGTAATAGAGTGAGAAAACTTGATTTTTCTTTTCAACTCATTAAACCAAACCAAAACAAAACATCAACAATATGAGGTAAGCAACGTGACTATGTCAAGAGACAAGTGTCAAATGAGAGAACACTTGAAATTATGAAGAATTCTGGAAGTAATGATTGAAGGAACAAATGTTAATAAACAAGTGGTGAGAGATTAAGTTTAAGGAACAAGCTTAGACAAGTGGAAAACAAAACAAAGGATGAAGGGAAATTTACGGCCAAGTGTCCTTTTGACCAAAGAAACAATAAGTGGCAAAAATAATTATATGAACAAGTGTTAAGAGAATGATTGGAATAAGAGGCAATATATGAAGCCATGCAAGGCCATATGTAGACAAGTGTCTAAGTATTTAATGATGATGGGCTATACAAGTGGAGTCAACTTGAACATGTGTCATAACATGGACTATTGAGTTATGATTACAAAAGATGGCAGAGGAAAGGAATAAACAGAAGACAAGGAATTGAATTATACACATAGAAAGTTAATGGGTAAATTAGAAAGGCATATGGAAGAAGCCACTTAGTAAGTAAGTTAGAATGAGCTTATGGGAGAAGCTTCTTACTTAGAAAGTTAAGAAGACTTCTTAGAAATGCTAATAGGAGGGTTCTTAGAAAAACCATCAGGAGGCTTATTAGATAAGCCATTATAGGAGGTTTCTTAAAGAAGCTAATAGGAGGCTTCTTAGAGAAGCCATTAGGAGGCTTCTTGGAGAAGTCATTAGGAGGCTTCTTGAAAAAGTCATTAAAGACTTCTTGGAGAAGCTATTGGAAGAAAATCTCAAGGCTTCATGAGAAACCATTGTGAGTTAAGCAAGATGACAAGTGTCATAAAGGGAAAATCATGGAATAATCAAGAGAAATCTAGAATATGGACATATGTCAAAGAGTGAGCCATTCCATAAGGAAGAGATAGTAATTACAAAGGAACAAGTGGCAAGAGAAGATACTCTTGGAAGACTTGGACTATGATTATACGAGACATGTGTCAACCTTTGAAGCATGAGAAAAATCTAGAGCTAAGTATGATGAAGCATGGCTAAGCTCCAATATTAATGATAGGTGAAATAAGCTTATAAAGTAGCATAAATGTGTGGCAACTCATGAATGAAAATCAAGTTAGAAACAATGATTATAGGTACATGTGTCAACATATCAAGGAAATAAGATATTACTGAATCAAGAGAAATTCAAAAACAAGTAGGAGAAGATTAAGTCAAGCAAGGAAAAGATTAAGTTAGATGGTGAAGCATGGTTAAACGAAACCAAGTGTCCCTGAATTCATTAAAGATGATATAAGCAAAATAAGACCAGCAAGGACATGTGGAATTCATAGTAATAATTATGATAACAAAAGGTAGCCTAACAAGCCATGCACGTCCTAAGTTTTAGAAAATTCTAGAATGATATTTTGTGAAGGTTGCTCCCTAAGCATCCCACATTACTCAATTACGTAAAACAAGCTTAATTTCAATACTATAAATATCTCCTCCCTCTCCCTAACTCGTCAGAAACCATTCACTTACCCAACTAACACCAGTAACTCTGCTTTTGTAACCCAACTCCTCTATTCCCATATTCTCTTCAAATTTGTTTTAAATCTATAGAGAAGGTAGGAAATGACAAAAACTCCATCTTTACACCTTATTTCTATTACCCATAATTCCTAGTACACTCCCATAAATCCATTTTCACGAACTCTGTTTTAAATTTAATACAATAGTGACTCTGCTGGTGTTTGGAACTAATTTTGGATCAGTCTATTCGAATAGAGCTTGTGTTATTCAAATAGACCATGATAGAGAGCTTCACAGTTTTGATTTTATGTATGGTTTATTCAAATAAATCATGTGTTATTCGAATAACAGATTACAAACTTGAGTTTTAGAAATAAGCTATTCGAAAAAACTTGTGTTTATTCGAATAGACTCTTTTCAGAAAAGTTCAGATATAAGGTGTTATTTGAATAACATTATGGTGATTCGAATAACAGACACCAGGAGGCCAAGAATTGAGATTTTAGATGTAAATGATTTTATTATTATATGATTTTATTATCATTTTAATTTCTATTCAACTATGATATTTCTACTAACTAAGTTATTTATTACTTATTCAGACTAATTTTACGATTTGAATTGTTTATTATTCATATGGATTATTAATTCTTTTCACAAGGGACGCCTTAATCAACCAGAGATTATTATTGTGATCATGATGAGAGAATCAAGAGATGTCTTGGTCAAATTATTGTGATCATGATGAAAAGATTAAGGGACGCCTTAATCATTTTTAATGATTGTGGTCATGATGAGAGGATTAGAGGACGCCCTAATCAAATTATTGTGATCACGATGAGAGGATTAAGGGACGCACTAATCAAGAGAAAAGAGGCACGTTTGTTTAAAAGTATAAAGAGAATAAAGAAAATGAAGATTTTGAATGATGATGTGAAAAGAACATTCAGTTATTATTTTCTAAAGTTTCAAGTTTCTTACTCATTTATTATTAAGTTATTTTAGTCTAAATTTAACATTTTAGTTAGTTACCTATTGTTAAGAAGCTATTTTCATTATGAGATTATTTATTTATTGTATTCTTCTTCCAATTTATTTTTAAGAGAAACAGAGAAATTTTGAGATAAATCATTATTTACTTTATTTTTTATGAAGTCAAATTATCATAAAACATTTATATTTTTACATCACCTACTATTTTATTTCCCAAATAATTGTTTATTTATTTGTAGACTATCAGTTATGGTTTTAGAAATAGAGCATGGTAAAAAATGGATATTAAATTTATATTACATGTTTTTGCATATTTTTACTGAGATTTTTATCTCACTCCTTTTGTGGTGTAACATTTCAGATAATTATGATAGTAAGAGTTCCAAAGGATATTCATGTGCGACAATTTTTTATAAATTTACAAAGTCAAAAGATTATGTTTTCATTATTATTTTGGGATCAATGAGTAGATACAATATTACTATAGAAATTTGTATCACCGAGTAAAGACTTTTGAAAGCCTCATTTTTGATAAATAAGTATTTAGTTTAAAAAATATCAATATGTACAATACTATCGTTTAAAGGATTTAACCTCTTAACGTAATATATTATATTTTTAATAAAAGTAGTAACGTGTGTTTGTCTAAAATTATATATTTTAAAATTAAATAAGAAGTAGGATATTACACTTTTCAATTAACATATTCAAACATAATTTTTTTATTATAATTGATTATAACAAAAAAATTTATATAATAATCAATTATTGAAATAATTAAATTTTTAACTATCTTAAACATACAAATAATGGATAAGAAATAGAATAATCAATTATTAAAATAATTAAATTTTTACAATTATCACAAATACATAAATAATGGGTAAGAAATACACTTAAAAAAACTTCAAGTTAACCAAAGAGACAAATATGGGGAAAAAGCTTGAAGATGCAAGCAGTAAGAATCTAACCAACCAACTTGATTTTGGTGAAGCTAGCTTTTTTCCATTCCAACAGAGTGCACACATGGCTTGGTAAAGCATGATATGTTGACAATGAGGAGAGTATCCTTGCTCATAGCAAAAAGTCTTGACTTTTTGTAAAACGTAGTGGATAAAGATTGTGGCTACATGGAGACTTTATTGTCCGAATAAGCCCATATGGCTAGAAAATAAAGGTGAGTTCCACTTATGGAAGGCGCTATCGGTATGAATTCTCTCATGCTCCCGAGCATTTTTCATATATAAATAAGCTTGAGCTTAATAGTTGAGAGACTTTAACAATATCATGTGTATTGTGAGACCAAAAATAAAATTATGTTCCCTTTTCAAACCCTACAATTAAGATAAGTACATGCATAAAATTAGTACATTTAGTTAGACTAATTAATAAATAATTATTATAATTAATAAATAATTAGTTATCATAATCATAATTAATAATATAATTAGTTTAATACATCTAAGTATCTAACTTAGATACACTATGTTCATGCAAATATTTTTGTATAATTAATTTTTTTAATGATAGCAACTAATTTATGATAATCATATAATCACCATATAATATATACAAATATAAAAATTTATAATCATATATAAATTATATTGACATATATACATTTGCATATTGATTCTTATTTACATTAAAAAATTCAAAAAATTATCACTTATTTTTAGTTAACTATGTTATTAATTATTTTTATTAGTGATTGATCTTAAAATTATAAATTTTTTATAAGTATCGATATTATTTCTCATTATATATGTATTGTCATTCTAAATTAATTAATTATATTTTTAAATTATTATATTTATTTTATATTATTTAAAAACTTCAATATATACATCACATGGGAGTGAAAATTTTATATGAAAATATAATAAAATTAATTAAATATAATTTATTATAAAGAAACCAAGAAATTATTAAGTATTTTTTTTAAAAATTTATTCATATATATAATATATAATATTTAAATATTTTATATTTATATTTTTTAACATTAAAAAATTTAAATAAAAAATATATTAATATTTACATATATAAAATAAAAATCTTATAAAAAATGATAAAATCAATTAAAAAATTATATTTAAAATAAAATTTGTTTAATAAAATTTTTTAAATACAATTGCAAACTCATATCGTATAATATTAAAATTTTATTAAAATTTTAAATAATTATTTACAAAAATCCAGATAATTTTTGTGAATAAATAATAAAAAAAATTAACTTCAAGAAATACATTAATGTAGCGTATCTACATTGCACGGTTACACATCACTAGTCGCATCACACTCTCTCAGGTAATTGGAAATAATTTCTTTTTAAAATTTTAAATTTGAATTGGACAAGTCGACAAAGAGACAAGCTATCTACCGTTTCAGTAGCGTGTACTGTCTATGTTTAAAATTCCAAAAATCCATTGCCCGCCGCGTCAAGAAAAATCTTGCCTTAAATAAACGCAACGCTTAAAATAAAATAAAAAATAAAAAGCCAAGCGTGCCCTATATTACAGTATTTGTTACTGATCAAACGAGAAAACAAGGAAGGCAAAGAGAGTTGTAGTTTTGACGATCCCATAGGCATGGGGTCGTTCTCCTCTTCCTCCACCGTGCTTCTTCTCCTGTTCTTCATTTTCTCTTTCTCACTCGCCAATCACGAGAACCCTCTTCCTCTCAGAGGTTAGAATCTCCTTCTTCTTCTTACTTCCACTTCATCTATGCATATATATATATATATGGTCTCTCGTTATTTCTCTGTTCCAATCACTCCTTTACTGTTAAGTTTGAATCTCTTACTTATTAATGGTTCCTAGGGTTTCTCCCTTTTCAAATTCTTCTGGAAACCTCCGCTTAGTCCAACGAACGGTGACCAATGTTAGTCATGTTCTTGATCTCCCGTTGTGCTTTGTAAACAGATTGAGGACAGTTTCTTTTTTTTTTTCAAATTTGAGTTTAGGGTTTTTCTTTTAAGAACAAAAACTAACTAGCTTTTTGGTTTTTCTACTCGTGTGGGAAATAATGGGTTGGTATTATCATTGATATGTGATATGTCTTGGTTTGTGACTTGTGATTTCATCTTCTTTTTTTTTTTTTTTTTGGTTTGATCCTATCCTATTGTCAGAAATTGTTATAGATGGTAGCTGTGTAAGCTTTGTTTTTCTGTTTATTTTGACATCTTTCTTGGTGTTTGACATGGATGAAGATTGTGTTTGTTATGCAGAACAAAAAAGCTGAAACATAGGCATTTTTTTTCTATTTAAAAAAATTTGGATTTTAGGTAGCTTTATCACTATTCCGATTTAGCGAACCTTGGGACTACCTAATGTAATTATTCTCAAAGGCATAAATCCCCTGTTAATGGAAATAAAGTTGCAGCCCAACTTCTATCTTTTTTCACTGGTTGGAGCCCTTTTTAATTTGTAAAAAATATAAAATGAGATTACAAGCAGTAGCTGCTATATTTGGAGGTTCATATGGGAATGGGAAGTATTGGTGTATATGTTGTCATAATATAGTGCAAAGCTGCTAGGTTTGATAGGTTTCTTGCAAAAACTTGGTTAGTTGCGTGCTTGTTTCCTAGGGAATAATAAAAATCACTTCTCTTTTTTTGTTGTTTTGGTATATGGTTAGCTAGTTGTATGTTGTACCGAAATGTTCACTTAATTTTGCAAGTGTGTGTTTGGTATATTAATTATTTTGTTCTTGTATTTTCTGTTCCTACTCTTTGTATTTGAAAAGAATCTCAGCACATTACAATTGCAGGTGTTGATATTGAAAGGCCAGTTTTGGATGTCTCCCCTTCCCCACTTTCTGGGCATTCAGCTACTCACGATGTTAAAGACATTTTACAATGTGAACGCGTTCAAGTTTCTGGTATCTCAAGATTGAAACTTGGGAGCTATGCTAGCTCATTCCACATTACTTTGGCGCCCTCTGCTGCGATCCCAGAGAGGTTACATAACAAGATTCAGGTTTGTTTCCACAGGTAAGTGCATAACTTGGATATACTGTATATAGTATTCTTTATTTATTTGCTGTCACTGCACCCCTCATCTCAGTTGCATGCCCGGCACACAGCCCCACACACACTCAACTAGTTTCAACTTCTTGCAAAATTCTATCAAGATTGCCATTTCTTATTTTACAAAGTATGTGCAGGAATAATACACTTGGATGGTGTCAGTGTGAAAAGGATGAATGGTTGAGTGTACAGAAGGGGATCTGGAGTGCTGTTATGTCACCTTATGAAACAAGATATGTTGATGTGAGGATCAATGGTGAAATATCAGGTTCTGTTACAGTTGCTCTTGAAGAAGGTTTGTTTCTTCCATCTCATTAAAGGGGAATAACTTTATTCTATTGTTTGTCTTCTCTTTGTGATTTTTTATTTTATTTTTGGCACTTAACTGCTTATTTATATATGTTATACAAAAATTTTGCAGTTTTTCAGCAATGGCGCCTCATTTGTCTTGCAATGGGATTGGTACTGCTGTTGTTGGCTCCAATTATTAGCAGTTGGGTTCCGTTTTATTATAGCAGTTCAATGGCTATAGGGATCTTTCTTGTCATTATAATCCTTCTTTTTCAGGTATATAAATTACTTTTGTATTATACATGGTTTTCAATTTGTTTCATTGCTTCCAAGTTTTCCTTGCTTGTTTAATATTTTTGCTAACTAATTTCTTCTAATTATGATATACAGGGCATGAAATTATTGCCAACTGGAAGAAAAAATATCTTTTACCTTACCATATATGGATCAATGGTGAGTTTGATTTAACTTCGGCTCTTCATGTTTCATGTAAATATTGTCGCTCTTAATATTATCACTATGTGCTGTTTCAGCTTGGAGCTGGGTCATTCCTTTTGCACCAATTCTCTGTGTTCGTAAATTCAATTCTTCAGAGTTTTGGGATGAGTGAAGAGATGCACAATCCAGTAAGTATATCCGTCTATTTCTTTTTTGGATAACTTAGTGCGTATCTGTATTTTTATGTTGTGTCATATAGTGCAGGCTGAATGGCTAACATCTATATACACATCCAGATTCCTAATCATTTTTGTTGGCTTCTTCTTCAGACCCATACATGTTTATTTTCCTTATGTATGATGAGCTAACATTTTGGGACACATTTGAAACATCTTGTTTTTGTAGTCAATGAGTCATCTTTTAATTTCTCCCTCACCTTGTTGTGATCCTTAAAATATAATGAGGTAGCTGTTTTGTTTCATCTAGAATAACTTTTGGTAAATGTTATTTCTTTCTTTGGGTTAGCAAAAAAAATTGTGGTCAACAGAAAATAGCTGTTAAAGAGGTGGAAATGACTTCCTCTTTTCAAATATAGTAATTTAATTTTCTGGAGCAAGCTCAACCTTTCGTTATATACTTGTTGCCCTGATGTTTGCTCCAACTGTCATTCATCAATGGTTAGTCCCTGGTTGGTGGTTACCCTTTTCGCCCTCCCTATTCCCCATTCCGTGGCCCCTTCATTTCGTGGTGCGTGACTCTTGCTGACTACTGGCCATCTTTGCTTACCTGTCAGACATATGTTATCAACTGTTTCCCATCCTATGTGATTTGGCTTGTTTATCAGACATATCTTCAATTCTCTTTCATGAAATATCTTTCCTCAATGGTTTACAGGTTGCTGTTTTTGTACTGCTGGGTATCATCTTGGCCGGAGCTGCTTTAGGCTACTGGATTGTTAGGAGATTTGTTATTTCGAAAGAAGATGGCAGTGTGGATGCTGGGGTTGCTCAGTTTGTGAAATGGGCAATGCGCATAATTGGAGTCACCTTCATTTTGCAGGTTTGCATTTATGTAAACAGGGAATATGCAATACACTATGACTGTTATCTAATACTCACCCTGTCATATATGATAGGTTTTGCTAGGTCAGTATGGATCACCTTGTGTAAATTATTATAGTATAATAATAAAATGGGTATTTTGAAAAATGGAGAAAGAAAATAATAAAAATAAAGTAAAATATAAAGCAACCACCCCTGGCCCAGAATTGCATGAGCAATTTGTTGCACCAAAAAAATGCAAAATATAAAGCATAAATACTAAAAATTAATTATAAAAAAGGTAATAATAAAAAAATGTCAGCATTAATAAAATAAAAAAATAAAAAATGGCTTAGATTGGTAAATTTTCAGAAAGTGGTACAACTTGGTAATATTTTTTGTAAAGTGGACAGTTTGGTACAAATGCTGTTATTATTTATTTACTTGATTTTCATTATGAAATTGTCTGTTAAATCCTGAATAATTGAGTTGGTGCTGAGATGGACCCATTCATATTTGTATTGGAATTTACTTTTTTGATAATTAAAACTCCACCCTTCTTGTGTGTTGTCTGACCATTTTGGTCTGTTACATACTATTATTTTAAGAATGCTGTTCATTTCCCTATTTATTCTGATTTTCATTTCTCTATCAGAGCACTCTTGATCCTCCTCTAGCAATTGGAGCCTTGGTCTCTTGTGGAGCTGTTTGCAATCTTATTTCTTCGATAAAGTGGCTTCACAGATGGTATGTAATAAGTATGACATCTCTTTCTGCTTTATTTTATATGTTCATGTAAAATCATTTCTACTGGACATGGTTACCAAACTTACCATATTTACATAATATTCAATTTATTGTGCCAGCTAACTTGAATGTTTCTTCATCTTTCAATTTAAGCAATGACATTGCTCTGCATTTGAATGGTCATGATAGTTTTGTCAGAGGCAAGAACATTAGATGAGATGGTTGTCGTGACTCATGAGTCATGACTGCTGACAACTTGTTAATTAGGGATTTTGGATGTTTTAAATGAATTGTTATATTTTGCTTTTGTTGAGTTTAAAGCACAGAATCTTATTGTAGGAAATGGTCATGGGTTAGATGGTTGAACATTGTAATCAATTTATCTATTTTAGATAGTATAGGACTAAGAGAGAGTGGGATCTACTCACTGACATGTACTGGTCTTTGATTCTTTAGATGTCTGTATGACTGTCCTAAAGATGTTCCTGGTTTTTTATTTGGTCATTGACTGTCAAATATAATGCCTTGAAGGTTTCATGTTTTCCACTTCCAAACATGCCAATATGATTTCATGTAGGTATGAAACTTCAGGGAATGATAATTATTCGTTGCGGTGGGTGAGAGGAACACGTGGTCATGCTGAATTCCTTAGCAAGTCAACCCCTAAAGGAAAAATGTGGAATAGTCCTAAAAGATCTGCATGGTCTGACTCTCCCGTGAGAGGTATTGTTTCGTGTTCCAATCTTTCTGATATTTGATTACTACATATTGTCCAAGCAAGATCTTTTTTATTTAATTTTTATTTTTTTTCCGGGTGAATCAAGCAAGACCTTTAGATAAAAGAAAGAATAATTCTAAATTTTCTTAACCAATTCTCTTATTAATTTTCCTAATTACGAAATAAAAAAATTCTTAAATGCTTTTTATATTCCCAATACATTGAATGCATTTACTTTTCCATATAATTTTTTTTATTAAGTAATAGGAGAATTATTAAGAGGATTTTTTAAGAGGATATAACAAAACTCACTGGTGAAGTGAAATTTTAGTAGTAAGTAGATCAAAATCTAAGTAATTGAATTTTTGGCTGAAATAGGCAGGATCTGATACTGAAGTAATTATTTATTAACTTTTGTGCAACTATCATCGAGGATTGTTCCATAAAGTAACTTTCTTCACTCAACCGTTAAGTTGTTTATATATATGCTCTGTTACATAATAAAGCATTTTGGGATCCATGGATCAGCATCTAATTGCAAATCATCCATTATGATGGATGAGTTAAAGTTGAAGGTGAGGGAAGGAAAATGATTAAATTTGTTTAACTTTTAATTATTTAGTTGATTTAATAGAGCAGTGATTTATT
Organism: Ormosia semicastrata; assembly: GCA_029884595.1. NCBI lineage: Eukaryota > Viridiplantae > Streptophyta > Magnoliopsida > Fabales > Fabaceae > Ormosia > Ormosia semicastrata. The sequence continues at coordinate 7,188,075 of JAQQTO010000036.1, read as the reverse complement.
CTTTGAATCTTCTGGATTTTGTTTTCCACTTATGAGATTTCTTTTGAAAGAATAAAACTTGGCTCCAATCCTTTTCCTCCAACCCTTCCCTCCAACTCCTTTAATCACCTTTCATGTGTCCATTAATTCAATTAAGTGTGGTTAAAAGTAACAAATGAAGGGTGATCAAAGGGGTTGGAGGGAAAGGGTTGAAGCCAAGTTTTGTTCCTTTTGAAATTCCGTCGACTTAAGTGTGTTTGGTAAACTGAAACTTTTAGCACTGAATTTGTGATTTAAAGAAAAAAGCATTGGATTAAGTTGCTTTTGAATACACGATGACCACTCATGGGTCATATGCTGAATGTTTTCTGCACTTTCAGTTATTTCATTTTTTGCCTGTATTAAACAAACACTACTAAATCTATTTCAGTGCTGAATCATTTTTATTTTCAGCACTAAATTGAGTTTTCAAAGAGGCTCTTAATCCAAACAGACGCACATGCTTTGCTTGGATTATCTTTTTAATGAACTTTGGGCAAGTCATCTAAAATATTTGTTTCAGTCAGATTTACACTATTATTCAAAACCTGTAATATGTTATCTGATTCATTTGTTTGTTTCAGGTGTTGTATCAGTATCACCATCTTCTGGGTTCACACCAGTCACGCCACCATCTTCTGGGACGCAAATAGGCCAGGATTATTATTCAACCTTCCACAAGACCCGCAACAGAAAGAAGTTCACAAAGAAAGAGTGGGATGAGTTCACTCGAGAATCCACTAAGCAAGCTCTAGCAGAATGGGCAGCATCTCCAGAATTCACTGACTGGATCATTGAGCATGCAGACCGGATAAAACTCCTTCCAAGTGAAAGTTCAGATGAGACAATGGGAAGTGAATCGGATTCCACGGATGTAGGAAGTGGAAATGGGTTTCGACTTTTTAATTGGCAGTGACTTGAGAATGAGAATGAGTAAGAATGTACTAACCAGCACACATTGTTTTTTTAAGAGTTAGGGAGCAGTGACAAGAGTGTAATTAGTCAGGAATTCAGGATTGCTTGTTTTGACCATCATGTAGATAGTTTTAACAGTTTGCCCGAATTTCCCAAACTGTAAGCCTGGGCAATGCTGCCAAATTTAGAGTTATCGCACCAGTTTTTGCCCTTTTTTTTGTTGCTTCTCTTGTATCATTTTTACAGTTTTTAGTAATGTTTAATTCTTCTTACACTTTAATTCTTCTTGCACTTTACATCTTTGTTAGTTGGATTTCCATTGCTTTTATCAAGAGTCTTTGGATTGAAATGGTGACAGAAGGTAGCTTTTTTCCCTTGATGTCAGGTTCAAGAGAGATGTGAAAATTATTTAATTTTATATAACAACAACAACAACAATAAAGTCTTTTTTCAATAAGTAGAGTGGGTTACATGGATCAAAGGACGTCATTGTGCCTTATCAAAAATCAAGTCTTTAGATATGCTATTTAAATCTAAATTTTTTTTAATTATTTTACTTATAGTCTTTTTTGGTCTTCCTCTATTTTTAGTTATTGGGTTATTATCTACTTGATCTATTCTTCTTACAATGGCTTCTAAGGGTCTTTTCTTTATATGTTCAAACCACCTAAGGCGAGATTCTCTCATCTTTTTCACAATAGGTGCTATCCCTACTTTCTTTCTAATGCATTCATTTCTAATCCTATCTTGTCTTGTATGGTCACACATCCAATACAATATCTTCATCTTTGCAACACTGATTTTATACTCTTGTTAATTTTTTACTGTCCAACATTCAGTACCATACAACATCGCGGGCTTTATAGTTGTGCAATAAAATTTATCCTTAAATTTGAGAGGCACTTTTCTATTACAAATAACTCCTGAAACACTCTTTTATTTCATCTAACGAGTTTGAATCTTATGGTTTACATCTCCTTCTATCTCTCCTATAATAAAAGAAAAATTTAAAATATAATACAAAAAAATTGAATTATTAGATTTATAATTGCATCCTCGAGCAGTTATTTTTTCAACTGCTGGTGATCCCATTCCGAGATGTACATGGTAGTATCAGTGTTTAAATTGATACAATTAAGCTATTTTGATAGATTGGCATTGACATGACATTTTTTTTTATTAAATGTGGCATTGTATCATTTGATTTCTAACAGTTTTTTGTCATCAAATTTTATTTTATATATTTTTTTTGTAGAAGTCATCAAATTTTATTTCACATACGATATTGCAAATATCCATAAAAATAAGTTAACATTAAGCTGGTAAAGGAATTCAGTTGCATTAATTTGAAAATTAGGAGAACGACATTGTAACAATTGATCCAGATAAAAAAAAATTGTAACAATTGAAATAATGAGAACCAAAATTAAATTTAAGTGAAATTAAAAGGACTAAAAGTATAACTAAACCCAATGAAATAAATAATATATAAATTAAATTGATAATTACTAACAGAACGATGGAGATATAGAATCCAGAAAAATGGAGGAATATCTAATGGGTAGTTAACAAACCTTCAGAGTTAATATCTAATGGGTATCCTGTTAACAAATCCTTTTTGCAGAGTTAGTTGTCATAAACCTATCTTGAAGGCGCTTGTATATGATGAAGGAGACGTTCTCTGGGGCTATCCTGATTATAGTGTAGCTCCAATAGCATATCGTGGGTGGATGATCGATTGACCTAACACATTCCAATTCTTCTTTCAAAATGAGGGTGATCTTAAGTTTGTTCTGGAAGGTAGTCCATGGCTTTTCAGAAATTCATGGTTGATCCTTCAACGATGGGAGCTGAATATCACACCATCTGATATGAGCTTTGATAAAGTGGATGCATAGTTACAAATCTGAGGTCTGCAAGAGCACTGTAAAATAGAGAAGGTGAGGAGGAAGGTAGGGTCTGTTTTGGGAGAGGTGATCGAGGCAGGAGTTTATGATATGGGAGCTTTACATGGCCATATTGTGAAAGCTCTTATTAGAATGAATACTTCTCAACACCTCTCCGTAATGGAGTCAACATGGGTTCCTCAAAGGATGGAATATCGTGGGCTGAGTTTAAGTATGAGAGAATCCCATCTTTCTACTATTACTGTGAAGTGGTGGGTCACGATGAACAGGCTTGAAAACTGGCGTTGGAAGATAATGACAGTAGAAAAGATAAACCAAAAGGTTTGGGAGCATGACTTAGAGCAGATATGGTTGGCAAGAAAGTAGAGTACTGTTTTGAGGAGGAAGCACGTCACGTATATTGGCAAGCCTAACAATTACGGAGGCTGTTGTTTTTATTCCTGAAAAAGGCACCTGCCAATCTCCAGCAGTGACAAATTCAGGTTCCTCTCCTCCTAGAGAGAGTGATATAGAAATAATTGCCAAAAAGGGAGCCCATATTGATTAATCTGCCAGTATTGACACTTGATAAGCATAGTTAAATTGAAAACTGAATGTATTTCTCTCTGTATATTGCAAAATGAAACTACAAGATATATACACTTGACTACAGATTAGAATATTAATTATCTATGCTAAGTCCTAGAAGTGTAAGTATAATGAATGCATAGATACAATGAATAAAACTTCACCGTCCACACCGTCCACTAATTTATGGAAATAATCAACACTACCTCTCAAGCTGGATCATATATGTCTGATGCAACCAGCTTGTCACATATGTATGCTATCCTAGGTCCTCGTAAGGACTTAGTCATTATGTCTGCTAGTTGATCTTTAGTACCCACAAAAAAAGTCTTAATGATGTCTGAGAGGATCTTTTCTCTAATGAAGTGACAATCAACTTCTATATGTTTAGTCCTTTCATGAAAAATTGGATTCTTAGATATACAAGGCTGATTGGTTATCACAAGCAAGTTCCATAGGACCTATCTCACAAAACTTCAACTCTTGAAGCAAATATTTTAGCCACAAAAGTTCGCAAGTAGTATTAGTCATAGCACGATACTCTACTTCAAATGTTGATCTTGCAACAACATAACTTTTCCATGAAATCAAGTTACCTCCAATAAGCACACAGTAGCCTGAAGTGGATCTCCTATCACTAGCATCACCTGCCCAATCTGCATTAGTATATCCAATGATATTAGAATGACCCTTGTCCATATAAACAAGCCCTTTACCAGGTGATCCCTTGATGTATCTTAGGATCCGAACAACTGCATTCCAATGACTGTCACATGGTGAGTTGAGAAACTGACTCACAACACTGACAGGAAAAGCAAGGTCTGGTCGAGTCATGGTGAGATAATTTAACTTCCCAACTAATCTTCTATATCTGCCTGGGTCAGGATAAGGCTCCCCCTGATTAGGTAGAAGCTTCACATTTGGGTCCATAGGAGTATCAACAGGTTTACAATCAAGCATCCCTGTTTCTTCCAAAATATCAAGGGCATATTTCCTTTGAGAAATAGCAACACCTGTTCTTGATTGGGCTACTTCAATCCCAAGAAAGTATCGCAATCGGCCAAGATCTTTAGTTTTAAAATGTTTAAACAGGTATTGCTTCAATTGCTTAATGCCTTCTTGGTCATCGCCTGTAATGACAATATCATCCACATATACCACAAGATAAATAAGTTTATTCAACGGTGAGCATTTAAAGAATATAGAATGGTCTGCCTCGCAACGAATCATGCCAAACTGCTGAATAACTTTACTAAACTTCCCAAACCAAGCACGAGGTGACTGTTTTAAGTCATATAAAGACTTTTGTAGCCGGCAAACAAGACCTGATTCCCCCTGAGCAACAAACCCAGGTAGTTGCTCCATATAAATTTCCTCCTCCATATCACCATGTAAGAAAGCATTTTTAATATCCAGCTGATACAAGGGCCAGTGTCTCATGGCAACCATAGACAAAAACAAACGTACAGACGCCATCTTAGCAACAGGAGAAAAAGTATCACTGTAATCCAAACCATAAATCTGAGTGTATCCCTTCGTTACCAGCCGGGCTTTCAATCGGTCCACCGCCCATCGATTAATAGTAAATACCCATCGACAACCAACTGTAGATTTTCCAAGAGGAGGTGAAACAAGTGTCCATGTATGATTAGATTCCAAAGCAGTCATCTCATCAATCATTGCCTGTCGCCATCCTGGATGAGATAATGCTTCCTGAACATTCTTAGGAATGGTAATAGATAACAAAGCAGACACAAAGGCACAATGGGAAGGAGATAATCGATGGTAACTTAGAAAATTGTAAAGCGGATGAGGATTGAGAGTAAAGCGTTTACCTTTACGGAGTGCAATAGGTAGGTCAACAGAAGTGTCAGGTGGGACCGCAGTGGGAGAAGCGATTGGAGCGAGAGCTGAATCATGAGAATAAATAGTAGGTGTGATCTCAGGAATTCCAGGATTCCGGCGCTCATAAGTAATACCAAATCGACGAAACGAACGGTCATCCTGTGACTGTGGAGCTTGAGGACTAGAGACAGGTGTTGCAAAAAGAGGAATGGGTAGTACCTGAGATGGAGTAGAGTCAGATGTAGCTGATGTGACAAAGAAAGGAGTATCCTCAAAGAATGTAACATTTGCAGATACATAAAAGCGATGTGTAGAAGGAGAATAACATCGATATCCTTTTTGAACTCGAGAATACACAAGAAAGATACATTTAACAGCCCGAGCAGACAATTTATCACGGCCAGGAGAGAGATCATGAACAAAACAAGTGGAACCAAACACACGAGGGGAAACAGCATAAAGAGGATCTTTAGGAAATAAAAGAGAGTGGGGAATTTTATTACCCAAAACAGAAGATGGCATTCGATTTACCAGATAACAAGCTGTAAGAACAGCATCACCCCAAAACTTCAAGGGTGCATTAGCATTTATTAAGAGAGTCCGAGCTGTATCAACAAGATGACAATGTTTTCGTTCAGCCACACCATTTTGTTGTAGTGTGTGAGGACAACTGGACTGATGAATAATACCATGAGAACTGAAAAAGGATTTAAAGGACGCAGAAAAATATTCTTTTGTATTGTCACTGCGCAAAACAAGAATTGTTTTTCCAAACTAATTCTTTATTTCGGTACAAAAGACTTGAAAAGCATCAAATAACTTAGAACGATCTTTCATTAAAAATAGCCAAGTACATCTTGAAAAATCATCAATGAAAGTAACATAATACCTATATCCAGAAACAGAAGGAACACGATTAGGACCCCAAACATCAGAATGAACAAGATCAAAAGGAGATATAGTTTGACTATTGACACTACTAGGAAAAGATACCCTAACATATTTTCCAAGTTGACAAGATTCACAATTCAAGGTCTTCAAATGTGAAAGATAGGGGACCATTTGCTTTAACTTGTCCAAACTTGGATGACCAAGACGACGATGTACAAGATCTGTTTATGGTGGAAGAGGAAGGTTGAAGGTAGTAGAGACCTCGTGATTCAGATCCAGCTCCAATCGTCTGTCCCGTATTCCGGTCCTATATAAGAAAGGAATCAGAAGTAAAGGTTATGGAACAATTTAAAGTACGAGTAATTTAGCTGATTGAAATTAAATTAAAGGGACAACCAGGTACAAACAAGATTTTAAAGGTAAGGATGGAAGAGGTGAAGCTTGACCAATACCAGGCCTGTGCCTTAGACCCATCGGCAAGAGTAATATTGTGAGATGTTTTAGGAAATGACAATTTAGAGAAAAGAGAAGGATTACCAGCTAAGTGATCAGAAGCACCAGAGTCTAAAATCCAGGATCTAATAGACGCAGATTGAGAGAGACAAACTGTAGAATTACCAGTGTGAACAATGGTGGCCGAAGAAGAAGAAGCCTGCTGAATGGCTTTAAACTGAAGATACTTCTTATATTCATTGGCAGAAAGTAGGTGATCTTTCTCAGACTCGATCTTGTGCTCAACAATTGGTTCAAGAGACTGAGCTACATTGGCAGTTTTATTCGAAAATCCATGTAGGGAATAGCACCGCTCTTGAGTGTGTCCATCCCGCTTACAGTAAGAACAGTGAAGATTACCTCTACCGCCTCCTCCACAACTACCACCTCTACGACCACGACTTCGGCCTCCTCGGTTAGTGGAATTAGAGACAAAAACTGAAGACTTAGATGCTGTTTGAGAATCAAGGGAAGCTGTCGGAGAAAGAACTCGAAGCAAACGATCAATTAGTTCCTCCACCGTAGGAATATTAGGATTTGTCAGAGTCTGATTCCGGACAGGTTCAAAGTCTTTGTGGAGGCCACGAAGAACAAATACCATGAGCATGTTATCAAGCTTATCTGACATCTTTTGTGCATCATCATTAACCAGCATCAATTTAATCTCTTCACAAATGGATAGTGCTTTATTCAGATAGGAGGGCAAGTCAAGATCAGTCATTTGCATTGTCGCCAAACTATGAATCGTCTCATATAGCCGCTCATATCATTAGCATAAAGTTTGAGCCTTCTTCCAAATTTCGCAACATGTCTTGTAAGGACGGAAATGCACCATTAATCTAGGCTCAATAGACTGCCATAACAACGATACAAGCTGATAATCTGCCCGTTGCCACTCATCCTTCTCAGATTCAACAATGTCAGTAACCTTTTTAGTGAGGTAGTCAGACAATCCTTGACCCAGAAACCATATCTCAACAGCATTACGCCAATTCAAATAATTTTTACCATTCAACTTCTCGGTAGTAATGATCGGGGACCCGGAAAACGCAAAAGAGATCAGACCCTTCTTAGTAAATTCTGCCATGGAAGAAGTTCAGAAGGTAGAAAACAAAAGCCAAAATGTAGGCACAAGTTATATTGCCAAGCCAGCTACCTCGTGGCTTGATGATTTTCTTGTGTGGGTATCTCCAGAAGCATTTGGGTGCTTTGCAGAAGTTCGTAGGCGTAAAACGAAGCCAAAAACGCCAAACAAGAACCAAAAGTGGTGAACAGGGATTCAACGAAAGACCCGTAAGCCAAACAGGGCAAAACAGAATTAGGAGACGGCGAACACAACTAGCGGGCAAGGCGGCAATCGTCCAATCGGTGGCGGAAGGTGGTGCGTGGATCACACGAGCCGAGAACAAAAAGCTAAAGACGGCGCGTGAGAGCGCTTATCTCGAACGGCCGTGCCGGTCGGCGGCTTCGAGATGAACCCCTGTCACTTTGGGCACGGATGTCGGTCAAGTCGTCGACAAAGAAATTAAACCCAAGAACACAAAACAGAACGAACAGTGCTTCGATACCAAGTTAAATTGAAAACTGAATGTATTTCTCTCTGTATATTGCAAAATGAAACTACAAGATATATACACTTGACTACAGACTAGAACATTAATTGTCTATGCTAAGTCCTAGAAGTGTACGTATAATGAATACATAGATACAATGAATAAAACTTCACCGTCCACACCATCCACTAATTTATGGGAATAATCAACAAGCATAATTTCAGAAATTACTTAATCTTTATATTTAGTGTTTTAGACTTATTATTATGTACTTAATTGATTGGTCTTAACTATATTTTATAAGTTGGAGTTCAAATTGAGCTTAATTATATTTTTTAGTATTATTAAAAAATTTACACTATTTTTGTATTTCAAGCATAACTTGAATTCTAAACACTTAAAAATTATGAGTTTTACTTTGTAAGGAAGTTGAGAGAAAGTTCTATAACTTTTATGTAAAGCTCTGGACCGAATGTCTAGTGGGTCAGATTGGGCCTAGAAGTTAGAACAAATATGTTATCGTTGGAACCTGGATGATATGCAAAAATTGTGCCATAATTTGGGTTGTAAGAGTTATATGGAGCTGAGACCGGCGCAATTGGAAAGCTGAGATACAGATGTTCAACTCTTATGAAAACCACTTATTAAAATTATGATGTTTTGATGATGTTCTTGCCTTTTGAAGTCAGCTAATAATGGGTCTAAAAAGCTGTTAAAAATATTTTAGACATAACTTTCTCATCCTAAGCCTAAATTTGGCAAATTAGGTGTCCAATTAAAGTTAAGAGGAAGAGGATTAACCCTAAGTTAGGGACAAACTTGGATTTTGAATTTTAGAAGCAGTTATTTAAGGAGAAGCAGAGAGTCCGAGGAAACCTTTTTTTTTTCTTTCTCTTGGTCGCTCTTGCATTTTCTCTATTCATCTCTCTGCCTCTCCCTTCTCTCAAGGTTTCTTTCTTTTCTACCTTTTCTACCTTTCTTCCCTCTCATCTTGATGCTCAAATTTGAGATCTTGTTTTGATTGTTCTATATTTAATTGTTAATTAAGTTTCTCTTCTACCTCTTTTGATTTTATTAAATCTGGATTGAATTGTTTAGTTTGATTTAAATGTTTATGTGATAATTGTATAATTACCACAATTTTAAAGAGGATTGCAGAGACTAAACAATGTATCAAAGGTGTTAGATGAATTATTTTACATGGTTGAATTCTGGGTTTTAGGTCAATTTAGGATTAAATGAGTACTTAATTCGTTTAATCTTGATTAATTAAATTCTGAATGCTTATCTAGTAGAGAATTTATTGATCATCTTAAGGCTTTTTTATTTGATCTAAGGTTAAGAACTTGGTTAGTAATTGAATGGATTCTTAGTGATCAAAGATAGATTAAACTCAAGATTAGTTGATTTCCTTGGATTTATTGTTTACTTAATTCTATTTACAGTTCTTAATTACTTTCGTTTGATTAATTCTGCAACCTTTTCCTTCTTCTGTTAACTTCTTAATCTAATTCCTTAATTAGAGTGATCCAAGAGCTCGATCCGATTGTACCTTATACTACAAGTAATTTAGTGAATCAGTTTGTAAATTAAGTAATTTGATAGTCTCAATAGCTATCAACACTATGCTAGGAAAAGCTATGGATAAGGGCACCTTTGAGGAAGGTAGGATGGTAGTGTTTGAAAAAGAAATAACTGGGAGGACTTTCCAACCAAGTTTTGAACCCTCCTGGTTGCAAGAATTCTCTGTCAAACCAACAAAAATTCTACCAAAGTAGTAGAGGAGACGAGTGTTACTAGCCCTATCAAAACATCAAAATGGAAGTCTGGCAAGGGAAAAACCAAAAAAAATTAGTGGGACTGCAATGGATTTGGTTATTTCCCCCTCAAAGGAACATGCCAGAACTTAGGATTTAATGAAGGTTGATGTCAATGAATTTGAGAACAAAAGGAGGGCTTTCACCATGGTATCAATATCGGCAAAGGCTAAAGCCATGAAAATTCTCAACTAGAACTACTGTGAGCTTGGGAACCCAGAGGCAGTTCGCACTCTCAATAAACTCTTCAGGGAAGAAGATCCCAGCCTTGTCTTTTTACAAGAAACAAGGAGGAAGGTTTTAGAAGTTCAAAAACTAAGGAATATTAGTGGTTTCCATAATGTGATTGCTATGAATTGTGAGGGTTTTGGGAAAGATTGAAGTGGTGGTCTAGCCTGTTGTTGGAAGAATAGCATCAAAGTGATAGTAAGATCCTGATCCCTAAATCATATAGATGTTGAAGTTTTATGTGCAGAAGTGGACACCAAATAGAGGGCTACTAGTATCTACGGTTTTCCAGAAAGAGAAAAGAAGTATCGAACTGTTAAACTCGTGATGGATTTAGCTGATTCAAACAATCTAGCATGGGTTTGTGTGGGGGACTTCAACCTGATCCTAACTCCTGAAGAAAAGGTTGGAGGGAACCCCATTGACGGTGGTCTCGCAGCTGTGTTCTGGGACGCCTTGCAATATAGTTCCCTGATTGACTTGGGATTTAATAGGTCACCTTTTACTTGGACTAACACTAGGAAGGATGATCATAATATATAAGCTCGTCTGGACTGTGCTGTGGCGAATGAAGAGTGGTGGAACTTGTTCCTGTCCAATGGAGTGAGCCATCTTCCTAGACACCACTCTAATCGTACTCCCATAGTGATTTCGTTTTGGCAGTCTGAGATCAAAAAGAAGAGGAAGAGGAAAAAGCCATTCAGGTTTGAAGAGGTAGAAAGACTGCAAGGTTGGGGTCAATCTTATTTCAGTGATGTTATTAGTGATATAAAAGAAAAGATAAAAGAGTTAGAAAGAGTCCAGAAAGCAGCCCCTACTGAAGAGAATCTATGGCGAGAGAAGCAAATTTCTGATGAACTCGATGACCTGTTGGTGAAGGAAGAAATTGGGTGGAGTCAATGGTCTAGGGCCTTGTGGCTTGAGGATGGTGACAAAAACTCCAAATTGTTCCACTAGAAAGCATCTCAACGCAAAGAAAGGAACTAGATTCATGGTATTAGAGATGATCATGGGGTGATATACAAGGAGGAAGATGAGATCGCGGTGGTCTTGACAGATTACTTCAATTCTCTCTTTAAATCTTCAGACCCATCAAACATTGAAGAGGTGACTAGTGTTGTCCAAGGTAGGATAACTGAGGCCATGGTTGATCTTTTATATAGAGTGTTTTTTGCTGAAGAAGTCTACACCGCTATTAAACAAATGCATCCAACCAAAGCCCCTGACCTGGATGGAATGTCGGTTTTGTTTTATCAAAAATTATGGGACATCACTAAATCAGAGGTAATCTCAGTTGTTTTAGATATTCTGAATGCAAATGGTGATCCTAGTGTTTTCAATCATACTTTTATTTATCTGATCTCAAGATCAAGAAGCCAAAACATACAAAAGACTTTCGCTCTATTTCATTATGCAATATGATTTTCAAATTGATCACAAAAACTGTGGCTAACAGGTCGAAGCAGATTCTCCCGGATATTGATGGTGGTTTTCAGAGAGCTTTTGTTCTGAGCATGTTGATCACTGATAATGCCTTGATTGCCTATGAAATTTTCCATCATATGAGGACAAAGAAGAAAGGCCGAAGAGAGGTTGCAAGTATGAAACTTGATATGGCTAAAGCCTATGATCAGATTGAATGGAGCTTCTTGGAATCCGAAAAAATAGACCAGGTTGACCATGAAATGTGTTTCAGCAGTTTCTTTTGCACTCTTAATAAATGGTGAGCCAAAGGATATCTTCCATCCTGAGAGGGGCCTTAGACAAGGAGATCATCTATCCCCTTATCTATTTATTTTGTGTGCAGAAGTGCTCTCAGCTCAAATTCTAAAGCACCAAGAGGCAGGCCAAATCCATGGAGTCAAAATAGCCAGAAGAGCCCTTGAGATCACTCACTGATTTTTTTGTGGATGATAGTATCATCTTTACTAGATCCACTATTAATGAGAATCAACACTATAAAATCCATTCTTGACAGTTACCAACATTGCTTTAGTCAAAGTATCTCGTTTAGCCGAAACGTGCAAGAAGACAAGAGAAATGATGTCCAAGAAGGAATAGCTATTAAGGTAGTACAGAGACATTCCAAATACCTTGGCATTCATCCTTTTGTGGGTAAATCCAAGAAACAGGTGTTTGAGTTTGTACAAGACAGAGTCTGCAAGAAATTGAAGGGATGGAAAGAGCAGGCATTATCATATACAGGTAGAGAGGTTCTCATAAAGTCCATGGCCCAAGCTATACCAACGTACATCATGGGATGGGATGTTTTCTCCTTCCTCAATCAGTTTGTGACCAGGTTGAGGCAATGATACGTAGTTTTTGGTGGGGGAGTAAAGCTAGGGAGAGGAAAATACATTGGGTGAGATGGCGAAAACTTTGTGACTCTAAGATCACGTTTGGGAAAGATTTAATTCTTTTTCAAACAGCTGTTTTTGTAGGATTAAGTTGTTTTGTAAAATAATTATTATGTTTGAATAAAAAGATTATTTTTTAAAAAAGTTTTTACACAAAATTCAATGTAAAATAAAAATTTTTTTTAACTAATAATCGTAAGCTAAAGATTGAAACTTATGATTTTACTTTATAAATTATTTCTTACATTTTGATATGTAAATACTATTTTGCCTTCAATCAAATAATTTTTTTAATTATTTTATATTTATTTTAGAATTTAATACATAAAAGAATTCTTTTTTATATCTTCTAAACGAATCATATTAGCTTAAAATCGCTTTCTGTACATTGGATTATAATCTGAGTTTCCAAAAAAGTTAAGAAAGAGGGAGGTCTGAGTTTCCAAAGTTTCCACTCTTTTAATATGACTTTGTTGGCAAAACAAATGTGGATGATTATTCAATTCCCGAATACCCTTATGGCACGAGTTTTGGGCAGCAACTATTTCTCTTCAGGGTATGTCCTAGTTATACGTGGAGGAGTGTGTGGAATGCAAAATCAGTAATTGAATTGGGTGCTTATTAGAGGGTGGGTAATGGGAGCCCTATTAAAATATGGGGTGATGATTGGCTACCCTTTCAAAATAGATTCAAATTGTGGTCTCCTGTATCAGGTTTGGACAGGGATGAGAAAGTTGCTGGCCTCATAACTCAGGGCCGTACTTGGAATGAGGCTCTGGTTAATAGCTTGTTCTTGCATTTGGAAGCTGCTCAAATTCTAAGTATCCCTTTTACTTTTGTTTGAAACTCAGGAAAAACTAGTCTGGAGTGCCTGCAAACATGGTGATTACTCTGTCAAAATAGGATACCACCTGTACAGAGTGTTTCGGAATCTTCACGTGGAGAGTGTTTCAGAAGGGTATTCCAACAAGAGCAAATCTCATCAGGAGAGAGTTAATTGTCCTAACATGTCTCATAGATGCTTGCTTTAGAGAGGAGAGCACTGAACATGCCTTACGGGACTGTGATTGGGTTAGAAGACTTTGGTTCATGTCTCCTTGTGGATTAGTTGTTGAATATAATACATGGATACGAGTATGAATATCGGATATGACACAGGTATGGTACGATAATACGATTTTTGTTAAAATATTAAACTTTCATTTATCAAGTATGAGAATATCTTATACAGATATGAGTATGTATCTGACACGGATACTACAAACATTGTGAAGTATCTGCGCTTCATAGGTTGTTGATCAATCTAGGCATATCCCTTTAATTGACTTGCTCCAAAAGATTTTTCTTAGTTGGCCTGATGATGTAATTGAACTTTTTGTTACAATCATGCATGGTGTGTGGCTTTCAAGGAACTAATTGTGTTTTGAAGATAAAGATACAAGACCAGAATTGGTTATTTCAAAAGCAAAAAAAATCCTACAAGATTTCCAGTCAGCGAATTCAATGGGCAGAGTGCAAATCTCGCATCAGTCTCACCAAGCTGCACAATCCCCGGATTTATTACATTCTCCCAATCCTGGCATTCTCAAAATTAATACGGATGTTGCTATTTTTCCCAATGGATCCTGTGGCTTAGGAGCAATTATCAGAGACGCTGATGGTAGAGTGTTGGAAGCTACCTGCTAGAAGAAGTGCGGGTCCTTTTCTCCAGCCATTACAAAGGCAATCGTGAAGGCTTGATGCTGGCTCGAGATCTATGCTTTTGGGATGTTCACGTCGAGACATATTCTTTAAAATGCATTGTAGAATTAAAGGCACCACGAATACATGCTACTTATCTAGGTAGCGTTCTATATGATTGTAAGTTGTTGGGTCAGGGATTTAGAAATTTTTGCTGCTCACATGCGAGGGAGGGGGTGTAACTAAATTGCATATAGTTTAACACACCTTGCCCAAGAGCCATACTTGTAGCATTTGGGTTGAAGAGGTCCCCCAAGAAATTTATATCTTTGTGGACCTGGATATCATGACTGTTTCTTCCATATATTAATGAAATTCCATTTGATCGTCCCAAATAAAAAAAAAACTTGGAGGATTGAACAGCCTTAACAAAAAGGTATTGGATTCAATTATTTATAGTAGATTTTCAGTGATTCGCAAGTAACACGTTAAAGTTATTACTAACCTTGAAGGAATTTCTTTGGTATCTCGATAGGTTTGATTTTCAGAATGAACTTTCAAAACATTTAAATTTATAATAAATGTTTAAAAATAATTAATAATCAATAAAATACTTGATAATTCATTATCCCCTACATTCTAATGTCACCATATGTCTCAAGTTTAGGGATTTTTATAATATCATTTTTCGAAGAGTTTGATACACAATGTAAATTGTTAAGTATTTCATTAATTATATATTTTTTATGATTTTAACATTTAATAAATATTTAATAATTCACTCTAAATATAAAACTCATTAAGGTACCGTAAAAATTCTCTAAAATAAGTCAACCTTTTAGTGTATGTTTGGAATCTATTTGCAGTAGCTGCAAATGTGAGTTTCTATTCTCAAACGGTGTGCATTTTTGTTTGGCTAACTCACGGTTTCATTTGTTTCAACAAAATTTTATTCTTCAACTAACGTTCGGAGTAAAGCAAGAAAATCTTACCTTTGAGTTATAATTTTATTCGTTGGTAATTTTTATCTCTTATATTTATATTGTCAAACTCACTTTTGAGGTAAAAAATTTTAAACATAAATCATGTTATTACAAACTCACTTTTAACTAAACTTAAGTTTACAAACACATTTTCAACTAAATTTAAGTTTAACAACTTTAATTCAAACACACACTTATTCCCTTTCATTTAGTAAAACAAATTTTCTAGAAATCAAGTATGATAATTTGCATTTGCTGAAATTCTTAATTTAATTTTAACATTAAAACTTTTATTAAAAGTCAAATATCATAATATTATTTCAATAATGTAGCCATTTTCAGTCTTATATTTGTTAATTGTTATATTTAAGTGTGAAACATTTTCTTTTTAATTAATTTTATTTTTAACACTAGTATTAGAGTGGAGATCACGTGCATGTCACGTGAAAAATCTCCATTTGGTCTAGCTACTAGTTGCTAGTGTGAGCCACCTCCGCTACATTAACCCTCTCCTAAAGTCTTCGTCGCAAAACCCCTCTTAACTCTCACAACTCTCTATCTCTCAAGTCTCAACCCCACTCACTGACCATTCCACTGTACCAAAACCCAAACCATGCATCTTCACCGCCACATATTCACCAGAGCCTGCTTCCACCACCGCCACTTCTCACACTCCGCCGCCGCCGCCGCCGCCGTCCTCCACCACCACGAACCCCCCGAGCTGCCACCGCTGACGTACCTTCCAGGCTTTCCACGGCCGGACCCTAAGTACGACGAGACGATCCTGGCGATCCCCCGCGCCATGTCGGGGAAGAACATCTGCGCGAAGGAGCGGAAGGCCGGGCGCGTCCCGAGCATCGTGTTCGAGCAGGAGGACGGCCAGCACGGCGGCAACAAGCGCCTCATCTCCGTCGGAACCAACCAGATCAGGAAGCTCGTCAATCACCTCGGCCGCTCCTTCTTCCTCTCTCGACTCTTCGAACTCGAGGTCCGGTCGAAGTTCGAGTCCGAAGAGATCGTCGAGAAGGTTCGGGTTTTGCCCCGGAAGGTAATAGACTTTCAATTTTTGAGAAAATGCTGGTGAAATTAGTTGTTGTTTGGAATTGAAGATGTATTTATGAATTATTTCATTTTTTTTTTTTGGTTTGTAGATGTAATTGATTGGAAATCATCGGGCATTGTCATTTTCCTAAATATTAAGTGCAATGTTTTGAAAACCGATCTAGGGATTGAACTGGCGAGACCTCCGGATCATGTTTCGATTGGTTCAACCGGTTAAATTGATGGTCGAACAGTGGTTGAATGGGATAATATAATAAGGGATAGTCGGATTAGAGATTTAGCCGGTTCACGGTTTGGTCCGGATTTTAAAACATTGGTTAAGTGATATAGATTTGTTGTCGATCGTATTATAATTGGAATATCGGTTTTCAACTGTATGTATGTGTGATTATTATAGGCGGTAATGTATTATATTTGCTTTAGAAGATGGTTTTCATTAAGTTTTTGAAAATTAATATTGGAAATATCTTTCATTAGGCGGTGTCGGTGTGTGAAAATTGTTGCTGGTTTTCATGCTTTGATTTGGGCTCAGTTAGACTATAAGAAGCTTCTTTTAATTTGTTATGATTTTAAAAAAAACTTAGTTGTGTCCTTTCGATTTGATATATAAGCTTGTGTTTGTGAATTTAGTAGCTGTGCGTTCACTTATGCTGTCTTATAAATACAAGTATGCACGCACTTGTTAAAATTGATGGTATCTATTGAAATTTGGTCTTTCAAAAATTTCCCAGATTCATTTGAAAGCAGGCACAGACGCACCATTAAACGTCACCTTTATAAGGGCTCCCTCACATGCTTTGTTGAAAGTTGATGTTCCTCTTGTATTCAGAGGAGAAGATGTATCCCCTGGGCTGAAGAAAGGTTAGCACACATGGAATGCCTATTGCAGTTATGCTTTAATTTTCAATGTAGAGTATGCCTATTGCAGTTATGCTTTAATTTTCTATGTAGAGTAAATTTATGATATTAATTTATTGCATGACACCACCTTGTCTACATTTCTATGAAATTTTTGGTGTAAGAATGTTCTTGTAAATATTCTGTTTGGCTCATATCTCATCTGTATTTAACTTTTGGAGGCAAGAAAGAGAGAAGCTTGAGCTTGAAAGTATAATATATTTATGAACTCAATGTCATTACCTAATTCTATCAACTTAGCTTCAAAACTTAACAGGGATAGTCTACAGGTCTGTATAGATTGAATTTAATACTCATGAGGTCTAGGTGGTAAATGCAATGGGTTTTATGTGAAAATTTCAAGTTCTGGTTTCTGTCTTGTATGGCTGAAGCATTGTTTTGTCTATAGTTTTTATCACCAGCATATCTAGCATTGTCATGAGAACTGTGGCAAAGTACTATGCATAATCTTTGATAATGGTAATTGGTATTAGGTAGATAAGTAGGTGATTTGTTATGGAAGTGTTTTGTGATTTTGTTATTTTATGACTTTATGGAAGTGTTTTGTGATTATGTTATTTTCTGACTTGTGCTTCATAATTTTTTAATTTCTACTACTTATTGGTATAGTTTGAAGTTTATGCATAGCGGTCCAATGCTAAGCGAATTTCGATCCAAAATAGCGAACCAAATAAGTACCCCCTCTGGGGGCAGTTCCACCTACCTAGAGAAGGCATGTACCGTGTACTGCATACCAAATCGTACCATGAATCATGTAACACTGAATAGGTCTAAGACTTTGGGTTTTATTGATAAAATAAAAAGCTTGACTGTACTCTAAAAAGGGGTGGTTCCGTGCATGATGCTCCCACTATTGCGGGGTCTGGGTAGAGTTAGGTGTACAAAACCTTCCTCCCGTGAGCTGAGAGGCTTTTTCTGTGACTGAAACCTGTGACCACCAGGTCGTAAGACATCAAGTAACCTGGCCATTTTGCCAATGGATACTATTTAAAATGAATGATCCCCACTACTAATGGATCAGTTATAGAAGTTTATCCTGTAATATCTATATAAAATGGATGCCGTTTGTTAACATCTATGATATTCTGCTTATTTAACATCATCACTCACGCTATCCTCCTTTATGTCATTTGTTTTTCATGATAAGTGCTATAGTAATCTAACTGCAAGTTGCTTACAATAAGCTTGCTGTTTGGTATTTTTAAATATGTAAATTTCCATAATATTCTAGGTGACTTTAAGGACTAGTACACTCACTTCTTTCTATTTTGATTTTGACTATGATCAAGTTTGTTTTTAGTTACGCTATTATACATCAATAAGATTTTTTTCAGTTCTCCTTTATTTATTTGTGATAATTTAAATACATGTTTTCTTACTCTAGACCTATTATCTATCTATTGTTTCTAAAGCAAAGTTGATCTTCTGTTATTTCTGTTGAAGAATTACAGGTTTAGGGTTAGGGAAAGGAAAAGAGAGAAAGACAGCTAAACAATAGTAGGCTAAGAATATTATTGATAGGAATTATATGATACAAAACCATAATCTACTATCCTCCTATATATACTAATAACTAGGGAAAATACTTATACTATTAATACAAGCCCAAGCTCATTAACTATAAGACTAGTAACCTAATTAAATAAGAAAACAAATCATGAAAGATACTCTAAGATAATATAAAGATATTCTTAATATTCTCTAACACTCCCCTTCAAGCTAAGCTTTAGCTTGTTACAAGTAGCAAACCCATAAACATAAAACAAATATCACCATCCATCTTTAAACGGAAGCTATCACCAACAAGAGAATAGCAAATGCTGAACCATCCAATCACGACATAGAGAAGAAGAGAAACAAAGCTGGATCACCCAATGTCCAAGAAGAAGAAGAGAGATTTTGCTCATATCTAAGGCAGCTCCACCATGTTGATAGCTCTTTTCTCCTAGGATAGACCAACTACCTTGAGGCGGCTCCATCTAACGGGCAGCCCTTTCCTTTAATATATCTGGGGGTGGCTCCACCTCATTGGTAGCCCATTGCCTCTCCCATAGGCAGCTACACCAAATGGGCAGCCCTTTCCTCCCAGCTCAAACATACCAGTGCAACCACATCTAGAAGAACGAATAATATTAACAGAAGAAGAAAGGAAGGCAATGGAAATCCTCAAGATCACAAGATAATCACCATCAGCAACTTACGGGAATCACCTTTGGCCAACTAACATCTCTCAGTCATACTGGACCGTGTTAGAACAACCTCTAGCCAACTTATATCTTGCTACCGGTCACAAAATCAGAATTGTCATCACACATCCCATACTTACGAATCAAAAGCAGAGACTATTAAATCAAAATCAAAATCCATGAATACCAGAACCAACAGCGTCCTCCTACTCGAAGGAAACACCAGAACATTCTGAAGGGGGAGGAAATCAAATCAAAACCAGCCAAAACAGACCTTAAACCTGCTTGCCAGAGCTATCACCGGAGCTCCTGTCACCAGAAACCTGATTTGTGCCATAAAAGAGAATACCTAGCCATGAGCAAATGCCCAACAGAGGACGCATAGCCTCCAAAGGCGTGCGAATAATGAAAAACGCCCAATCCAGGCCAGAAACCACACTCCCCAGCCATGTTGACGGATCTGCAGTCGCCGGCAATATTCCCTGACAACTGTCACACCTGTTTGGGCCGACACTTCAGCTGCCAGCCACCCACAACACCAGGATGTCGTTCGTGGTGTGAATGTCCCCAACAAAACTCACGAAACCCGCCCAAAACCCACGAACGACCCAGCTCCTCTGCCTGCAGTCGACAGATCTGACACCGGATTTTTCTGTATGGCACCTACTTCTCTAACTGATAACACTTATGCTGCCTGGATGTATGGGTATTAATGTCTTAAAATTATTGAAATAACTTTATGACAATTGACAAATGCATTTTGTTTTACTTATTGTTTTATGTTTATAGTGTTTTACTTGGTTGAGCATTATTCATCGCTTTACAAATTTGGCAGGTGCTTATTTGAATACCATGAAAAGGACTGTTAAGTACCTATGCCCTGCAGACATTATCCCCCCATATATTGATGTGGACTTAAGTGAGTTGGATGTGGGCCAGAAGTTGGTTTTGGGAGATCTCAATGTTCATCCTGCATTAAAACTTATTCAGTCAAAAGATGTAGCCGTTTGTAAAATTATGGGCCCCAAGGTTTATGAACAACAAAAGAAATCTAAGTAACTGCTTTTTCTATCTTTGGTGGTTATTACTGCTGCACCGAAGCATTTTGTAGCTAACATGTATCATTTGCGGTCTTCTTATTAGTTGATTTTTGGCAGCAATAATGGACACGGTTATAGAATTTCAATGTTAGGTTTTTATTTGCCTCCTTTTCTGTGCCTATTCAGTTCCTTCCCACCTTTCAATTCTCTGTTGTTTCTGCCGTTTCTTTTGGCAAAAATGAAGATATGGGGGATGAGAATAGGAAGTTGATGCGTTGAGTTTTTGTAAGCAATATAAATGTTTCTGTTTTGGGTTATTGGATACAAGCAGAGGGTTACCATTGATGTCCTCCATGTCCTTAATAAATAGTTCAGGCCGCCTGTCTAAGACTCCAGTTTGAATCTAAGATATCTGGCAGGTAATACATAAATTTATTTACATTTAGTCAAATGTTTGCCTTAATATCAGATTAATTTTTCCATATAAAAAAATATCAGTTTTATTATTCGTACTTGTTCTTAACACGTGCTTGCAGATAAATACTTAAATAGTTCGTAACGATGCAAAAGTGAAAACTCAGTCACTACAATATGTCGTTTAGTTTACAATATCAGTTGTTTTGCATTCAAAGCTTGACATTCATGTGGAAGTACTTTAATGCGGTAAGCTCGAGTTAGCACAAAACTCTGCAGAAGTTAAGTTGTAATCTCAAACAGCCTTTTAAGCTTTCAAGATAAAGTTCTTTTTGTAGTACTCCAGCAAAGAAACTGAGCAGAAGTAATTGTGTCCTAACTTAACTGTTGTCCTTGCGGACATTCAAACATGTATATTTGATCGGGGTTACATGCTTGACCTCATGTGTTCTGATATGGAGGAGTTTACAATGCTCCTTAAAAGATTTTGAGCATCAATGTTCTTAATAAATTAACTGCTTTTGTAAGTAAACTTTCGTTGATTTATTAAAGTTTTAAAAAAACAAAAAACTATTCTTTTTTGGGTTCTCTCGAAAAAAACCTCTACGAAACCTATGCACTACATCAAACAGCGTCATTTTGTGTCTGGGTGGAGGAACCGCCTACAAACTGATTCTCCAGCGAAGCCTGAATCACGAGGTTCGGTTGCTTCTGCAACTCCTTGTTCACAGCACGGAGTTGCATGTTCTCTTCCCGTAAAGCTTCGATCTCTTTGGAAGTTTTCACGAGGCGAGTGAGACACATGCTGTGACGATTCACCATATCCTAATGTTTCTGTATGACGCACGAGTCGTACGGGTGGCTTGGAGCTCCCGAGTCATAATATGGATAAAGCGAGCACTGCTGCCATTGCTGTTACAGCTTGTTGAGAGGGACAGCATATTGTCGTTCAACAGAGCAGAGTAGAAGGAACTACCGTGAACCACCATCCATCCAATCAGAGTCATTCCTCTAACATGGCCAACCTGTTATACAAGTTACTGGTCTTTAATCAGAACTATTTATTATTTTAACTCCAAAATCAATGGTAATCCATTTAGGAGCATCCATGCTCCACCACGTTTTAGGAGTATTTAAAACGTTTCCGTTATGTTATGCATGTGTTCCACCATTTATTAGATATGGAAGAATTCTCCACTCAAGCAGGAGAATTCTATAATGCTCACTTTGAAGTAGTGAGCATCGATTCTCACTTCACCAGAAACCGTTGACTTAATATTTATAAAATGAAGGGATGGGATTCCTTACTGTAACCGGTAGAAATGGTACATCTGTTTTGCTCTTTTCCATCTATCTAGCAGCACGTCATTTCCTATGCCATGGGCACTGTATTCCTAGTTCAAGACACCTCCACTCGGCCGCTCTCCCATGGCACTCAATCACAGAATTTGGTTTTGGAGAAAAATTGACTATTTGTGTTGATTGTACGTATATAAAGGTTTATATACAGGAGGTTGAGGAGCTTAATGACAGTATTAGTGAAGCTATCACTACTTAATCATAAATACATATAGCTAAACTAAGTGACTAATCAATGTAAGAACTGAATCTATTCATTATATTTTCTATATCTTGAATGTACAAGTTTGCCTCTATTTATACACAGAAAAAGTAACATAATTGATACATAAGTCAAAGATGTAGCATGATTTGCAGCATAAATCATGCTGAATGTTGTAGCATAAATCATGCTGACAATGTTGACATCCCTCCTCAAACTCAAGTAAGTGTAGAAAGAACCAACTTGAGTTTGGAAACTAGTGTGCGAAAGCGACCTGGATGATGAGCTTTGGTAAAGATATCAGCAGGCTGATTGAGAGTGTCAATGGAGAGAAGACGAAGAGCACGAACAAGAATGTTAGCGAATAAAATGACAATCAATCTCAATGTGTTTGGTGCGTTCATGAAAGATATCATTGTGAGCAATTTGAATAGCACTCTGATTATCACAATAGAGATTAGTGGAAGAAGACTAAGGGACACCCAAGTCATCAAGAAGCCAACGAATCCAAAGTATTTCAGAGGTGGTGTCAGCAAGAGCTCGATATTCAGCTTCAGTACTGGAACGAGCAATCAATGTCTGTTTCTTACTGCACTAGGAGATAAGAGCATCACTAAGAAAAATACAATAACTAGTGGTGGAACGTCGATCAGTGGGATATCCTCCCCAATCAACATCAGAATAAGCTCAAAGGATTAATGAGGAGTCGGCAGAGAAATAGAGTCCATGAAACAAAGTACCTTTTATATAGCGAATAATGCGAAGGACAACAGCATAATGAGTAGAGCGCAGAGCAGATATGAACTGACTGACTAAGTGTACCGCATAGGAAATGTCTGGATGAGTAACAGTGAGATAAATCAGGCTGCCTACCAACTGTCGATATAGAGTGGGATTATCAAGTATAGTACCATCCATAGGAGTAAGGCAAACATTAGGCTCGAGAAGAGTGGACTCAGTGCGACTATTTGTAAGATTAGCTCAAGAAATGAGATATGAGGCATACTTAGCTTGGGACAAGAAAAGCACATCAGCAGAAGAAAGAATTTCAAGACCCAAAAAATAACTAAGAGGGCCAAGATCTTTCATTTCAAAATTGCGGCTTAAGGAGGCTTTAAGATTCGTAATGCCAGAAGTGTCATCTCCAGTAATGATCTTGTCATCAACATAAAGAAACAAAATTACAGTGCCTTGATCAGTTCGACGAATGAACAGAGCTAAGTCATGAGGACTAGATGAGAACCCAAGCTGATTGATGGTAGAACTGAATTTAGAAAATCATGCTCGAGGAGCCTGTTGAAGACCATACAAAGCCTTAAGGAGAAGACAGACCTTATTCGGTAGACAAGTATAACTCGGGGGTGGTCGCATATAGATTTCTTCTTCCAAGTCGCCATTGAGAAAAGTATTTTTCACATCCATCTAATTAAGGGATCACTTTTGAGTAGTGGCAATAGCAAGAAGAGTGCGAACTGAGGTGATACGAGCAACAGGGACAAAGGTCTCGTCATAGTCAACACCATACTCTTGAGTAAATCTCTTAGCAACTAAGCGAGCCTTGTATCGTTCAATAGAACCATTAGAACGAGTCTTGATTTTGTATACCCATTTACATCCCACAAGTGCCTTGCCAATAGGAGGATCAACCAGGTCCTAAGTATTGGTGTTCTCCAAAGCCTGTAACTCGTCCTGCATAGCTTGCTGCCAATGGGAATCTATGGAGGTTTCTTGATAGGTCTGAGGTTCATGAAAGTGAAACATGGTAGAAAAAGAATGATAATCACGAAGATAGCTAAGTTGAGTTCTTACCCTAGTTGAACGCTTAGAAGGAG
Organism: Ormosia semicastrata; assembly: GCA_029884595.1. Lineage (NCBI taxonomy): Eukaryota > Viridiplantae > Streptophyta > Magnoliopsida > Fabales > Fabaceae > Ormosia > Ormosia semicastrata. The sequence goes on along the minus strand of JAQQTO010000036.1, from coordinate 7,163,809 downwards.
GAGGATGTGTAGGTGTAGGAGTAGGATCTACGTCTGGAACAGAGTCATCAGGAGTGGTTTGAACACCAGAAGTGTCTGGAAGCTCACCAAAGGAACCTGCATCAGAATCACTAGGAAAAAGATCAACAGATGGATTAGTGAAAAAATGAGTTGAGGTGGAAGGAATGGACTTGAACTTAGACAGAGAGGAAAACATAATATGTTCCCAAAAAATGACATGACGGGAAATACAAATGCGCTGAGAGATAGGATCCCAACAACGATAACCTTTGGTTCTATCCCATAATGAAGAAAGCAACAAAGACGGGCACGAGATTCGAGTTTAGTGTATTCATGGGATTGAAGAAGTACAAAACAAGCACAATTAAATACTTTGAGAGAACTATAATATGGAGGAGTATTATGAAGACGCTCAAAGGGGGAGAGGTTATCAATGACAGAGGATGGAAGCCGATTAATGACATAAACTGCAGTGAGAGCAGCTTCACCCCAAGCACGCTCTAGACAAGAGGAAGAGATAAGCATAACGTGTATAAAGTCAATAATATGACAGTATTTTCTCTCAGCACGACCATTTTGTTGAGAGGTGCCAGGACATGAAAATTCTGAGAGGGTACCCTGTGTATTAAGAAAATTCAAAAGTTTTGAGTCACGATATTCCATAGCATTACCACGACGAAAAACTTTAATAACTTTTGAAAATTATGTTTTGATCATTGTAGCAAAATCAATGTAAATTTGAGGCAATTCATGATGATGTTTCATAAAGTAAATCCAAGTAAAACGTGAATAATCATCAATAAATAGCACAAAATATCTAGATCCTCCCATTGTGGGTGTAGGAGCTGGTCCCCAAACATTAGAATACACAAGATCAAAAAAGGAATAAGAAATAGAAGTACTTTTAGGAAAAGATAATGTTGGTTGCTTAGCAATTTGACAAGAATTACAATTAGGAGATTCATTACTGACTAAACCTAAAGTTCCCTGAGAGATAAGAGATTGCATTTTTCCTAATGAACAGTGAATAAGACATTGATGCCATAGCTGAATGGAGGAGGAAGGAGAAGCAGCACAAAGGTTGGATACATGAGGAACATGAAGTCTAGTGAGCTCAAATAATCTTCCGTTCTTACACCCAGTTCCTCTGACTTGTCCTATCTGTGGATCCCGCATATGACAACCAGAGGAAGAAAAGGTGAGTTCATAACCAAGATCACACAGTTGTCTGACAGAAATAAGATTGAAATTTAATTTGGGAATAAGATAGGTGTTAGGCAAATTAAGAGTTGATAGAGAGATGGGACTTTTATGACTTACGTTCATAAGAGACCCATCAGCAGTATGTATAGAGTGAGCAGAATCATTAGTAGATAATGAAGAAAAAAGATGGGATGCGAATGTCATATGATTACAACATGCAGAGTCAAAATATCATTTAGAATTACCTGGTATAGTGGATAAAGCAACAGAAGGATTACCAGAAGTGGAAAGAATTTGTTTAAGGAGAAACTCGAGGTCATTAGAGGAAAAAGCAGTCTAAGAGGTATTGGAATAAGAGATTGAAGAGTCATTGGCAGCAGCAGCAGTAGCAAGAGCAAGTTCGGAGGAGCTGGAACGAGGCACAGTCTTATGCTGATCAGGCCTTGGTGGACGAGTAGAACAGTGCTCGATCAAATGCCCTAGCAGTTTACAGTAGCGACAAATCAGGAAGGACAGTTAGGTGCAATGTGGCCTTTCCTTTTGTAGGTATGACATTCTACATTGGGACATTTAGGAAAAGCATGCCCAGAACGACGACAGTGACGACAGAATTTTCCCTTTTTATCTGGAACTGTAAATGCTGAATCTACTTTAGATCGAAGAAGACCTAATCTGGTTTCTTCAGACTTGAGACGAGGAAGAACATCCTCAAGAGTAGACAAGGGATCCTGGTGTAGCATAGATGCTCGAACAGGCTCATAGTCATCAGTGAGAGCCATCAAGAATTGGATGAGTCTAGTGCGATCACGATACTTCTGATACAACTAGATATCACTTTTATCCTTCAAGTTTGGTTCACATAAGGTCAACTAATCCCAAATAACTTCCATCTGAGCCAGAAATTCATATACAACTTGTCTGGGCCTTTATTTCAGATTATTGAGTTCTTTCAACAATTGATATTGATGGGATAAATCAGAAATGGTATATCGATTTTGAAAATAATTCCAAACTTCTTTGGCAGTCTTGAAACGCCCAAACTGTAAGTGAATACTTAGAGTAGAGATATTCCAAAATCAGGTGATGATCTGATGATTTTTACTATCCCAATCTTCTAATCTATCAGCATACTTTTCGTTAGGCTCATCTGTAGCTTTGGTTAGGATTTTTAGATCACTTGTTACATATCTTCAGAGTTTACGACCATTTAGAAAGTCACGCATTGTCTCAACCCAATGAGTGTAATTGGTACCATTGAGCAAAATAGGAATAGGAAGAGTAATATCAGAATTTTCCATTTTTTGTTTTTGTTTTTATTTTTTTTATCAAATTTTTATTTTTATATTTTTGTTAAAAAAAAATCAAATCAGAGACAACAAAAGAGGAAAAGGAGTTTCTGTTTGGACAGAAACCAAAGGAGGATACAACGTGAATGGCAGAACAGATCCAGAAGGCACGGAGCTCGGCCGCGCTGACGGTGCGCTTGACGGCGCCGGGTTGCACGATGCGGGTGGTGGCTGTGATGCGCGAGCTCGACAATTGGAACGAGAAGGTGAGCTGAGCAAATCCGGATCCGAGTGGAAAGGCGACGCGGAGGAGAACAGATTGGTCAAATCTGGTCGAATCCGGCCCAATCCACCAACAGCGCAAGCTGCACACTGGTCTGGGTTTGACGACTGGCGATTGGAAGGACGCGATGAGACGGTGAGGCCGGTTGGGGCGGTGCAGTGGCTGCTGTGACGCGGGGTGCGCGGAGGGTGCAGGTGGAGCAATTTGAGCGGAAACGACTGATGTTCATGGGAGGCTTCTGGTTTGACGGCTGGACGAAGAGGGCGACGCGACGCATGGTGGAGGGCGACCCGCGGTTATGGTTTCACGGTTGTGCCTTGGGAAAGGGTGGCCGTAAGGTTTGGATGTGGTTGAAGGTGGTGACTGTTTGGTGGTGAAAGTGTTGGTGGAGATGGGGTACTTGTGGAGGTTGGTGTTGAAAGCTTAAGGATAGAAATGATGACGGCGGTTTCTGGGTGGAGCGAGTTGCCGAAGGCGGCTCAGCAGCAATGGAAAGGGAGGGCAGTGGTAAGGAGTCTGAACGGAAAGCGACGGAGGAGTTCTGACAAGGATAGAGACTAGTCTGATACCATGTAAGAATTGAATCTATTCATTATATTTTCTATATCTTGAATGTACAAGTTTGCCTCTATTTATACACAGAAAAGATAAACATAATTGATATACAAGTCAAAGATGTAACATGATTTACAGCATAAATCATACTGAATGTTGCAGCATAAATCATGCTGACAATGTTGACAATCAATATAGCTACTAACAGAAATATCTACGTGGCAACATCCATAACTGAATATGTTATAGTGGTTCTAACTGAGAAGGTTCCGGTAGCTTCTTGTCTGGATATTCATTTAGTAGCTTCTCATTAGAATTTGCTAGCTCCTTATCTAAGCTTGCAGTCAGGCATGTTTCTTATGGTAAGATTCAAGGTCATCGAGAAATATTCTATCCACGCAAAACTAGACTCTGACGACGTGCTGCCTTATTGTCCCTTCCTTTTCTCCCTTCTCTTCTTAGAACCTTCGAGTCCAACTAATTCTTGGGCTTGGCTGTCCCTTGCTGCCCCGGCGGTGACCTTAACGTTCCGCTATTGCCAAACCGATCACGTCTTCTCTCCCCCCTGTCATCCGCCTCTACCTCACGAGATCCTCTGCGCTTTGCACTTTTCACTCAAAATGACTAAAGATACAACATGTAATTTTTTTAGCTATTTATTTTGTGGAGGACTATATTGTAATTTTTAAAGCTCAAAATATAATATATTAAAAGAGGTGACCAGTTAACAGCAATTTTTTTGTGAGTATGGAAGAATTCTCCACTCATTGCCACAAGATGTTGAAAAAAAAATTAACATCGCTACAACTCAAGCAAGCTTGGGTAGGATATGGCCAGTATATGAGATGTTGTAAGGAGGAAAAAAGAATGGATATTATCACAACCAATTGTTTATTTATTATGTGTATGTCACTAGCGATTGGCCCATGCATTGCTTGACGATAATAATGTTCAATATACGAACGAATAAGGTGAGTGGGGTTTGGAAAAATATTAATAGCTTCTATCTTTGTAAATAGAAGAAAAATATTAATAGTTAATTCAGTATCCCCTTAACATTGAGACTGGTATTTTTTTGGTACAATGGAAAACTATAAGGGAGCAACTGACGAATAAAAGTAACCCCAAGAGAGTTGCCTCAAGAAGAATATGAGAAATCCTGACACTCCACGGTCTACTAAGCAGCACCTGAATATCTCCAATGACAGCAATTTAAGCATGGAAAGTGGGAGGCGTAGGAAGATTAGCAAGCCTAACAGCTTCCAAAGAGTCAGATTCACACCAAACCTTCCTCTCACCAAGCTGCCAAGCAACTTTGAAACCATGTTTGATAGCAATTAACTCAGCAAGCAAAATATATGCACTTGGAAGAGCTCCAGAATAGCCCAAAATCCAATTTCCATCGCAACCCCGAAGGACACCACCAAAACCAGTTCGAGAAGGAGACCCGAGACAACTGCCATCAGTGTTCATCTTGGTAACCTCCCGTTCTGGTTTCTGCCACTGAACTCACACGAGGAATACGACCAACAGGATTATGAATGGTGAACGTTATGCACATATTCCCTCGCAAGTTCATCAAAACCAAATATTTGCTATTGTGTAGCAGGTTATGGGTTAGTAATCCTGGTGTAATTCGGTCTATTACAATAATATCTAGATATTTATGTGCCCTATAAGTATATTTATCTATTTATAAAAATAAATTTATCAGCAATTAAATATAAACACTAATTACATATTACATAAATAATAAAATTATTTATAATAGATAGAGCAATTTCAGATTATAATCCTAAATAATAACATTAAATTCAAATTGAATTATGATTCTTAATATTTAAGACACTCTTATAAATACTTTACAAAGTTTTAAATGTATGCATTTAATCTAATTCTATACATTATTATCTTTAACTGCCATCAGTGTTCATATTTTTGTAACCTCCCATCACACTCTGGTTTATCTGCCACTGATATTTTCACCTTTAATTACCTACCAACAGGACTTATTTGGGAAAAGCCGAAAATTATAAATTATCGTTATGCGATTATTGTTATAATAGATTATAATCGTTCATTTTTATGTTGCGAATAACCCTCTCCATGGGCCAAATATCATCAAAACCAAATATTTGCTATTGTGTAAATTAGGTTATGAATGTTAAAAAAATTATTTTATTGTGTAAAATAGTATTTACATATTAAAGTCTAAGAAATAATCTATCTAAAATCATGTGCTAGTGCATAAGTTTGGTATTTTTTGATTAGCTTTTATAAAAAAATTAAATTTATCATGTTTAATCATGTTTGGTAAAATTAGCTTCACTTTTACAGAAATTCATGTAAAATAAATTACTTTTAAATGATTTTTATAATAATAATTAATTATTTTAATAGATTATTCCTTATTTTGATATGTAATTATATTTTATCTAAATCAATAATTTTTTAATCATTCTATACATATTTTAGTAATTTAATTAAAAGTGATTCTTTTTTTATCATCCAAACAATCGATTAACTTATAAATCACTTTACAAATAATGCATTCAAACATGAAAATGAATTAATTATAATCGATTATAACAAAAATTTTATCTTTATGATATAGTAATCAATTTTTACATCAAAATATTTCTTTAATGATTATTAGTTTGAAAAAATTTTCATTTTACATTAAATTTCTAAAAACTTTTTAATCTTTTTCACCCAAATATTTTAATTACCTTTAAAAATAACTACCTACTCAAATTTGTTAAAAAGATTTAATCTTTCCCAAACATGCTCTAAATCTTATTAAGAACATTTGGTTATTACACCATCTCCAGATCCACCAGAGAGTCGCAATAAAAAGAGAGTTATGAGGTTTCCTGCTATAGTGAGAGTACCAAGAGGTAACATCATGAACGAAGGAGGAGGAGTCACTACTGAACCTCACTGAAACCCAAACATTCCTGGAATAAACACGATCCCATAAGCAATGGGAGACATCTTCAACCCCATTTGAGCAACGGGTACAAAGAGAACAAGTAGCCAAGCCTCTCTGGTGATGGAACAAATTTGTGGGTAAAGCATGATGAAGGGCTAACCAGACAAGTTACATGCCCCCAAACGAAAGTCAAACCCGGTCTTGAGAACAATAGTAGCCTTGATAATGCTACGCCAAATGAAAGAGGCTTGGGAGATAGCAATGGCATCCAAAATAAATTTATCTCGCAAGTACTTGTGAGACAACACCTAAACCCAAAACCTATTTTTGTCATTGAGGATCTTCCACACCAACTTACTCAAGAGAGAAGTATTAGTAAGGCGGGAATCTCTCAATCCCATACCACCATAGCGCTTTGGAGAAGTTAAAGTCTACCAATTAATAACAATGTTGAAACCTTTAGAAACACCTTTTGAGCTCCAGATAAAATTCCTGGTAACTTTGTCAATTTGGTTACATACACCTTGCGGGAACTACGTAATCTGCATATTATGGATGGGAATGGAAGCTAAAACTGAATTGGCAAGACAGACACGACCTTCTTTGTTCAGTAACTTAGCTTTCCAAGACGCCAACCTCCTCTTAATATTTTCTCTTCTGAACAAGATTCAGAGGAATACTTGAATTGGTTGTTGAAAGTGGATGGATACTTTCCTAGTGCATGGGTGGATATTTATAAAAGATAATATGATGTTTAAGTTATATCTTGTATAATATTGATAGTATTTAAATTAAATATATATTTTTATAATTTATATGTATTTATAAAAATATCTTAAATAATAAGAATCGTAATTTAATTTAAATGTATTATTTAAAATTAAAATTTAAAAATTATTATTTTTTATAATTAATTTTTTTATTTATATAAAATATAAAAAATATTAATATTTATAAATTTTTTATAAAAAATTGTATTTTATAAATAAATAAATATATTTATTTAAATAATGCGTATAAATATTTAAATATTAATCTAATAAGTTGAGTTATTCTTCAATCACTAACACATAACTCAATTTAAAATATTTTTTAAAATAGGATAAAAATCTGCTCCTTTCACTCTCTCTCTCACTAGAGGAAAGTCAAGATATTTCTCAAATTCATTAGCAAAATGAATAAAAGAAATACCAGTGAAAATATCCTTCTTCCTGCGAGACACCACCGAGTGGGGGAACACATAGTTCTAGACTTCTCCAGATTGACCTTCAAACCAGATGCCTTACAAAAACCCTAGAGTTAACATGGCAGGGAGTTAAAGTCACCCAAATGAAAGTATGAAGGTTTTGCATCTTCAAAATCAATTTTTGCTTTGGTTCACTGTATTTTTAATAGTGTTAAACCGGTCACATCTATGCAGGTTTGGTTCATTGTGCAAAATACAAAAATTAACAAATAATTAGTTTTTCATAAAAAAAAATACAAAATGAAAATGCTAAAAAATTTCTAGAAATAGAATCAATCTTATTAATTTGAACACTAATAATTATTTCAGATTTTAAAATGTGATGACGAAGGAGGCAATAAGTTAAAAAAATGGGAGAGATGGCGGCGCTTCATGCTACTACTATTTAATTGAGAATCAACCTAACGGTGCTCCAATGCAAATTAATGAAGACTTGATTATGGGACAATCAGCAAATCATATTTTCATCCAAGGATCTTTCAAATCACAACTGATGCTGTCCATGGTGATCAATATTTATATTCATCTCCATAAGGTTCAACTCATTTTCATTTGATTGTGCATTACTACGTAAAACTAAGAGAAACATTTTTTTTAAAGAATACTGAAATTTAAAGTTAATTATGAAATTTGATGTTCATTTTTTTTTTTCTGATTTTAAGAAACAACAAATTGACTTTAATTTTTTTTTATGTGACAACAAATTGACTTTAACCATATGTTCAAGTATTTTTTTATTACCTGGATGGAAGAATAAAACTTTTGAAAACTCCATAAATGAAATCATTATAAGAATTAAAAAAAATAAAAAAAATGAATCCAGAGAGTATAAAGATAAAGTTATTATTATTATTTTTTAAATAGCACTGATAGTATATGCTGGTCGTTACAACTTATTTTTCTAATCTTCTATGTAAAATCACGAAATAAAATTAAAAAAAATTATTACTTATATAACATAATTTTTTTTAAAAATAAAATATATAAATATATTTAATTTGATTTGGTTCGGGTTGGTTCGGTTTTGAAATTTTAAATAAAAAATTAAACTTTAATTGGTTAGATTTTATCCGAAAAATTAATATTTTCTCATATAATTTAATTGGTTATTTAATGTCGTCGATATAATTTATGCCCTAGTACAATCCCAGCTCAAATGGGATGGCGAAGGAGGCAGATGGGGTGGCGTCGCTTCATGCTACGATTGAGAATCAACCTAACGGTGCTCCAACAAATCATTATGGGACAACAGCAAATCAGGGATCTGTTTCTGATGCTGTCCATAGTGATTGGTTTATTGTGCAGCGTAAAACATTGAGACTGATATAAAGCTAAATTATGAAATTTTTCACTTTTGTTTTTAAGAAACAACAAATTGACTTTAGTTTTTTTTGATGTGACAACAAATTGACTTTAATGGGTAAAGTATTTCGAACATTTTTTGTGGTGAGAAAAATAAGACAGGATATGAAAGCAATGAGAGATGGAAAAGATCTAAAATTTTACTTCATCTTGTTTGTTAAATGTTCGGTACTACAATCACGTGGCTAACTCGTCCCGACGAAATGACCAAAGGCTAGATAAATTTAAAAATATATTTTTATATTATAAATGAGAATGCTCTTAAGATATATATTTTTTATCATTTTTTTATCATTTTTTTATGATACTCTCTTTATTTAATTATTATATGTCATTTTTTTATTTTAATTCTTTTTTTAAATTTATTTTCTCTATTCTCTTAAATATTCTTAATTTCTATTATTTATCAATTACAAATCAAATATTCTTAATAAAATTTTAAATTTATTTAATCAATTATTTATATATTTTTTATATTTACTTAATAAATCTTAATTTTTTATAAATAAATCTTAAATTTAATTATTCTTTAATTTAAATATGATGCACATTTTTTAATTTTATACAACATTTTTAATTTAAAAATTTTAAATTCTATTTAAATTTTAAAAAATCCATATGATGCACAAAATATATACTAATAAATATAAATATCATAAATAAAAACGGATGTTGCTACAAGTCCAAGATTAAAACATCCTGGAGGGACCGACTCACTCTCTTATTATAAACCAAATGTTTTTATCTTAAATATAATATAAATAAAAAAGTTGTGAGACCCATTTCACAAATTGCACAGTCCGGACTCGTATACCTGGGCTATCAAGAATTTCCCATAAAAACCATAATTATAAAACATTTGGTATGTTATTACTTTATTAAGAAAGTATTAGACAGTCAAATTCATTAGAAAGAATGAGTTGATATTATTATTAATGTTTTAATAAATAAGCATTCTCTACATTAAGAAAAATTATTGCATCTTCTTATGTTTACGTAGCATTTCTTTATGTACTTGTGTTTATGTAGTTAACAACCTTTTTTTTCTTATTCTTTTAGCATGTTTATAGGCGGGTGCTAATATGCATCGTACTAAGTTATGATGTACCATATATATTACATTTTATTTATTATCACATATTTTTAACATATTTTTAAAAATACTTCTCTCATTTTGTTAATTATTTTTTTGGTTGTTATGTTATGTTTATTTATCTTTATAGTTTTATTCTCCATCACTCTAGAGAGACTTCAACGCAGCTGCCATCCAAGACCATCGTCGCCTCCCAACTCTTCTATCGCCGACATATCGTATCTCCACTGCATCACATTGTCTTGCACTGTGCGCCCAACACCAGCGCCACCCACGAACAAAGCCACCCATGAATAAAGCTACCAACGAACAAGACACGGTGAGTTTGGGTTTGGATCTAGGTAGTCTTGGGTCATTAGTCGCGGTGAATGACAACAAGGGTTGGAGGCCAAATTTGGGCTTGATTTGGCTAGATATGAGTTCGTGGTTGGGTTTGGTGGCAGATCCGTGGTGATTGTGGTACAACGATGGTGGCGTGAGTTCGACAGAAGCGGTGTGGTTTCCTGCACCGATGCAGGATGATGAGGTGAGAGATGACAGAGGTAAGGTGGTTCGGGTTGCTGGTTACTGGTTGTTTGGGTGGCAGAGGCGTGGTGGTTGGGGTTGTAGTGGCTTAGGACTCGTGGTGGTGGGTGAGTGGTTCGACGATGACACAACGACGAGCTGAGGGGTGACGGTAGGTGGCTGGTGGTCGACTGAGGTGTTACAGAGATGGTGGCATGGTCGCAGTGGCTTAGGACTTGCTATGAAGATGAGAGGCGGACCTTCTCTGCCACCAACCATTCGCCTGAACCATTGAACCTATGGCAATTCTGACTTGTGGTGATTGCTGCCCTACTAGTGATGGTGCTGTTAGTGAGGTTTGTGGTAAAACAAAGAGAGAGAGAGAGAAAAAGAGGAGATGAGGAGAGGGATGAAGATTTTTTTACAAATTTCAAAAAAGAGAGAGAAATAAACAATAAAGAAGAAGGACCAATTTTTTAAGTTTCAAGTAAATAATTTTAATTTTTTATTTGATTTAATATTAAATCAATAATTTGTATTTTAAAGTGTATGATACATCTTATCTATGACGATGTATATTAGACGAGACCCATGGTTTTAATGCAGCCACCTTTCTTGTTTCGTCTTCTGTGATCATCTGACGTGGAAGGCACGTCATTTCGGTGAGAATAATCGAGAAGAAAACCCGGTTGTATCACACGTACCGAAAGCTTAAAATCTGCTCAATGTATTAAAAAAAAATCTTGCCATTATTACAAACTGAAACTCTTTGTTAAAAAAGAAAGACGAAAGAAAAGAGGATTAGATTCGAGCTCCGTCAACAACATCTTCAGCAAATTTTCCTTCACTTTCCAGCAAAAATCCCAATTTCCAAACAAAAAAACCTAAGAAATGCTCACACGCAACGACGCCACAGAGATCCAATTAAGCAATTAACTCTCTCTCTCTCTCTCTCTGTTAACGATTGAGCAAGCAACAACGAAAGTCAAGAAAGAGAGATGTACAACAACAACTTGGGTCGCAGGAATGACATTGTGGCGTCCGGGACGAGTTCGCGTTCGGTGACGGAGACGGTGAACGGTTCGCACAACTTCGTGATCAAGGGATACTCTCTGGCGAAGGGGATCGGCGTCGGGAAGCACATCGCGAGCGAGACGTTCACCGTTGGAGGGTACCAGTGGGCCATCTATTTCTACCCGGACGGGAAGAACCCGGAGGACAACTCGGCGTACGTTTCGGTGTTCATCGCACTCGCCAGCGACGGCACCGATGTCCGCGCCCTCTTCGAACTCACCCTCCTCGACCAGTCCCCCAACGCCAAGCACAAAGTCCACAGCCACTTCGACCGATCCCTCGAGAGCGGCCCCTACACTCTCAAGTACCGAGGCAGCATGTGGTAAGTGAGAGAGACCATTTCCTTCATGTTCATGTTCATTTAAATGATTGTGGTGATTGTTGCAATTTGTTTTGTTTTATTTTATTTTATTTTAGTTTTGATAATTTCTGTTTTAGATTATTGTTTATATTTTTGTTTAGATAGAATAGAGGTGAGATTTTTATGTTGTTTGTTTTGAGGATGTGTCCTCTTTGTGTGTTTGTAATAGAGCTGCAATTTAGATTCCTTTTGAATTTTATTTGTTAGCATGATGGGTTCTTAGGTGTAGTGAATTTTACTAAGCATTGTTAAGTAACATTAAACTGATGATATAATTTAAACTGGGAAAAGTCTCATCTAAAGTGAGTTTGTCTAAAAGTGAGCACATAAAGGTGTAAAAGTGAGTAAGTAACATTACACCCTTATGTGCTCACTTTAGAGACAAGCTAACTTTAGAGGTGCCTTTTCCTTGAAACTGTACTAATGTGTTATGTGGTTTACTCTTAACATTTATTTCAAGGGACATGAGATCTTGTCAGCCTTATGAGTTATGTAGGTGAAATTCCTCCGGCATATCTTTGAATAAGAAGCTAGACATATGTTGTTCTTTCTTGATGGCTTCTCCTTTTAAAAAATAAATAAGGGAGAACTGGATGACTTGAATGTGCTGTTCCTTGGTGGGTTAGTTATTCTAACGCTCCAGTGAAAACCTTATGATTTTGTGATATATTTTGCTTATCATCCGTCCACAGCTATTAACTATTCCATCCATTTTTGTGATGTACTTTATGAAGTGACCGATGCGCTACTCCTGTATGTTAGGGGCTATAAGCGTTTTTTCAAACGAGCTCAACTCGAGGCGTCAACCTTCCTCAAGGATGACTGCTTGAAGATAAACTGCACTGTTGGCGTCGTGGTGTCATCCATAGATTGTTCAAAATTAAACACAATACAAGTCCCCGACTCTGATATTGGAGCACACTTTGGCATGCTGTTAGAGAACGAGGAAGGATCTGATGTTACTTTCTCTGTCAATGGAGAAAGGTTTCATGCGCATAAGCTTGTATTGGCTGCTCGGTCAACCGCATTTGAAACTGAATTTTTCAATGGGATGGAGGAAGATGATCATGACATAGTTGTTACTGACATGGAACCTAAGGTTTTCAAGGTAGCACTTTCCTGAAAAATGTGTGTGTGTGTGTTTTATGTATCTTTCTCTCTCTCTATTATCTAATGTTTCTTGAGTTCTATTGTTGAGCAGGCTTTGCTTCATTTTATTTATAGAGACGCTCTTATAGAAGATGAAGAGCTCTTTATGTCACGTTCATCATTCTTGCCTTCAGTATCTGAAACATTTGCAGCAAAATTGTTAGCTGCTGCAGAAAAGTATGGTTTGCCAAGACTGAAGCTGATGTGCGAGTCTGTACTTTGCAAAGACATATCTATAGATTCTGTTGCCTATATTCTGGCCCTTGCTGATCGTTATCATGCTACACAACTAAAGTCCATCTGTCTACAATTTTCTGCTGAAAACCTTGTTGGTGAGTTTTCCTGCATAACTTTCCCACCCAAGTCTACATCTGAATTCATATGCAGCTACTTTTGAGCTTATAATATTTGGTACCATTTTGGTGTCTGCAGTATTGAGTATTCTTCAGTGATATTATATCTCTTATTTGACAAACTAGTAGACCATACATGCATTATTATCTTTGTCTTTTGCTGTATGGCCTCCTACTAAGGTTCTAAGCATAAACTTGTTTAGAAGGACTTCACTTATAATGAGGCTGGTGGTATGCATAAATGACTTCACTTTCTTACATGTCCCCTTTAGCATGTGAAAATTTAGATATTGATACGAACCTTAGGAGAATCACACCACAAAAGCTAGCTATTGTGGTTGGAGAGCCCAAGGCCATATAAATCCCACACTAGAATCCCATACTTCCAATGTGGGACTCAAGTCCCATATCTTGCAATTGGATCCTAACATTCCACCACGCTTTGTAGCCCTGGCACCCATGCAAGTTGGCTGTGCACTAGCCTTTTGACCAGTCCTGGGCGAACACTGCAATGCCGGCGTCACCATCCGCGCCGCTCGTTTGCAACTGAGAGGCATGGTGGAAGGTTTTGATACCAATTGATACGAACCTTAGGAGAACCACACCACAAAAGCTAGCTATTTTGGTTGGAGAGCCCAAGGCCATATAAATCCCACACCGGAATCCCATACTTCCGATGTGGGACTTAAGTCCCATACCTTGCAATTGGATCCTAACAGATATCAAACAGGAACATGATAGGTACTGCTAAGGATGTACAATAGATCACACTTAATATGCTATACATAAACAAGCTCATTGTTCTGTTTTTATTCTAATGCTGATGAAAAATGCCCTGTAGTATGTTTTTCACCATTGGTAGACTTGGTTGAATGGAAATAAATTTCTAGCTCTCAATATTATGAACATGTGAAGTAGCAACACTTAGGGAGCATAATCTTGATTAAACCACTTTTTTATGCCTGCATTGTATCCATTGGTCTACAAGAAAATAAAGACTATCTATCTTCCAAAATGTAAATGTTTACAGTACAGAAAAAGGAGGAATGGAGTAAAAAGAGACACACCCTCATCTGTTCCACCTATCCTAGCTCTTATGTTATTTTTGTGATTGGCAAATTTCTGGCATAATTGCTGGGATTGATAATGATAATTATGATTAAAGAAGTTTTTTTTTTCTTGTTTTTTATAATAATTGAGGAAGAAAATTCCCTTTCTAGAGGAAAAAGCTCTTTACATTTTGGGTGATTTTACGTTTCAACATCTTTATCTGAGCTGATGATCAGACATATTTGGACCTATGAAGCACCAGTACGGCTCTCAGGCCGCCGTACCGATGTCCGGTGCGTACCGAGAATGGAGACGCGTATGGCACGCCAGAAAATGTCTCTCCTTGGTCGAAGCTCGTCTCCCCCTGTCGAAGCTCGTCTGCCTTCCCTCCTCCATCTTTGTGTGACTCTCTGTTTTGAGGCAAAACAGAGACCCTTCGTCATTGATCTGCCACACCAAACCACCTTGCCACCACATCCAGATCTACGGCAACCCTGCGTGCTCCATCACCGGCCACTCATCGACCAAACACAACTAATTCGTCTCCTTCCAAGTCATCCATGGCTAAGCCACTAGTCAAACCCGAACCTAGACCATCGAACGCCCTAGTCGCCGAAGCCACGATGCCACCACCTGCGCTGGCTCTTCGCTATTGAACCTTGCATTCTTCGCCCCTCTCTGCGTGCATTTCCCTTATGCAAGCTTTCGTTTCATTCCTTTTGTTTTATTGTTGTTTGGTTTGTTTCTTTTCTTTTATTAAGTTTTTTTATTTGTTGAGATTAATGAGATTCATTAATAAGGTTCATGTACAGATTCATGTATACTAGAATTCATGTACATATGAAGTAAGCTATCTTAT
Source organism: Ormosia semicastrata (assembly GCA_029884595.1). Classification (NCBI taxonomy): domain Eukaryota; kingdom Viridiplantae; phylum Streptophyta; class Magnoliopsida; order Fabales; family Fabaceae; genus Ormosia; species Ormosia semicastrata. Next base: position 7,148,499 of record JAQQTO010000036.1, on the reverse strand, counting down.
TAATTACCTTGTAAATTGTACCTATTTTGATGTATATATAAATCACACCTGCTGAGTATTAGAGACGTAAGCAAATTCACAAAAAATCATTTCTCTAATTTTCTCTAAGTCTATTCTCTCAAGTTGGTATCAAAGCGGGCTAGGTTTCGCTTCTGCTCAAAATCTCTTAAGGTTCTGCCTCTGGTAAAGCAGAACCCTGTCAGTCTCCATTCTCAGAATCGAAGGTCTTGGTTAATCACCTTTACAGTGAACACCCATCAACAAAGGAAGCCACCGGAAAGCTCAGAAACCTCCGACCGGTCAGCCAACGAAATGCCATCGCTGGAAAGTGCTCCACGCGCCGTCACCATTTTGCTCAATGTCCGGCCCATGTAAGCCAAGCCACGCCCCGCCTTCCTGTTGCCGGACTTCGTCGCCGCTGGTCTCGTTGTGCTCGTCTGACCTCCCTGAGTCTGTTCAAGTGGTCACTTGCTTTGTTTGTCCCTGTTTGGCTAGTGGTCTTAGGAGCCCACCTTTGTTTCAATGGCTTCCATGTCAGAAACCTCGAACGCTGTCTCTGGTGCTTCTACTCCCTCAAATAAGGCCCCTGTCTCTTTTGTTTTCTCTGGCAATCCATCTATTACCTCAGAAAAGCTAAATGGAAGAAACTATATGGATTGGCAAGCTGCTGTGGAGATTTGGTTTTTGGGACAAGGTCTCTCTGACCATCTAACCAGAAAGGCTGAAGATATCGACATTACAGAGCAAGACTAGTGGTAGAGAGTTGATTATCAGCTGGTTTGGCTGTTATGGCAGTTCATTGACCTGAAATTGATGGTTCATTTTCGCACCTATAAAACATGCTACGACATATGGAAGAAGGCTCGAAGTGTTTATTCAAATGATGTCCAACGCCTCTACGATGTGGTGCACAATTTAGCTACACTCCAAATTACGGATCATGATCTTCCGGCGTATTTGAATAAAGCTCAGTCTCCCATTGATGAAGTCAAGTTGGCCCTATCCGGAGATGATGTCCAGAATAAGATCGATAATATGTGCATGGTGTTTGTCCTTCACGGTCTCCACAAAGACTTTGAATATGTTCGGAACCAAATTTTGACAAATCCCAATGTCCCTACAGCAGAAAATCTCATTGATCGTCTGTTGCGTGTTCCTTCGGCAAAGGCTATGTCAGGAGCTGGTTTCTCACCAGGTTTAACGTCATCTGCTTTCCTTTCCAATGTGGCAGATTGTGGAGGTCGTGGTTCCAGTAATCGTCCACATTGCTCCTATTGCAAACATATGGGGCACACTAAAGATAAATGCTATTCCCTAATTGGATTTCCAGAGAAGTCAGCTCATGTGACTTATTCTCAATCGTCGGGTCCAGAAAAACAAGATGAAAATGGAGGTAATAATTAGAATATTTTGTCAGATGTTAAATATAAGGAATATCTTCAATTCAAGGCACCACAACAAAATTCATCTTTAGCAGCTATAGTTCATACTGGTAATTCTATGGTTTGTCTATCTCGTTCCTTGCCTGTTGAATCCTAGATTTTGAATTCTGTTGCTTCCAATCACATAGCTGGTAATCCTTCTTTTTTCTCAAAAATATCACAACCCAAAAATTCACACTACATCACTCTTGCCGATGACTCCAAGGCAAAAGCCAAAGGCATTGGTCAAGTCTCACCTCTTCCCTCCTTGCCATTAAATTCTGTACTCTTTATTCCTTGTTGCCCCTTTAATCTAGTTTCCATTAGTCAACTCACTCGTAATCTTAATTGTTTCATAACCTTTACTGCCAATTCTTCTCTATACAAGATTGGAATACAGGACAGATGATTGGCGCAGGATTTGAATTACATGGTCTCTACTATTTCCAGCCTCCATCTTCAATTGCTTGCACCGTTGCTTATTCACCGAGTCTCCTTCATCGTCGTCTGGGTCATCCAAATCTTAATAAACTGAAGAAAATGGTTTCTCATCTTTTCCACCTACAATCTTTGGAATGTGAGTCATGTCATCTTGGTAAACATATTCGGACATCCTTTTCAAGCTCAGTTCATCATAAAGCAACTTCTCCCTTTGCTCTTGTCCATTTAGATATTTAGGGTCCTAGTTGAGTCAATTCTATCTTAGGCTATAGGTACTTTATTACTTTCATTGATGACTTTTCAAGATGTACTTGGATCTTTTTAATGAAGAAACGTTCAGAATTGTGTACTATTTTTCAGAACTTTTACAATGAAATTCAAATCCAATCTGGACATCCTATTCGCATCTTACGTAGTGATAATGCAAAAGAATACTTTTCTGCTCCCCTTAATCATTTTATGGCTTCTCATAGCATAATTCATCAATCCTCTTGTTCACATACACCACTACAAAATGGTATTGCTGAAAGAAAACATCACCATATTATTGAAACAACTCGTACCCTTTTGTTACATACCAATGCTCCTTTAAAATTTTGGGGTGATGCCGTTCTCATTGCTAGTTTTCTGATAAATCGGATGCCATCCTCTGCCTTGAATGACAAAGTACCTCATTCCTTGTTGTTTCCTCAAAACCCACTTTTCACAGTTTCCCCACGTGTTTTTGGTTCTACTTACTTTGTACATGATCTCACACCAGGTATTGATAATTTGTCTGCTCATACTGTCAAGTGTATTTTTCTTGGTTATTCTCGTGTACAGAAAAGATATAGATGCTATTCTCCTTCTACTCATCGTTTCTACATGTTTGCCGATATCACCTTCTTTGAGGATACACCTTATTTCACTACGTCGGTGACACTAGATTTTGTCTCCAAGGTATTGCCCATCAATTTCCCTATTCCTCTTGTTATTGATTCTCTAGTATCAGATTTGTCAGGGTGGTCTTCTCCATCTGTGTCTCCCACTCCTCGTCCTCTCATTACTTATCAGCGTCGTCCTTGCCAATTACAATTGGATGAAGTTGCCATTGAAGATACAGGTGATTCATCTTCTACTCGAATCTTTGAACCTACTCCGGATCTACCTGCATCTCCTGTTGATTTACCTATAGCTCTTCGCAAAGGTACACGGTCTTTTCGTAACCCTCATCCAATTTATAATTTCTTAAGTTATCATCGTTTATCTCCTTCTCATTGTGCCTTTGTGTTTGCTATTTCCTCTGTTTCTATTCCTAAAACTGTCCACGAAGCACTCTTTCATCTGGGATGACGACAGGCTATGATTGGCGAGATGGTAGCTTTAGAATCCAATAATACTTGGACACTTGTTCCCTCTTCTTCAGGGAAATCTACTGTTGGTTGTCGTTGGGTGTTTGCTATCAAAGTGGGCCTAGATGGTCAAATTGATCGGTTGAAAGCCCGTTTAGTAGCTAAAGGCTATACTCAGGTATTTGGGCTAGATTATGGTGATACTTTCCCAGTTGCAAAAATGGCATCTGTTCGTTTATTCTTATCCATGACTGCCATGCGCCGCTGGCCTTTGCATCAGTTGGACATTAAAAATGCATTCCTTCATGGTGATTTCGAAGAGAAGGTTTATATGGAGCAACCTCCTGGGTTTGTTGCTCAGGGGGAGTCACGTGGATATGTTTGCAGGTTACATAAGGCCTTGTATGGCCTCAAGCAGAGGCCTCGAGCTTGGTTTAGTAGATTTAGTGCAGTCCTTAAACAATTCAGCATGATCCGCAATGGAGCAGAACACTCTGTGTTTTATAAACATTCTCCCTCTAATTAGTGCATTTATCTTGTTGTGTATGTAGATGACATTGTCATTACAAGAGATGATCATGATGGCATCAAGCGTCTCAAGGAGCACTTGTTTCAGCATTTCCAAACCAAAGATTTGGGACGGTTACGATATTTCCTTGGAATTGAAGTAGCTCAATCCAGCACTGGTGTTGCTATATCTCAGAGGAAGTATGCTCTTGATATTTTGGAGGAAACAGGAATGATAAATTGTAAACCGATTGATGACACTCCTATGGATCCTAATGTTAAACTTATGCCAGATCAAGGGGAGCCCTATTTAAATTCAGAAAGGTATCGAAGACTAGTAGGGAAGTTGAATTATCTTACTATGACTCGACCAGACATTTCTTTTGCTGTTAGTGTTGTGAGCTAATTTCTTAACTCTCCTTGTAACAGTTATTGGGACGCAGTAATTTAGATCTTGAGATATATTAAAGGTTCTCTAGGACGGGGGTTGGTCTATGAGAATAGAGGTCATACTGATATTATTGCGTACACAGATGCAGATTAGGCTGGTTGCCCAAGTGATAGGCGATCAACCTCAGGTTATTATGTTCTTGTTGGAGGCAATCTCATTACATGGAAGAGCAAAAAGCAGTGTTGTTGCTAGATCTAGTGCAGAAGAAGCAGAGTATCGAGCTATGACTCTTACTACATGCGAACTCATATGGCTAAAGCAACTTCTTTCTGAGTTAAAGTTTTGTAAAATAGGGTCTATGAATCTTATTTGTGATAATCAAGCAGTTTTGCACATTGCCTCTAATCCAGTCTTCCATGAGCAGACTAAACACGTAAAGATTGATTGTCACTTTATTCGTGAAAAGGTTATCTCTGGAGAAATTATCACATCATTTGTGAATTCTATTGATCAGCTGGCGGATGTGTTCACTAAGTCACTCTGAGGTCTAAGAATAACATACATATGTAACAAGCTGGATGCTTATGACATATATGTTCACCAGCTTGAGGGGGAGTGTTGAGATTAACGAGATTCATTAATAAGGTTCATGTACAGATTCATGTATACTAGAATTCATGTACATAGGGAGTAAGCTATCTTATTAATTACCTTGTAAATTGTACTCATTCTGATGTATATATAAATAACACTTGTTGAGTATTAGAGACTTAAGCAAATTTACAAAAAATCATTTCTCTAATTTTCTCAAAGTCTATTCTCTCAAGTTTATTTTTTAAATATTTATCAAGAGAAATGGGTAGTTAAATTTTTTTCTAGTCATTCGTGAGTGGCTTTGTGAATAAGCTTTTCAAACATATTTATTTTGTTTATAACATATTCGTGACTTTGTAAATTTTTGAATTTTTAAACTATTTATTTTGTACTTTGGATATGATTTATTTGTTGATATTTAATACTTTGAGTTATTTAAAATGATATATTTTATGATTTCTTATATATATGTTAAGCCATATCCTGTCATACCCGTATCCTAACTTTTAAGAAATTATCGTATTCCTGTACCATACTCATATTGTACCAGATACTCGTACCCGTATCCATGCATCATAGATTTGGACCCATTTGGTATTGAGAAAAGATTGCAGAGGCACCAATATCCAGTTTCCTAATTCTTTTCAATGCTCTACCTTTGGAAGTTTCTAGTGAAAAGCTATCTGTAGCTTTCTGCTTTGCATTTCACCTCATGCTTTTCATTCCATATTTAATGGAGGATTCGTAAGAGGGCTACTAATTGTTTATATAATTTTGCCACCTCAGCAGTCTTCTAATAAAATCATTCATAAAATAGGTAAAAAAAAGAAAGAAAGAAAGAAGATTGACTCAACCACTCAGTTTATATTATTGCTTGCACTGCAGTTATTATTACTAAACTTTGCAAGTTTGCATACACATCAATTTTGTGCTGCCTGCATTTTTCATTTGAAAAGTGGCATCTCATCCTGTATACAGATCTCAGATCTGTTTGTCTTTTAGGATTTTCATTTTCAGTAATAGCCTGAAAATCAGGAAACAACCAAGCATTGTCCCTCAGATTTATAAGCAATTGATTCTCATATCATTTCTTTCTTTATTCTGTCTGCTGTAGCTGTGATGCAATCTGATGGTTTTGAGTATCTTAAGGAAAACTGTCCATTGCTGCAATCAGAACTGCTAAAGACAGTGGCAGGATGCGAGGAGGAATTTAGTGGAGAAGGAAAATGTCGAAGTGTGTGGGCCCAGTTTTCTGATGGTGGTGACACCAATGATAGGAGTGTAAGACAACAAACCTGGGAAAATGGAGTTGAAAGAAGTCAAAGCTTATGGGTTCACCTTTCTGATGGTGTTAACAACAACGATAGGAGTCCAGGGCAAGAAGCTTGATGAGGTAAGTTACCATCATTTGTCAGTTAGGCTTGAATGCTAGATTAAACACTACGGCTTGGACAAGAATAACCCCATGTGTGGGTGGGCAAAGGGGGAGGAATGCAAAACAATGTAAAGGAAGGAGGCTGAGATACTGCTACTGTTGTAACATGCCTTATAAATGCTATTGTTTTTGTTTGATTAATAATATGATTATGAGGATGAAGTGGTAGTAATAAGTAATAACGCCGATACATTGTATGGAAGCTTGTTTGGGAACATTATCCTGAAGAACTGGTCTTGCTTTGCTTGATGAAGTTGTTATATTTCATGAAGAAAATTTATTTTCTGGATATAGAAATTTAATAAGTAGTCAACGAGCATTCATTTCTGAGACTTGTCTTGTTTCTTCAAAGTCCCAGTTCAGTTCAGAAATGATGAGAACCATAATATGGCATGCAGGATTCCGTTGGGACAAGTTAATGGATTATTGGTACAACTGTACAAGACCAGCCAGCAGTTCTTCCATTCACTTTTTTTTTTTTTTTTTCAAATTTCTGCTAGCAATGTAAGAAGCACATGCTGGCCAACAGGCAGTGTGTAAGAAGCACATGCTGGTAGCCGGTTAATTTGTAACGTTAGTCATGTACTCGTGTATCTTTTAATATTAACAAATGCTTGCACAAGTTAACACAGGACATTTCATGTTTGATCGCTGTAGCTCTACACCTTGGGGATCTTTATCCTTGCGAGTTGTGAAACACACCCATTGTCTTCTTTTTCTCATATTTTTGCTAATCCATCTATGGAGGACGATATTTCGCAGCCTTCGTAATTTAAAAAGTGCGATATTTTACAAGATCTGAGGTTAAGTTGTATTTTACATTATTACTATTTCACATCCCAAGTTTAATTCGTGGATGTGAAATTGAGGTATCACAGACACTGCTATATTGTAGTCCAATTTATGCTGCTGTATTTAGTTGGGACTTGGAATTTCCTGCAACGAGGGTTTAGTCTTGATAATGTACTATATTGTGTTGTAACCTTGTTGGTCAAACTGAAGCCCCTCTGGATAAAGCCCACAATTGTGCAAGTTTGTTTGGTTCCCTGCAAAGAAAAACAGCATTGTGAAAATGCGGCTATGACCTGTTGTGTCATCATGGCTCGACAAAGGGTTAAGTGGGTGTCTAATTGATAGGGAGGCTATTAGGTTTATGCCAAATGACCATCTGCATTGTGTTTGAGCTAATATTGGAGGACGAAGACAAGCTAAGTAAATAAGTAACAGTTGATTTATAACTTCTTTTTTCTCTTCAAAATCACTCTTGGAATAATTATTCATTGTTATACTAAGGTAACATACGACAAAGTGGCTCAAATTAAAAATGGGTGGTTATCTTTTATTAAAAAAAGGGTGGTTATCCTATGTCTGTTACCCTTACACAGACAAACACAAACACAATCTACATATATATAAAATTAAAAAAAATTGATAAAATGGCAAAATCAATATGTTTTAATAAATAATGTTATTGCGCCAAACAAAACACATTCATACTATTAAAAAGCAAAAAACCACTCAATATAACTTCCATATGCAATGAAAATGACAACTATACCTCGTGGGTAGACGTCCATACTTCAAAATGATCATATCTCTAATTTTTTTGGTGAATCTTATCTGTTATTATCTGTTATCTGATCTGAGGATAAGATAATTGGCTGGATATGACATTAATTATAAATTTTCTGAATGAATTGCTGTTTCTGGCTCTGGTAGTGGGGATACGTTTCTTTTTTTCTTTTTCATTTTTTCTTGTCTTTTGGATAGAAGATAGGTTTCCTTGTTTTTGTCCAGAAATTGAAAAGCAAGGTTAATAGCATACTGCATTCAACCACATTTCTATCCTGCATAAGGTCCTATATTTCATATGTTTGGAAACAAGTTTGCAATGTATAATTAGGTATATATGCATTCAGATAAAGACAAATTGGTATATGCATATTTAAATTTACTTTTTAAAAATGTTTGAAGTTAGATAATAAAAAATTTTAAAATTCATTCATCTCAACATATATACCAAAAACATAAAACTGAATTATTTAAAATGTGCACAAATTAATTCTAACACCTCATATGAATGGGGCAGATTTTGGTGGAAATTAAAAAGAAGAAAAATAATTATTAACCAAATAATAATAATAATAATTTTACATAACATTAAAATTTTATTAATACTCTTAAAATAACTAACATTTAAATAAAAAATTTAATTTAAATAATTTTTCTTACAATTAAAAAATCATACTAAAATCAACACAAATTTCAATGATAATATTTTTTCCCTCCTTTTCTATTAACGTCAATGAGAATCTAATGTGTGGAAAATCAAATTTTCGTTACCTAAATAGAAAGGAGTTAACAAAATCAACTATTTTAATCAGAAAGGTTGCTGAGAATTAAAAAATGGATAACACTTTAGGAGAGTGAATCATTATTTTAGTTTCTGAAGACCGGTTATATTAATTTTTAATTTGAGAAAATTAGTATAGGAATCTCGAAAATTATAATTTATACAATTAAAATAATCTTTCATAAAGTCTAATTTAATTGAAAAATAGTTAATATAATAGTTAATTGAAAAATAATTTATACAATTAAAATTATCATCATTTTCCTTTATTGTATTATAGAGTTGGCAAAGAATCATATCATTCTTGCACGCAACCACTACTGACTCTCTTCTACAAATTCTTGCTATCAAGAGGAAGAGGGTGGTGGTGGGTAGATTTTTCTGGGCACAAACTTTTGTGGGGTTCATCAAAGTTTGCTCCTTTTTTATCAGAAAAATTATCAGAAGTAGCATCAATACATAACACTTATATACTGGTTTCGGATAATGATAGTGAAGGATGGAAATGGTGGTGTTGGGGGTGTTGGTGTTGGAGTTGGGGGAGAAAGATGGTTACGGGGATTTGGAAGTTTGATTAGGAGGAAGCCAGTTGATTCTGTTCACGTCAGGGGACATGGTCATCGATTGGCTAGGAAGTTATCTGCTGTTGATCTCGTTGCAATTGGTAACTGTTCAGGACCACAACAATGACTTATGTTTTTTTATTTTATTTTATTTTAAATATATGTTTCCTTTACGAACGAAGAAACAGAATTAAAATAGTAATTGTGATTGACTGAATTGATTAAGCAGATATGATATTGTAATGTGTACTTCTGTCTGTCAAGTATGGCCGTATGGGTGGTTTTACATTCCTCCTTTTGTTTTTGCTGTCAATTAGCTGCTTTACTCCCCCAGTGTTGATTTTGATATGGGTTTGCCATCAATTTACTCTTTTTTTTAATTTTTCTTTTTAATTCTTTACCCCCTTTCTTTGTATATGTGAAAAAGTTGCTTTGGTGTGCCTTGTGGATAATATTACTAGGGTGGAGTATCATGTTGGATGGTCAAGAAATGGGATTTATGCTGATTGCTGAATATGGAACCTGAAGAAAATCTAGTGATTTCTAGTTAGTTAGAAATCTCATGGGATAAGAGCTTACTATACTTTGGACTGGAGATTAATTTATTCAGGAAAGACAATGTGATTGTCTTTGCTATCTTCAGTTCAATGAACAGTTGGTTGAGGAGTATTCTACCAGACAATTTAGGGTAGGGTGCACAAACAGGACAATTGCTTGGAAGTTTTGTGCTAAAGTAATTTACTAATTTTTCATACTAAATCATGTTTTGTGTGGAAACTGTAAGGTCAATGTTTTGATATTGGCATTTGATGCATTTGAAAATACCATCCATATTTTATTGAACATAGCAGAGAATTTGAGTTGCCCATCCACTTCATTGATGATATTGTGGAGAGGGTCCATTGGTAAAACTATAAATTGAAGCATGAAAAGGATTCTTTCTACTTGATAGTGGCACTATTTGAGGATAATTAGGTCCATTTAACATAGCAGAATGAAGAAACACTAAATCTTTAATGAAAATTAGTCATTTGATTAAGTTAAATTATCAAAAGGTAGTAAGAAGATTGGCACCATTTTTGCTTGAACGAGGACATATTTTGTAGGTATTATTGGTCTCAAATAGAGTTGAATAATGCAAGGATAATTACAAATAGTTGAGCTTAAGTTTTTAAAGTTCTTAGGATGTCGTATAATTTTGGCAAGAGGAGCTCCTCCACCACCCCCCGCAAAAAAAAAAAAAGAAGTGGATTGTTGTTCTTTTCTGTTTGAAATTTTCTTGGTTAAATTTTTGGGTGTTATCAGGAAACTCTGTGGCCTAGTTAACATAACATACACAATCGCCAGCTTTTGATTTAATTTGCGTTTCCTCTAGTGTATATAGGCATTAACTTCTTTTTACCAAACACTTGCTTTCCTAAAGGTAATTGACCATTCTTGAAAATCAGGGGTTGGTTCTACCATAGGAGCTGGAGTGTATATTCTCGTTGGAACAGTTGCTAGAGAGCAAGCCGGACCAGCACTTGTGATATCACTTCTCATTGCGGGAATAGCTGCTGCACTATCAGCTTTTTGTTATGCAGAGCTTGCATGTCGATGCCCATCTGCAGGGAGTGCTTATCATTATACATACATATGCATTGGGGAAGGGTAAGTTACAATTTTGCCTATTTTGGAACTAAACTTAGGTATAATGGTTAATTGAACTACTCATGTTAGTTCAAGAAATATTTTGTTATATTATCAACGTTGCTAGAATAATTAAGTAGTGCTATCCTGCTACCAACTGTCTCTTGTGGAGTGGGGTTATTTTTGTAAATAATGGTGTTATTGATTTTGTTTTCAAAAAAGAAAATTATACTTAAAAATAGATATTGTGAATGATTATGTTTTCTCTTTTTGTTTTTCATCATGGTTAGTGAATCCATGATTTAAACATTGCTATTGATCTCAGGGTTGCTTGGTTGGTTGGTTGGGCCCTGATTCTAGAATATACAATTGGTGGTTCGGCTGTTGCTCGTGGCATAACCCCAAATCTGGTGTGTTAGACTTTTTCCTTTTTATCTGAACTCTAAACTTGCTTTTTATTTTTGACATTTGATGGCACCTTAGTAATTGACAATGTAGATAAAGCAGAGAGAGAGAGAGAGTTAATTAAAACATGTAAGAGTTCTGGGTTATCAGGAATCACGCATAGTATGACACTGGGATCCTGAAGAAGTCATGTGTTTTGACATTTGGTGATGTACTTGATTTGCTAATTTAGTGTGTGATGTTCTTGGAGTTTCCGCCCATGACATTAGAAACAAGGTACAAGAGAAAATGCTAAGAAACGAAACCAACATGGTGTTACCACTGCTATTGATTTGGTTATGTGCCCTTTATTTTTTATGCAGACTCCAGGGAATAGTGGCATGAAATCAGCTGACTGCAACTCTTAAATACTACTATCTTGTGTCAAATGATGTGTTGTCAAATATTAAGAATTTATGTTGTTAAGTGAGTGCCAAAGAATCAGTTTTTCATATATTTAGCTTGCTTCCTCAATCAAAAACCCACTAGGCAGCAAGAGTGGGCAAAGCATAGGCCCACCATTTCTTTGTGCTGGAATTTAATTTACCAATGGGAATCTGAACTAGGGGGAGTTGAGGTTTGAAGTTTGAACCCAGATCCACTTGGTCAACTCTGATATCAATTTAGAGAACTGCTTACCGAAAAGGTTAAGCTATCAGGTAAGGTTTTGGGAATGGCTTTTAACATTATGTATGTATGCGTCTGTTCAGTAATTGAAACCAAAGTTGCATGTATGAGATTTCTTACTTTATTCCTTTTGTTGTTAACTATGGCTCTTTTATTTTTGGGTTTTTGGTTTGCTTTTAATCACACCTAACTGTTTATCAGCTATGGTAGCTTCATATACCATAACAGTGTTTTCCATTAGGAAGGCCCCACATTTTGTAATTGGTGACACATATAAGCTTCATTCCAACCAGCATGTAATAACAACAAGGATAACAACATACTTAATAATTTGGTTTTACATTAACTTTTGTCTTGCTTATTGCAGGCCTTGTTTTTCGGTGGTGAGGACAACCTACCTTCTTTTTTGGCTCGTCATACCTTACCAGGTCTTGGAATTGTTGTTGATCCGTGTGCATCTGTATTAATTCTACTTGTTACCCTACTCCTGTGCCTTGGAATCAAGGAGGTATGCCTTTCCAAATAAATACTTACATGTAACACCTCTCTCTCTCTCTCTACGTACCTATTCTATCTAACACTGATGTTTCAGAGTTCAATGGCACAATCCATAGTGACAACGGTAAATGTCTGTGTCATGCTTTTCATCATTATGGCTGGTGGATATCTAGATTTCAAGTCTGGATGGGTTGGATATGAACTCCCTAGCGGGTACTTTGTGTGTGTGTGTGTATTGTTTACCTCATCATCTATAACATACCTCTTGTTGATATAGCTGAAATTGTCTCTTATTCTTATATCTCAGGTATTTTCCGTATGGAGTAAATGGGGTGTTTGCTGGGTCTGCAATAGTTTTCTTTTCATACATTGGTTTTGATGCGGTGACCAGCACAGCTGAGGAGGTAAATATTCACAAGGGGAACTGATCTTTTGAGTCATGTCTAATTTGTAATGGAAGAAACTAAATGCAAAGCATGTCAATCAAGCACACATGCATTGTTGCACTTTGCATTTAATATGTTGAATAAAAACCCGACTCTTACTGTGAGACCTTTTCATTACTCTAGCATCAGTGTTAGGCTTGAGTATTCCTTGTAGCTTTCACCTTCTAATAAGAAAGTGGTGAATGACATTCTCTACTTTTTCTTATTTCTAAAAGTTGATATTTAAGCTTGTTGATCTTTCTCAGGAAAACAAACAAAATGAGAATAAATTTATTGGGAGAAGACCTGGAGCTAGTTCTTTTTTTAATGTATTATTGCTATATCAATATATCTCTGTCTGTTGATTTGAGTATCTCAAAGCATCATGGCTTTGGGTTGCTGGCATTGTAAAAAGACATTCTCTTGAAGATTCTTTCATTTAAAGCTTTTTGTTTTGTTATTGTGCAGGTAAAAAACCCTCAACGAGATTTGCCCCTTGGCATATCAACTGCATTATGTATATGTTGCATTCTGTATATGCTTGTATCAGCAGTTATTGTTGGCTTAGTACCATACTATGAGTTGGACCCTGATACACCAATCTCCTCAGCATTTTCTAGCTACAGGATGGAATGGGCAGTGTAAGGTTTGCAAGTAGCACACTATTTCATTGTTTAGCCTAACTCCAAACACATGGATGTCTCTTTTGAATAATGCTTTAAGCTCCATTTTTCCCCATGGCAGGTATATAATAACAACTGGAGCCGTCACTGCTCTTTTTGCCAGTTTGTTGGGTTCAATTCTTCCTCAGGTACATAAACAAGTGCTTAAGATTTAATTTATTTATTTAGCATCTCTGTTGATCACTTCACTTGGTTATGGTTGTTAGGTTTTTGTTTTGAATTTTCATGACCTCAAAATTACTTTTCCTATTCATCTATGTCCTATAATTTGTTAATGGATTGTTTTATTTTCTTTATTCCTGCATGTTCAGGTATGGTATGAGATGAAATGCTTTAAGAGGAAATCAGGAACTGAGATTGTTACTACATTTCAAATTTCATACTTCCTTGCAATATTCCTAAAAAACACTGGCATGAAAAGCCTCCTGCGGAAAATAATATAATAATATCGAGAAAACATATAGAGAGGTGAGACAATCTACACCATTACCCGCATGGCAATAAAGAAAACGACAATACAAACAAATATTCCAACAGCACATACCAACATTTCAGGCATAATATAACAAAGTAATACATATTAAAATATCACATACCATTATATTATGCATAATATATTAAAGCAATAAATATTAAAATAACACATATCATACATAATATATTAAAACAGTACATCATATATTTTATCATAGAATATGGTAAGCAGTAAAGTGCAGAGGATGCATGAATAGTAAAATGCAAATAATGTATGAACATAATAAACATTTAAAATGCAGATGATGAATGATACACACACTGACTCGTTCCTACTTCATGGAGCTAAACATGGATATCTGAGGGAATGATCCGAAAAGAAACTAGAAATACTTTATGGCTGCCCAACCAAGCTATTGCACTGTTAATACGTCGTGTCTATAGCCCACAGTCCAAAACATCGTGTAGCAGTACACAGTCCAAACATCGTGTACCACAGGCATAGTACTTAATAGTCCCCTCAAGATCTCGACTAAGAATAGTGCTTGTCAAAATCATTAGTGTGTTGTCCGTTACCACGGCCCAGAGGTGCTACCACTGTCCACATATAGGATTCTCCGCACACTAATGCCTCCAAGTTCATAAATGAACCCCACTACGCTTATCACACCAATTACGGTGTAATTCGCCTCGTCAATCAATTACCAATTATAACCCAAATTGGCACAACACTCTAAACATGAGCTAAAATTACAGAAATACTCCTATTATCCAAATTTTACCATATTTACGAGAAATTACCAAAATACCCCTAGTCATCAGATAAGAAAGTATAGTACGTCCCACCTGACAGTACTACACTACAACATGTCAATCCACCACTTTGGCCCGACAGCAAATCTTACTGTATCTTTCAATTGCGTAGGAATTTTATCGCGTTTTCACAATCTCGTCGTTTTCACAAACGTTTTTAAATCGCGTAAAGATATTTTGACGTTTTTAAACATCGTAAATTGTTTTTGAGTTATTTTCTCAATCGCGTAAGATTTTTAATTCATTTTCTTAACCGAATAGCTTAAAATTGTCATTTTTAATATGTGTAAAACTATATCTAGTACATTTAAAATACGTAATGTATTTTCCTTGTGTTCTAAATATAGTATGGAATCTTTTCATTTTATGCGTCTGATTTTAATAAATTTCGGCAGCATTTTGCCTATAAAATCAGTGTAAGGTATTTTTAACGTTTTCCTCTAAATATAATTTTTGTTATTTTTACCCAATAATTTCACTTTGAAATTCACTAACGCGCTTCAAAATTTATAATATGAGCTCTAAGTTAGTACTTTTCAAGTGTCTGATTAATTTTCTTACTTAAACTGAATTCTGCTAAGTTGAAATTCTAGAACAGAATTAATTCCTTTGATTTTCTCAATGATTCTTTGGAATCAATTTATGTTATAAAACAATTACCTAACCTATCTTAGTAAATATAATGGCATGTTGGCCAAATCAAAATAAAATGGCATTTGGTTATACACTAAATGGCATTTTGGCCACAATTAACCTAAACCATTTTTAACTTTGATTTTACTTAAATTCCTTAAATCAGTTATTTAGAAAATTGCTTGAGAACATTTTGGTTCTCTTTTTTTGGATGTAAGGTAGTGAGCGATGGTGTGTTCTTTGGAACACTCATGCATTTTTGTACATGTTATTCAATCCTACTTAAATAATTACATAATCATAAATACATACAATTATTTAATCACATATAAAATACATACAATCTATTTAAACCATAATCATGCATAGCAAAAATAATAAAAATTATAATCATGTATAGAAAATTAAGATCACAATTAGTAAAACATTTAAACAATCAAAAACAATAAAAATCACAAATAAACCATACAACCGAATCTTTATGGATTCTACACACAAACACAATCCATTTTCTCATCACCACTTAGGGTTGATGAGATTAAATCTCCCTCTTACCTCTTGTAGGCAAATTAATCGGTTAGATTCCTTCCTTTTCTCCAAATTTCGTACAAGCTCCAAAACAATTCCTAAAATTCTCAAACAATTAGCAAATACACATACAAGGTACAAAATAGGAAAACCATGGAACAAACATGGTTAGAAAAATTAAATTTTCAGTTTTGAACCATAGAAATCAAACTTACCCTTAAGTAAGTAAGCAAGAAGTGGAATTTTAGGCAAGGAGGAGGCAAGGTGGCTTGGTTCTACATGGTTCTAGAAGGGTTCAATGACCTAAGCCATGTGCTTGGCCATGTGAACACACTTTGTGATATTTTTACATGCAAAATTGATCACTCAACCTCCCACAAGGCACTCACACGGCTGCTGCCCTCTCTATTCACCTTTCACTTTGTTTTTCACACTTATCACATTTTAACTATCCATTTCTCTCTCTAAAAACACCAAAAACTCAAGAACACTTCTCTCCCATTTTCTCTCTCTAAATTCGGCCAGCCACCATACATGCACACCCAAGCTTTCATAATTTTATCTCACCTTATTTCTTGAACCCAAATACCATTCTAAGCATCTTTCATTCACAAACTTTTCCCAAATTCTCACTCTATCTTGCCTAAAATTCCACTTCTTGCTTACTTACTTAAGGGTAAGTTTGGTTTCTATAGTTCAAAACTGAATTTTTAATTTTTCTAACCATGATTGTTCCATGGTTTCCTTATTTTGTACCTTGTATGTGTATTTACTAATTGTTTGAGAATTTTAGGAATTGTTTGGGAGGTCACACGAAATTTGGAGGAAAGGAAGGAATCTTACCGATTGTTTTGTCTACAAGAGGTAAGAGGGAGATTTAATCTCATCAACCCTAAGTGGTGATGAGAAAATGGATTGTGTTTGTGTGTAGAATCCATAAGGATTCGGTTGTATGGTTTATTTGTGATTTTTATTGTTTTTATTGTTTAAATGCTTTACTAATTGTGATTTTAATTTGCTATGCATGATTATAGTTTTTATTATTTTTGCTATGCATGATTATAGCTTAAAATATATTGTATGTGTTTTATATGTGATTACATAATTGTATGTATGTATTATAATTGTGTATTTATTTAAGTAGGATGTGAATAACATGTATGAAATGCATGAGTGTTCCAAAGAACACATTTAAGGCCCACGGCCTTCTCACAAAAATAGAGAACCAAAATGTTCTCACAATTTTCTAAATCAAGGATTTAATGAACCTAGGTAAATAATGGATGATTTAAGTTAATTATGGCCAATATGCCATTTAGTGTATAAACAAATGCCATTTTATTTTGATTTGGCCAACATGCCATTTTATTTACTAAGGTAGGTTAGGTAATTGTTTTATAACATAAATTGATTCCAAAGAATCATTGAGAAAATCAAAGGAATTAATTCTGTTCTAGAAGTTTAACTTAGCAGAATTTAGTTTAGGTAAGAAATTAATCAGACACTTGAAAAGTACTAACGTAGGCTTTCGTCATATAAATTTTGAAGCAGCGTTAGTGAATTTCAAAGTGAAATTATAGGGTAAAAATGAAATAAATTATATTTAGAGGAAAACGTTAAAAATACCTTATACTGATTTTATAGGTAAAATGTTGCCGAAATTTATTAAAATCAAACGCATAAAATGAAAAGATTCCATACTATATTTATAACACAAGGAAAATACATTACGTATTTTAAAAGTACTAGATATAGTTTTACACATACTAAAATTGACAATTTTAAGCTATTCGGTTAAGAAAATGAATTAAAAATCCTACGCGATTGAGAAAATAACTCAAAAACAATTTACGATGTTTAAAAACGTCAAAATGTCTTTACGCGATTTAAAAACGTTTGTGAAAACGTAGAGATTGTGAAAACGCGATAAAATTCCTACGCGATTGAACAATACTGTGAGTTTTGCTGTCGGGCCAAAGTGGTGGACCCAGACATGTTGTAGTGTAGTACTGTCAGGGTGGACGTACTATACTTTGTTATCTGGTGACTAGGGGTATTTTGATAATTTTTCGTAAATATGATAAAAATTGGATAATAGGGGTATTTCTGTAATTTTAGCTCATGTTTAGAGTGTTGTACTAATTTGGGTTATAATTGGTGATTGATTGACGAGGCGAATACACCGTGTTTGGTGTGATAAGCGTAGTGTGGTTCATTTATGAACTTGGAGGCATTAATGTGCGGAGAATTCAATATGCGACAAAGGTTGCTTCTCCTGCAGTCCGTGGTAAGGCAATACACTAATGATCTTGACAAGACTATTCTTAGTCGAGATCTTGAGGGACTATTAAGTACTATGCTGCAGTATACGATGTTTGATTTGTGTAATGCTACACGATGTTTTGGACTGTTGTGGTATAGACACGACGTGTTGACAAAGTGCAATAGCTTGGTTAGGCAGCCATAAAGTATTATTAGTTTCGATCGGATCATTCTCTCGATATCCGTGTTTAACTCCATGGAGTAGAAGAGTCGATGTGTGTATCATTCATCATCTGCATTTTAATGTTTATGCATTATCTGTATTTTACTGTTTATTATAATCTGTGATAAATTATATGATTTATTGCTTTAATATATTATGCATGACATTGTAATAGGTATTATTGTTATATATTACTTGATATATTATGCATGATGTCTATGTCTTGTTGTGATAACTTGTTTTGTCTTGTCGTTTTCTTTATTACCATGCGGGTAGTGATGTAGATTGTCTCACCTCTCTATATGTTTTCTCGATATTACTATATTGTTTCCGTAAAGAGTTAGAGGAAGAAGAAGATCAACCTCTTGAGATACAGTACCCTGACGAGCAACAGTTGGGCGACTTATACGAGGAGGAGGAACCGGTTGATCACGCTGATCGTCAAGACTGATCTTGAGTTCATGGCATTGCCAGGATTCTTCGGGTTCGTAAGACTGGAGTTTCACGGGGGTTCCGAGGCGTGGCGTATGCATGCGGACCGAGGGACTGTAGCTTATGTGGGACGTTTGACGGTGTCCCTATGTAGAGATTATGACGGGGAGGTCATATTCACTACTATGCTTTATTTACATTTAGAGTTACCTTTGACTATTAGGCGTTATTAGCAAGGAGTTTTCCATGCGCCTAGTGAACTTAGTAGCGAGTCGACAGCTCGGACTCGTGTTCGAAGTGCTGTGAGATCTCATAGATGCACACTTTTCGATGATTATTCTGGAGGTGACGGATGGTGATTCATCGGAGGGTTTGATATCTACTGGGATGCACTTGGGCAGTACTATGTTTTAGCTTTGTGTCAACTCTTTATTGTTTTATTAAATACATGTAGTTGTAAATTATGTTTGTACTAAAAGAGAATCATATGTATATTATGGTGAGTTTATGTTTGTTATATCTTGTGTTTCATGTTCTTTTATTTAATGTTATAATTATAAAAAGAAAAAAAAATATTCCGCAAATATTATGTAAGTATCAAATGTTTTACAACTTGGGTAAGAGTTTTATTTTATTTTATTTCATTGCATTCATAAATGTGACGTTCCAAGGAGGGGTGTTACAATGTTACCTTCTTATTCTCCGCGCACCCCATTCCTTCGAATATTTGCTCCAAGTCTTGAATCCAAAGACTTGCCTTTTCAGGGTCAAACTCGCCTCTAAACTGTGGCGGATTGTTGCGTCTGAACTCGGACAAATTCAAAGCATCAAGAATCATATCTTGATGTTGGGCTGCTTCTTTGATTTTGCTGATTTTGTTGAGCAATCATCGCGCCATTTGTTTGAATAGCCTCAAGAATCGCAACCATTGGGTCCACATTAGGTGCCATGTTTGCACGCCTTCCTCTTCCTCCAGACATCTTTTCTTCAACAAGATAAAACAATGTCGATGTAACTTTCGGAAACAAATCACGAGATTCACACAACACAAGCAAAAACAGACCTAACCACAACCCCAAAAGACTCTAACTTGGGCTCGATACCAACTAATGTAACACCCTGTGGGATGTCACATTTATGAATGCAATGAAATAAAATAAAAATAAAACTCTACCTAAGTTGTAAAACATTTGATTCTTACATAATATTTGCGAATATTTTTTTTTCTTTTTATAATTATAACATTAAATAAAATAACACGAAACACGAGATATAACAAACATAAACTCACCATAATATACATATGATTCTCTTTTAGTACAATCATAATTTACAACTACATGTATTTAATAAAACAGTAAAGAGTTGACACAAAGTTAAAACATAGTACTGCCCAAGTACATCTCAGTAGACATCAAACTCTTCGATGAATCACCATCTGTCACCTCCAGAATAACCATCGAAAAGTGTGCATCTATGAGATCTCAAAGCACTTCGGACACGAGTCCGAGCTGTCGACTCGCTACTCAGCTCACTAGGCGCGTGGAAAACTCCTTGCCAATAACGCCTAATGGTCAAAGGTAACTCTAAATGTAAATAAAGCATGGTAGTGAATATGACCTCCCCGTCATACTCCCTACATAGGGACACAGTCAATCGTCCCACATAAGCTACTCATCCCCGGTCCGCATGCATACGCCACGCCTCGGAACCCCGTGAAACTCCGGTCACGAACTCGAAGAATCTGGCGGTGCCATGATCTCAAGATCAGTCTTGACGATCAGTGTGATCCATTGGTTCCTCCTCCTCGTAGATGTCGCCCGACTGTTGCTCGTCAGGGTACTGCACCTCAAGAGGCTGATCCTCCTCGACCTCAAACTCTTTACTAAGTAATACAAGAATATCGAGAAAACATATAGAGAGGTGAGACAATCTACATCACTACCCGCATGGCAATAAAGAAAACGACAGTACAAAACAGTTATCACAACAGTACATACCAATACATCATGCATAATATATCAAATAATATATAACAATAATACCTATCACAATGTCATGCATAATATATTAAAACAATAAACCATATAATTTATCACAGATTATAATAAACAGTAAAATGCAGATAATGCATGAACATTTAGATGCGATGATGAATGATACACACACTGACTCGTTCCTACTCCATGGAGCTAAACACGGATATCTGAGAGAATGATCCGAAAAGAAACTAGAAATACTTTATGGCTGCCCAACCAAGCTATTGCACTTGTCAATACGTCGTGTTTATAGCCCACAATCAAAACATCGTGTAGCGAATACACAAATCCAAACATCGTGTACTACAGGCATAGTACTTAATAGTCCCTCAAGATCTCGACTAAGAATAGTGCTTGTCAAGATCATTAGTGTGTTGCCAGATTACTGCACGGCCTGAGTAGGAGCAATCCACCGTCGCGTACGTGGAATTCTCCGCACACTAATGCCTCCAAGTTCATAAATGAACCACACTACGCTTATTACACCAAACACGGTGTAATTCGCCTCGTCAATTAATCACCAATTATAACCCAAATTGGTACAACACTCTAAACATGAGCTAAAATTACAGAAATACCCCTATTATCCAATTTTTACCATATTTACAAAAAATTACCAAAATATCCCTAGTCACCAGATAACAAAGTATAGTACGTCCCACCTGACAGTACTAAACTACAACATGTTTGGGTCCACCACTTTGGCCCGACAGCAAAACTCACAGTATTGTTCAATCGCGTAAGAATTTTATCGCGTTTTCACAATCTCGTGGTTTTCACAAACGTTTTTAAATCGCGTAAAGATGTTTTGACATTTTTAAATATCGTAAATTGTTTTTAAATCATTTTCTCAATCGCGTAGGATTTTAATTCATTTTCTTAACCGAATAGCTTAAATTTGTCATTTTTAATATGTGTAAACCTATATCTAGTACTTTTAAAATACGTAATGTATTTTCCTTGTGTTCTAAATATAGTATGGAATCTTTTCATTTTATCGTCTGATTTTAATAAATTTTGGCAGATTTTGCCTATAAAATCAAAAGATAAGGTATTTTTAACGTTTTCTCTAAATATAGTTTATTTCATTTTCACCCTATAATTTCACTTTGAAATTCACTAACGCGCTTCAAAATTTATAGTATGAGCTTTACGTTAGCTTTTCAAGTGTCGATTAGTTTCTTATTTAAACCAATTCTCATAAGTTAAAATTCTGAAACGTAATTAATTCCTTTGATTTTCTCAATGATTCTTTGGAATCAATTTATGTTATAAAATAATTACCTAACCTATCTTAGTAAATAAAATGGCATGTTGGCCAAATCAAAATAAAATGACATTTGGTTATACACTAAATGACATTTTGGCCACAATTAACTTAAATCATCCATTATTTACCTAGGTTCATTAAATCCTTGATTTAGAAAATTGTGAGAACATTTTGGTTCTCTATTTTTATGAGAAGGTCATGAGCCTCAAATGTGTTCTTTGGAACACTATGCATTTCGTACATGTTATTCACATCCTACTTAAATAATTACATAATTATAAATACATACAATTATATAATCACATATAAAACACATACAATATATTTAAAACCATAATCATGCATAGCAAAATAATAAAAACTATAATCATGCATAGCAAATTAAGATCACAATTAGTAAAGCATTTAAACAATCAAAAACAATAAAAATCACAAATAAACCATACAACCGAATCCTTATGGATTCTACACACAAACACAATCCATTTTCTCATCACCACTTAGGGTTGATGAGATTAAATCTCCCTCTTACCTCTTGTAGGCAAATTAATCGGTTAGATTCCTTCCTTTTCTCCAAATTTCGTACAAGCTCCAAAACAATTCCTAAAATTCTCAAACAATTAGTAAATACACATACAAGGTACAAAATAGAAAAATCATGGAACAAACATGGTTAGAAAAATTAAAAATTTAGTTTTGAATCATAGAAACCAAACTTACCCTTAAGTAAGTAAGCAAGAAGTGGAATTTTAGGCAAGATAGAGTGGGAATTTGGGAAAAGTTTGTGAATGAAAGATGCTTAGAATGATATTTGGGTTCAAGAAATAAGGTGAGATAAAATTATAGATGTTTGGGTGTGCATGTATGGTGGCTGGCAATTTAGAGAGAGAAAAATGGGAGAGAAGTGTTCTTGAGTTTTTGGTGTTTTTAGAGAGAGAAATGGATAGTTAAAATGTGATAAGTGTGAAAAACAAAGTGAAAGGTGAATAGATAGGGCAGCAGCCGTGTGAGTGCCTTGTGGGAGGTTGAGTGATCAATTTTGCATGTAAAAATATCACAAAGTGTGTTCACATGGCCAAGCACATGGCTTAAGTCATGGAACCCTTCTAGAACCATGTAGAACCAAGCCACCTTGCCTCCTCCTTGCTGCCCAAAACCGTGTGCTCCCTCATCTTCTTAGTGTCTTAATTGTTCTCCAATTACACTTAATTACTTGCTAATAGATTAGGTAATTAGTTAAGTTAATTATCCTAACCATTCTTATTTAACATACTATTAATATAACTAATTAATTTAGTATATATTAACATATATTATAACCTTTAATTAATATTAGGATATCTAATTAGTATTTAGATTATAATTAATTCATAACTAAGCTAGTTCACTTAGTATGCTAATTAAGTAATTAGATTAGTTGAATTAAGCTTAATTAGGTTGCTAACCATTTTCAAGCCTACAATTGTTGACTTAATCCTAACCTTTGGTTCATCTTTAATCCTTAGCCCTAGATTAGATCTAAGGTAGATATCACTTAGTCATAAATCTATCATTCTAATCTCACCATTGATTAGATCAATGGCTTAGATTAAAGACTTAATCATTAAGTCTTCATCTAACGGTCCAAATGAAAACACGTGCTTCCTTAGGTGTCCAATTCCTATTGGTTAAGAAAGTCAAGCCTACCTTTGTTGACTTGCTCTCATTGGTTAGAAATTGTCCAACCAAGACAGCTTAACTGCTTTTTCCTAAACGCGGTCCCACAAAGACTTTTAAAGATCTGTGGTCAAATCGAAGCTGATTTTTACTTGTTTTTGAGACAAGAGATCTTGTATTATAAAATAATATTATAAAAATATAAATTTATTTTATTGCACGCTTAAATCCGAAAAATTACGATATTAATTTATATATCAATCAATTGGGTTTAGTAAGATCCCCACTTCCAATTAATTAAAATAAGATTTATCCCAGGAAAATTTTTATTTTCTTAGGTCGAGCAAATCACATATAACAATCAAGTACACTCACGAACAGTCAAATTAAATTTACTTCTCACGTAATTCATAAAACAAGACAAATCGGGACTATATTGTAATTATCCCAAAAGTTAGGGTGTTACAACTCTCCCCTACTAATAAGAATTTCGTCCACGAAATTCATCATACATCAAACAATTGAGGATATTACTCCCTCATCCTATCCTCTAATTCCCACGTAGCATCTTCCATTACATCATTCCACACTACCTTCACCAGTTCTATCATCTTCCCTCGAAGTTGTTTTACTCTCCTGTCCTCGATTCTAATAGGAAGTGTTTCATACGTCAAATTATCCTTCAGCTGTACTTCATCAAGTTGTATCACATGGGTTGGATCGGGAATGTATTTCCTCAACTGAGACACATGAAATACATTATGAAGGGTAAAGCTATTTGATAAGCTACAGGACCAATCCGACGAATAATCTGATAAGGCCCTATAAACTTAGGTGTAAGCTTCCTTGATTTAAGAACTCTTCCGACACCAGTCGTAGGCGTAACTCGCAAGAACACATGATCGCCTTCTTCAAATTCCAAAGATCGTCTTCGTTTATCAGCATAACTTTTCTGACGGCTCTGAGTCGTTCGCATCTTTTCTTGTATCATCTTCACTTTTTCTGTAGTCTGCTGCACAAGATCAGGACCAATAGTCATACTCTCTCCATCCTGATACCAACACAAAGGTGTTCGGCATCGTCGTCCATAAAGTGTTTCATAGGGCGCCATTCCTATGCTTGAGTGAAAACTATTGTTGTAAGTGAATTCTATCAAAGACAAATTCATCCCAACTTCCTTGTCATTCTAACACGCAAGCACGCAATGATCTTCCAACGACCGAATTGTTCTCTCTGTCGACCATCGATCATGCGGATGGTATGCGAACTCAATCGCAATTTAGTCCCCATGGCTTCTTGCAAACTTTTTCAAAATCTTGACGTAAACCTCGGATCCCTATCAGAAACTATACTTACCAGCACACCATGAAGTCTAACAACTTCGTCGATATATATCTGGGTTAAGCGTTCCAACGGATACTTAATATTGATCGGCAAGAAATGCGCTGATTTCGTAAGCCTATCAACTATAACCCATATCGAATCATGACCTTTCCTCGTCTTCGGAAATCCAGTAACGAAATCCATCGAAATACTATCCCACTTCCACTCTGGAATAGTCAAAGGTTGTAACATACCAGCAGGCCTTTGATGTTTCACCTTTGCCTTCTGACAAACAAGACAAGACGCCACACGTTCAGCTACATCTCTCTTCATCCTTGGCCACCAAAACAGTCGCTTCAGGTCTTGATACATCTTTGTCATTCCCGGATGTATACTCAAATTACTTGTATGAGCTTCATCCAAGATCGCTCTCTTGAGTTCGGGATCATCAAGTATACAAACTCTTCCTTGAAACCTCATGATTCCATCAGATCCTTCCTCCACCGTCGCTTTATGACCTTGCTTCAACAATTCTTTCTCATTCTGTAAAAACGCATCTTCATCTTGTTTCTCCTTTATTATCTCCAACAAGTCATTCAAAATCACAACTCTACTTAGACGAATCTTTCCAGGTACCAATTCTATTGATAACCATAGATCTCTGAATTGCTTCATCAACTCCTCCTCTTTAATCATCATAGTAGAAACACTAACTACCTTTCTGCTTAAAGCATCTGCCACTACATTCGCTTTTCCTGGATGGTATTGAAGCTGAAAATCATAATCCTTCAAAAATTCCAACCATCGCCTCTGTCTCATATTCAATTCTCTCTGATCAAACAAGTATTTTAAGCTCTTGTGATCACTAAAGACATTGAACATAGCTCCATACAGAAAATGCCTCCACACTTTCAACGCAAAAACTACTGCAGCTAGCTCTAAATCGTGCGTTGGGTAGTTCCTCTCATGAACCTTCAACTGTCTTGAAGCATAAGCTACTACGTTCCAATTGTGCATCAACACACATCCTAACCCCTGATAAGATGCATCACAATACACCTCAAAAGATTTGTTAGGATCTGGCAAAATTAACACTGGTGCAGTCGTTAACCTCTTCTTTAGTTCTTGAAAACTCGCTTCACGTTCCTCCGTCCAATCGAAAGCTTGACTTTTCCTCGTGAGTTGTGTAAGTGGTCCAGCTATCTTGGAAAAACCTTCAATAAATCTTTTATAATATCCGGCGAATCCAACAAAGCTTCGAACCTCAGTCACAGTCTTAGGCCTTTCCCACTGTAAAACAGTCTCCACTTTTGATGGGTCTACCGCAATACCTTCCTTATAAATTACGTGACCTAGAAATTGAACTTCGTTCAACCAAAACTCGCACTTTGACAACTTCGCAAATAGCTTCTTCTCCTTCAAAATCTGGAGAACTATACTGAGATGTTCAGCATGCTCTTCTTGACTTTGAGAATAGATCAGAATGTCATCGATGAAGACAACGACAAATCTGTCTAAGTATGGGCGAAAAATCCTATTCATATAGTCCATGAATATTGCAGGAGCATTCGTCACTCCGAACGGCATTACTTGATACTCATAATGTCCATAACGAGTTCGGAAAGCTGTTTTGGGTACATCATCGACCTTGACACGAATCTGATGATAACCTGATCGCAGATCTATCTTAGAGAATATAGCGACTCCCTTCAATTGATCCATCAAGTCATCAATCCTCGGTAGCGGATACTTGTTCTTTATGGTGACCTTGTTCAGCTGCCGATAATCAACACAAAGGCGCGAAGTTCCATCCTTCTTTTTGACTAGCAACACTGGTGCTCCCCATGGTGAAACACTAGGTCGCACAAACTGCTTCTCCAACAGTTCCTCCAATTGCTTCTTCAACTCGCCAACTCTACCTAGGTGACATTCGGTGACGGTGCAATCGAAATAGGACCTAGCCTCCGGTACTAAGTCAATAGAGAATTCGATCTCCCTTTCCTGGGGCAAACCAGGTACATCGTCAGAAAAATCTCTGGAAACTCATTGATGACAGGAATAGTGCTCACATCCTTCTCGGTTTGACTTCCAAAGAAGACAACATAAACCCTTGAGCTCCATCCTCAACAATGACTTGACCTTTACAGCAGTCAAGAATCCAGAACTTTCTTCCTTAGGAAAAACTATGGCCTTACTCGCACAGTCTATAAGGATATGGTTAGAAGATAACCAATCCATTCCTAATATTATGTCTATCTCAACAAGAGGTAAACAAATCAAGTTGACCGAAAACTTACGATCCCTTATGACAATAGGACAGTTCATGCATATCTTGGATGTAACAACAGGCTTGGCAGTCGGTGTTGAAACAATCAATTGAAAACTCAGAGAAGACACAGATAGTTTCAAATGTTCCACACAATCATATGCAATAAATGAGTGTGTTGCACCCGAATCATATAGCAAAGTCAGTGATTACCTTCAATGACACCTTCCCCTTGTATAAGATCCTCAGACTGAGAAGCTGCAGTTCCGGTCATGGTATACACTCTCCCTCCAGATCTTGGTTGAGTAGCACGAACATTCCTCACCGCAAGCTTCCTCTCAGGCTGCGTACAATCCCTTGAAATATGTCTAGGCTTTTTGCATTTAAAACAGATCGTTCCTCTTATCGGACAATCTGTAGATAGATGGCCTTTCTTGCCACATTTGAAACAGGTCCAAGTAAACGCCACATTCTGATTAGCTTGATTTCCTCCAAAACTTCCCCCAACAGATGGACGTTGCGGCTGACTCCCCGACGGTCTCGCATAAGGCTTCCTCTGAAACCTACCACCACTGCTACTACTCCCTCTTTGGAACCTAGTCGGCCCAAAATTACGATTCCTTTGATCTCGGGACGGCTCCAATGCCTCGAGTCTTCGATAAGTGTCTATCAACACAGGAAATTCCCTCATTCTCATCGGTAGCACTACACGTCTCAACTCCATTCTTAACCCATCCTCAAACTTCTGGCACTTCCATACCTCATCTGGTTGGTTCTGGAAATACCTCGAGAATTGTGACAAACTCTCAAATTTTGCAGCATATTCTCCCACAGTCATATTCCCTTGACGCAGACCAAGAAATTCCATTTCCTTGGCATGTCGAGCAGTACCGGGAAAGTACTTCTCCAGAAATACTTCACAAAACACCTCCCAGGTGATTTCAGTTCCTTTCGCTTGCAACAATTGGCGGGTATTCCTCCACCAATTTTCGGCATCTCCTCTCAACATATAAACAGCAAATGTTACCTTCTTATTCTCCGCGCACCCCATTCCTTCGAATATTCGCTCCAAGTCTTGAATCCAAAGACTTGCCTTTTCAGGGTCAAACTCGCCTCTAAACTGTGGCGGATTGTTGCGTCTGAACTCAGACAAAGGTGGAACATCAAAGGCCTGCTGGTATGTTACAACCTTTGACTATTCCAGAGTGGAAGTGGGATAGTATTTCGATGGATTTCGTTACTGGATTTCCGAAGACGAGGAAAGGTCATGATTCGATATGGATTATAGTTGATAGGCTTACGAAATCAGCGCATTTCTTGCCGATCAATATTAAGTATCCGTTGGAACGCTTAACCCAGATATATATCGACGAAGTTGTTAGACTTCATGGTGTGCCGGTAAGTATAGTTTCTGATAGGGATCCGAGGTTTACGTCAAGATTTTGGCAAAGTTTGCAAGAAGCCATGGGGACTAAATTGCGATTGAGTTCTGCATACCATCCGCAGACTGATGGTCAGACAGAGAGAACGATTCAGTCGTTGGAAGATCTGTTGCGTGCTTGCGTGTTAGAACAGCAAGGGAGTTGGGATGAATTTCTGTCTTTGATAGAATTCACTTACAACAATAGTTTTCACTCAAGCATAGGAATGGCGCCCTATGAAACACTTTATGGACGACGATGCCGAACACCTTTGTGTTGGTATCAGGATGGAGAGAGTATGACTATTGGTCCTGATCTTGTGCAGCAGACTACAGAAAAAGTGAAGATGATACAAGAAAAGATGCGAACGACTCAGAGCCGTCAGAAAAGTTATGCTGATAAACGAAGACGACCTTTGGAATTTGAAGAAGGCGATCATGTGTTCTTGCGAGTTACGCCTACGACTGGTGTCGGAAGAGTTCTTAAATCAAGGAAGCTTACACCTAAGTTTATAGGGCCTTATCAGATTATTCGTCGGATTGGTCCTGTAGCTTATCAAATAGCTTTACCGACTTTTCTATCCAATCTTCATAATGTATTTCATGTGTCTCAGTTGAGGAAATACATTCCCGATCCAACCCATGTGATACAACCTGATGAAGTACAGCTGAAGGATAATTTGACGTATGAAACACTTCCTGTTAGAATCGAGGACAGGAGAGTAAAACAACTTCGAGGGAAGATGATAGAACTGGTGAAGGTAGTGTGGAATGATGTAACGGGAGATGCTACGTGGGAATTAGAGGATAGGATGAGGGAGCAATATCCTCAATTGTTTGATGTATGATGAATTTCGGGGACAAAATTCTTATTAGTAGGGAGAGTTGTAACACCCTAACTTTTGGGATAATTACAATATAGTCCCGATTTGTACTTGCTTTTGTGAATTCTCATGAGCAAGAATTTAATTTGACTGTTTCGTGAGTGTATTTGATCATTGTATGTGATTTGCTCGACCTAAGAAAATAAAAATTTTTGGCCGATAAATCTTATTTTAATTAATTGGAGTCAGGGGATCTTACTAAACCCAATTGATTGATATATAAATTAATATCGTAATTTTTCTGATTTAATCGTGCAATAAAATAATTTTATATTTTTATAATATTATTTTATAATACAAGACTCTCTTGTCTCAAAAACAGTAAAAATCTGCTTCGATTTGACTACAGATCTTTAAAAGTGCTGTGGGACCCGCGTTTAGGAAAAACAGTCAATTGTGCTGACTGGACAATTTCTAACCAATGAGAGCAAGTCAACCAAGGTAGGCTTGACTTTCTAAACCAATAGGAATTGGACACCTAAGGAAGCATGTGTTTTCATTTGGACCGTTGGATGAAGCCTTTAATTTAAGCCATTGATCTAATCAATGGTGAGGTTAGAATGATAGGTTTATGATCAAGGAATATCTACCTTAGATCTAATCTAGGGCTAAGGATTAAAGATGAACCAAGGGTTAGGATTAAGTCAACAATTGTAGGCTTGAAAATGGTTAGTAACCTAATTAAACTTAATTCAACTAATCTAATTACTTAATTAGCATACTAAGTGAACTAGCTTAGTTATGAATTAATTATAATCTAAATACTAATTAGATATCCTAATATTAATTAAAGGTTATAATATATGTTAATATATACTAAATTAATTAGTTATATTAATAGTATGTTAAATAAGAATGGTTAGGATAATTAACTTAACTAATTACCTAATCTATTAGCAAGTAATTAAGTGTAATTGGAGAACAATTAAGACACTAAGAAGATGAGGGAGCACACGGTTTTGGGCAGCAAGGAGGAGGCAAGGTGGCTTGGTTCTACATGGTTCTAGAAGGGTTCAATGACCTAAGCCATGTGCTTGGCCATGTGAACACACTTTGTGATATTTTTACATGCAAAATTGATCACTCAACCTCCCACAAGGCACTCACACGGCTGCTGCCCTATCTATTCACCTTTCACTTTGTTTTTCACACTTATCACATTTTAACTATCCATTTCTCTCTCTAAAAACACCAAAAACTCAAGAACACTTCTCTCCCATTTTCTCTCTCTAAATTCGGCCAGCCACCATACATGCACACCCAAACATCTATAATTTTATCTCACCTTATTTCTTGAACCCAAATATCATTCTAAGCATCTTTCATTCACAAACTTTTCCCAAATTCCCACTCTATCTTGCCTAAAATTTCACTTCTTGCTTACTTACTTAAGGGTAAGTTTGGTTTCTATGATTCAAAACTGAATTTTTAATTTTTCTAACCATGTTTGTTCCATGATTTTTCTATTTTGTACCTTGTATGTGTATTTACTAATTGTTTGAGAATTTTAGGAATTGTTTTGGAGCTTGTACGAAATTTGGAGAAAAGGAAGGAATCTAACCGATTAATTTGCCTACAAGAGGTAATAGGGAGATTTAATCTCATCAACCCTAAGTGGTGATGAGAAAATGGATTGTGTTTGTGTGTAGAATCCATAAGGATTCGGTTGTATGGTTTATTTGTGATTTTTATTATTTTTGATTGTTTAAATGCTTTACTAATTGTGATTTTAATTTGCTATGTATGATTATAGTTTTTATTATTTTGCTATGCATGATTATAGTTTTAAAATATATTGTATGTGTTTTATATGTGATTACATAATTGTATGTATTTATAATTGTGTATTTATTTAAGTAGGATGTGAATAACATGTGACGAATGCATGAGTGTTCCAAAGAACACATTTAAGGCTCCACGACCTTCTCATAAAAAATAGAGAACCAAAATGTTCTCACAATTTTCTAAATCAAGGATTTAATGAACCTAGGTGAATAATGGATGATTTAAGTTAATTATGGCCAATATGCCATTTAGTGTATAAACAAATGTCATTTTATTTTGATTTGGCCAACATGCCATTTTATTTACTAAGGTAGGTTAGGTAATTGTTTTATAACATAAATTGATTCCAAAGAATCATTGAGAAAATCAAAGGAATTAATTCTGTTCTAGAATTTTAACTTAGTAGAATTTAGTTTAGGTAAGAAATTAATCAGACACTTGAAAAGTACTAACGTAGAGCTCATACTATAAATTTTGAAGCGCGTTAGTGAATTTCAAAGTGAAATTATAGGATAAAAATGAAATAAACTATATTTAAAGGAAAACGTTAAAAATACCTTATACTGATTTTATAGGTAAAATATTGCCGAAATTTATTAAAATCAGATGCATAAAATGAAAAGATTCCATACTATATTTATAACACAAGGAAAATACATTACGTATTTTAAAAGTACTAGATATAGTTTTACACATACTAAAATTGACAATTTTAAGCTATTCGGTTAAGAAAATGAATTAAAAATCCTACGCGATTGAGAAAATAACTCAAAAACAATTTACGATGTTTAAAAACGTCAAAATGTCTTTACGCGATTTAAAAACGTTTGTGAAAACGCGATAAAATTCCTACGCGATTGAACATTACTGTGAGTTTTGCTGTCGGGCCAAAGTGGTGGACCCAGACATGTTGTAGTGTAGTACTGTCAGGTGAGACGTACTATACTTTGTTATCTGGTGACTAGGGGTATTTTGGTAATTTTTCATAAATATGGTAAAAATTGGATAATAGGGGTATTTCTGTAATTTTAGCTCATCTTTAGAGTGTTGTACCAATTTGGGTTATAATTGGTGATTGATTGACGAGGCGAATTACACCGTGTTTGGTGTGATAAGCGTAGTGTGGTTCATTTATGAACTTGGAGGCATTAGTGTGCGGAGAATTCCACATGCGGACAGTGGGTTGCTCCTCTAGGCCGTGGTAACGGGCAACACACTAATGATCTTGACAAGTACTATTCTTAGTCGAGATCTTGAGGGGACTATTAAGTACTATGCCTGTGGTACACGATGTTTTGGACTGTGGGCTATAGACACGACGTATTGACAGTGCAATAGCTTGGTTGGGTAGCCATAAAGTATTTCTAGTTTTTTTTCGAATCATTCTCTCAGATATCCGTGTTTAGCTCCATGGAGTAGGAACGAGTCAGTGTGTGTATCATTCATCATCTGCATCTTAATGTTCATGCATTATCTGCATTTTACTGTTTATTATAATCTGTGATAAATTATATGGTTTATTGTTTTAATATATTATGCATGACATTGTGATAGGTATTATTGTTATATATTACTTGATATATTATGCATGATGTATATGTACTGTTGTGATAACTGTTTTGTACTGTCGTTTTCTTTATTGCCATGCGGGTAGTGATGTAGATTGTCTCTTCTCTCTATATGTTTTCTCGATATTACTGTATTACTTCCTAAAGAGTTTGAGGTAGAGGAGGATCAGCCTCTTGAGGTGCAATACCCTGACGAGCAACAGTCGGGCCACATCTACGAGGAGGAGGAACCAGTGGATCACACTGATCGTCAAGACTGATCTTGAGATCATGGCACTGCCAGGATTCTTCGGGTTCGTGAGACTGGAGTTTCACGGGGGTTCCGAGGCGTGGCGTATGCATGTGGACCGAGGGACTGTAGCTTATGTGGGACGTTTGACGATGTCCCTATGTAGAGATTATGACGGGGAGGTCATATTCACTACTATGCTTTATTTACATTTAGAGTTACCTTTGACCATTAGGCGTTATTGGTAAGGAGTTTTCCATGCGCCTAGTGAGCTGAGTAGCGAGTCGACAGCTCGGACTCGTGTCCGAAGTGCTGTGAGATCTCATAGATGCACACTTTTCGATGGTTATTCTGGAGGTGACGGATGGTGATTCATCGAAGAGTTTGATGTCTACTGAGATGCACTTGGGCAGTACTATATTTTAACTTTGTGTCAACTCTTTACTGTTTTATTAAATACATGTAGTTGTAAATTATGGTTATACTAAAAGAGAATCATATGTATATTATGGTGAGTTTATGTTTGTTATATCTCGTGTTTCGTATTATTTTGTTTAATGTTATAATTATAAAAAGAAAAAAAAATATTCCGCAAATATTATGTAAGAATAAAATGTTTTACAACTTAGGTAGAGTTTTATTTTTATTTTATTTGATTGCATTCATAAATGTGGCATCCTCACAAGGGTGTTACATTAGTTCCAGTTTCTCAAAGCAATTCAGTTTACCCATTTCCTTTTTCATATGTTAAAAGTATTGGAAAGAACTTTTAAAATCATCACATTGCTATATGACAATTAAAATATATAAAGAAACTTTTTCTGAATTAGATCATTAAAATTATCATATGACCAATATATGAAAATCTTCTCATAAAGAACAAATTTTATTCAAAACTGCAAGGAAAGATGGATGTGATTGAATTCTGAAAGGCATTAGTGTATGTTCAAGGAAGTTGTTTTTGCTTTATGTTATGTTAGCCCTTTCAAAATATTTATTTTGTGACAAATTAACTTTTTCTGACACAAATTGCTGTCCAAGGACATTTATATTTGGTAAAAGGTGATGTTTTGACTTGCAAACATGATTTAATCCACATGCATTTCTTCTAGTTGAAATCTATCTGTCAGCTCTTTTTAGTTGTCTCTCAGATTTAGTCTTTTTTTACAAAATGCTTGAGTTCCTTATGCATAGTGTGTGCTCCCTCCAATAGTTAAGGGATGGCATAGCATCAATTTATTTCTAAAAGTCACTGTGTCTTTAATTTTATGTATAATTTTTGCTGCTTTTACCAGAATATCTTGAATTTTGCAATCAAATATAGTTTGTCAGCGTGTATTGCAATCTATGAAGGTATTTTTTAGTTGACTTATATCTGTATATAC
Source organism: Ormosia semicastrata (assembly GCA_029884595.1). Taxonomy (NCBI): domain Eukaryota; kingdom Viridiplantae; phylum Streptophyta; class Magnoliopsida; order Fabales; family Fabaceae; genus Ormosia; species Ormosia semicastrata. Next base: position 7,113,967 of record JAQQTO010000036.1, on the reverse strand, counting down.
ACTTTTGTCTATTCATAGATATGCCAGTGTATGTCGATACTTGATACTGTTATTGTAAATTATATCTCTTGCAGATGATAAATATATCTTTCCATTGGCATATATGTTTTGCAGCCACGAATCTTTATGGCAATGGCTAGGGATGGTTTGTTGCCATCTTTCTTCTCAGACATCAACAGACGCACACAGGTTCCTTTGAAAAGCACTATTGTCACTGGTGTCTTTGCAGCTGCTCTAGCATTCTTTATGGATGTTTCCCAATTAGCAGGGATGGTGAGTTAAGTTGTACAGGAACTTGAGACGATAACTAGGAAGATGCATCTTAGATTATTATAAACATAAATCGGTGGTTATATTCATTGCTTTACAGGTTAGTGTGGGAACATTACTCGCATTTACCACCGTTGCAATTTCAGTTTTGATAATCAGATATGTTCCACCTGATGAGGTACCTATTCCATCTTCACTTCAAACATCTGTTGATCCGTTAGTGAGGCATTCTGGTGGTGATATTGAGGAAGACAGGGCCATAAGTCCTGTAGATCCCGTTAGTTATTGTGAGAATAGTCACCTACATGACAAGTCAGAGGCTCTGCTTGGACATCCTTTAATCATAAAAGAAGTAACCAAAGGTAATTATTGTTTTAATCTTCTGTCCTTTTTATGTGAATGAATTTCGATAAATTTTAGAATCTAGATGTATCTGCAGTTCTGCATGTAGATAGAAGAACTCCTGTACTGGTTGATGATTTCTGTGAGATGGGATTGGATATGTAAATTAGTCGGGCTGACTAGAATATCGATAGCAATAACCTTCTAGTAATATTAGGTTGTGACAGTTGTGTTTTCTTAGCAAGCATAATAATATTAGAATTCCAGAGTGTGCATTAGGTTTATTTTCTTGTTTGAACCCATTCTTGTAATTTTGCTATAACTTTCTGCATCATCTATGATTGGGCACTGTGGTGGTAGTGCTCCTCTATCATGTGATGCAATGATGGTCCATAATTATGGCCTGCCCAACTTGATGATCCTGTCCCTTTATGGATTTGGCTCAAAATACTATTTTGAAGGGTCGATAAAGAGCAGTCTAATGCTCACATTTTGTTGAAGAATATATATATATATTTTTGTATCCTTTTATTTAACACATTAATTTTGAAAGTTTCAATCGATATTTCACAACACATACGCACGCATGCATAGTTTCAATATTGGCAATAAATTTTCTGTGAAAAAGTTATGGTATATATTTGGTATTCTTTGTATCCACCTCCGCCTCCATATTCTGTGATGTGCTATTAATGAACTTGGGTTTTGTGTTGTTTGTACAGATGAACAGAATGATAAAAGTAGGCGGAAACTTGCTGCATGGACCATAGCCCTTCTATGTATAGGGATTCTTATAGTTGCAGGTTCAGCTTCAGCTGACAGGTGTCCCAGGTCTGTCAACTTTGACAATCCTCAATAGTTTTGAAGTAATAGTGTGGATATTATAATTATATTTGGTTTGTTTTGTTTGAGGGTTATAAATACCCCTCCTATGCATTTTGGAAGACATTGATTATTAATAATTATTGAATTCAATTTGGATTATATTCTTACTTTGAGACCGAGTCTCTTGGCACCGAGTGCCTTTGGAACCTCAAGGGTTCTTTGTTCTTTTGTTCCTTTGGTTCTACATCATATTATCCTAGTGTTCTTTTCAGGAATGCTTTCCCACTAAATATGACTCTGCAATTGCTATTTTACATTGATTTCTATGCAATAAGTATGAAAACAAGCAGTATACATTTTGAGAAAAAATAAGTGGTTTATTTGAATTAGCAATTTAAATTCATCAATTGTGCTTTATCCTTATGTTCCCTTTTGGTAATTGTGCATATGCAGCTTTTTGCGCTTCACATTGTGCGGAATGGGTGGAATCCTTCTTTTGTGTAGTATAATTGTGCTGGCCTGCATAAAGCAAGATGATACAAGGCACAGCTTTGGACACTCGGGAGGTATGTGTAGACAAGTCTAAATATCTAAACTTATCAGATTTTGAAGGATTAGTTAAACTCATTTTAGATCGAATCAGAATTTTTGTAGCTAGCTCCTATTCAGAAGTTGACTCTCCCTGGTAGTTTATAATTAGCAAAGCTGCAATGATCAACAAAAGAATGATTAAATAATTTTATTAAATTTATTATCTTTGCTAACTTTCTACCCAGTGTATCATAATCTTTTAACTACTTGTTCATTGTGTCCCTTTTCTTAATTCCATATAAGAAGCTTTGGTTAAATCTTACACAATGGTTTTGGTACCTTGTATTTCAGGTTTTGTTTGCCCATTTGTTCCATTCTTACCTGCTGCCTGCATTCTTATAAACACCTACTTACTAATTGATCTTGGGTGAGAAATCTCTTGACAACTATGCTTCCTGTTTCTAGAGAGCACGCATGCCTGCATGGATGAAAACATGAATACCAACATCTGATCATTTTTGTGTTTGAATTTCAGAGTTGCTACATGGCTACGAGTTTCAGTATGGTTGTTGATAGGATTACTTATATACTTGTTCTACGGCCGCACCCACAGCTCACTGTTAAATGCAATCTATGTTCCCTCAGCATATGCCAATGAGATCCATCGTACTCAAGCAGATCATTTAGCCTAGTAGTTACACAGCAGGCACCAGAGTTACCTCACTGCAGGTCCCTATACATTTGTTACTGAATTGCCATCTTAGATATCTTACACCACTATGTAAATCTACTATTCTAAAGCCTAGACTGTTCTCGATATCAGATGGTGAAAAGGGTTGAGTCTATTGTTTGATTTGAAAGAATATTTCATGAATATTATTTTTTAATGACAATCGTACATGTATGATCTATATTATATAAGCTTATGATAATAATGACTTGTTTAAAATAGAATTAAATTACAGAAAATAAATTTATCTTAATACAAAAATTAAATTTGTCTTAATTACAGAAATCAGGGAATAAATTTGTACAATAAAGAAAATAAATTTTTACAATAAAGTCCAATACTCTTCCTCAAGCTGGTGAATGGATATCTATTATTCCCAATTTGTCAATAAAATCTTAAAAGTGCCCTGTGGATAATTTCTTAGTTGATACATCTGTCAACTGATATCTTGAAGAAATGTATGTTGTGGTTATGAGTTTCTTATCTAATTTCTCTTTGATAAAGTGTCAGTCTATCTCAATGTGTATTGTCTTGTCATATTGAACCGGATTATGCACAATACTAATGGCTGATTTGTTATCACAAAATAATTTTATAGGCACTTCACGATTTAGTTTCAAGTCATCCATTATGATCTTCATTCATAGCAACTCATAAACTTCTTGTGCCATAACTCGAAATTCAATTTCTGCACTTGACTGTGTCACTACATTCTGTTTCTTACTTCTCCATATTACTAGATTTTCACTCAGAAACATAATAACTTGATATTGACCTCCTGTTAGTAACTGATCCTGCATAGTCGGCATCTGTGTACACTTCCGTTGATAGGTTTCTCCCTTTCTAAATAGGAATCATTTTCCAAGCGTAGTTTTAAGATATTGTAGAATTCGATCCAAAGTCTGTCTGTGTCTCTCTCGCGGATCATACATGAATTGACTAACAATACTAACAGCATACACTAGATTTGATCTGGTATGTGTTAGGTATATCAGTTTCCCTCCTAGTCTCTAGTGTTGAGCTTTATCCTTAGGGCTCTCTTCATCACTTCCCATTTTGTAATACTGTTCAATAGGTATACCAGTAGCCTTACACCCAAGCTTTCCGGCCTCTTTGAGAAGATCTAAGACATATTTCCTTTGAGAAATGAAGATACCTTACTTGAAGTAGGCAACTTCAATTCCAAGGAATTACTTTAGCTTTCCAAAATCTTTCATTTCAAATTTAGTTGCTAATTTCTTCTCTAGGAGTTACTTCTCAACTAGATCATCTCTTGATATAATGATGTCATCAACATACACAAGTAGGATTGCGAGTTTATCTTCTTATGAATGTTTAAAAAAGAGAGTATATCACCTTGACTTTGTCTATATCCCAGGGACACCATTGTTTTTGTGAATTTCCAAACCAAGCACGAGGAGACTACTTCAACCCGTATAAAGCCTTCTTTAACCTGCACATCTTGTTCATTCCATTAGTGGAGTCATATCCAGGGGGAATTTCCATATCAACTTCCTCCTTTAAGTCGCCATGAAGAAAGACATTTTTAACATCAAACTGATGTAATTTCCACCGAAAGTGGGCAACAAGGGAGAGTAAGTCATCTTAGCTAATAGTGCAAATGTTTCCTTATAGTCAATTCCATAAGTCTAAGTATAACCTTTTGCCACCAACCTTGCTTTATACTGGTCTAGTGTACCATCAGACCAATATTTCAAAGTATATATCTATTTGCACCCTACTGGCCTTTTGTCACCTGGTCTCTCAAAAACCCCCCACATTCCATTCTTTTCTAATGCCTCCATCTTCTCATTCATGGCTTGAATCCGGATCTTATTCTTCAATGCTTCTTGTACTGATGTTGGGATTTTGATAGAATTTATGGCTAAAATGAAACTCTGGTATTGTAGGGAAAGATGTTTAGAAGAGACAAATTGAGAAATAGGGTACTTGAGATTGAGACAATACATTTTCCTTTTCCTCAATACAATGAGTAAGTCATCAAGGTTAGGTTCACAATTATTCAAAGACAAGTTATTAGGTTTAGAAACAGTATTATCTGGGTCAGGTTCAAAAATAAGAAGTTCAAAAACAAAAGAACTTGTATCTTTAGTACTTATAGTTGGTTCAGACGCCTGAAGTTGTTGTTGGGCCAATTCGAGTTTCTTTCTCCTCTGAAATACCAATTTTGGTGTGCTAGCTTTAGCCTTGACTTTAGCTAGTTCAGGTGGGGTGCTAGAAGAATATGCCAATTCTTGTGTAGAGAAGGACTCAGCCTTAACTTCCTGAGTGTTCTCCTTTTGCAGTTGAGGACGAGTAAAGAATGACTCATTTTCATGAAAAGTGACATCCATGGAGACAAAAAAGTTGATGACTTGAAGGGTAATAACATTTTTACCCCTTCTTGTCAGGTGTATAACCCAGAAAAACACATTTGACAGCACGGAGATCAAGTTTGCTACGATGTTGGCGATGTACATGGACAAAAGCCATATAACTAAAGACATGAGACTGTAGACTATGCATAATAGGAACTGATGGAAAATGAGAGGTCATGAGTTGGACTTAACTTACATTACCTAAGACACGAGATGGTAACCAATTGATCAAATATGTTGTAATTAAAACAGCTTCCCCCCAGTATGAGCTAGGAACAGACATTTGAAATAGTAAAACTCTACTGATTTCAAGTAAATGACAATTTTTTCTTTCTGCAGCACAATTTTATTGAGGAGTATCAACACATGTGAATTCATGCACAATACCATACTCTTTAATAAATGTAGAGAAATTTTGGTTGACATACTCCTTACTATTATCAGAACGCAAACGCTTAATGGACTTTTCAAATTGGGTCTGAACCATGCAGTACAACTGAACAAATAACTGAAACAAATCTGATTTGTCTTTCATTAGAAAAACTAAGTTACTCGAGTGCAATCATCAATGAAAGAAACAAACCATTTAGTGCTAAAAATGTTAGAAATAAATGCAGGACCCAAACATCAGAGTGGATAAGTGCAAAAGGCTCAACACTTTTATTAGAAATAGGTGAAAAAGTCATACGATGGTGTTTGGCAAACTCACAAACATCATAATGAAAAGACTCAATAGATTCTTTTAAAAATGAAGACAGAAACATAGACTTAAGCAAAGAGAATGGAGGATGTTCCAGACGCATGTGTTGTAGCCAAATTTGATAAGCAAGAGACTCAAAACTGAACTAATGATAGGAAAGTAGCAATTTCTGATTAGGATCACCATTAGTTGGCATATTAAGGAGATAGTACAATACTCTCTATTCCTTAGCAACTCCAATCGTCCTCCATGTGACAAGATCCTAAAAGACACAATGAGAATGAAAAAAGGTTACGACACAATTATTGTCTTTGATAAGCTTATGAATGAAAATAAGATTATTATAAAGCTGGGGAACATAGAGCACATTATTTAAATGTAAAGAGGGTTGAAGTTTAATAGTACCAGAACCCGCAACTGAGGTGTGAGAGTCATCAACTACAGTTATATGATGCTTACTAGAAGAAGGTTGATAAGATAATAGAGATGATGAATAAAAGGTCATATGGTCAGTTGCACTAGAGTCTATAATCCATAAATTTTCAGTACCAGAAGCATTAGAGGATTGAAAACAAAAATTCTTAACAGTCATGATCAGATAACAAGAGCCAAAAGGCTTACTAAGAGAGTCAATAAGAGTCCGCAAGCGCTCCAGCTCATTTTTACTAAGGCCTAGAACTTCATCACCCATATTTGAGTCTTCACCCGGAGGCATAGAATCTGAAGTGGTCATATTTGCCTAACTCTGTTGCATACTCTTAAACCCTCTTGTGCGGTTAAGAACCTAGTCCTTCCCATGGAGTCTGAAGTAATTCTCCTTGGTGTGACCAAATTTCTTACAATAGGTACACCAACGGCCTTCTCAGTTGGGCTTGGAGAAGGAAGAAGAAGAGCCTAGTTTAGTTGTCTTATCCGTAACCAAGGCTGATCCACCAGTGGGCTTATCATCAAGCATGACAGCCCTACGACTTTCCTATCCTCGAACAATATAAAATACCTTAAACAGTGATGGTAGTGTTTCCTTGCCTAGAATTTGAACCTGAATAGGGTTATATTCAGAATTCATGTCAGAGAGGAACTCAAAGATCCGATTCCTTTCCACAAAACTAGCCAACGTGGAAGCATCCTTGCTACACTCCATTTTGAGATTCTGGTATTGATCTAACTCAATCCATAGACCATTAAGGGTTCCATAACAATCAGTAATGGAGAGTGCCCCCTGTTTGGTAGCAAAGATTTTAGTCTTCAACTCATAGCAAGTGGAGATATCCTGTTTCATAGAGAAGGTCTGGCAAAGATTGTCCCAAATATCACGAGAGGAAGGAAGGAACATATAATTTCTGCTAATATCAAAAGTCGTGGAGTTCTAGAGCTACATCATAATAAGAAAGTCATCATCATCCCATGTCTCAAACTGAGGGTCATCATTCGCAAAGGCAATCCCTTCAATGTGGTTTAACTTCCGACGACCCTTAAGCGTAGTACGAATGACTTGGGCCTATTGCAAGTAATTTTTGTCATTAAGGAGATAGGTAGGGTGCAAGACTGGGAGATCATTGAGATTCAGAGGTGAGGGTGGTGATGTGCTAAGCTATGGGATGACTTTGACAGTCTAGTTGTCTGACATACTCATGATTGAACTTCCAACCTTTTTTTTTCATTTTGTTTTTTCTCTTTTTTTTAATGTTGAAAAGGTGCAGAAGACGAAACAGGAAATAGATGCGTTTTTAATGAAACAAGTACGACTGAAACAAAACAAGAAGAAGAAGATGGTGGTGTGGCTGCTCATGACGGTGGTACGATAACTTGTGGGTTGCCGACTTTGGTGAAGCGATGACAACTATGTCGCGATTGGGCGTGGTGGCTGGGTAGAGAACAACCAGATTTGATGGTTTGTGACAGATCTGGATGCTTCTAGCTTGAAGATGGTTGATTCGGTTCTTGTCTGGTTCTGATTGAAAGTAGTGATAAAGGCTACTAGAATTCCAGCAATGAAGGTTGACACTAAACTTAACAATGAAGATTAGTTCGATCAGTAATGAAGGTTGATTGCAGTGGAAATAACAGAGACTCTTAGATCGGGAGTTCTGATACCAACTTGAAAGAATATTTCTCAATATTATTTCTTAATGACAGTTGTATAGGTATGATCTACATTATATAGGTTTATGACAATAATGACTTGCCTAAAAAAGAACTAAATTATAAGAAATAAATTTATCATAATACAAGAATCAAATATATCCTAATAACAAAAATCAAAGAATAAATCTATACAATAAAAAAATAAATTTGTACAATAAAGTCCAATAGTTTGAAATGTCCTATGGGGAAGGGGGACCATAATTATTGTATCACATATCTACAATTTTACAATGAACTTATTTGTAGTGAGTTTTTGTAGTTATAGATAAAACAAGGATACTAATGCATAGAAGGAAAGAAAATGAAAGGAAAGGAAAGGAAATAGAAGGAAAGGAAAGGGAAAAAAAAGAAATAATGAGTTTAAATTTTATACAATGTCAATGATAAAACTTTTTATAATATTTGAAGAAAAGAAGTGTCACATCTTTGTGATAAATGATAAGTATGGTTGTTTGATTGTTTTTTTAAACAAGTGGAATCATATATTTCACAATACAAAGAAAATGCATCTTTGTGATAAAATGATAATTATGGTTGTTTGATTGTTTTTTTAAACAAGTGGTATATTATATTTCACAATACAAAGAAAATGCAATACATTGAAAGTGAGGTACTGGGTAAGTTCTATGTAGAGACTTTCCTTTCTTTTTACTTAAAATATAGGATAAATTACATAATACATCCCTGAAGTTTTAGCCATTGATGAACCGTCAATATGTCTTATTTTTAGGGTTTAATTCCTTAGTTTTTCATATTCTTTTTATTTATTTTATTGAATTTTATTTGTTAGTTTTGTTATATTTTTAGTTTTGTTTAAATGTGTTTTTACTAAGTGTTTTGTGTATTTTTGTCAGGTACTTGTGTAGAGAAAAGGTTGGACACGCAAAGGAGTAAGAAAAAAGAGAAAATTTCACCAAAACCAGCGCTTGAGCACTAGTGTGTAGCACCTGAGCGTTGTGAACGTATGCAGCAACGGTGATGAAGTGTTTCAGCGCTTGAGCGCTGAAAGGGAGCGCCTAAGCGCACAATGAGTAACAGCGCGCATCCTTGAGTAAGTGCTTGAGCGCTTGAGCGCTCAGGACTGGGCGCCTAGGCGCTGGGGGCGTAACAGAACACATAATTTTCATTAAATAGGAAAAGTTACGCCAGAGACATGACACTGAGCACATTGCACAGAAAATCCCTAATCCTAAGAGAGTTGTTTTGCGATGGCAGACCTTGGAGGACGGCTTGAAGGAGGAATTGATTCTTGACGACTTAGAGATCATAATCTCCATTAAAGGGGTTTTAATTTCTTTCTTTTAGTTTCTCTTTTTCTTTGGATTTTTTATCTATGAGTTTATATTTTGATATGAGTCTGTTTTTATTGAACATGAGTAACTAAACCTATAGCTAGGGCTATGAGGGATCTTGTTTTCCTAATTATTTGGATTTGATTTCTAATTTGATTATGGTAATTTCTTTTTAGGTTTATCATATTGCTTGTATTCTTGTCAGAATTTGATCACTTTTGGCATGTGTTAATTTATTGTTTGACCGGTGACCATCTGCATTCAATGAGTGGATCTATATAGTAAGCCTAGGATTAGATTGGTGAATGACCAAACATCGATTTATCCTCAATGAATTACGGATTAGTTCATATAGAATAAACTTAATGCATTCTTGATTAATTCAACTAAATGACCAAACATCGATTTATCCTACTAATGGAATTGGCGGTATGTTAGTTCATCTCTTGAATTGAAACTTAATGCATTCTTGATTAATTCAACTAAATGACCAAACAGGTGAATTAAATTAGGAATAGAATATTGTTTCATCCATGACCATTGGGATTCAATAACAAATAAGAGAATATTGGCAAAAGAATTACCTTAATCATAATTGAAAGAAAATCTGAATAATTGGATTCAAGTGAACCTTGCGCCCTAGTCTCTCTCTCATTGATTATCTTTTCTTTGTTTAATTGTTCATTGTTTTTCTTTATTTGTTATTTTGATTTTAATTTGAATTCCTTCATACACTTTCGATTGTCTGAATAACAAAGAGTTTTGTGAATTTAATAATTACCAATTATTTCTCGTGGGATCGATAACTGGGACTCAAGTCTTATGTTACTTGGCGACAGAATGCACATGCTCTTAGTGTATTTTACGCGCATCAAGTTTTTGGTGTCGTTGCCGGGGAATAAGTTTGGTAATATTAGAAGCGAAAAACTCTAGTTAATTTAGATGCTCTTTTCTTTTATTCCTTATTTTATTTTTATTATTATTTCTTATTTTATTTTATTTTATTTTATTTATATTTAATTTTTCTTCTTCTTATTTTTGTTTATGCTCACTGATCTCGGTGTCCGATTTGACTTTTGATCCCGAAATTGAGAAAACAAATTCATAGTTAAAGAAGCAGACTTTTATTGCAGCTGTGACAGAAGATATTAACAGGATGGAGAGGCAACCAGTTGTTGAGGCCAATCGTGAAGAAAGAGCTATCCCAGCAGAGCGGACCATGTTTGAGTACTCTATGCCCACTGCTGAAGGGTACGGAGGAAGTATTATAAGACCAGCTATGGCGGCAAATAATTTTAAGATCAAACCAGCATTGATCTCCATGATTCAGAATTCAGTTCAGTTTGGTAGATTACCTTCAGATGATCCTAATCAGCATTTGGCCAGATTCTTGCAGTTGTGCGATACCATCAAGTACAACGGAGTGAAAAATGATGCGATATGATTGCGACTCTTTCCTTTCTCTCTTAGGGACAGAGCAAGTCAGTGGTTAACGTCACTTCCGAGGGGTTCCATTACTACATGGGATCAATTGACACAACAGTTTCTAGTTAAGTATTTTCCTCCTTCAAAATCTGCTAAGTTGAGAAATGATATATCTTCTTTTGTGTAGTTTGAGATGACACTCTTTATGAAGCTTGGGAGCGCTTTCAGGAGTTGTTAAGGAGATGTCCACATCATGGATTTCCTGTCTGGCAGTAGGTTCAGAATTTTTATAATGGTTTGTCGCTTGCAAACCGTTCACCCATTGATGCTGCTGCAGGAGGTACAATATGGAGGAAAACACCTACTGAGAGTCAAGCATTGATTGAAGAAATGGCGCTGCACAGTTATTAATGGCAAAATGAGCGCCAAGTTCTTAAGAAACAAGTAGGTGTGCATGCTGTTGATTCTTCTACAGCCATTCTGAGTCAATTGGAAGCTTTAACGAAGAAGGTTGAGACACTGATGGTAACAAATAGTGCAGCCCCACTAATCATTTGTGAGACATGTGGTGGACAGGGTCATACTAGTGCAGACTGTCAAGTTGGTAGTCCATTTGCCCCCGAGCTTGAAGGAGTAAATTTTGTTGGTAATTCCAATCGGTAACAGTACAATCCTTATGCCAATACGTACAATCCCGGTTGGAGGGACCACCCTAATTTCAAATGGGGTAATCAACAGGGTAATCAACAGAGCCAGCAAAGAGCGCCACAGCCACCTCCAGGATTTCAGGTAGCGACAGAGAAGCAAAATTTTGAAAGTCTCGTGATGAAGTACATGCAAAATTCAGAAGCTAGAATGAAAAGCATGGAGACTCGATCAGTCAGTTGGCCACTTTGATGTCTGAAAGGGCACCTGGGTCCTTGCCTGGTACTACCGAGCCTAATCCAAAGGAACACGTGAAGGCAATTACCCTGAGAAGTGGTAAGGAGCTTGAGAATCTTCCCAAGAATAAGGAGGAGAAATTACAGGAGTATGAAGATACTCTTGATGAGCCAGTCATTGCAGGAAAAGAGAAGGCAAGTGAAGCACCCTCCATGGTATCGGTAAGTGAGCCATAGAATTCATCCATACCATTCCCTCAGAGGCTCAAGAACACTCAGCAGGACAAGCAATTTGCAAAATTCTTGGAAATGTTTAAGAAATTACAGATTAACATTCCGTTTGTAGAAGCTATCTCCCAAATGCCAAAATATGCAAAGTTCTTGAAGGAGGTACTTTCAAACAAACGTAAGCTTGAGGAATATGAGACAGTCAGACTAAATGAGGAGTGTTTCGTCATTCTTTTGAAAAAGTTACCACCGAAATTAAAAGATCCAGGAAGTTTTACTATTCCTTGCTCTATTGGTAATTTTATTTTGAGAAAGCATTATGTGATTTAGGTGCTAGTATAAATTTAATGCCTTTCTCTGTGTTTAAGAAATTAGGAATGCAGGAGCCAAAGCCTACCAACATTTTGTTGCAATTGGCTGATAGATCCATTACTTACCCTCGTGGAGTATTAGAAGATGTTTTGGTAAAGGTGGATAAGTTCATTTTTCCAGTTGATTTTATTGTCTTGGACATGGAGGAGGACTCTGAGGTCCCCATCATTCTTGGGCATCCATTCCGTGCTACTGGAAAGACTATGATTGATGCCCATCAAGGGAAGTTGACCTTGTGATTAAATGATGAGGAAGTAGTTTTTAATGTTTTTAATTTTGTTAAACATCCTAGCTCCTTTGATTCATGTAATTGCATTAATTCTACTGATGTTTTGGATAATGTTGTGAATTCACATTTGCAGGAATCTATGACTGATGATGTTCTTGAGAGGGTCTTAACCATGGTCGCCACTGACCTTAAGGACGATGAAGAGATCATGGGAATGATAATGCGGTTAGAAGTAGGGATGTTTGTGGATAGAAGAAGAACTTGGGGACATTATGAGGATTTGGATAGGAAGAACATTCCTACTTCAAAATCCTCAATTGAGGAGCCTCCCGAACTTGAACTCAAGCCTCTTCCTTCTAATTTAAAGTATGCTTTTCTGGATCCTCCATCATCTTTACCTGTAATTATTTCTGCTTTGCTTTCAGGTCCAATGGAGGAGAAACTCATGAGAATGTTAAGGGAGAACAAGAAGGAATTTGGGTGGACCATTCATGACATTATGGGCATCAGTCCTACCATATGCACCCATAGAATTTACATGGAGGCATAGAACAAGCCTCTTGTGCAACCACAGAGGTGTCTCAACCCCAACATGAAAGAGGTTGTAAAGAAGGAGGTAATCAAGCTACTTGATGCAGGTATTATCTATCCCATTTCTGATAGTCCTTGGGTAAGTCCGGTGCAAGTGGTACCTAAAAAGGGGGGCACCACAGTCATGGAAAATGAAAAAAAAGAACTTATAGCTGTTAGAAATGTGACTGGGTGGCGTGTGTGCATTGATTATAGGAAATTGAATGATGCTACTCGGAAAGATCATTTTCCCTTGCCCTTCATTGATCAAATGTTAGAGAAACTTTCAGGTTATGCATTTTTTTGTTGCTTGGATGGATATTCTGGTTATATGCAAATACTTGGGGCACCTGAGGATCAAGAGAAAACCACTTTCACATGTCCGTATGGTACATTTGCATATAGACGGATGCCTTTTGGATTGTGTAATGCACCAGCTACTTTTCAACGGTGTATGATGGCTATTTTTTCTGACTTGATTGAGGATTGTATTGAAATTTTCATGGATGATTTTTCTGTGTTTGGTTCTTCTTTTGATAATTGTTTACATAATCTCAGTTTGGTTTTGGAGCGATGCAGGAATACCAATCTTGTTTTGAATTGGGAGAAGTGCTAGTTTATGGTACAAGAGTGCATTGTTTTGGGGCATAAGGTTTCGCCCAAAGGTATGGAGGTTGATCCGGCAAAGGTGGAAGTAATTGTGAAATTGCCTCCACCTAAATCTGTTAAGGCCGTTCGAAGCTTTTTGGGGCATGCAGGTTTTTATTGGAGGTTCATCAAGGATTTTTCCAAAATTGCTAAACCCCTAACAGACCTCCTAGTGAAGGATGCACCATTTGACTTTTCTAACTCTTGTTTAAATGCATTTCTGGCTTTGAAGGAAAAGTTAACTAGTGCACCCATCATTGTTGCCCCTGATTGGTCCTTACTTTTTGAACTTATGTGTGATGCAAGCGATATAGCAGTGGGGGCCGTGTTGGGCCAGAGGAAAGGTAAAATGTTCCAAACTATTTACTATGCTAGCCGTTCTTTGAATGAGGCACAAAAGAACTACACCACTACTGAAAAGGAGTTGCTAGCAGTAGTATTTGCTTTTGATAAATTTCGCCCTTATCTCATTCTCTCTAAGGTTATTTGTTATACTGACCACTCTGCTATTAAGTATTTGCTTGCTAAACAGGATGTTAAGCCTAGGCTGATTCGATGGATTCTACTGTTACAAGAGTTTGATATTGAAATACGTGATAAGAAGGGGACAGAGAATCTTATAGCTGACCACCTATCTCGATTGGATGAGGAGGTGTTGGAACCTGCTACTGAGCATGCCATAAATTAATCATTTCCTGATGAGCACCTCTTTGTAGTTTCCTCATTACCATGGTATGCTGATTTTGTAAATTTCTTCGCAGGTAATATTCTTCCACTGGATCTCAGTTATCAACAAAAGAAGAAATTCTTATCTGATGTTAAGCATTATTTGTGGGAGGATCCATACTTGTTTAGAGTTTGTGCTGATAATGTTATTAGGAGATGCATTCATGGTGGTGAGAGTCATTCCATTCTTGAACATTGTCATGCTAGGGAAACTGGTGGTCACTTTGGTCCCACCAGAACTGCACAAAAGGTTTTACAATGTGGGTTTTATTGGCCAACTTTGTTTAAGGGTGCGTTTGAATTTGTTAAATCTTGTGATAAATGTCAGCACAGTGGTAACATCTCTAGGAGACATGATATGCCATTGAATAGCATCTTGATTTGTGAAATTTTTTATGTTTGGGGCATTGATTTTATGGGTCCCTTCCCAAAATCTTTTTCTAATCAATACATACTTGTTGCTGTGGATTATGTTTCTAAATGGGTTGAGGCTGTGGCGTTGCCTACTAATGATGCTCGGGTGGTGGTACAATTTTTGAAAAGAAATATTTTTACTCGATTTGGTACACCCCGAGCTATCATAAGTGATGGTGGCACTCATTTTTGCAATAAACAATTTGATAATCTTTTGAACAAATATGGTGTCACCCATAAAGTTGCCACCCCCTACCATCCACAAACAAGTGGCCAAGTGGATGTTTCAAATCGTGAATTGAAAAAGATTTTGGACAGAACTGTTAATGCATCCCGTAAAGATTGGTCTTCAAAATTAGATGATGCATTGTGGACCTATAGGACTGCATTCAAAACTCCCATTGGCATGTCCCCTTATAGACTTGTGTTTGGTAAAGCTTGCCACTTACCTAGGGAATTAGAACATAGAGCTTATTGGGCACTTAAGTTTTTGAATTTTGATATGAATGTTACAGGTGCGCAGAGACGTAACCAGCTCAATGAGCTGGATGAATTTCGTCTTAAGGCATATGAGAATGCCAAGCTCTATAAGGAGAGAACAAAGAAGTGACATGACATGCGTATTAAACAGCGTGAGTTCAAGGTTGGAGATCAAATTCTTATTTATAACTCACGTCTTCGTTTCTTTCCAGGTAAGCTGAGGTCGAAATGGTATGAACCATATGAGGTTGTTCAAGTTTTACTATATGGTGTTCTTGAAGTGATGAAAGATGACCAACAACCTTTCAAGATAAATGGGCAAAGGGCAAAACACTATGAAAAAGGAGTGGAGACTGAGCACCACTTTATCCGCCTCACCTAGGCATGACACTAGTCTAACATTGAGCTGATGACGTTAAACAAGCGCTTCACAGGAGGCAACCTGTGTTTCTTCTTTCTTTATTTTATTTTAGTTGTTTTTGCTATTTCTGTTTTTCTTGTAGATGCTCCTCATGTGTTTTGGGATTTTATTTTTCAGATTGTGTTGCTGCACTGACTTCTGTGCTTCTCCTTTACTTGACATTGTGTCATTGTTCATCAGGTTGTATTGTTCTTTTCTTCACTACTTTTATTTTATTTTATTTTATTTTATTCTTTCACATTGAAGACAATATTTTTCTTAAGTGTGGGGGTATTAAGTATTTTTGTGTGTCAAAAAAAAATCTGATGAGAGCGCGCTCAAGCGTTCAAAGACAGAGCGCTCAAGCGCTGATATGGCAGATTTGTTAAACTCAGAACGAACAGAGCGCGCTCAAGCGCTCTGCTTCGCTCCTTTGTTCTGCTACTGTTCCTCATCTTCTCCTCCCTGTTTCCCTTACAATATGTTCCCCCAAATTTCTTTAGGCTTTAAAAGTTAGTTTCTTTTCTTCCCCCATCCACCATTTGTGTTCTTTCATCCTCCATTAACAAGCGCTGTGCTTCATCTCCTCCGTCCCTTCACTCCTGCCATTGACGCCTCAAGTTCTCCTCTAGCACCCACCCATTTTTCTCATCTTCCTACTTCAATTTTTCACTCATTAAGGTATGTTCATTCATCTTTTATCTCAATTTCGTGTTCCTTTTATGTTAATTTCATGGATTGTGTGAATTGGGATTTAGGGTTCTTGAATTGGGGATTTTGGGGAAAACGTGGGATTGGACAGATTTTGTGAAATTGCTGATTACCCATTGAATTATTTTGTGAAAAAAAAACTGATGATTGGAAGAATTTAGTGGGTAAAATTGTTGATTTTGATATTGCACAGTGCTGAGGAACGTTCTGTTGTCGTGGATGATTAATTTGCAAGGTGATTTTTGTTGAATGTGTTGAGCATTATAGAGCTGTTGATTGAGGTGTTCATTGTTTGCTATTTTAGCAATTTTTCATGTTAATTAGTTTATGGCATTTACTCTTTTTACTATGATCATCATGCTTGCTTAGTGTTAGTCAAAATGCTTGAGCAATCTGTGTTACAGAAGTTGATGGAAAATATTGTTGACTGATTTTTCTGAGCAATTTTGTGCAATCTGAGTTGTGCAATCTGAGTTTATTGTAGTCTGTATTAGTCGTATGCTTCTTGTTACTGAGTTATTGGAAAATATTCTTGTCACTAAGTGGTTGTGCTTTTCTTTTTCAGGATAGTCATCATGCCACCAAAGAAGAGAAAGGGAGCCGTAGAGGAAGGCTCTAGCTCTTCCTTTGATGCTAGCCGTTTTCGTTCTGCTATTCATGAGAAGCGGTTTAATGGTGTGCTGATTAAGAGAAACTTTATTCGGGAGCGTGGGCTCATTTTACAAGAGAATAAATATTCAGAGATTAGCTCACAAATTGCAGAGAGACAATGGGGCAGACTGTGCCAAATCCCAGATCAGGGGTATCAGACATTGGTTCGTGAGTTCTACGCTAATGCTTTTGTTGACTCTAATGAAGTGAACCATTATCAGACTATGGTGAGGGGGACGCCCATGGATTTCGGAAAGGATGTGTTGAACACATATTTTGGTCTCAAGTATAATTATCTTGGGCAATGTGGCTACCATGATTTACTTAGGAGACATTTGGATCCCGACCTCGTCCTTAGTGTGCTTTGCAAGGAAGGTGCTGAATGGGTGTTGGACATGAGGGATGCACCTAAATTTTTGAAGAAAGCAGATTTTAAACCGATCCCAAGGGTTTGGTGCACCTTTGTTCAATCCAACATCCTTCTGTGCTCCAACACCTCAGAAGTACCGGTCAAGAGGGCGTTGCTTGTCTTCGCTATTGTGACTGGTGCTGTGGTTGATATTGGGAGGGTGATAGCTTTTCACATGCGCATGGCACAGGAGACTTCTGGATCCATCTCTCATCACTAGTCTGTGCTCGGCAAAAGACATTCATATTACTGGAGATCAACTTGTCCGACCTGCACCTTCACCATCAGTATCGCACTGACAGTGTATTTTTAGAAGATGCAAGCAGCCTCCAAAGATTTCAACCTCCCTTGGCCATCGCCCAGGCAACCTCGCCGGATTCTCACCATTGCCCAACGATTGGATAGATTGGAGCGTGTGCAACGCCAAAACCAGAGGAAATTCAACTACACTATCCAATTGTTGCGTGACATAGCAGAGCACTTGAACCTCGATACTGCACCTCGAGGAGATCCTCCTATGACTGATGAAGAGATCATGGCGAACATTAACTTTAATGACTTGGTGAAGTTGATGAAAAGGAGGATCCTGATGACGAAGAGCAAGATTGATTTTACGACACCACAATAAGCTTTTCTTGCCCTTCACTTTTATTTTACTTATTTTCTTTATCTTGTCTTTTATTTGCTTTTTATTGTTTGTTTAGTGGGGGGCGCTGTTTGTCTTAAGTTTGGAGAGAAGGATAGCTTCGTTATTTTTTTTTTGTTGTTCTTGTTTTTGTTTTTGTGTTATTTTCTTGTGAATGTGGTGTTGAGTCAGTTTGAACACTTGAGTACTACTGGTAATTAAGCTGGAATTGTGTATTGATGTCTTGATTTATTCTGAGTTGATAGAAATATGTTTTAAAGGGGATTCCATTGATCATGAACTGATAATGTGTGAAGCAATCTTTTTCATTAAAGTAAAGTGAAATTTAGCATCTTAGTTAGAAATTGGCCATGTCTGCTTGCTATTATTCTCTTTATTAACTCTAGCCAGAAAATGAGTTTTGAGCTTTAATGATTGAATTTTTCTTTTGGAGTGAGTTTTCTCTTGATTGATGTGCGCTAGAACTTGCTTTGATATCTTGTTGAGGCTTTAATGATTCACATGCATACTTGAATATGATTAAGGCAATTAGGCTTAATTCTTTCTTGACTTCTAGAGTTGCATTGATTAAATAACCCCTTAGTTGCCTCATTTGAGTCTGAAATTGATTTCTTTGAATACCCTATTGAATAATCAGGTTGAATTCTTTGGAGCAATTGATGTATTGATTGAAAAATCTTGAAAGATTACTTTTGTCTTTAAGGGTTGAAAAAAAAAAGAAAAAAAAAAGAAAAAGAAAAAAAAGTTTGAAAAAAAAAGGAAAGAAAAGATTTGTTAGTGAAGAATAATGAAAATATTGGGTTGAAAGTGAGAAGTTGTTATATTCTTGTGCATCATGCTCTACCTATCATCTTTTCAGCCTAATTTTACTTTGTATTGATTTATTCATGAGCCTTCTTTACCTTATTTTATCCTTTCTTCCTACCTTCCATTTTACCCTTGGCCCCGTTACAACCAAAGGAAAGTCCTTTTGATTCTTCTGTTGTATGTGAACTTGGAAGTGGAGATGGGATTAATAAGCAAG
Organism: Ormosia semicastrata; assembly: GCA_029884595.1. Taxonomy (NCBI): domain Eukaryota; kingdom Viridiplantae; phylum Streptophyta; class Magnoliopsida; order Fabales; family Fabaceae; genus Ormosia; species Ormosia semicastrata. Next base: position 7,094,940 of record JAQQTO010000036.1, on the reverse strand, counting down.
CTTATGGTAATGCATTTTCAAGAGAAATTTGAGTGATTTCTTTGACCTTTAAACACTTGAGCGATGGAAAGTTGAGTGATATCAGATGTTTGATGAAGAGAACAGTTGCAAGTTAGACTCAAGCCTTTAATTGTTTAAGTGCTAAATGATCTTACTTGATTGGATTTGATTGCTGAGCTTGAATTTCTTTTAATTATGGAATTTTCCTTTGATTCATGTTTCTTGATGTTGAGTTTGATCTTGTTGTTGATTCCTATTCTTTGTTTGAGGACAAGCAAAACTCAAGTGTGGGGGAGTTGATGAACCGTCAATATGTCTTATTTTTAGGGTTCAATTCCTTAGTTTTTCATGTTCTTTTTATTTATTTTATTAAATTTTGTTTGTTAGTTTTGTTATATTTTTAGTTTTGTTTAAATGTGTTTTTACTAAGTGTTTTGTGTATTTTTGTCAGGTACTTATGTGGAGAAAAGGTTGGACATGCAAAAGAGCAAGAAAAAATAGAAAATTTCTCCAGAACCAGCGCTTGAGCGCTGGTGTGTAGCGCCTGAGTGCTGTGAACATATGCAGCAACGGTGATGAAGTGTTTCAGCGCTTGAGCGCTGAAAGGGAGCGCCTGAGCGCGCAATGAGTAACAGCGCGCATCCTTGAGTAAGTGCCTGAGCACTTGAGCGCTCAGGACTGGGCACCTAGGCGCTGAGGGCGTAACAGAACACATAATTTTCATTAAATAGGAAAAGTTACGCCAGAGACATGACACTGAACACATTGCACAGAAAATCCCTAATCCTGAGAGAGTTGTTTTGCGACGGCAGACCTTGGAGGACGACTTAAAGGAGGAATTGATTCTTGACGACTTAGAGATCATAATCTCCATTAAATGGGTTTTGATTTCTTTCTTTTAATTTCTCTTTTTCTTTGGGTTTTCTATCTATGGGTTTGTATTTTGATATGAGTTTGTTTTTATTGAATATGAGTAACTAAACTCATAGCTAGGGCTATGGGGGATCTTGTTTTCCTAATTATTTGGATTTGATTTCTAATTTGATTATGATAATTTCTTTTTGGGTTTATCATATTGCTTGTATTCTTGTCAGAATTTGATCACTTTTGGCATGTATTAATTTATTGTTTGACCGGTGACCATCCGCATTCAATGAGTGGATCTATATGGTAAGCCTAGGATTATATTGGTGAATGACCAAACATCGATTTATCCTACCAATGGAATTGACGGTATGTTAGTCCATCTCTTGAATTGAAACTTAATGCATTCTTGATTAATTCAACTAAATGACCAAATAGGTGAATTAAATTAGGAATAGAATATTGTTTCATCTATGACCATTGGGATTTAATAGCAAATAAGAGAATATTGGCAAAAGAATTACCTTAATCATAATTGAAAGAAAATCTGAATAATTGGATTCAAGTAACCTCTTACTTACTAGTCTCTCTCTCATTGATTATATTTTGTTTGTTTAATTGGTCATTGGTTTTCTTTATTTGTTATTTTGATTTTAATTTGAATTCCTTCATACACTTTTGATTGTCTGAATAACAAAGAGTTTTGCGAATTTAATAATTACCAATTATTCCTCGTGGGATCGATAACTGGGACTCAAGTCCTATATTACTTGGCGATAGAGTGCACTTGCTCTTAGTGTATTTTATGCGCATCAACCATTTTACTTTTCATATATGAATTTTATTTTGTAATATATATTTTCATAAAACCATTGTAAAAAGTGTAAACTTGTGTTTTTTTTTCAATTTTAAAGGTAAGCATCTCTACGTGAGAAGTACGCGATCTCTTTTAACATAATTCTTAAACATTGTGCATACTACCACTATTAAATTTAATAGAAAATATAGATTAGATTTTTTATCATAGTTTAAGGGGGTTATATATTAAAAAAATTATGTATGAGAAATAAAAATAGGTTAAACCTTAAGTGATAAGGCATAATTTACCCTAAAATATAACATTAGAAGAGGACTAGTCAATTACCAATTGCATTTGTGAGCTTGGCAAATTTTTAAGTACTTGAGCCGCTAAGCCTGTGTGATGCATTATCCATTATAGATATTCTGTTATTTTAATTTGGAATTTTATTTGTTTAATTAAGATATTTTATCTATTTTAGGATTTCAATTATAATTATAATTTCAGTTTTAATGATATTCTATTTAAATTCCAAATCTTATCATTAGCCAGTAGTATTTGATTTGTATTTAATTTGTTTTGTTTGAAAGTTACAAATACCCTCCTACTAGCACTTTAGAAGACGATTGTTGATTACTGAATTTAGTTGAACATAATTATGTTTTTAAGACCAAATTTCTTGGTACTACCCTTTAGTTCTACATCAATTTGGCGTCTGAGCTTTGTTGATCCCCACTGAGTGCCTTTGTCCTTTGGTTCTACACCAATTTAGCATATGAGCCTTGTTGATCCTCACGCTTTGTACTATTTAAGAGCATTGATTTTTCACAACTAAAATTGTTTCGTTGCCTATCATTTACTAGATATTCGCAAAAGTCGCCTGAAACCGCTAGAAAATCACTGGAACTTGGGTTTTATTTGCTGATAAATGTATAACCATACAAATGTTGTCATTCGGACCTTGTTTTGAGACACCACCACCAACATCAAAATTAAAAGCCTTTGATCTACCAGTCGCCAAATTCTCGCTGCCTTACAATGCTGCATTCACCCCCCCACGTATTTCTGAAAATTTCTGTGTGTGGTCCTCATCCGCCCTAATTGCCACCAACTACTTGCACGTGTGAATCTCACGCATCCCACACACCATACGCCAGCCTCTGCACTGTGTTGACATCATGCTAATGCTACGTGATCTAACGCGATGCTGACGTCTTGCTAATGTCATCTTGATGTTGTCGCAGACGCTGACATATGTTGACGTCACTGTTTGACCGTTGATTGTTGACTTATGTTGACTTTGACCGTTGATTGTGTTGACTAAATCTTCTCAAAGGTTTTTGGACATTTTGAATTCGCTTTTGTATTGGCTTTTGCATTTTGGAGCCTCTAACAAAGAGTTTTGGCCATTTCACTATTTTTTTCGCTTCATAAAGGTGCATTCTTTCCAACTTGAAACTTGCTTAATTTTTATATTAGCTTAGATTTACTAGTAAATGTGTTCTTAGGTTCCCAATTTGCTTTTTTCTCACATTATTGTCTTTTGCCATTTTTTTCATATTCAAAATAAAAAAATAAAAAAATTTATTACCTTCCATCATTGTTTCCTTTTCCCTTTATTTTTCCATAATTATTGCTATTATCATTAGCTCTTTTACATTACCATTTTGAATTTTGCTTATGCATTTAGAGTAATTTATAATTATCACTTATCTGCACTTCATTTAGTCAGCATTCCTATACTTCATGTTGCTCCTTATTTAAGTTTTTCTTATTGACTTCCATTTTGCATGACCTGATCCTATGCCCGACCTGTAAAAGACTAATTTGCGACCTTTATTGTTGATTTTAATCTCAATACGATAAATGAGCATCTTGTCACTTTAGAGACTAATCAAACCGCCCTTAGAGATGAGGTTGCTTCCCTTAGGACAAATATTGCTACCTTTCAAGATAGTCAAATAAATATGAATGTGAGGCTTGAACAAATCTTTGAACATCTTAATTTGGTAGATAACACTAGGGAAGAAAGAGTTACACCATCTTATGTTGATGATGAATTTGCTGAATATGAGAGGCATGATCAAAGATTTCATAACCGTCATGGTAGAATGAAGAATCCATAATCGTCAGGACATGAACAATAATGACGAATTTAATGTCCTTAAGATGGTAAGATAGATACCCTGTCCTGTGATGGTCGATTAGATTCTGATGCTTTTCTTGATTGGGTTCACAACATTGATGACTACTTCGACATATATGCCTTTCTGTACATCAGAAAGTTTTAGTTACTAAGATGAAGCTCACCGAGTCTGCTAGGTTATATTGGGCAACTGTTGAAAGAGATCAAAATCAAAGGGGTCTTGATCTTATTACTAGTTGGGCAATCATGAAACAAAAATTGTATAAGAACTACTTCCCTACTTATCATAGGCGTCACTTGTTGGACTAGTGGATGAATCTTAAGCAGCTGTCTAGCCCTGTCTCTAAGTACATTGCTAAGTTTGAATAATTGATGCTTAAGTGTGATGTCCAGGAAGATAACTTGGTTACTCTTTCTTGTTTCCTCAATGGGCAATTAAAAAAGTTCTTTTTCATAACCCTTCCACTCTTGAAGAAGCTTACAACAAAGCTAGTGAGGTTAAAAGTTTCCTAAAAACCCTGTCCGTAGGCATTTTGTTAATCAAACTTCTTCTACTCAACCTTCTAATTGTTTGATTCCTTAGTTTTGTCCTTCCACCTCTACTCCTAGTACTGGTTCTAATTCAACTTCTGTCTCAAAATCTACTAATAAGGTAAATCACAAGTCTTACTAATGGACTTGTGAGTAGTTTGCTTCATATGAACCATCGATTAAAGAACAAACAGTGAAGAGAAAAATGAAGAACAAGTGCAGAAGGGAGATGAGATGGAGTTTTGAAATTGGACAAAACAATCATAGATTTCGGAGACTTTCTGGTAGTTTGAGGCAAGTTTTATGGAGATCGAGTGAATGATAGGCAGTGAAACGAATTTGACTGTGGAAACTTTCTTAGTGCCCTTATAGGAATGTTATTATTAGAATATATCATATTGCTTTTCTCGGATCAGAGAATTTAGTGAACGAGGTTATCGAGCCTATCGATTGTTCTTCTGAGATTGAAGAGGACAAAGAGATTTGGGCCAATCCATCCAATTCCCTTAACCTCAAAAGGAAGTGCATTTTATTCACTCCCATACCTGATAGTTCTTGGAAATAGACTACCATTTTCCTTACTTATATCAATTTCGGTGATAAAATTTGTGAGTTGGTAATTATTGGAGGCAGTACCTTGAATTCCATTTCGACTTTTGCTGTGTCTAGATTTGGTTTTAAACTTGAACCTCATCTTGCTATTTTTAAGGTTTCTTAAGTAGATAAGACTTACCTAGAAGCGAACGAAAGGTGTAAAGTTCCCCTCCGTATCGGTGATTATAAGGAATATGTTTATTGTGATGTCATACCTATGGATGTTGCTCATATCTTGTTAGGTCACCCTTGGTTATATGACCATGATGTTACCAATCATGGATGTGATAACACCTTCGTTTTCAAACGTCTTAGTGGCCAAATTACCTTAACTCTGGCCAAACCTAAAGACACCACTACTTCTCACAAGAAAAAAGCAAACTCCTCAGGCCAGCCCTAAGAAAAAGAATCTTCATTTGTTGACTTATAAGGAGTTCAAAAAAGAGAGTTTGGAGTAAGATGTTGTGCTAGCTGTCTTACCTAAAGGTCATCTGGAGTTCCCTAGTTCTTCTCATATAGAACTTCCTCCCGAGCTTCGTCCTTTTCCTAGAGGAATTTTAGGATATCATATCTGCTGATGCTTCCTATGCTGCTAAGTAGTTCTTTAGGGAGATTGTGTGAGTGCATGGTTTGCCTTCTTCTATTGTTTTTGATAGGGATGTGGAGTTTACTAGTTATTTTTGGAAAACCTTGTGGAAATTATTTGGAACTAACTTAAAATTTTCTTCTACTTTTCACCCACATACGAATGGTTAAACTGAGATAGTTAACCGTAGTCTAGGGGATTTACTTAGGTGCTTTGTAGGAGATAAACATGGTACTTGCGACTCATTGTTGCCTACAGTTGAGTTTGCCTATAATAGTTCTATCAATAGGTCCACAAGTAAGAGTCTGTTTGAGATTATCCATGGTTTGTCCCCTCACTAACCCATTGATCTTGTGCCTTTGCCTATTGATGTCAGGCCTTCTGATACAACTGAGACTTTTGCTTCCCACATTTATGATGTACATGTTGATATTAGGTGTAAGCTTGCATTGAGTAGTGCTAATTATAAACTTGCTGCTGATGTGCATTATCGAGTTTAGGATTTTAATGTATGTTATTATGTTATAGTATGCATTTGCCCTAAGTATTACCCTAACTAATTTACACATGAAAAAAATTTATACTTACTTCAAATGATAAAGTTCTTTACACACATTATAAGTGTGTTTTCCATTTGTGAATAATTCATGCTTTGGTTTAATTCCAATTACCCAACCAATCAAATCTTTTAAATAAGAGAAAGAAGTAATCAATTTAGTACCAAAAAAATGAAAATTAATAGAAATAAATGGTTGGATGAGCTATATATCTACTAAAAACAAATCATCTACATTATATGAGTTAACTTTATCAAAAGTAAAAAGCTGAAAACATATATATATAGAGAGAGGAATACGTGTCACTTCTAACTCGGTGAGAGTGCTCTTCACATAAAAATTTAGCCTATATTAGTGGCAAGTAGCCTTATACTTTTTATTAATTCTCAATCATCTCAAAGATTGTTAACTTGTACATGTCTCTTTCATATAAATTATCGCCAAAAATATAAAACAAAAAACTTTTCATGGAAGCCTAGATCCTAACACATTATACATTGAAAACTATAAAAGGTTAAATAGATTTTATCATTAAAATTAAAATAAGAATAATAAGAATGAGATCTCAAATTACATTCATTATAAAACCATTTCCCTTGTTCCATTTTCAAAGCTTTTTTTTTTTCCATAAACGAATAATCTAAACCTTAACTTTCAATATTTTGTTGCAACCACCAAATCATCAAAGTGACGAAATTTATTTGCCATATGTAATTAAAGGAGTTCATGAAAAGGATAACGGGTATTATGAAAAGAAAAATCCGATTTACATATCAGAAAAATATACCTTAAACCTCAAACAAAAGCAATAGAGAGCATAAAGCTGGGAGGGGAAAATGCCTTTTTATATTTAAATACGTAACAAAGAGCGCAGGAAGGGAAGCAAGTTTTTTTAAATATAAATATTGAAAACATTTTTGCCCACGAAGGGAAGAAAGCTTATTTAAAATATAAATAAATATTGAATACTTTTTTGCTAATAAATATTTGAATTGGAACCAATTCTTATTCTTTTAAGTATCAAACTAAAAAAAAACATTAATCAAATTAAAGATGGCTGGATCTATACGTCCTATTTTGTTTTCTATTTTATAGAATTAATCAAATTTGTTTCTAATTCAAATACATTCTATTTAAATTATCTCACTTATTTATATAATTTTTCTCAATTTTTCTTTTCTATTTCATATATGTATTCACATATATATGTATATATATATATATATATATATATATATATATATATATATATATATATATATATATATATATATATATATATTAGTTTCTAATTCTAATTGACAAACTTATTCTTTCCTAATTTAAGATTTAGAATATGGTAATTTGACTTTTATCCTTTAACAGACTCATTATTCATATTAGTTTCTAATTACTAATTAATAAAATATTTTAAATTATCTATCTTCACAGTTAACTCATTCTATCATAATTTGAATTTTAAATTAATATTAATAAAAAATGTTTTAAATTATCTATTACAAGATAAACTCATTGTATCCTAATTTGAGATTCAAAGTCTGGGAATTTAACTTTTATCTTTAACAAACATATTATTCGTATTAGTTTTTATTTCAAATTACTAATTAATCAAAAAATGTTTAGATTATTTATCTCTCAACTAACTCATTCTATTCTAATTTGACTTTTAAAAGAATAATTATTAAAAATAATAATGTAAATTATCTATACTCTCAACTTCTTTCATGACAACAAATCCTTTCAATATTAATTTTACTACTACTCTCTATATATTGTTGTTATAGATTCATAAGAGAGTTTATCGAAGCGAGTCCAAAATCTGCACCTTCTATTTCATTAAAAAAAAAAATTTACATCACATTACATACCCACAAAATAAACGAACAAGGAACCAAAACAAAATTATTAGTCGTAACAATGAAACATAATTGAGTAATCAGGCTCCTGTGTCAAAGGAGAAAGCGTACCACAGTAGGAGAAAAAGCTCAGCTTTGGAATCTGGTGAAGCGGCCAATAATCAAGGAGCTGAAAAACCTTATTTTATTGAATTTTGGGCCGAGCTTCGAGTTTTAAATTTTAGGCTTTAAGGCCTTCGAAAGCCCATGATATTTTACATTAATGCCGTGCCCGCCTTTTTCAAACCAGGCCCACCAAAGACCAATAAAGAAAACCAGGTTCACCCAAAAACATTAGTTTTAATGACCGAGACTAATAAATAGGTGTCGACGATTGTGTTGATCGATCTCTCAACCTTAAAGCAGCATGCCTTCCTTATCATGTGAATTTTTAGAGCATTGCTATATCGGATTTGAAAAATGCTAGTTTCAAACACATGGGTGCACATCAGTCATATATCTCTATATCTGTTAGAATCAGAATATAATTGTGTAGAAGTTTAGGTAGGAGTAGGACCAATTATAATTAAATAATAAAAATTATATGAGTAGAAATGTGTGTGGGTAGCTTTACTCGGATTTGAAAGTATGGATCCTCCTAGGGCCATTGTTATAATATACATTGTTAAGTTTGAATGTACCATACACCCTTAACTTTTACGTGCAATAATAAAAAAAAATTTTGGGCAGGTTATTTTTTTTTTTAGATTATGTTACTGTTTATGCTAGAAGTAAGTCAGAGAGTACTATTCACGCTAGAAATACTGTTTATGTCGAAAAAAATACTGTTTACGTCGAAAAAAATACTATTCACAGCAGAAAAAATACTATTTATGCAGGAAAAAATACTGTTCATGTTAGAAAAAATATTGCTCATGTCAGAAAGTACTGTTTACATATTTTAAATTACACAGTTCTGTAAATAATATCAGTTAAAATTATATCAGTCAGTCTTTATATTTTTTCATAAATAACTGTACATACTGAAATATTTTTCTAAAACTATTACTGTTGAAAAATCTTATAAAATTTAATTGATAATATTTATACAATTATCTAACTTAAAAACTAGAAGTGATCGAGTTTCTAAAATTATAATTATGTTTTTTGAAAAATCTTATAAATTTTAACTGATAATATTTATACAATTATATAATTTAAAAAATTTAGAGATGACCAATGATAGTCAGGCAAGTAACGTAATTGATGAGAATAGTGGTGGTAGTATGTGAAAAAAAATATAACACTAAAAAAAATAAAAAAAATCTAAAAAAAAAGGAAAACTTGCTTAACAAGTTTCTTATAATTGATTTAAGCCATTAATTTATTCAATAAATCAATGACTTAAATTATGAAGTGTATGATACATCCTCCTTTGAATAGTGTATATTAAAAATGGCCTCTTCCTAGATCTTGTTCTGGTTCATGGTGTTGGTAGATCAGAAGTGAGTTCTGTGCATCTGTTCGAGTTCCCACTTACTCAGAGAGCTCCTATACTTCGTTCTTGCGTGGTTAATTTTAGTTGGGCCTTTGTACTTGGTAAATGTCCAATTAGATTTCTTGTAGTTATTAGCTGGGTGGGGGGCAACCTTTTGTATTTGGACCGAACTTTCTTTTAATGAACCAGTTTGACATTTCTGACCAATAAAATAAAATAAATAAATAGGTGTTGACCCAAAAAAGACAAGGATGGCAACAAGTACTCAAACTTAGGTCATCTACAATCTGGTCTGGATGAAAAAAAAAAGTCATCTATATACTCTATTCCCTCCTCTCAATAAAGGTATTCGATATGGCCAATGGTGAACTTGTGATTTCTATTATAATCTCATTATGCTAACATTTAACTTAACTATTCTTGTTAAGATCTCAAGGACTAAGAGCTCTAAATATGTGTATCACATACATTTATTTATTTATATATTTTTGTTACAATCTTTGCTAGTTGAAAAAAAAATGATGCTATAATATAATTAGCTTTTTTGCCTGCGCTTTGCTCGGGTATTTGTGCAAAAATATTTATTTTTTATTTTGAAATTGATAATTTTTAAATGTTTTTATAATTACAAATTAGATAATAAATTGAGAATGAAGATATAATGTAAATATTCAACTAATGCGTGGTATGTTTTTTCAAGTCAACTCAATAAATGCTATATTAATTCATATACTTTATAATCATTAATTATATAATAGTAAGATTATTTTTTTTAGGATATCTCGGTAGGAATTCAACTCATGTGGTTGTAATACAATTAGGAGTTGAAAAGTAAGTGATACCAATGAAATACGCCACTCTAGATATATAAGTTATTATTATTTCTCACTTTAATTATATTTTTTATACTATAACTGAAATGGTACATATTCAATGATAAAGAACAAAATAAATCTTCTGCTCCTAGAGCACCTAAAAACTTCTAGTGATGAAATGGCATTGCATCAATAATCTTATTTATGTTTTTATTTAAAATTGTCATTTTCAATCAATAGGCACATGACATGATGTTTATAGAAGTATTATGAATAGTTTATACAATATATCGATCATAATATTTGTCAAAGCTTTTATTTTTTGTTATGAATATTTTGCTTTAAAGATTTTTTTTATAAGTCTTCATAGTTTTATTGTAAGGTTTTATTTGTTGGAAATTTTTTTCTCTAAGTTTTTTAAATGTTTAGTTATTCATTTGGAGGAAACTACATTGATATTTGATAAATATGGTATTAGATAGTTTGGAATTACCCAAACTTTAAACACAATATTTTCACGTAAGGCTTGGGTAATGTCCACAATATTTAAAAACTTTAGTACACAATATTTTCAAGTAAATTTTTTTTGTACCCAAAAAAAGATTAATTCCACCATTTTTAATTTTCATGTTCTATATATTCTTTTGAGCTTGCTTTTGTAACTTCCAAACCATGAAGGCCCAGTCCCCAGTGGTTGAATTTTCATGCGTGCCCAGATGCTTCTGGTTATTTTAAGCAATGAACAACTTTGCTACGCTTTCCGTTTTGACAAGGCTCAGTCCATTAAATTAAGTCTACTTTGTTCTTATCTTATCTTTAAAAAAATGACACCTTAACAAGATTTTGCTAATTCACACAATAAATCAGATCATGACCAAATTAATTCATTAGTCAATTATGCAATCAGTGAACTTAATTTCTACTTATTCCTCCTGTGGCAAACAGCTCATCAACCTTAAAGCATGCCCCTTAACGTTTAAAACCATATTCTTCTATGGTTCCCACAAGCCAGCCACACCTAGTTACCTTAATTTTCTGAAAATCAATTTCCTCACGCAAAGGCCAATCTAATTCAATTCCCGTCTCAGGTAATCAGAAAAGTTCCCATCACTCTGACTGCTGGTTCTATAAATTGGAGCTATTTGAAGCCAATTCTCTTCATGCAAAACAAAGAAAAACAAGTTTAAGAGTAACACATATACTATGGCCAAAACCACTACTGCGTTGCTGGTTTTGATTCTCCTTGTTGTGACAACTCTGAATGGTACTGAGTCTGCAGGGAGAGGTCTCCCGGGGAAGGATGATCATATATATGAACCTGCAAAGTTTTTAATACTACCACCACCACCGCCACTTTGTTATTATCTTGGTTTTTACTTGATCTGTATCAACAAAATTATTCCCAAAACCCCCCAAGTTTACAATGGTAATCCTAGAGTTGAAAGCCAAGGCAATGCCGCCCCAACTATTCCATGATCAGAGAAGGAGCCTGTGGGTTATATATATAGATATCACTGTGTGTGAAAGTGATATCAAAATAGCTAAATAAAATTTCATGGTTTGAACTGCCTATGCCCTAGCTGCTTGGGTATGTCCAGTCATGATTAGATATTATATATGTGTGGTATGTATTTATATTGTGCTTTGTTATGGTTATGTATTGCTTGAAATAAAGTTCCACAAGTGTTTATTGTGAGATTGAGGGATTGAGTCTTGGAGCATCACAATATATATACATCCATATTTTCTTTTTCTTTTTCCTTCTTATTCATCTTCATTACGTGTTTTCTTGTGTTATTGACTTTCTTTGCCTTCCTTAATACAATAATTAATATGCATTTATCATAACAGTGCTCCCTTTTTCTTTTTCTAAATGTGTTTTTGTGACTCCCTCGTGCTTTTATATTTATAAGTTAAAACAAATAGTTTTGCAGCTTCATCATGATCATACAAGTATATCCTTATTTATCTCAACTTTACTTATCTCAATTAATTCGTTAAAAGTATGGTGATTTGACTTTCTTTTATTGTGGTCAAATATTGTTCAGGTGAATTTGCAAGTACCTTGACTAATTTACATCCTTGATTCAGTTAATGCTAAGTCATTTATACAGAGACAAAGGAATCACAAAAATATTCTTTGCAGCATGACTCTAAAAAATTGACATAATTAAGATTCAAAACTCTTATCATGCATCAGTCCATTAACAAACTTATTATTCTAGTTTCTATATATTTCAAATTATTAATTAATAAAAAAACTGTTTACATTATCTATTCTCTTAACTTGTCACGGAATAAAAATTTCCGTTCAGTATTTTACTATTGTTCGCTTTCTTTATATATTATTAATAAGAGTTTTGTTATATCCTCCTAATACATCTTCTTAATAATCTTCCTACTACTTAATAAAAAAAGTATTAAATAAAAAATTACATGCAACTAATATATTGGGAACATAAAAAGCATTCAATATTTTTTTCATTTAATAATTAGGAAGATTATTAGGAGAATGAATTAGGATGATTAATCATTTTCCTATTAGTAATTTTATCCGTGCAAGGTATATATATATATATATATATATATATATTATGATGATTAAAATATTTAATTAAATTATGATTGTATGTTGAAAAACGGCTATGGATTAGATATTAAAAGAATATGGTTGTGTATTATTAGTATTTAGTATGTTTATGTTAATTATATTACATATACACCATATAGACAATATGCTTACAGTAATATTTAAAATTTAATTTTTATTAGTGTAAAATTTACTTAGTATACCATAAATTGAAGTTGTACAAAATAAGAATATGACATTTCGAAGATAAATAGAACAACAAAAGTAGCCAAGTAACATTATGTAGAATCATACAAAATAAACAATATGAGTAATCATTACAATTTATTTAAGACATTTTATCTTGATTTCCAACTCCTAACCATAGCCAACCAACAAAATTTAGAAATTACAATGACATGCATTAGTACATGTTAGATATATTTCACGTATATGTGATAAATAGAATTAGATAAATACATATATAGATGACGTTGCAATAATTAGTGTTGGAAGTTCCAAAGTAAAACTATGAACAAATCTGTATATATATATATAAGCAATCAATTTAAGAGAAAATTAAATTATAAAAATAAGAAAAACATAGTACATGTAAAAAAAGTTTAAATTTGACTTAAGAGTCAAATTTACTATCATCTATGTAACCAAAATTTTTTTTACTATAATTTATGGAATGCGTTAGACGTATAGTTTAGGTTTAGAAGGGTACAAATGCGCAGCCTTAGTTCTTAAGAGATTAAACAATACTTTACATACTAAAAACACCATTGTACCTCTTTCGGATAGCTTGAGAAATAGTTAAAACTTTTCCTTCCAAAGAGCACACATTTTCCTTATAGTGGCAGCGCAAAGTCCCACGTCTGCTTCACAGCGCACACATGGCGCACCGACAGATTGAGCTGTCAAGTTTCATTGATGTACATCTATACATGTACATGCGAGTCTTAGAGTGATTATTGGACTCCCATAAATCCAACAATCTCTTCTCCCAGCAACATCTGAAGGACTCAAACCTGCGATTTCGTTCTGATACTATTTGTTAGAATCAAGCGCTTAACACTAGACCAAAAGGTATAACTGTTAGTCAGGGCACAATTTTATTTTTTTTATAGTGGCAGTACAAAGCCCCGCATCTGTAACGTGCTGAGGGCGGACATGAGAGGTTTTGCAGTGCACACATGACGCACAGGTAAGTTAGGCTTTCAAGCTCTTTTGATGTACGCTCATACGTACATGGGAGTTTTAGGGTGATTGTTTGACTCCTTTAAATCCAATAAAGGTAAAAGTAAATGAAAAGTTATGTACTTAGGCCTATATATAAAGAGAATTGTAATTGCTTGGTTTCCTCTTTTATTTGTTTGGTGAGGCACGTACGTAATTGATTCTATTAGTTTATTTGTCCCATCAAATTGATTCAAATTCACTATAAACATGGCATTAATTTGATTTTAAACTGGTTTTAAATGCTCATAAGATGATAGATAAAATTAGAGATTAAGCTACTAGGAAGATTAAATGAATTTTATATTACTCACATGATTTTAAATTAATTTACTTGTTTGTGTTTGTTTTTGCCTGCATGTATTCTCTTCCTTGATAAATAAATTAATTTTAAATTGATTTTACTCATGGGTAGAAATAAATTGATTTTAAATACTCATAGTTCATAAAATGATAGATAAAATTAGAAATTTAGTTTCTTGGAAGAATAAATTAATTTTACATTACTCACTTGATTTTAACTTGATTTAGTTGATTGTTTTGATTTTTCTCACACCTTTTCAATATTTTTTTTAATAAATTGACTTTAACTTAATATCAAATTGATTTTAAATGCTCATAAAATAATATCCAAACTTAGGGATTTAGTTGCTTGGAAGAATAAATTGATTTTATATTACTCAATTGATTTTAAATTGTTTTAGTTGATTGTTTTCGTTTTACTCGCACTTAGAATAGGAATTTTAATCAATTTTATATTTTAATCAATTGATTTTAAATTGTTTTAGTCGATTGTTTTCGTTTAATCAAATAATCAATTTATATGAGTTTTACTTTTTACGTTTAGCACTATAAAAACGATTTTTATAATTATTTGGTTTTAACTTGATTTTAAATTAATTTATTTTAACTTGATTTTAAATTAATTTTAATGTTCATAAAATGATAGACAAAATTAGGGATTTAGTTGTTTGGAAGAATAAATTGATTTTATATTACTCACTTGATTTTAAATTGATTTAGTTGAATGTTTAGATTTTACTTACACGCATTAAAACTTTTTTAATAAATTGATTCTAAATTGATTTTAGACAAAGGTAGAAATAAAAGCATGAAGATATGATTTTAAAACTATTTAATGATTGATTTCGAACATATTAAACTTTAAAAGATATTTGATGCTCATAAATTAATTTTAAGTACTCATAAAATTAGGGATTTATTTACTTGGAAGAATAAATTGATTTTATGTTACTCAATTGATTTTAAATTGTTTTAGTTGATTTTTTCATTTTAGTCACGTGTAGCACTACAATTTTTTAATAAATTTATTTTAATTTGATTTTAAATGCTCATAAAATGATAGATAAAATTTGAGAATTAATTGCTTGGAAGAATAAATTGATTATAGATTACTCGTTGACTGTTTAGATTTTAGTCACACGTGTTATTAATTTTTTTTAATAAATTGATTCTATATTGCTTTTAGACAAAGGAAGAAATAAAGGCATGAAGATATGATTTTAAAAATATTTGATTGCTGATTTCGAAAATACTTAACTTTGTAAGATATTTGATGTTCATAAATTGATTTTAAATACTCATAAAATGATAGATAAAATTAGGGATTTAGTTGCTGAGAAGAATAAATTGATTTTAATTCTTTTATCATTATAAATTGATTTTAATTTGATTTAGTTGCTTGATTTTAAATGCTCATAAAATGATAGATAAAATTAGGGATCTAGTTGCTTGGAAGAATAAATTGGTTTTATATTACTCACTTAATTTTAAATTAATTTAGTTGGTTGTTTTGGTTTTACTCACATGTTTTTAATAATTTTTTAATAAATTGTTTTTCAATTGATTTCAAGTTGATTTAAAATGCTTATAAAATGATAGGAAAATTTAGGGATTTAGTTGCTTGGAAGAATAAATTGATTTTATATTACTCACTTGATTTTAAATTAATTTAGTTGTTTTTTCACTTTACTTACACATAGAAATAAATTTTTAATAAATTGATTTTAAATACTTGTGAAATGATAGATAAAATTAGGGATTTAGAGTACTTGGAAGAATAAATTGATTTTATATTACTCACTTGATTTTAAATTAATTTAGTTGCTTGTTTTGATTTTACTTACACGTACGTAGAAATAATTTTTTTATTAAATTAATTTTAAATTGATTTTACTCACATGTAGAAATAAAGGCATGAAGATATGATTTTAAAAATAATTGATGCCTGATTTCGAAAATATTTAACTGTGAAAGATATTTGATACTCATATTTTTTTTTGATACTTCAGAAAGATAAAAAAAAAACAGCAAAAAGAAAAGCTACGCAGTCCTAAGGTAGACTGTTCCTATAGCATCCGTAAAACATGAATGCTGCAGATCCTGGGGGCAATTGTTCATAACTACCATTGGACCATCTAACAGAGCACCTTTCTTGGCTAAGCCATCTGCTACAGCATTCCCTTCCCGCAAGGTGTGCTTGAAGCTGAGGTGCCAATCCCTTGAGACAAAACTCCTTATACTATCAACCAAAGAAGCGCTGGGATGAAAATATGTAGTTCCTTCTTTGATCAATTCAATAGCAATCAAGGAATCTGATTCACAGATAATATTCCTAAGTCCCTTGGACCAAGCCAGGTGAAGACCATTGTATATAGCTTGCAATTCAGCAGTACGATTTGTTGTTATTCCACAACCACTAGAATAGCCAACAATCTAATTGGAGTTAGAATCCCGAATGACACCACCAAATCCCGACCTGCCTGGGTTTCCTCTGGAGCTTCCATCAGTGTTTAGTTTGTAGGTATCAAGAGGGGGAGGTAGCCATTTGATCTGTCTAACAAGCTGTCTGTTCTTTTTTTTAACAAAGACCTTGGTTACCAAGCTGTGGCAGCTAAGAATGCAGCTAACAAGTTGAGAAGAAGACCAAGTATTGTCCTGGAAAATTTCCATGTTCCTTGCTTTCCAAATATACCAACAAGCAATAGAGAAAAGAGTGCCATGGGGTCCTGTTGCATGCGTATGTATCCACTCAGAGCTGTCAATCTGCTGAACACCAGGGCAGATGTCCAAATGCAGCATGTTCCATACCATTTTTGCTTTGTAGCAATGATACAGAAGATGAAGGATTGATTCTTGAAGAGCTCCACACCTGTTACAAGAAGAGTCAAAAGAAATATGGCGTTGTGAACGCAAAAGGTTAGTGGGGAGACTCTTATGATCTAAGAGCCAAAGGAAGTGTTTAATGTTTTCTGGTAATTGGAGAGACCACACCCAGGCTCCCTTAAACACTGTGGTACCAAGGGTTGAGCGAGCTTTTGTGAGCCACCTGTAAGCAGATTGAGCAGAATAAAGACCATCAGTAGAAGCATCCCATATAATCATATCCGACAAGTTGTCATTCAGCACCAAACTACTGATTTCAAGCTTAACATCCATAGGAATAATTGTAGCCAATCTATGCCACTGCCACTAGCCTTCATTGTAAATGTCTCGCAACAACAAGCTAGTATCATGAATATGAACATAGCTCACACGTTCAGAAACATACCCATCTTTAGACCATCTATCATACCAAATGGAGATATTCCCTTTTCCAACTCTGAACCGGAACCCCTGGTGAAGTTTAGCTGCAGCTTTGGTAATTGAAGACCAAGCAAAGGAACAATTATTATAAGTCCTATTGGAGAGAATAGAAGCATCCTGCACATATTTAGCTTCCATAAGTTGAACCCATAATTTCGAAGGTTGATAAAGAATGGACCAAACATTTTTTCCCAAAAGAGCAATGTTATATTCCCTTGTCGTACGAATACCCAAACCCCCTCGATTTTTTGGTTGGGTTATCGTTTCCCAGTTGACCCAATGGTTAGCACTCCCCTAAATAAAACCTCTGGTTGCTTTGTCAATATTGTCACAAATTCCTTCCGGTAACCACATATTTTGCATGGCATATATGGGAATAGAGTTCAGGACAAATTTCGCCAGTGTCACCCTCCCAGCTCTGTTGAGAAGTTTTGATTTCCAACCTGCTAATCTAGTTTGGATGCGGTCCAAAATATAGGTGAAATCAGATTTCACCACTACCCAAGAATGAGAAGAAAGCCCAAGTAGTTGTGAATTTTATGAGTGTGCTGATAGCCAATAATGTTTTAAAATTTAGCAACAGTTTGGCGTGTCACATTCTTGGAGGACATAAAGCGAGATTTTTGCACATTAACCTTGAGCCCAGAAGCTTTACAAAAGCTAGCCAATGTTTGTTGAATAACCGGGACTTGGCCAGTTGTAGCTTTACTGAATAAAAGGCAATCATCTGCGAAGAATAAATGAGATACTGCTGGCCCATTTTTAACAGGAATAACAGGTTGCCACAAACCAGCTTGAACCTTCTCCTGGATCAAGATAGCAAGTTTCTCCATACATAAGACAAACAAATAAGGGGACATAGGATCTCCTTGGCGTAATCCTCTATGGGGCAGAAAGCCTTCAAGAATTTCATTATTCCATTTTAAAGACAGTGAAGTAGAAGTGGTACAATTCATTATCAACTTTATAATAGCTGAGGGGAAGCCAAATTCAGCCAGAGTGAGTCTCAAGAAGTTCCAATCAACTCTATCATATGCTTTTTCAAAGTCAATTTTAAAAAGAAGATATCCACCTTTACCTTTCTTCCTATGCATGGTGTGGGTAATCTCTTGAGCTAGGAGAGCATTATCACAAGTAGCACGACCAGGAATGAAACTGCTCTGAAACGGTCCAATCAACTCATTGAGATAAGGTCTTATCCTCTGAACAATAACTTTGGAAATGGTTTTGAAAAGAACATTGCAAAGGCTGATAGGTCTGAAATCTTTAAGAGAAACTGGGTTATCCACTTTAGGGATAGGAACAATAAGCGTGTAAGCTAGCTCACTGTTTATCTCCCCTGTGTGAAAAGCCTTTGCAACCAGCTCCCAAATGTCATGGTTGACAATATCCCAATAAGTCTGGAAAAACACTGGTTGAAAACCATCAGGGCCAGGAGCCTTGTAAGGGTTCATGGAAAATATGGCTCTTTTAACTTCTGTTAAAGAGACAGGCTTTAGAAGAGCCTCAAATAAATTTTGACCAATGGTAGGAATAGTTTTCAACTTAAGACTTTCAGGATGACAAGGATTACTTTGCTGAAAGAGCTCCTTAAAAAAAGAAAGAGCTTCCCTTTTTAAAGTTGCATCATCAGAGCACCAGTTGTTGTTGATCATCAACCCTGAGATTTTATTTCTTCTCCTTCTAATCACAGTTTATGTGTGAAAAAATTTGGTATTTTTATTACCAAATTTAACCCACTTCTCCCTTGATTTTTGAAACCAAAGCATCTCCTCTTCAGCTAAAACTTCTTCATGCTGTTTTTGCAGGTCCTTCTCAAACTGTACCAGGTCTGAAGAGTATAAATTATCTAACTGTTGGTGAACCCCTCTGAGACGTGCTTCAAGAAGGCGTTTACGTCTGAAAATATTGCCAAAGACTTCCTCATTGAATTTGGTGGACTCTTCCTTGATGACTTGCAGTTTGGTGCCAATATTACCAATAGTGTGTCTCCAGTTTGAAGAAATAATATCACCATAATCAGGGTGCATAGTCCACGCAGCCTGAAAATGGAAAGACTTAATCTTCTTACTCCTGGACTTAAGACAGCTGAGCAAGAGAGGATTATGATCAGAATTATTAGGAGCTAAGAGTTCTACGAGTGCATGAGGAAATAAAATTCTCCATTCCGGATTTGCCATACATCTATCAAGTTTTTTACGAATATGGACCCCATTCTGGATGTTTTTTCGCCATATAAAGACACCTCCCACTGTATCCATATCAATGAGGTTACATTTATTCAAGACATCTACAAACAAAGTAGCACGAGATTGAGAAAAATTGCCACCCAAAACCTCAGATGATACAAGAATTTCATTCATATCCCCAAGGACAAGCCAAGGTCCAGTGATATTTCTTCCCAAAGATAACAAATGTTCCCAAAGATACATTCTGTTATTAGGGATAGGAGAAGCATAAATGGCAGAGCAATGTCATACCACTCTTCTTTTCTGAACCGTAAAGGTTATACATTGGTTGTTAGAAGCCACCAAATTGAAGGATAAATCTGTTCTGCAGGAAAGAACCCAAATACCCCCTGCATGTCCTCTAGCTTCTTGGAGGAAAATAGGTGTAAAACCTATAGAAGCCCATTTTTTTTCAGTCCTAGCAAAAGGAGAATGCGTTTCATAGAGCAAGAGAATGCCTGGATGAAACCTTTTCACCAAGTCCTTCAAATGACGCCAAGTACAACTGTTGGTTGCACCTCTAATATTCCAGGACAAAATGGATAGATCTTTAAACAAATCCATGAGACGTGTTTAAAAGGGACAGGCATAAGCCTGAAGGACCTATGCTTCGGGAAGGTCTGGGGGCTGTTTTGGTTGCACAGATTGATTCTGGACAGTCTCCATGTCTGCATTATGGTTGACATCGTCATCTTCCTGAAGAACTGCATACCTTGTACTAGACAGTTTCTTCAAGTTAAATGTTGATTTTTCTCCTCCACCTAGATCATAAATCTTAATCCCAGTGGATTTCTTGTTCTTCGTTTGTTGCATATTGAAGAACTGTAGGTCCTTCCCTTCCTTATTGGCTTTGGTTGCGCTAGATGTTGATGGATTATTGGCAATATTCAAATCTGGAAAGTCAGCGTCCTTCCTTGGTCTCTTATTTTTGGAAACAAATCTTTGATTGGCCTGTCCAGAATTATTGGTATGTGGGTCCCTTGGAGCACTCTCAATTTGTCGGTTATTCTTAGCCAAGTGATGATGTTTTTGGTGCACAACATTCTTCACGTGATCCGGATGATTCTTTTCCACCAAATCCGTTACAAATTTTTTCTTTTGATTACCATTACTTTTGCGGTTTTTCTTTCTCACCACTAACCAATCACCATGAAGCCGTTCTTGGTCAGTAACCGCAATCTTGGCTCCTTGAATATTCCCATTATCAGGAGTGGAGTCCTGTGCATTTAAGTCTATTGAATGCGTCCCCTCTGCCGGATCATGCATGGTCGGGTTTTCCATCTCTGCCACTTTGCATGGTGTCTCCTCTGGTTCAGCAACAGTTTCTGGTTTTGATTTGCATTCTCTGGTTAGATGACCATAGCAACCAAAAACTTGATGTGTGAAATCCGTAAGTGTACGGTTTCGTCGTCAAGTAATAAAAGATCGAATCCACAGGGACTGTGTGTATGAATACCAATTAATTAATTAACTTAATTAAATTAAACAAGAGAAAATATGATTGTTGATTGATAAGAACTTAGTAACAAAATAATTAAATAAAAATTAAGAAAACAGAATTTAGAATAAAAATAGCAAGTTATCAAGAATGGGGTTTTCAGAATTAAGAAAACTTCCAAGATTGGGATACCACAATGATACAAGATAAATCCTAACTGACAACCCTTTTATTAAATCTGAAATTCAATTGAAGGTGAGTTACCCAAAATTAGTTAATGTTCTCTTTCAAGATACAAGATCCGTGCCCAATTAAACCAATTCCTACTTTCGTGGTAATTGAATTTAAATTGAACCCATTATGCTTTGTGGTAATTCATTGAATCCTCGAAAGGCTAAAACTACTCTCGTGATTTAGACCTTAAGTTCAATTCTTATGGTTCCAACACTTAGGTTCACCTCTCAGTACGTCCCTAAATGCCTATGAGATGCAAATAAGTGGCCAGCAAATTCACATGAATAAGAGCAATAAGAATTAAATCAAAGAACATTCAAGATCAATAAAAGGGGAAACAACGTCAATTATTCATTATCAAAGTATCAAAGGGCATTGCCCAATCCTAGAAACAAAAGAAACTACTCAAACATAGAGAGGAAGAAAATAGAAATCAAACTTAAAAACATCTCAAACCAGAAACAATGGAAGAAGAAGAAGAAGAATGAAGAAATCAAGCCTCCTTTGTGCCTCCTTTAGAACTAGCTCCTCCTCCAAGGAGTTGTAGGCTCAAGCTCCTCTAGGTCGAACACCCCCAAAACGTGCTAAGAATGTCAATAAATAGGCCCCCAACACAAACTTCGCATAGAAGTTTCAATAATTGCTATCTCGTTCGAACCACGGCCGTGGTGGCCACCACGGCCAGGCCGTGGTTGGTTCTACGAGTTAGAGGGATTTCACTGGAGCTTCAAACCACGGCCGTGGTGTAGACCACGGCCGGCCGTGGTTGCCTCGATAACTTACTTCCAAGCCTAAAATGACTTATTAGACGTCCAAATCTTGAAAAGTGCTCAACATGAAAGTTGTAGATTTGGATCTTAACTATCAACCATCAAAATTTCAGCTTATTTGACAACTTGTAGCTCGAGATATGTCATGAACATTACACAAAGGTCAAGCTGTCAGGATCAGCACCCTAGTTCTTGCTTCACCTCAATTTGAGTTATTCAAACGTGTGATTGGGCCTTTGAGGTCTGCATGAAAGTAGTAGAGAATTGTCTTATCTTTCCTTTATTGTTATCCATTAAGCTCCAACTTCAATCATGCAAGCTTTCCATCCATTCCAAGACCAATTTGGCACCAATCCTGCACAAGAATACAAAAAACACCGCAGTTATCCGAACTAAGGGAAAAACTAACCAAAAAGGAAAACTAAAATGCCTAAAATGCTCAAGAATGTATGCAAAACAAGAATAAAACATGATGTTGTTTCACACACATCAAATCCCCCCCAAGCTTAAGATTTTGCTTGTCCCAAGCAATAACTAATGTCAAACCAAGAAGTGGGATCAAAAGAAAATAATGAATGAGGAACCCGAGAAAACAATATCCAAGCAACAAAGGCTAAGGCAAACAAAGAATCGAGAGGTAATCAAAATCAAGTCCAATTAGAGGCTAAATTCTCGAAATCATGCATCCTCACTGATTGAATTAAGTTCACTCCACTAACCACACTCGAGTGTTTAAGGGTGAAGACAATGCGCTCAAAATTCCTCAAAGAAAATGCACCTCCATATACTTGGTAAGAAACCAAATTTCCACTAATAATCAGCATGCATGCAAGAATCAAAAGGTCTTTCAAGGGTTGTAATGGGGCCATGGGAATGATGTTAGGTAGGGTAGAGAAAGGAAGGTATACACAAATGGCTCATCAAGATTTTCAATAATCACCAGAAATACAATAGAACATAAATGGAGCAACAATATTTTTTTTTTCAATAAGGATCATAACCCCATATTTCCAAGTATTTTCTTCATTTCTTTTCCTTCTTCTCTTTCTCTTCTTTTTCAAGCTTTCATCTTATGATTTTTTTTTTCATCATTCACATATGATTCTCAACACACTTTTCACAACTTCCAAACCCACTTTGCTCCATTTAATATTCTAAATGATAACCAACAATGTTTCATCATAGGTATCAAGAAAACAATTATGCAATAGGCTCAAAATGGACAACTAGAGGATGAAAGTGTAACAATTTCGAAGGCCGAAAAATACCTAAAATGCCTTAATCACATTCAAGCATGCAACCAAAAATTTCGCCTCAAAAAGGTTTCAAATCAAGTTCTAGAGCACATGATCAATGAGGAATATCACTCAACACAAAGAATGGGAACAAAAATCATATAGTGCATAAGTCCCAAATAAGCTCAAAACTCACATTTAGAGGTTTAAAAATCAATGAGAAGCACAAATTCAGAGAACATATGCTAATTATCAACTATCAAAAGATCACCTCTACTATCAATTAAAACAATGCCTGTAGCCAATCACAAGAATCAACAAATTGGGTTCCAAATCAATATCATCTCAAAATCCCAAAAGAGAGGGGCACAAGTTCAATCAAAAACCCAAGAGATATGATGGTGTGAAAATGCAACATAAAAATGCAATGCAAAACAAGACATGAAAATGCATGAAACTAATGAGAATGAAAATAAGAAAATGAAGATGAAAATACCCCCCCAAGCTTAGAACTTACATTGTCCCCAATGTAAAAATCTAAAACAAGAGAAGGGATAAAAGAAAAGAACTCACTGCGGTGGTGGAAAAACTTCTGGTGTTCAATCCATGGCCATGGAATTTTTTTCATGGGCTGGGTGTGAAAATTTCTGACTTCACTCTTCTTCTAATTTGAGTTCTAAAAGGGTCAAACCTAAACAAGATCCATGAGATAAAGATCAAACCAGTAATCCAACACACAAATTCAAAAGAAAAAGAAGAAATTAAAAGGAAAAACAAAAACAAAGAAACTTGGGTTGCCTCCCAAGAAGCGCTGCTTAAAGTCATTAGCTTGACTTTGGTTTGGTTTTTGTGCTCGTGATGTCAAAGGAATAATTACCGAGAGAGTCAAAGAGAAAACAAGAACGTAATAATATAATAAAAGAAAAAGATTTAAAATAATTAAATTAAAATTAAACTGATATTCAAGAAAAACACAACCCCTTGAATCAACGGCGCTAAAAACTTGATGCGTGAAATCCGCAAGTGTACGGTTTCGTCGCTCAAGTAATAAAAGATCGAATCTACAGGGACCGTGTGTATGAATACCAATTAATTAATTAACTTAATTAAATTAAACAAGAGAAAATATGATTGTTGATTGATAAGAACTTAGTAACAAAATAATTAAATAAAAATTAAGAAAACAGAATTTAGAATAAAAATAGCAAGTTATCAAGAATGGGGTTTTCAGAATTAAGAAAACTTCCAAGATTGGGATACCACAATGATACAAGATAAATCCTAACTGACAACCCTTTTATTAAATCTGAAATTCAATTGAAGGTGAGTTACCCAAAATTAGTTAATGTTCTCTTTCAAGATACAAGATCCGTGCCCAATTAAACCAATTCCTACTTTCGTGGTAATTGAATTTAAATTGAACCCATTATGCTTTGTGGTAATTCATTGAATCCTCGAAAGGCTAAAACTACTCTCGTGATTTAGACCTTAAGTTCAATTCTTATGGTTCCAACACTTAGGTTCACCTCTCAGTACGTCCCTAAATGCCTATGAGATGCAAATAAGTGGCCAGCAAATTCACATGAATAAGAGCAATAAGAATTAAATCAAAGAACATTCAAGATCAATAAAAGGGGAAACAACGTCAATTATTCATTATCAAAGTATCAAAGGGCATTGCCCAATCCTAGAAACAAAAGAAACTACTCAAACATAGAGAGGAAGAAAACAGAAATCAAACTTAAAAACATCTCAAACCAGAAACAATGGAAGAAGAAGAAGAGGAATGAAGAAATCAAGCCTCCTTTGTGCCTCCTTTAGAACTAGCTCCTCCTCCAAGGAGTTGTAGCTGCTCCTCTAGGTCAGAACACCCCCCAAAACGTGCTAAGAATGTCAATAAATAGGCCCCCCAACACAAACTTCGCATAGAAGTTTCAATAATTGTTGTCATGCGTTCAAACCACGGCCGTGGTGGCTACCACGGCCAGGCCGTGGTTGGTTCCGAAGTTAGAGGGATTTCACTGCAGGCTTCAAACCACGGCCGTGGTGTAGACCACGGCCAGCCGTGGTTGCCTCGATAACTTACTTCCAAGCCTAAAATGACTTATTAGACGTCCAAATCTTGAAAAGTGCTCAACATGAAAGTTGTAGATTTGGATCTTAACTATCAACCATCAAAATTTCAGCTTATTTGACAACTTGTAGCTCGAGATATGTCATGAACATTACACAAAGGTCAAGCTGTCAGGATCAGCACCCTAGTTCTTGCTTCAGCTCCAATTTGAGTTATTCAAACGTGTGATTGGGCCTTTGAGGTCTGCATGAAAGTAGTAGAGAATTGTCTTATCTTTCCTTTATTGTTATCCATTAAGCTCCAACTTCAATCATGCAAGCTTTCCATCCATTCCAAGACCAATTTGGCACCAATCTGCACAAGAATACAAAAAACACCGCAGTTATCCGAACTAAGGGAAAAACTAACCAAAAAGGAAAACTAAAATGCCTAAAATGCTCAAGAATGTATGCAAAACAAGAATAAAACATGATGTTGTTTCACACACATCACCATAGCAACCACATATAGAACAAATCCTGTGCAAGCCTTCATATTCAACACGATACCAGTGGCCTTGAAGCCAAACTCGTCCAACCACCGGTTTCGTTAAGTCAATCTCCACACAAATTCTGGCATATCTACCCCTTCGTGCATCCAGAGTGTTAGCATCTACCTTGATAGGTTTACCTACCGTAGAGGCAAGAGCCAGGAGAATACTTTCATCATAGAAAAATAAGTTTAGACCCGTAAAACGAATCCACACCATTGTTCTATCAATAGTAGCCTTTGGTGCAATAAAATCCGGCGACCAAGTTTGAACAGCCAGATAATGATCAAAGATCATCCAAGGCCCCTCCTCCATTACTTTCCGTCTATCCTCCTCCATGTCGAATTTTAACATGAAAAAACCATTATCAATATCTATCATGTCAAACCCCGCCTTTAGCCTCCATGTCCGGTCCAGACGATCACGCATGATGTGAAATCCAATTCTTTTTCCAAGCAGTTTCACCACCAAAGCATCCTGCCAAGGAGCACATAAACCTTCAAAGACCGAGTCTGCAATGTGAACCATTGGCTTCAATGGGTTACCATCTTCATATTCAATCTTGGCTAAATTTTCCTTCAATAAATCCACCCTTGGACGTGGTGGAATTTTGTCTTTGTGTCCCATAACTTTATCTTTAAAAGAAATCCGTGGTGGTTGATTGCCGTTGCCGCCGCCGCCGTCAGGTGGTTCATTGCCCGAGCTCGAGCCACCCAAGGTACCTGCAGAGAAAACGAAACCAGTGTGGTTCATTGCAAAAGCAAATATAATTCTTTGACGGTTTTTGATACTCATATATTTGATTTTAAATGGTCTTAAAATGATAGATAAAATTGAGAATTTAGTTACTTGGAAGAATAAATGGATTTTATATTACTCACTTGATTTTAAATCGATTTAGTTGCTTGTTTTGATTTTACTCACACGTACAAATAAACCTTTTAATAAATTGATTTTAAGTTGATTTTAAATTTTTTTACTCATAGGTAGAAATAAAGGTAATGAAGATATGATTTAAAAAATATTTGATGCATGATTTCAAAGATATTTAAATCAATAAAAATAAGCATTAACTTTCCATTTTTTAATATCAGAATTATAAAATGTTTGCATATAAAAACCTCCCCTCATGTTAAACTCCAATTACATCCTCTGAATCAACCATCACAACTTCCGTAGGCCTCTAGAAAAGTTAATTAATTTCTTTGCAATGGTCGTCAACGATTCAAATGTCAAACTCATTTTCACCATTGCAAGAAAATGTAACGAAATAAACTCCTCCAAGAAGATTGTAAAAAGTCTTCCATTCTGTACACTATATATCTTTGCATCTAAACCAGTGTACCACACAAACTGAGGTAATGGTCATTCCCTTTACAATTGTTGGAAAAAGATAACAAATATTAATAACAAGCAGAAGCAAAAATTGGATCACTTTTTCTCCTGTGCAATTAACAATAGGCTCTGGAAATTTCTCAGGCAACAACCAATAATTTTAGGCAAATAATAGAATGCACAGACCAGAAAATTAAATCAATAGGCACCAGATTATTAACGTGGGAAAACCCCCAATGTGAGGGAAAAACCCACGGGACCTAGTCCAGTAAAAAACCTCCACTAATAAATTAATGGGTACACCACAAGTCCTCCTGGAACCACCAGGGATCAACAGAGAAATTAATCTTCACCAACAAGGTGGATAACAACACAATAAACCCATCAATGGGTATCTAGCCAGGCAACAGAGAGAACTAAAAATAGAGAGATATTAAAGCCAAAATAAAGCTCACAGTATCAGGATCAATATATCAAGAACATCTGATAGAAGAGCACCAATTTTCTCCCCTAATTCTCTTCTCTGCTGCCATACGTGGTTCTCTTCGGTTTTTCCGCTTCTCTGTTTCTTCAAAACTTCTCCCTCTCTCGGTTTTTCAGTTTCACCCGAGGAACACCTTTCAAAATCACCAAATAAATGGGCCTTTTTGTTTTTATTTCTTTTTCCTTTTTTTTTAATTAAGGTCAAGGATGGGCCCAATAAATTGGTGACTCATCCGACAATTCTCCCCCTCACCGATTAATTGGGGTCATAGTCAACCAAACTCGCCTTCTCCTTGCAAATAGCAAACTTTCCTGCAGGTAAGGTCTTTGTCATCATATCTGAACCATTCTCATCAGTATGGATTTTCTCCAATGATAATTGCTTCATCTCCAGCGCATCACGTATCCAATGATACCGAACCTCAATATGCTTAGACCTTGAATGAAAGGTCGAGTTCTTGCTGAGATGGATTGCACTTTGACTATCACAGTATAAAACATATTTTTCCTGTGAAAGTCCCAACTCTTGTAGGAATTTTTGCATCCACAAGAGTTCTTTAGCAGCTTCTGTAATGGCAATATATTCTGCCTCTGTAGAAGACAGAGTGACATATTTTTGTAATCTAGACTGCCATGACACTGCTCCCCCTGCAAAAGTCATCATATAACCAGAAGTAGACTTCCTGGAATCCACATCACCAGCCATGTCTGCATCTGTGTAACCATTCAACACAGGCTCACCACTATCAAAACATAAACAGACTCCAGAAGTACCTCTGAGATACCTGAGTATCCACTTCACAGCTTGCCAGTGCTCTTTACCAGGATTGGAGAGGAAACGACTAACAACGCCAATGGCATGAGCAATATCCGGCCTTGTACATACCATCGCATACATCAAGCTACCAACCGCAGATGCATACGGAATCTTCTGCATTTCTTCCTTATCTTTCTCACTTGTAGGACATTGTGCAAGGCTCAACTTGAAGTGACCTGCAAGTGGAGTACTAACAGATTTGGAATTGCCCATATTAAATCTCTCCAATACTTTCTCAATATACCTTTGTTGTGATAACCACAATTTACCATTCTTCCTGTCACGAACAATTTTCATGCCAAGGATTTGCCTTGCAGGGCCCAAATCCTTCATTGAAAATGACTTGTTCAGCTCTCTTTTAAGACTTTGAATCTCTTTAATGTCATGACCAACAATCAACATGTCATCCACGTAAAGCAAGAGAATAATAAAATTTCTATTAGGAAATTTCTTCATAAACACACAAAGGATCGAAGAAGTTTTATCAGTACCGTGATCCATCATGAAGGAATCAAATTTCTTATACCACTGTCTTAGAGCTTGTTTGAGCCCATACAAGCTCTTCTTTAATTTGCGACAAAGCTTCTCTTTGCCTTTGACTGCAAAACCTTCAGGTTGCTCCATGTAAATTTCTTCCTCCAGGTCACCATGGAGGAAAGCTGTCTTCACATCAAGTTGCTCAACCTCTAAATTCAAATTAGTTGCTAAGCCAAGCACAACTCGTATTGAAGACATCTTGACCACAGGTGAAAATATTTCTTCAAAATCAACTCCTTTCTTCTGACTGAAGCCTTTCACAACCAACCTTGCCTTATACCTTGGCTGTGAGCAATTCTCCTCTGATTTTAGCTTGAACACCCATTTATTCCTAAGTGTTCTCTTGCCCTGGGGCAGCTTCACTAACTCAAACGTATGGTTCTCATGTAAGGATTTCATCTCCTCTTGCATAGCTTTATACCACTTGTCCTTCTCCTTATGTGACATAGCTTCTTCATAGCTCTCTGGCTCTCCCCCATCAGTCAACAACACATACTCATGTGGAGGATATCTCTGTGAAGGATGATGCTCTCTTGCAGATCTTCTCACCTGAGGCTCTAAAGGTGGTTCTTGTGGAATTGGCTCAATTGGTTCATTGACTTGAGGCTCAGGCACATCAACTGTGTTCTCCACATCTGCATTTACATCTCCCCCGTTATCAGTGACCCTGGTAGGAGGTTCTGGCTCAACATCAATGTACCCATGAACAACCTGTTTTGACTTATCCCTCCTATCAATATCTTCAATAGTCTGATCTTCAAGAAAGACAACATCTCGGCTTCTGATAACTTTCTTATCAATCGGATCCCAAAACCTGTAACCAAAATCATCACAGCCATAACCCAAGAAAATACACTGTTTAGACTTACCATCAAGCTTAGACCTTTCATCTCTGGGAATATGAACAAATGCCTTGCAGCCAAACACCCTCAAATGACTATAGGAAACATCTTTCCCTCTCCACACCCTCTCAGGAACATCACCATCAAGAGGAACAGAGGGAGAAAGGTTGATCAACTCCACTCAGCTTCTCAGTGCTTCACCCCGAAGGCTTTAGGCAATTTAGCATGAGAGAGCATGCATCCGATTCTGTCATTAATTGTGCAAGCTTCATTCTCTCTGCAACCCCATTATGCTGAGGGTCTTTGGAACTGTCTTCTCAAGCTTGATTCCATGGTCCTTACAGTAGTGCTCAAATGGACCCCTGTATTCTCCACCATTATCTGCTCTAACACACTTCAACAATTTGCCTGTTTCTCTTTCAACGCTTGCATGGAAGTGTTTGAACACATCAAGTACTTGATCTTTGGATTTTAAAACAAAAGCCCACACTTTTCTAGAATGGTCATCAATAAAAGTAACAAAATAAGAGTAACCACTAAGGGTTTTAGCATCCATAGTGCAAACATCAGTGTGAACTAAATCCAAGATATGAGGTCTCCTATGTGGAGGATAAGTGCGGAAGGAAACTTTATGTTGCTTACCAACAAGACAATGAGAGCAAGTTTTAAGAGATATACCTCTAACAGGAAGTAACTTTTGCCTTGCAAGAGTGTCAAGGCCCTTCTCACTCAAGTGACCCATGCGTTTATGCCATAGCTCTGTAGAGCAATCCTCAATTGCATTCACTTGAGGTGTAGACAACTTTGCTGATGTCCAATAAAGAGTATTCCGCTTCACTCCCTTTGCTACCACCAAAGTCCCTTTGGTACATTTCCATTTGCCATCACCAAAGGAATTATGATAGCCATCTTCATCAAGTACCTGTACTGAGATCAAGTTGAGGCGCATGTCAGGAATATGTCTAACGTTCTTCAAGTGCAACTTGCATCCGGCATTAGTCTCCAACCAAATTTCTCCAATGCCAACAACCTTGCTTACCCCTTGATTTCCTATCTTCACTTGCCCAAAATCTCCGGTAGTGTAGGATGTAAAGTACTCACGATGTGGTGTAACATGAAAGGAGGCAGCAGAATCAACAACCCATTCGTACTCCTGGCATGTGAGATTAATAGAGTCATCATCATAAACAATGACAACTTCACCATCAGATACAACTGCAGCAGTGTCTTTGTCTTTGTCTTCTCTTTTATTATTGCCTCTAGTCCTTGATTTTTCCCGCTTAAGGAACCTGCATTCTTTTATCATGTGTCCCATTTTATTGCAATGGAAGCACTTGATGTCTTGTCTGTTCTTTGACCTTCCTCTTGACTTGTTGCGGTTTTCGATCTCTGAAAATTTCTATGTTGGCTTCTTCCTCGTGACTCCACAACCAAAGCTTCATTATGAGTCGAAGAGCTAGCCATACCATGTCCCTTCCTCCTAGTTTCTTCATTCAAGAGACTATCTTTCACCATATTGAAAGTCAACTTTCCATTAGGAGCAGAGTTACTCAGAGATACCACCAGTGTTTCCCAGCTATCTGGTAATGAGCTAAGCAACAACAGTGCAAGTAGTTCATCATCTAACACAACCTCCATAGTATTCAACTGATTCACAACATTCTGAAAACTACTCATATGCTCAGCTACCGAGGACCCATCCCTGTATTTCAAGTTTACCAACTTTCGAATCAAGAATGCATTGTTTTGTGCATTTTTAGACTCAAACAAGTTGCTCAATTTCTTCCACAAGCTGTGGGCACTAGTCTCACTAGATACATGGTGATAAATGCTTTGGTCTATCCATTGCCTGATCATGTCAATAGTCTTCCTGTTTATTCTCTTCCATTCTTCATCAGATTTATCTGCTAGTTTAGCACCATCACCCGCAATGGGATCATACAGGTCTTTGCAAAATAGCAAGTCTTCCATTCGGGATTTTCATATTGAGTAAT
Organism: Ormosia semicastrata; assembly: GCA_029884595.1. Taxonomy (NCBI): domain Eukaryota; kingdom Viridiplantae; phylum Streptophyta; class Magnoliopsida; order Fabales; family Fabaceae; genus Ormosia; species Ormosia semicastrata. Next base: position 7,062,782 of record JAQQTO010000036.1, on the reverse strand, counting down.
TGGTAGAATCCAATTTAATCATAGTACCAGCAACATCGCCTTCTCCCATTTAAGAGCACAAACCAGAGCCCTAACCAAGGAGCTCTCTGATACCAGTTGTTGGGAAAAGATAACAAATATTAATAACAAGCAGAAGCAAAAATTGGATCACTTTTTCTCTTGTGCAATTAACAATAGGCTCTGGAAATTTCTCAGGCAACAACCAATAATTTTAGGCAAATAATAGAATGCACAGACCAGAAAATTAAATCAATAGGCACCAGATTATTAACGTGGGAAAACCCCCAATGTGAGGGAAAAACCCACGGGACCTAGTCCAGTAAAAAATCTCCACTAATAAATTAATGGGTACACCACAAGTCCTCCTGGAACCACCAGGGATCAACAGAGAAATTAATCTTCACCAACAAGGTGGATAACAACACAATAAACCCATCAATGGGTATCTAGCCAGGCAACAGAGAGAACCAAAAATAGAGAGATATTAAAGCCAAAATAAAGCTCACAGTATCAGGATCAATATATCAAGAACATCTGATAGAAGAGCACCAATTTTCTCCCCTAATTCTCTTCTCTGCTGCCGCACGTGGTTCTCTTCGGTTTTTCCGCTTCTCTGTTTCTTCAAAACTTCTCCCTCTCTCGATTTTTCAGTTTCACCAGAGCAACACCTTTCAAAATCACCAAATAAATGGGCCTTTTGTTTTTATTTCTTTTTCCTTTTTTTTAATTAAGGTCAAGGATGGGCCCAATAAATTGGTGACCCATCCGACAACAATCCTTCAATGTAACCCATTCCCTAAGCTGATGTTTGAATTTCTTGCAAAAATCCTTTGGGACTTGGATGAGTTTCTAACATATTTTTAAATAATAAACCTAACACTATCAGAATGCCAGTTACTGATAATAAAATTTATGTTCAATTGGAGGTTAATAAACATATTACCTCTTTTGTGTCCAATACCTCTTGGAATTGCACTTTTGATTCACTGCTCTATCCTTTAAAATGCATAGCCATTAGTGGCAGCTTCATTCTACGTTCAGCTATTGAAAAAGATTTGTAGTTCTTTTTATTAAAATAACTTCACAAATAAAGCAAACATTTTGTTTCAAATATCGTGTAGTAACAAATGCAGACAACACATATTATTAGTATTTAATATGAAAATAGTATAAAATAGGTATGAAGTTATTTAGTTTTCACAATTGACAATATCTGATTCACTGCTCTCTCTTTAAAAACGCGTGGCCATAAGTGATAGTTTCATTCTACGTGTAGCTGTCAAAAAGGATTTGGAGTAATTTTTATAAAAAGAAATTTTAAATATTTTATAATTATTCCAAAATTAGGCAATATCATAAATGGACATAATAGTGCTTATTCTCTAAAATCAAATGAAACCAAACATAAAGACAATAGTAGCATATTTGACAATACTTGATTAACTCTCATTGAGAATGCATAACCATCAACTGTAGTGTCATTCTATGTGCAGCTATTAAAAAAGAGTTGAAGTTATTTTTAGGGAAAACTTCAAAAAAGTCTCTTGTACTATACGCAATATGCACTTTGATCATGTTACTTTGTGTTTCATGCAAAGAAGTACAAAATGATAACAGACGTTACATTTTGGATGACACGTGCACGTCTCATGTGTAGTTTGCCAAATGTTGCGCAATAGCTAATGGGGTAATTTTGGGAGGAAACTTGCACTCTTTCTGAATTTCCCAATTATGAACCCTTAATTTCGTCTCCTAACCTACCTTATTTTCTTAATTCCCTCCACCCTAATTTTGCCCCCAAACCTACCCTAATTTCCATTATTTCCTTAATTTTACAATCTGATTTACTGTCATTGAGGGAGAAATAGTGCGTGTCATCAAACCGTGAAGGAGCACCTTTGTTCATGCCATCAAAGCTTGAAGGAATGTCCTTGTTCGTGCGACCAAATCGTGGAGTAAGGGCTTTGTATAGCAAGTCCAACTGAGGCAAGTATTAGTCAAACTTGAAACTCATTATTTTGAAATTGTTCTTTATGTTAGGGTTATTGTCTGTATATTGGTGGTTTTGGGTTTGATCGGTTGGTAGGGGATGCTTGTGGTCCCATTTGTGTCTATGGTCCCCAAATGTTGTCGTTATCAGTGTTCTTTGTTACTGTGTGTGATCCCAATTGTTGTCTTATTTGTGTGTGAACTTGTAAATTTACTGTGTGTGGTCCTAAATGTCTAATTTTTTATGTGGAAACTTAAAAAAAAACCGTGAAATATACATGTGATCTGCACTTTGTATAACATGCTTGTATGCTTTATGAATGAGCAGCATAACATGCTTGTAAGCTTTATGAATGAGTAGCAAAACATGCTTGAAATAATACAATGCTTTTTTATACTTTACAGATGACTTTGATAACAGTTCTGTTACATTATGGAGGGAAATTGCAATTTAGCTTACCTATGGGGTATGTAGGGTGTGTGTGTCATAGGATTTATGTAACATCCTAATATTGCTATCCCAATATATCAACATATAAAAAAATAACCAATACCAGCCATGCTACTACAAGATCATAACACATACAAAACCCATAACATTTATACAAATAATTATGGAGAGTCACGTTAACAAAAGTTATATATATATCACTGCCTCAGAAGGGCGTACTGTCATACATAGCTTTAAACAACTAAACAAATATAAAATAAATACAAGCTTAGCCTAAAAGAGTATTTATACTATGCGTCTTCAAACGTCTTTCTCTTTCCTTTATATATACTTCCACCTGGATTTACATGAAAACACAATCGGGGTGAAAAATCATAATTTCTCAATATAAGTATTTCAAAACCAGCATTTATCCATTCACAAAGAATAAACCAACAAATAGCGTCAGGAATAAGTTTACAACTAGGGCTGCACACGGGTTGGGTTAGGTCAGGTTTAGGGAAAATAAAAATCCAAACCAATTATTTGAGGTCAGGTTGGGTTGGGTCGGGTTTGAAATCTTTTTTCCAAATAAATCGGGTTAGTTCGGGTCGAGTGATCAGGTTGTTCAAATTTTTTAGACAGATTCTAATGCCTTTTTCAGATTGGTTGGGTCGGGTAGTCTTAAAACAGGGGCAGAGGGTTAGTATTTCATATATCTCATGTCTCCCTAGTCAGAAGTTATGTAACCCAAAATGAAATCTAGCATATCATTTTCATGTTTCGAATTGCTGGGATTATCTCTGCCATTGTTGATGAGCTTGGAGATACCGAAGAAAATGGAGGATATGCGATCTGAGCTTAAGGACACTGGAAAAAATGGAGGAGTTGAGATCCAAGGTCGAGGTCACCGAAATTGGTGCTGGACTTGAGATCCAAGCTTGACGTTGCCAGATCTGAGCTTGACATTACCGGGAAGGATGTGGGGCCTGAGATCCGAGCTTGACATTATCGGATCTAATCCTAAGGAACTCGAGCTCGTAGCTATTGTAAAAAATGGTGACGACTGGTCGGCATGGTGCTTCGTGGTTAGCAATGTAGCTGAATATTAGTAGGGTAGTAGCCTCCCTCATCAGCGCATGAGCCTAGTATTTTATGAGTGGTATTTCTAATTTGTTGAGTGAGAGAGAAAATCTAGTGAGAGAAGGCTGAAATTAAGCAAGCAGCAAAGGTGGCGCTTAGGGTTAGAGGGAGGGTTTCAATTTGGGAATTTGCAGAGAAACTGAGAAAAGAAGGAAGAGAAATTGAGAAACTGTGCCACACTGAAACAGAGGTAATATTTAGGTAAAACGACGTCGTTTTACTCAAGTGATCGAGTAATCGGGTCGAGTCATTGAGTTGGTTTACTGAGCTCATCACCCAAACCAACAAGTGGACGGGTTCTTCGGGTTCTACTCGAACTGACCCGATGACCCGAACCAACCCGGATATTTTATATTGAGTTAGGTCGGTTTGGTTGGGTCATCGGGTCCACCCAGATTCGTGTGTAGCCCTATTTATAATACGTATAATAATCATTACTTACTACTAAAAGAATAACTTACATAGCAACTCTATATAGTATTCTCAAGCAAACCTTATTCCTAAACATGCCTTAAAAGAAAACTATCAACAATATCATACAACTACCCATACAATCGTAAATATTGTTGATTACAGTAACTACCCATACAATTACCATGCAAATGCAATGCTTGTTATGTGGTATGTTTATGCCTAACATGTCCTAAGACAATGGTTATGCAATGAAGTAAAATAGTGTTACTGCAATGTGATGAAACTCAACTATTCCCAGGAACTTCGTTCCTTGTACTTTTCTCTGGTAGTATAACTCTGACCATTTATCACTACTTGACAATGAATAGATTATTCCATCTCACATCAATGAGTGTAGTCTTACATCTCATATACCATTCACAGATACATGAAAATATCAAGTGTGTGAGAAAATATGTTAAGTGATATTTAACACACATTCAACGTCACATTGGATATTCTCCTACATGAGATCATAACCAATGCCCTTAAATGTGTCTATCCTCTTCCGCGAGGTTTTCTAACCATCAATTTAAGAATACTCATACTCACTCTATGAATCATTCTCATCACAAAATAGTATCACAAATGATACTAAAAATAATCTCATATAGATCAAGAGCAGTGTTAGCCTATAACATTTCCAAACTGTTGGTTGCCTAAGGTTTCACACTATCCTCACATATACTAGGTATTGATTTTCTCCTTGAAATGCTCTCTTTAGTGTCTTAACACACTCAAAAAGGTATAAAAGAGGGATCCTAACCCCTTGGGGAATCTCCACACATCAAAAACATAATTCTTGAAAAGTCTTGGAGCTCATGCCTCGACGTGACACCCCCACGTCACGGCGTGGTGCTCTCTGCCTGTTGAAAACTGAAACCAGAGCCTTACGCACCGCGGCGTGCAACACCTTGCGCCACGGCTTGAGAAGCAAAACCCAGGTTCTGTAGAATTTTGCAAAACTGGTACTATTCCATTAATGGTTCTCATGAAATCAACTCACTCCAAAATGGTTTCTAGGTGATTTTAAGTCTCTAACAAGTTCACTAACACATATGAAACATAAATCACTAACTCACAACACCAATTTTGGAATCTTGGATCAAAACATATATCAAGACCTAACTTTTCTTATTTTGTGCGTCAAGGGTTCAAATGAAATGTTCTAAGTTTCTAACCCAAACTTATATCATGAACAAGTCATAAACCACCCTTAAAACACATCCAAACAAGAAATTCACTCAAAGCACCTCTACATCTCATTTTGACCTATTATACTCCAACTAAGCATAAAAGATGGAGATGAGAAAGAAAGGCTTTTAGACTCAAGAACCCATACCTCTTGGATCAAAGATGATGTAAATGATGAAACCTTGGCCTTCCCCTTCCTTTTCCTTTCCTTCTATTCCTCCTTCTTTACTTGGTTTTCCTTTGCCTCTCCTTTGGCAGCTGCAATCGTGAGAGAAAAGAGTGAAAATAGTGAAAAATGAGATAAAATATCTCATCTCAAGCCTTAATATTAAAGTTGTCGTGAGTGACTTTGGTCACTTAAGTGGCCATGTGATATATCTTGATATGCTAATAACACTTAGATTTCACCAAATTCAGGTTCCTAACTTCCAATTGATTCAAAATAAATTATAAGATTCATTAAAAATTCTGTTTCACCAATTTCTTATTTTTTCATATCAGCTACTAGTCAAATCGGCATTAAAACACACAACTAATGTGCTTAAAAATATCAAATTAGTTCCGATTATCCTTAGATTTTAACTATAACGCAGTTCACTCATTTGTGACCTAGAAATAAAGTTTCAACATTTATTTCTATTAACTGAGCATTTTAAATTATTTTTGGGGCTAATAACAACTATTTATCACACATAGTGTTATAGCAAGGTGACCAAACATGCTCATAAAGCCACAAAATTCAACAGACATGTTAAACAAGTATTAGGGTACCTCAGTAACCATTTACAAGTCTAACATGATTATCTAGGGTGATACAATTTACAACTTTGATAGTGACCTGCTATTTAGCATACACTTGTCTACTTATGTAAGAAAGAATGAGATTGGGATAGGAGAGCCTAAATGTCTGTGGTATAAGTTTCTTGGTCAGTCTTTTACCCGTAGACTAACAAAAATATTTGATGACGATGATATTAGAAAAATATGTAATATTTTGGAGAAAAGACCGAACTCAACCCTTCAAGTATATGTTGAGCATAAGAGTGACCATAAAATATACCCAACCCACTTAGAACTTAACCCCAAACCTGCATGTAAGTTAGAACCTAACCCAGTTGCAATTCTGACTGATCCTGCAAATGAGAATGAACCACACCATGATGACCATCCTGTTAGGCAAAAAGGGAAAGAAAAAGAGAAAGGAAAAGTGAAGCAAGTACAAAAGGGGAAAAAGAAGCAAAAACTGACCCCTAAGAGAAAAACCAGACCTGTAAACCTTGAAGAAGATGGTGATGTTGACTTAACTAGTTGTGATTTTGAGGACAGTGATAAGGAGATTCCTGACCTGTTTTTTGAGGACCATGCAAGGGACGTTGAGGAAGAAATGAGAGACTGTATGGGTGTTAATGATGAAGTGAATGATGATGGTCAGGAACATAAAGATAATGGTGAGGCAGGACAGGCCAACAATGGTAATAATGTTGCAAGTCCTGATACTGGACCTCATTGGGATGGGGAGTATTAGTCTGAGTGTGAGGACAGTGATACTCTAATTACTCCTCTTTGTAACACCCTAACTTTTGGGATAATTACAATATAGTCCTAAAATGTACTGTTTTGTGAATTCTGTGAGCAGTAAATTAAATTTGACTGTTTCGTGAGTGTATTTGATTGTTGTATGTGATTTGCTCCGAGCCAGGGAAATAATAATTTTTTGACTGAAAAAATCTTATTTTAATTAATTGGAGTTAGGGAATCTTACTAAACCCAATTTTGATTGATATATATATTAATCTCGTAATTTTTAAGATTTAACTGTATGATAAAAAATTTTATATTATTATAATATTATTTTATATTACAAGATTCTCTTGCTCAAAAACAATAGAAATCTGCTTCAAAATGATCATGGATCTTTAAAAGTCTGTGGGACCCGCGTTTAGGAAAAACAATCAACGATTCTGACTGGACAAATTCTAAACCAATGGGAGCAAGTCAACGAAAGTGGCTTGACTATTTTGAACCAATAAGAATAGGTCAACAAAAGGAGCATGGACTTTGATATGGACCGTTGGATGAAAACTTAGTCAGGAAGCCTTTAACCTTAACCGTTGATCAAATCAATGGTGCGGATGTGAACTTGATTAGCAAGCCTTGAATATTGGCCATAGATCTAATCAATGGATAGGAATTAAAGATGAAATCAATGGATAGAATTAAGTCAAACATAGTGGCTTGAATTTGGTTAATAGCTAATTAAACCTAATTTAGTTAATCTAATTACTTAATTAGTAAACTAAGTAAACTAACTTGTTATAAACTAAATGCTAATTAGATATCTTAATATTGTTTAAAGATTATAATATATACTAAAATATATTAAACTAATTAGTTATATGATTAGAATGTTGATTAAGTGTTAATAGGATATTTAACCTAACTAATTACCTAATTAATTAGCATGTAATTAGGTGTAAATTGAAAACAATTAAGTCCCTAAAATCCTAAAGAGCCACACGGTTTTAGGCAGCAACCTTGGGAGGCTAGATAGCTAAGTTCTACATGGTTCTTGAACCTTCCAAAGTGACATAAGCCATGTGCACCATAATGTGAACACACTTGGATATTTACTATCCAAATCAAACACTCAATCTCACCCACACTCAACCTCATGGAAGCCCCTCATTTTTACACACTCAATATTTACTTTTTATACTTATCATAATCAAGCTTTCATTTTCTCTCAAAACACCAAAAACCCAAGCGCACTTTCTCTTCCATTTTCTTTTCCATTTTCGGCCAACACCCAAACCCACACCACCAATCTTCTATAATTTTACCTCTTCACTTTTCTTAAACCAAAATCATATTCTAAACAATTTTCCTTCACAAGGTTTTGCCAAAAACCTACTCTATCTTATTCAAAATCCAACCTTTTGCTTACTTTCCTAAGGGTAAGTTTTGTTTCTATAGTTTAAAATTTGATTTATGATTTTCTAAACCATGTTTGTTCCATGATTTTTCAATATTGATCCTTGTATGTGTTTTTACTAATTGTTTAAGAATTTTAGGGATTTGTTTGGGAGTCACATGAAATTTTAAAGAGAATGAGGAGACTAATCGATTATTGTCTTTAAGAGGTAAGTGGGAGATTTAATCTCATCAACCCTAAGTGGTGATGGAAAAATGGATTTGTTTGTGTGTAAAGAATCCATAAGGATTCGGTTTGTGTGGTTGTTTATGATTTTTATTATTTGTGTGATTGTTTTAAATGGTTTCCTATTGTGATTTATTTTTACTATGCATGCCTATAGCTTTAAAATATATTGTATGAATATTGTATGTGTTTATAGTTGTATGTGTTTATAATTGTGTATTTATTAAAGTAGGATGTGAATAACATGTAACGATTTGTATGAGTGTTCCAAAGAACACCAAGAGGCTCACGGCCTTACCATGAAAATAGAGAACCAAAATGTTCTCAACCATTTTCTAAATTCATGATTTAAAGAATCTAGGTAAAATAATAAAGCTAAGAATGATTTAGGTTAAATATGGCCAACATGCCAATTAGTGTATAATTGAATGCCATTTTATTTGCTAAGATAGGTTAGGTAATGGATTTACAAAATAAACTGATTCCAATGAATCTTTGAGAAAACAAAAGGAATAAATTTGGTTCTAGAATTCTAACTTAGCAGAATTTAGTTTAAGAAAGAATTAAAATCAGATGCTAGAAAAATACTAACGTAGAGCTCACTCGATAAGTTTTGAAGCGCGTTAGCAAGTTTCAAAGTATAACTGATGGGTAATATTAAAATAAACAGAATTTAGAGGAAAACGTCAAAAAATACCTTATACTAATTTTATAGGCAAAATGCTGCCAAAAATTTAGTAAAATCAAACGAATAAAATGAAAAGATTCCATACTATATTTATAACACAAGGAAAATACTTTACGTAGTTTAAAAGTACTAGATATAGTTTTACACATTTTTAAAATAATGATTTTAAGCTTTTCGGTTAAGAAAATGAATTAAAAATCTTACGCGATTGAGAAAATGATTTAAAAACATTACGCGATGTTTAAAAATGTCAAAATATACTTACGCAATTTAAAAACATTTGTGAAAACGATGAGATTGTGAAAACGCGATAAAATTTCTACGCGATTAAACAATACAGTGAGTTTTGCTGTCGGACCAAAGTGGTGGACCCGAACATATTGTGAGGTAGTACTGTCAGGTGGGATGTACTATACTTTGGTATTTTGTGACTAAGGGTATTTTCATAATTATGATAAAATATGGATATTAAGGGTATTTTTGTAATTTTAGATCATACTTAGAGTGTTGTGCCAATTTGGTTGATAATTGGTGATTGATTGACGAGACGAATTACACCGTATTTTGGTGTGATAGGCATAGTGTGGTTCATTATATGAACTTGGAGGCATTAGTGTGCGGAGAATTCTACATGGGGACAGTGGATTGCTCCTCTGGGCCGTGGTAACGGGCAACACACTAATGATCTTGACAAACACTATACTTAATCGAGATCTTGAGGAGACTATTAAGTACTATGCCTGTAGTACACGATGTTTGGACTGTGTACTACTACACGATGTTTGGACTGTGGGCTATAGACACAACGTTAGACAGTGCAATAGTTTGGTTGGGCAGCCATAAAGTATTATTAGTTTCTATTCGGATCATTCTCTCAGATATCCGTGTTTAGCCCCATGGAGTAGGAATGAATCTGTGTGTGTTCATGCATTATCTGCATTTTACTATTTACCATAATCTGTGATAAAATGTATGATCTATTGCTTTTATATATTATGCATGATATAATGGTATATGTTATTTTAATATTTGTTGTATTGTCGTTTTCTTTATTGCCATGCGGGTAATGGTGTAGATTGTCTCACCTTTCTATATGTTTTCTCAATATTACTATATTATTTCCGTAAAGAGTTTGAGAAAGAAGAGGAACAGCTTCTTGAGATACAGTATCCGGACGAGTGACAGCCGGGCGAGCTGTACGAGGAAGAAGAGCCAGTAGATCATCCTTATCATCAAGACTGATCTTGAGATTATGACGTTGCCAGGATTTTTCGGGTTTGTGAGACTGGAGTTTCACGAAGGTTCTGAGGCCTGGCGTATGCGAGTGGATAGAGGAACAGTTGTCTACGTGGGACGTTTGACTGTGTCCCTGTGTAGAGAGTATGACGGAGACGTTATATTTACTACTATGTTGTATTTACATTTAGAGTTGCCGCTGACTCTTAGGCGTTACTGGCAAGGAATATTCCATGCGCCTAGCGAGCTCAGTAGGAAGTCAACAGCCCAGACTCGTGTCCGTAGTGCTGTGAGATCTCCAAGATGTCAACTTTTCGATGATCTCTCTGAAGATGATCCATCGAAGGGTTAGAAATCTTTCGAGATGCACTTGGGCAATACTATGTTTCAGTTTTATGTTGACTTTTTACTACTTTGTTAAATATTTGTAGTTGTAAATTACTTATATAATTAAGACAAGAATCATATGTATATTATGGTGTGACTATGTTTTGTTATATTTTGTGTTTCGTGTTATTTTATTTAATGTTATAATTATAAAAGGAAAAAAAATTTTACCATAAATATTATTTAAGTATTAAATGTTTTTACAACTTGGGTAAGAGATTTATTTTATTTTATTTTATTGCATTCATAAATGTGACATCCCCACAAGGGTGTTACACCCTTGGTTTTGATGTAGAAGAATCACAAGTAATAGGGAAGAGAAGGTTTCCAAAGTTCAACCAATAAACTGACATGAGAAGGAATATAAAGTTATAAGTGGGAATGAAATTTGCAAGTCATAAAGTTTTTAGGGAGTTGAACACAGATTATATGTTAGGCATCTATATGCTAACTTCAACCTCACATATAAGTGACAAGTGCTAAAAGATCTACTATGGAATGTTGCAAGGGTCACTACCAAGCCTGAACTTGACTTTCACATGCAAGAAATAAGAAAGCTAAATGAGGGAGCAGCCAACTAGTTAGCTGCAAGAGATGCAAGCACATGGTCAAGACATTTATTCAATCAAATGGCTAAATCAAGTAGTCTATTGAACAACATTGCAGAGTCATTCAACTCTACAATATTTCTTGCTAGAGACAAGCTCATAATCACAATGATGGAAACTATAAGGAGGATGTTAATGAAGAGGTTTGCTGCAAAGAGAGATGAGATGTTCAAGTATCAAGGTCAGATATACCCACGAATTCATCAGAAGCTTGAAAAGTCAAAGGAATAAGTTATGTTGTGCATTGCCCATATGAATGGCAATGGAAAATTTGAAATTGACACATGGCAAGGAAACAAGAAGCTAGTGGATTTGGTGAGCAGGACTCGTTCTTGCAGAAGCTAGGACATAACAAGTATAAAACTAATATGAAATATATGTTATTGGTATCTCTTAATATGAAATTTGACTAGTTTTTTTGTATCTTCTACAGGTATCCGTTGTGCACATGTTGTGAGTGTCATTTATGCACAAAGGGATTAACTTGAGAACTACATTGATGACTGTTATAAGAAGGAAACTTTCTTGAAATACTATGAAGTGATGATCAACCATGTAACTTCAGAAGAAGAGTGACCACATATTGACTATGATCCAATCCTCCCTCCTTTGGTTAGGACTTCTATTGGCATACCAAAGAAGGCTAGGAAAAGGACTACTGATGAGCAACCTCAAAACCTAAACAGGGTATCCAGGGAAGGAAATCAATGTCAATGTGGGAATTGTGGCATATAGGTCACAATGATCGTGGGTGCCCAAGACCCTTAAATCCAAATAGAAAGATACATAGAAAGAAGAAGAAAACAAGTGTAGGTAGTGGATTTGTTCCATCTGATATCAGGGACGGATGCAAAAAATATTTAGTGAAGGAGCCAAAAATCATGAATCATATTATTAAATATAAAAAAAGAAATTTAAAGTTAGTAAATAAATTTGTATTCACCCTTAAATTATTTAGTGGGTTAAGATCAAAATATATTATTTTAAATTAAGGATAAATATACTTTTATTTGCTCACTTTAAAAGAGTATTTTTCTTTTATTATATAGGAAGATTTTATGAATAAAGTGAAAAAGTAAAAAAATATTTATATTAGATATTAAATGCATCACAATAGTAGTTGTCATTTACATCATGATTCATTGGCAAAATAATATATATATATATATTAAAAAAGAAAAAAAGTGAAACTAAAAGTGAGAGGAGCTAGTAGATTTATTATATAAAGATTAAAAATTAATAGAAAGATGAGTTAAAATTGTAATATCAATGTATATAAAATAATCATAAATCACATGTCAAATACATATCAAGTATAAACTCTTTTAACTTTACCATTTTTATCTTTGGTATAATTATACTGACCTCCTCTGAGGTTAGTGCTTATAATATTGATACTCTTTTTGTTTGAGAAATTACTCATACCTCTTTTGCTTTATATTTTCAATGAGACTTTGTATAATGTTTGTACATAAAATAAGGGAGGTATATGTAATTTCGCAAACAAATAAGGGTATTGAAGTGTAATAACTAATAACAATATATAAAATTAGAAATGTGGATATAATTTTTAAATAAGAGTGTCAATATAATAAATACTAATTTTATAAAAAAAAATTAATGTAATTATCTTGTTATCTTTTAATAAATTAAATTAAATTATTACTACTTTAAAATAATTAATGAGAAATGGGGGGTCGAGGCCCATACTTGCCCCCCTTAGATACGTCCGAGTCTAATACTAGATTTAGGATTGCTCCATCTAAGGCTCCAAGTGCAGATGCATCAATTGGTTCGAGTGCTGCAAGTCAAAGTGGTCCTATACCTGTTGTGAGTGAGAGTTGTGGTCCCAGCCAACCTGGTTCCCAAAGCTCAATCTCCCCATTTAGGAAACACACACATGCTTTAACAAGATTGTCAGTGACTCAGCAAGAATGAAGACGAGGAGGAGTGGGGCACGACTTACATAATAACTTTCTTTTAGCTAGTATTGTGCTATGACAACTATGCCTTGTCATATGCCATTTTTTGGATATATCAGGGCCAATGGATTGTATGGACCCTGTTGCTATTTTTTTTGTACTAAGATCTTATTTTGTGAATGTTGACTAAGATCTTATTTTATACTCAGATCTTATTTATTGATTAATATAAGTTTATATATTCTCTACATGATCCATTAGTTTTGGAACATTTTTCTCTATTTGTTTTTTTTTTTATTGTTAAATGTTGAATGTTTGTGATTATGATTGTGCCAACACATAGTATGGTATGTTACCCACAGAGAATTATGGTATATTGAAATTGTGCTTCTATTAGTTCTAATTACTTAGTTCTTGTTTCCTGCTATTAGAATTCTGTTATAATGAAAATTTGGTGGTCAGTTGAACTGATTGAAATTTTGTTGTTGTACTATTACAATGATTGTTCATATCAATTGCACAAACTCATTGTCAATTGAGAAATGTTGCAATAATTTCATTGAACAAGATAAATTACATTGGTTAACACACTAACTCCTTACATTCAAATTCATTACATCTAACATCTGCTAACTCCATCTTACTTACATTAAACATCCCTCCAATCCTACACTAAACATTCCAAAATATATTGTAGCATTCATCAAATATTTCCATTGCTAGAGACCAATAAAGCAACACACAAAATGACTATAGCAAGCATAATCTCATGCATCATATACAGTTGATACTTCTGTGACTTCATCTTAGCCTTTTGTGATTCAACCTTAGCATTTAACACTCAATTTAGCCTTATATTTGCTTCCAGTTCCACATTTAATTCATTGTTCCTTTTGAGTAAACTGTTGAAGATTTTTTCAACTATTCTCTCTGTAGGTAGATTGTACCAGGCAAAGAAGTGGCAGTCATCTTTGGTACCATACCTGCTACAACCAAAGAACCTCCTTCGTGGGTTCCTTTCAGTCCACGACGTTTGCAGCTGACAATGAAGGTCACATTTGCAACTTCGAGTATGGCCACCAAAACATGTTGAACTCTCTGAAGACTAGCTCTGTGACATTTTCTCCACCAGGTTTGACCTCAATCGCTGCTCTTTCACTTGGGTCAATGGTTGCAGAGCAATAATAGAGTTTTAGGGTTCATAATTGGGAAAATCAAAAAGAAAAACACTTTCTCCTCCACATGTACGTCATGTGCAAGTTTCCTCCCCAAATTACCCCCATCAACTATTACACGTGCGCGTTTACATCTAAAATGTAATGTATATTACCATTTTATACTTCTTTGCACAAAACGCAAAGTAACAAGTTATTTTTGCACATTTTTAAAGTAACAGAACTAAAGTGCACATCACGTATAGTATAAAGATTTTTTTTATTAAAGTTTTCCCTTATTTTTATTAAAACATAAGTAAAAAATGGCAGAGAAACAACCCCAAATTTGGCAAAAACACAATTAACATAATTGGTGATGCGATTTTTTGTAAACTAAACCAAAAGAAAAGAAATAACTTAAATTGAGCAAAATAAAAATAACTGAATAAAAAGAAGATGAATAAGTGAATAACTGGACTATAATATATTTGCAGAATGAATAGTTAAAGATTGAACCCAACAAACAAAGTTAACTGAACAAAAAGATGTGAAGAATTGAATCAAAATATTTGATGAATTAAACTCAAAAAATAATTGAACACAAAAGATGTGAAGATTTGCAACAATAATTTTTGTAAACTGAACTAAAAGAAATAAAATAACTTAAACTAGACACCAAAAAAATAACTAAATAAAAAATAAATAATTGAATATCCGAACAAAAAAAAGTTGAAGATTGAACCAAAAATATTTGAATATTGGACCTAAAAAGAAGAGTACCGAACCAAAAGATGTGAGGAATTGAAGGAATGTTGGCAGAATTTGAAAGAAGGGGACTACTTCGTGTTTGAGGTGCAGTAAGGACGTAGTTTTTCAAATCAAAAGAGATAGATCTAACCAAAATATAAAAACAAAAGAAGGTTGTGGTTTTAAATGCATAAAATCTTTGACATTTAAGTGATTCTATTATTGAATTAAGATATTAAAAATAAGGCATTTAAATTGAATACTCACATAATTCCAAACTTACCCTTATTTTAGGAGGGGGAAAAAACCCCTAATTCTAACATAGGCAACACCAATATTCATCGTTCATATATAAAAGATAAATAAATAAAAACTTAAAAAAATCTTTTTCATTAGATTACTTAAATCAGTTCTTAAATATTATGTGATTGAAAATTAAATATTAAGTGAGCAAAAATTATAATAGAAATATAATTAAAAGAGTTGTATATGTATGAATTGTAAGGCTTAGGAAAAAATAAAAGGTAATTAAATAGTTACTTAAAAAATTTAAAACACTTAATATTGTTAAAAGTTATAATAAAAATATAATTAAGAAAGTTGTATAAAAATTATAAGGTATAGAAAAAATAAAAAGTAATTAAAATAATTGTTTAAAAATTTAAAATATTTAATATTATTAAAAATTTCAAAATAATTAATTAAAAATATCTAATATAAAACACTTGAAATACCCTCAATTTAAGAAGAAACGTAACCTCTAGACAACACCAATATATTTTACTTTATATATATATATTATAAAAAAGATAAAAGATTGTTATTTAGGTTCGTCAGAGGGCACCTAAAAGTGAGTCGAAAATACACATCACAACACAAACCCACAAAATAAACGAACAAGGAACCAAAATTATCACAGTCGTAACGATGAAACAAATTGAGTAATCAGGCTACTGTCAAGGGAGAAAGACTCAGCTTTGGATTCTTGTTGAAGAGGTTAAATTTTTTTTTTTCAGAGAAAAGGCCAATAATTAACGAGGTCTTGTTTTTTTTTTCTGTTTGAATAATTAAGGAGCTGGAAAACCTCGTTTCATTGGGATTCGAGCCAACCTTTAAGCTTTAGATTTTGATTCTTTATTATTTTTTTTCAAGCTTGTGCTAGGGAGATTTAGCTGAAAAAAATAGGTGGTGTTATGGGAGAAGGTCTTTACAATGGATCTTGATGAAGGGTCAAATATGAAACTAAAGGATTCCATCAGAATGGAAAACGAAGAAATCGAGCTGGAACCAGAAGAGGAAGATGCCTTTCATAGAGCTAAACAAATGCTTGTGGGAAGAATCATCAGTGATAAACCTTTGAACTGAAATGCTGCCAAATCTATGATCACTAAAGGCTGGGGAAATCCTAACGATCTCTCCATCATTGATGTAAGGGTAAATCAGTTTTTGTTTAACTTTGCGGAGGAGCAAACGCCACTCAGGATCATGAAACATGCCCCTTGGAATGTCATGTGTCAGCTTCTTAGTCTCCAATATTGGGAACCCCAAGTGAGTATCTATGAAGTTAATGTTGATTTTTCACCTTTTTGGGTCTAAATTCATGGACTTCCCCTTGATTTCCTCAACACCAAGAGTGCCGCAAAGATTGGGTCTCGTGTGATAAAAGTGGCCGAGGTGGAGGATCTTGTGGTCAATGAAAAATTGATAAGGAGTTCTATCAGGATTAGAGTGGAGATGAATATAACAAAACCGATCCCAACAAGATTTTGGGCTTCAAGGAAAGACCTCCCAAAGACCTGGATCATCCTCCGATATGAGAAATTGCAAGATATCAGTAATCTTATTTTTTTTAACTTTATTCAATTATTTATTTAATTAAAATATATTTAATTGTATCCTATTTATTTAATTAAAATATATTTAATTTTATTTAATTTACTTATAAAATTATTATATATATCACGAGAATACTACCATCGTATATAAGATGATTTAACATCTATCTTACGTTAATATACGATACAAGTATATGATATGCGTATCCGGACATACAAAAAATATTTTATTTGACATATAGTGGTAGATTGGGACATGATCAGAAAAGATGTGGGGTAGAGAAAGCTATGTCTGTGTTTGATCCAGAGAGGCCACGCTATGAACCTAGGCTTGGAGTTCCTGCAACCAGATCCTTAACAGCCATGGTGATGGAGTCTTACCCCAAAACTGGTTCGCTCCCTCAGGCAAAGGACGAGGAGGCGGCGTGTGGTTTGGGGAGGTGTAAGGCGCGTGATTTTGAGGGAGAGACAAAAGATACAATGGTATAGCAAACAAGGTAGAGGGTGAAGTGAGCCAGACTATGCAGAATAATGCCAATAACAATAACCAAAATGGTCAGGATAGTGGTACACAGGATCAAGGGGGTCCCTCTACATGGTTACTCATTTGGGAAATGTTGGATGTAGCCAATACAAGGTTTCGTGGGAAGGAGTTAACATATTCAATGCTGAGAGCTTCAAGCAGAATAGGTTGGGGAAAAATATTAAAGAAGTTAGCCTAACGTTAATGGACCTAGAAACGGGCCAGAGGCAACCAGGTTTGGGGCCCAAAAGGTTGGAGGATCATACAATTGAAAGGGACCAAATTGGGCTTTAAAGTCCAGTTGTGTAGTTGGTTGTTTGAGCCCAATAAAACTAAGAGGAGGAGAGAGTATGTTAAGCCCAGATCATGCCAAATTGACCAACGAAGCTATAATTTATTCTACAGACATGAGATGTGAGTTTTCTCAAGAATTCCTGGTGGACATCAGAGATACGGCAAGGCAGTTCTAGAGATGTGGATTTACCTAGACCAAGAGAGAAGGTAATGAAGATGCATACGAGGTTGCATGTCTTGCATCTAGGAGAGCTCTTCCGCCAAGCTGGGTCTCTATCTTGCCGTCATCTGTAGTTTTGATAGTTACGAGGGAAGCATCTTTGGGTAGGAGGTGAATCTGTGACTAGATATGTACTTTAGTCCCCAACAAGCGTGCTTGTGGTTTAATGTTGTATATCACGTGCTGCATTGCTGGTTGTTGGGATTTGCCCATCTTGGATCTTTGAAGCCTTTAGGTTCATTTCTAATGACCAAAAAAGGAAAAAAAACTTAGGTCATCTATATTCTACTCCATCCTCTCAATAAAGTTAATCGATAATTCGATATGGCCAATGGTAAGCTTGACTTCTATTATCTAGACCAACCTTATCGTAACTATTCTTGTTAAGATCTCAGAGAGCTCTGAATTTGTGTCACTGTTTTTTTTTTGAGACAATCTTTGCTAGTTGAATAAAATGGAATGATGATATTAATATAATAACAGGTTTTGTGGACACATGTAAAGAATTCAAAATAGTATTTATTACTCATTTTAATTACTTAAAAAAAGTATTAAATACTTTTTAAATTTTTAAAACAGTAAATACTTGTACTTTTTATTTAATAGTTTCTATTTTTAAATTCTTATGTTAACAAAACCCTATAATAATTGCATAAAGTGAACAAAATGTGGTGATATATAAATATGTTTTTTTCTTTTTTCTTTTTTAGTGCTAGAAAAGTTGAGGGTGAGAAGAGGTAAGACGAACCATTAATCTCAATGAAGATTTATAATGATTCAAATCACCTACCAATAAGGGGTCTTTAAATTCGCACTTATATAATATAATTGTCATTAGTGGAAAGTCGATCAGGTGAGTCAAATTTTGTTGGCTAGATATCTATATTTTGTTTACATAAAGCACATGCATGAGAAATTAGTGAAATATATTTAATTATGTATAAAACTTTTAAAAAAGGTCAATTTAGGTTAAGCAAGAAAAAGAAAAAAAGCTTATGTTAAGTAATATGTTACTTTATATTTAAAAAATAAGCCTAACATGTTTAAAGTAAAGCTTAGTTCAACCTAACTTGTTTCCATGCCTAATTAAGACCAATATTTTTAAAATCGGATCAGTCATTAAAGTGGAGAAGATATTGGTTTACGGTTCATTGGTTCAACCGTAGTCGAATTGGTGATAATTAAATATATATATATATATATTTTTTAATATTAATATATTAAGTAATAAACTAACATACTAATATATCATATTATGTTACTTAGTACTTTTAAAGTCCCAAATTGTACAATAAGTGAAGCATCCAAACATATCACATATATAAAAGTTAAGAGAAGGTTACACTTACAAGTTTCATATAAAGTCATAAGTAGAACATCTAAACATACAACTTATATAAAAGTTAAGAAGGGGGCAAACCTTCTTATGCATTTCTTGGGCCTTATATGTAGGCCTTTGTAACTTAGCATTGAGCCTTTATTTGACTCAAAAATTATTTTTGAATGCGTTAAAAATTTGTTGACAAAAAAATGAGTCTAATTTTTTATAAAAATAAAAATGTTCAAATCGATTTATTATCGATTTTACTGGTTCGGCCGGTTCTTGATTGATTCTTTCACAAACTAGTTCTATAAGTAAAATGGACCAAATTTGTGACTGATTCATCGATTTTCCAATCGAACTAGTCAGTCCAGTCCGATTTTTTCAACAATGGTTAAGAACATGCTTTTCACTTCAAATTACGGTTTGCTGCATATAATGGTTATATTTGACCATATAAGGACATATCAAAGCATTTTTTTAATTAGAAGTGTGAGAACAAGGGGAGACTATCCTATTCTAATAAAATTAGGATACCTCACATGTTGAGTGAGAGTTTACGTGATATTTTTTCATTGCTAAGTCATTTCATCGCTAATTCATTGCTAACCACTTGCAAATCAGCAAGAGAAAATTTCGTTGTTATAGTTTGGAAATCCCTGCCAATTTTAGATTTAGTACAACTAATATCCATAGCAAATCTCGCACTAATGCCTCGCTAATTGCCCTTGTTATTCTTTCGTAAATCTCTCGCTAATTGCTCTCGTTCTCTCACTAATTTCCCTCGCAAATCCCTCATTATTCCCTCATAAATCTGTCGCTAATTTCTTTATTATGATTTTCTTATTATTCCTTTACTAATCTCGCGCAAATCAGTTTGATTTTTTTTTTGTTAGTTTAAAATATAAAAAACTTATTTTTTTAATATCCAAAATATATTTATATAAATCTCTCAAACAAGAAAAAAAGTCCAACAAATTAATTTATGAAAAGCAACAAAATTGTTATACAAATATACCAAAATAAGGCTACTAATGATTCAATAAATAGTTCAAAGTTATATAAATAGTTCATAAAATGCCGTACAAAACAAGAATAAAAAGAATAGGTAATCAGTCAAGTTTGCTTTGTCTTCATCATCATCCTCTCGAACCTCCCCAGCTGTTTCACCATATGAAGGTGCTTGTGGAGCAAGATTTGTTGATTGGATCGTAGATAGGATGTGCACCAACATAGGGATTAGTTGAGTCTCGACAAATGAAGTCATCGCTTGACATCTTTCTAAACTCTAATATTTCTTGAATTAATCACAACTGACTTCCAATCTATATGTCTACCTATGTTAAAGGTGTAGAGTGGGAAGGACCCACAACCTTCGAGAATGAAGCATGCATAGTATTATTAATGTCAATGTGCAAGTTGTTACTTATGCCATGAACTTGTCCCTTCTTGTTGGGACCCGCCGCATCCAATGACACCTCTGGGACAACAATAAGATGAGTCGAAGAGTTTTCTCCATACTTTTCTGACATTGCGGTGTCATATGACTCCTAAGATTCAGTAGCAACAGGATAGCAAAGAATACAAAAAGTCATCCTATCCATGCAGTAGAGAAATCACTTGAATTCAAGAGTATCAAAATTAAAGGCTTTGTATTTATCACATTAATCAAAGCTAAGGTGCCAAAGAGATGTTAATAAAAGAATTAAATGTTGCAATGGAGCATCTAGGGCTAGCCATTAACAATAGACATTGATGGACCTCATTTGATAGTTACACAAGTCATTCACTCAAAGAACCCACGAACTAACTAATATCAAAAGTGAAAAGGACACTAATTGGAGAACCTTCTAAAATATAATATTTCTTGAATTAGAGCATGTTTGAGACGTACAGATTAAATATGTCTCCAACATACGTTAAATGTTAAAAATGTATGTTGCTTTTAAAAAGCAACGTGTTTGGGTGTTGATGAAGAAAACTGTTGATTGAAATAATGTGTACAACAATAGTTCTTAGAAAAAAGCTTAAATTTGAACATTATTCAAAAAAGTTATTTGGATTATTCCTAATAGTGAGATGTAAATACTATTTTATCATCAATCAAATAATTTTTTTAATCAATCTGATAATTTTTTAATCAATTTATACCTATTTTGATAATTTGATACATAAAAATAATTTTTTTTATTCCATCCAAATAAAACAAATTAGTTTAAAATCATTTTCAATAACAATAAACATAATTTTTTTTTATTATAATCAATTATAACAAAAATAAGAAAAATTTTTATATAATAATCGATTATTAAAATAATTAAATTTTTCCGCCCCTGAATGTCTCCCAATTCCCAAGGTCTCGAGTCTTGGCAAGTGCCTAGCAGCTCCTTAAAAATCATTGTACTAAATACTAATCACAACTGACACCAATCTATTACATGTAGTAACAGAAGCTGTGACCAACATGTAGCCAAATAAACTTTGTTTTTGCCCACAAGCATCAGAAGACGAATTGCTTCTCCTGAGCATAGCCCATTACTCCCTCACCAGCATTTCTGCAACAGAACAAATGCAATTAAGCAACTAAGTTCAAAAGGGAAGGATAACAAATATCATAACATGGCATCACCGCTGCTACATCAAACATCCGAACACCCCCAATGTTGCAATGCATGCTTTCAGATACACTCCAGAAAGGAGAAACTTTTGAAACTCATGACCTGAGGTTCCAGTGCCTGGCCCAATTGCCAGAAAGATCATCTGATGATTGCTCTACCATATCTGCGAGTTCCCAGAATCTAATGTTCAATATTCAGAAGCTTTAAGACTGTTAAACAGCATAACTAATTATATAAAACTCAGTAACCACTATTCTCAAATCTAGTTTAGAAATTATCAATACAACTCGTTAAGCAAACATACAATGATCCTCACAGATGAGAGATAAAAGGCACGAGAACCTTAGTTACAAACAAGAACATAAATTCATGAGCATCAATGCAAATAATGAATGGTGTCAGATTAGGCAGGACAAAGAATCAATGACATATATAAAATAAAAATTAGGAGAGGGGTGATTAAACTTTACTAGCTAAAAGGATAACATCTTTCCTGTCATCCTTAACAGAATTGCACATGTGAATATATCTGCATTTACGTCACCGTTACCACCTCAACCTTAAAACGCATAATGTGGGTTCAAAAGGAGTCCAGAATCAGATCAGATGTCTTCACGGGCGGAGCCAGAATTTTGATCTCAGGGAGGCCGAAACGAAAAATTAATTAAATATATGTTTTTAAATATTTAAATTAAAAAATATAATTATCGTATAATATAAACATAAAAATAAATTTAATTCAACTCATAATCAATATGACTTAAATTAAAAATATTTATAATAAACACAATTTAATATAAAATAATCTTAAATACATATTTTTAATTTTTAAACGTATTCGATATTATTTTATAAAATAAAAGTCATCTATTATCACATTTATAATAAATTTTTCAGGAAACCAATTTTTTTTTAATATAAACAATCATGTAATCTATTTCAATGAAAAAAATATATTTTATCTTATTACACAACTTTATTTTAATAATTTTAATAACTTCTAAAAACATACTTAATTCAGCATGTTATTATACAAAAAGAGTTAAAATAAGTTAAAATAATCTATCAATTAAAAAATAAATATTTATTATTTTATTAGAGGGACCAACAAAAACAATATAAGCATATATATATAAAAAAAATATTCAATTATTGAAAGCTGGGGACCATGACCAATAGATTTCTCCCCTCGTTCCGCCGCTGAATGTCTCCCAACTCCCAAGGTCTCTTGAGTCTTGGCAAGTGCCTAGCAGCTCCTTAAAAATCATTGTACTAAATACTAATCAACAACATAAAAGCAGTCACCAACTCGTGACTTAAAAATCTGAGAAATACAATAATAAAAGATAGCATTATACTTAGAAAGGTAAAATAAATAATTCTGAAAAACTGTTTCCTTCAACATAAGCCTGACCTTCAGTGTATCCTACAACCAAACTGATGACCCACCTACACTGTTAATTTAAGCATAACTGTAACATTTACAAGGCTGACGGTGAAGATAATAAAAGAAATTACATTTAGCACTTAGCAGAAAAAGAGGGAAGGAAATAAATGACAAAGGATTTGTCAAGAAGCCACTAGACTTGGAAACATATAAGATTAAGCTAGGGCCCAGAAATAACTTTTATACTTTATCTCATCCCCAAACATAAAAATCACTCAGACTTGAAACATAGATAAAGTTCCAAGGTCACAACTATCTTGCACTGCGAATGTACACAACTGCGTGTCAAAATGTCAATTATAAGACTACGATCACATAGATCAAATTCCAGATCACTAGGTCAACTAGGTTCTAATCCTATGTTGAATTAACACCCTACCTAAAAGCTTAAGCTATTAAAGAAGGGCTTGTGTGATGTGTCCTAGACAGCAGTACTTCATGGATGAACTTGATCATGTTATATCTCAAGTATTTGGAAATTTGATAGATTACAAACAAAAGAATGTGGATAAATTCAACGATTATGCCAAAGAAAAGAATTAATGAATTGGTATCAGGTATCAGATGAGAACGAGAAAGAGAGAAGGTTCTTTCTGTTTCAATATCTACTAGTTTGCAAGATATTTGAAAGCGTAGAATAATAGAATAACTTCATCCAGACTGATATTATCGGACATAGTCTCCCCACCAATGAATTCATTAAATAAAATTCATGAAATCAGCAACTGCTCTCGGAATCCATTAAATAAAATTCTAACACATACATGTCCTTGGATTTCATTATGCTGCATTTTGACTAAGACTTCATTTTCAACTTACAAGTACACAGACTATAAATTCAAGAATCACATTTTGACAATAAGAGTGTGTTTGGGAAAGATTTCTCATTCGGCTGTTTTTAGAAGATTAAATTATTTTGTGAAATAATTATTATGTTTGAATAAAAAGATTATTTTTTAAAAATTTTTTGTTGGTGGGTACACTAATTTCATTATTACCAAGTTTTTAGTGACACAAAATTACTCCACCTAGAGTCATTGTTTTTTAAAAAATCAAAATTCTTTCGATTATTTAGAAATTGTTGAGTTTCCGTTCTTTGCACTTTTGTTTTACCTCAACGTTAGCAAACTTTCCGTTCTTGTTGAAATTATGGTCAATTATTCATAGGTTGACATGTTGGGTGCAACATATCTAATAAACATATATAATTATTTATTTAATTAATATTCATTATTTATTTACATTATTTTTTTTTATTAATTTTTTGTTAAAAAATTAAATATTTTAACAAGTTTTAATGTTAAAAACTTGAAAATATAAATATTATTAATATAAACAAATAACTTTATACCATTTTTATTCTAATTTATTATGTAAAAGTGATTTTTTTTATGTAATTTTGCACCATCCAATTACAAATAAATTATTTTAAAATCATTTTTCAAAGCAAAGCAGCTTTGGGCCCTCACCCAAAACAAAAACAAATTTTTAATGGGCCGCCCGATTATAATCGATTATTACAATAATTAATTATACAAAAATCGATTATCAGCATAATTTTTTTTTCTAGCTTTCTCAAACACATTCTAAATATGACAAAGGTCAACAATCCAAAAGGAGTTTCATGAGAACAGAGCTTATGCTATAAATTCTTGCTTGCTAAAGCGAGGAAGACGCAATGTGAGGAAGAATCTCATCTTGGTGTCTCTCTCGACTCAAAGACATTGGGTGGCGATGGGTTTAGCTATTTGGGAAAATTTGCAGAACCTAGCTTGTGATAAACACCATAATTTCTGCAATCGGGGATAGACGTCGGGTTATGTGGTCTTTCTTATAATTCCTCTCAGAGATTTGATAATGCCTTTCTAGGAGTTAGACGCATTTATTGGGTGTGCTTTCAATTGAGTTAGACTAGGGATTAGTTAATTTCAATCAGAGGATTAGTATTCCAAGGGATTGTTTAATTAATGTTGGGAATTGATCATGAATCATTGAAATAGAACATGTTTTAAACCAATTTTTAGAAGTACATTTGAAAGAGTTCGTGAAGTCTGAACCCTAACACTTTCTTATTCTCTTGATTTCATCTCTTTAAATTGGGAGTGCTTGGCAATATAATCCTCGGGTTTGTCTTTGGTGTCACCATGCAGAAGAATGGAAACCACACCGGTTTTCTTGTAGTGTTACCATGCAAAAGAATAGAAACTGGAGATGAATTTGAGGGTTACGGTTCATTAGGTTTGGAGATGGATTTCTGAAATTTCAATGGAAATGAAAATTGCCCAGATATGATTTCATAAGTTTTGAGAAGTTTTAAAATTTTAATTTTAATTTTTTACCAAGTTTTGCGAGGAAATTCTCTTAATAACTTCTCCCCAAAAAATAATTAAACATACTTACATTCACGAGAGCATTTTTTCTCACTAATAGTAAGGGACTTTTGTTAGCGAGAAAAAATTTTCCTCGCAATTCCTTCACAATTCGACAATAATTTTTATTTTATATTTACTTTTAAAATTTAGTGAAGAATCAATTTTCTCTTGTTAATTCCTCGCTAATTAATAAGAGAATTGTGAAGAAAAATTTCATCCTTAAAATTCATGGTTAAATAGCAAATTTTTTGTAGTGTAGTAAAAGAGAATGCTATCAACAAAAATCAAATTTAAATCTCTTAAGCGAATTACTTCAATTCTTATTAGTTGAACCAACCTCATTAATTTTAAGTGAAGTATTTCAATCTATACCAGTGAACCAACCCCTTCTTTCCGTCGGCATTTAGAGCCCAACTGTATCAAATGATATATTAATTTCCTTTCTTTAAAAACCTTAATACACAATATTTTCTTTATAAAAATAGTTCCACCATTTTCAGTTTGTCATGTTCTATATATTCTTTTGAACGTGTCCTAGATTCTTTTAAGTAATAGACAGCTTTGCTACGCTTTCCATTTTGACTAGGCTCAGTCCATTAAGTCTACTTCGTTCTTATCTTTAAAAATGACACCTTAACAAGCTTTTGCTAATTCACACAATAAATCAGATCATGACCAAATTAAATCATTAGTCAACTATGTAATCAGTGAACTTAATTTCTACTTATTCCTCCTGTGGCAAACAGCTCATCAACCTTAAACCATGTCCCTTAACATTTAAAACCATATTCTTCTATGGTTCCCACAAGCCAGCCACACCTGGTTACCTTAATTTTCTGAAAATCAATTCCCTCACGCAAAGGCCAATTTAATTCAATTCCCGTCTCAGGTTATCAAAAGTTCCCATCACTCTGACTGTTGGTTCTATAAATTGGAGCAATTTGGAGCCAATTCTTTTCATGCAAATCCAAGAAAAACAAGTTTAAGAGTAACACATATACTATGGCCAAAACCACTACTACGTTGCTGGTTTTGATTCTCCTTGTTGTGGCAACTCTGAATGGTACCGAGTCTGCAGGGAGAGGTCTCCCGGGGAAGGATGATCATATTTATGAACCTGCAAAGTTTTTAATACTACCACCACCACTGCCATGGCTTATTTGTACTTATTATCCTTTGATCGGGTGGGTCTGTATCGACAAAAATAAATCCAAAGCCCCCGAAGTTTACAATGGTAGTCCTAAAGTTGAAAGCCAAGGCAATGCCGCCCCAACTATTCCATGATCAGAGATGGGGCCTGTGGGTTATATATATAGATATCACTGTGTGTGAAAGTGATATCAAAATAGCTAAATAAAATTTCATGGTTTGAACTGGCTGTCCCCTAGCTGCTTTGCTTGGGTATGTCAAGTCGTGGTTAGATATTATCTATTGTGTGCTATATATTTATATTGTGCTCTGTTATGGTTATGTGTTGCTTGAAATAAAGTTCCACAAGTGTTTCTTGTGAGATTGAGGGATTGAGTCTTGGAGCATCACAATATATAGCATCCATATCTTTTTTCTTTTACCTTCTTATTCATCTTCATGACGTCTTTCTTGTGTTATTGACTTTCTTTGTTGTTCTTAATACAATAATTAATACGCATTTATTAGTTATTGGGTCATCATTGTGAGTATTCTCTTCGCGACAATCTAATTACTCAATCACTGTGTGCTTGAAACTAATTTAGCCTATAAAACATTACTTTAAGACAAGATATCAGACAAAATCATGTACAATCTTTTTTTCATTTTAATTACACGTTAGTTATTAAATAAATATTTGTTTCTTCTTCTACAAACAAACGTGCTTTATTAGTGGTGCCTTCTTAAAGAAGCATAAGCTAATTTCCTATAGTCATTTGACCAAATATTAGAGAAATTAATGATGGATATGCATATAAGAGAATCTCACAAAACTCTCACTAAAAAAAGAATTGAGTGGTTAAAAAAGTATAAGCTTATAGCTAAAAATTTCTCAACTACTCATTTCTCTTTATAAAATGGTTTAATAAAATTTTCTTATGTGCATCTAACATTTTTGAGATTGAGATAAGGGCTTTTTCTAAAATGTTGCCATTGTTATATATAGATGCCCATTTGGTCAAACTTATAAACTTTTGCCGCTGGGTATGTAGCATGTACGGTTTTTTGCTCTACAATATTTGAATTTCTCATTTCAATTCAGTTGACTTCTTACCAATCTTGGAACCTTTGAACCAATACTGGTGGATCGATTGGTAGCTAACAAGATAAAGGATCGCGTACTATTTTATGGATGCATATTATATCTGCACACTTATTTGTGATCATGCTAATGAGGTTATTAGTTATGTAGTCATAGATAAACTAGACTCTAAATAATTTATATTCGCTTATGACTCTTAGCTTATAGTTTTGTTGGTGGGTATGATCATGTTTTGTGGTGATTATTACCAAGTTATGTTAGTAGACACAAAATTATTCAACCTAGAGTCATTGTCAAAATACTTTTAAAATAATCAAAATTCAATCAATAATGTCTAAGTGGGAGAATATTAGAAATTGTTGAGTTTGGGCTTCTATTGATTGACACTTTTGTTTTATCAAAATGTGTTAAATGGATAGCTTGGTATTTTTCTTGTGAATCCATATAATTATGTGATCCATATGGATTTTGGGAGTCATCATGTTTAATGTTTATTATTTATTGGGCTTGAGCCCAATAGTGAATATACTAGATTACGATGTAGGTCAGGTAACCTAAAACTCATGATGGATTGAAATTATCTTACTAATATATTATAAATAAGGTAAGATCCCTACTCTACTCTCTTAACATTGTTCTGATTTGCACAGAACTTTTACTCTATCGATAATGCATTTCTAATCATTTAGTTAATTTCAATCAGTGTAAGAGGATAGTATACCAAGGGATTGATATTAATTAATGGGGAATTAGAATAGAACATGTTTTAAACCAATTTTTAGTACATTTGAAAGAGTTCAAGTGAAGTCCTAACCCTAACACTTTCTTATTCTTGATTTCATCTCTTGTTAAATTGATTGATTTTACTTTGTTTAGTTTTATTTACTTTTTAATTATCTTTATGTTCCATATTTTGACTTAAATAGTGTTAATTTAACGATTTGTATATTCTCTTTCTTTTTTGCGATTCCGCATCAAAAATCACAAAATTGTTTCTTGGTAAAATTTCTACAAGAGGTACGTGTGTTATTAATTTATATTGGTATTCTAAATTCTTAGTATAAATCCTGTAAAATCTAACTAAGCTGGCTTGGAAGTTGAGTTGGAAACTGATTTAGGAGCTCAAAGAGTAATAGCCATGTCAGCCAACAATTGGACATAAAATTAGTTAGGGAAGAAAACCAGGTGGCTCATTTGAGAAGTAAGGAGTTGAGAAGGAGCTCAAGGCAGCAGGTAACTAACACCTGATGAAATATTTTGCATGGAGAATGAAGGGTTATAAGGGAGATTGAGAGAGAGAAGAAAGTGTTTGTTATGTGCAAAATCTTTTATGTATTCTCTCTCTAGTCTTCCTTCCTCTTCCTTTAGATTCTTCTCTTTCTTCTATATCCTGCACTAGCTAGTAGCTCTCCCTTCTGTTAGCCCTCTATTTTCCATTGTATTAAACCCAGATAAAATAATACAAGTGCAGTGAAGAATTATTCAATTAATTTTCTAGTGTTAATTGATATGTGCCTAACAGTGCTCCTCTTCTCTTTTGCTAAATGTGTTCTAGTGACGCCCTCAAGCTTTTATTTATAAGTTCAAACAAATAGTTTTGCACCTTTGACATGATCACATAAGTATCCTCATTTATCTCAACTTCACTTATCTCAACTAATTTTGTTAAAAGTATGGTGATTTGACTTTTTTTTATTACAGTCAAATGTTATCTAAGTTAACTTGCAAGTACCTCGACTAATCCACATTCTTAATTTGGTTAAAGGTAAGTTATCCACGTCAAGACAAGAGAATAATAAAGATAATCATTATTGTCTGGCCTCAAGAAATTGACATACTTAAAATTCAAACCTATAACCAAGTGTTTATTCATTAACAAACTTATTGTTCTAGTTTCTATATATTTTCATATTACTAATTAATAAAATACTGTTTAAATTATCTATTCTCTCAACTTGTCACGGGACAAAAATTCCGTTCAGTATTTTACTGTTGTTCTCTTTATTTATATATTATTGTTATTTAGGTTCATAAGAGGGTATCTAAAAGTAAGTCCAAAATCCGCATCACATTACAAACTCACAAAATAAATGAACAAAGGAACCAAAATTATAAGTCATAACGATGAAACAGAAAGGAGCAATCAGGCTACTATATGTCAAGGAAGAAAAACTCGATCAGCTTTGGATTCTTGTTGAAGAGGTTAACAAATTTTTTTTGGGTCAAAGAAGAGGTCAATAATTAAAGAGCTTTTTTTTTTTTTTGTCTGAATAATTAAGGAGCTGGAAAACATCATTTCATATGGCATTCGGGTCGAGCTTTGAGCTTTAGATTTTAGGTTGAGCACAATTCAAGACCTTCGGATACCCATGCCAATTTACATTTATGTCTTACTCACCCTTTTTCAAACCAGCCCCACCAAAAAAATAGTTTAAACGACCGAAGACAAATAAAAGGTGTTGACCCAAAAAGAAAGATGACAACAAGCACTCAAACTTAGGTCATCTATATTCTATTCCATCTTCTCAATAAAGTTAATTGATAATTCAATATGGCAATAAGTAAACTTGATTTCTATTTTCTAGACCAACCTAATTACGCTAATATCATAACTATTCTTGTTAAGATCTTAGGGAGCTCTAAATGTGTGTATCACTTTTTTTTAGACAATCTTTGGTTGTAGAATAAAATGGAAGGATGATATAATATAATAATGGGTTTTGTGGGCACACGTTAAGAGTTCAAAACTGCATTTATTACTTATTTTAATTACTTATAAAAGAAAGTACTTTTTAATTTTCTAAGACATTAAATACTTATACTTTTTATTTAATAATTGCATAAAGTGAACAAAATGTGGGATATATAAATATGCTTTTTTTTTGTGCTACAAAAGTTGAAGGTGAGAAGAGGTTGGGCAAACCACTAATCTCAAAGAAAATTTATAATGATTCAAATCGCTTACCAACTAGTGGTTTCTAAATTTGAACTCATGTAGTTGTCATTAGTGGAAAATCGATCAAGTGAGTCAAATTTTGTTAGTTAAATATGTATATTTTGTTTACAAAAAGCTCATGAATGAGAAATTAGTAAAATATATTCAATTATGTATAAAACTTTTTAAAAAGATCAAGTTAAGTTAAAAAAAGAAAAAAGCTTGTCAAATAATATGCTAAACTTTATATTTGAAAAATATGACTAACTCGTTTAAAGTAAAGCCTAGTTTAACCTATTTTGTTTCCATGCCTAATTCCAATCTATTTATTATGTGCCTTTACATCTAGTATTGGTCTATTGGGTAAATCTTATACAATAACTATTATAGTTCTACTGTATCTTTTAATTAATTTCTTCGGCAATAATTACAAACACTTTTTGAATTATGTATACAATAATCAAAATTCAATACTTAATCTTAACATTCAAAGAATACTCTTAAATAATCTTATTTTTCAGTTATTAAATTTCTTATTTTTAACCAAGTTCAATCATAGTCAAATTAATTAGTGAACATTTATATGTTAGAATGAAACAAAAATCAAAACAAAAATTATTATTTTTAACAAGTAGATTTGTTGATTGGTTAATTGATCACATTTTTTTTTATAATAGATTGGATTGATATTAGTCTAAATACAACAAAATAATTCAATTAAGTCTAATGTACCTATTCCATCTAATAAATGCAGACCATGCTTTTCACTTCAAATTACTGTTTGCTGCATATAGTGGTTATATTTGACCATATAAGGACATATCAAACCATTTTTTAATTAGAAGTGTGAGAAAAAGGGAGAGACTATCCTATTCTAATAAAATTAGGATACGTTACATGTCAAGCAAGAATTTACGTAATATTTACAGATTGTTCAGTAAAAGAGATTGCTATCAACAAAAATCAAATTTAAATCTTTTAAGTGAAGTTCTTCGATTCTTATTAGTTGATGTAAAGAAACACAAAGGAGAATGATTTGGTAGAATAATATTATGTATCCAATTGATTTACAAAAGCTTTACAGGAGAAATAAAAGGCAAATAAAGCTAATCTAAAAGGGAATATACAATAATGAAATCCTATCAATATCAATAAATAGAATCATATCCTAATAATAATAACAGATCGGATCATAATCCCGATTGATTTGTTTGGTGATTTGTTCTTTAACAACTGGGGTGTAAGGTGGATAACCCCATCTTGCTCTTTAGCCGTAGGAATTGATCTTTGCCCAAGGACTTTAGCAAATCAACAATTTGATTTGTAGTTTCCATTAATCAGGCCCAAATTTTTTCACGAACAACGTGACAATCGATCTCTATGTGTTTAGTGTGTTCGTGATATACCGCTTTGAGGCAATATGAAGCAGCGTTGTCACAAAACAAAGCAGATTGCTAGAAGGAGAAAAATTTGAGGCAATTTGATTGTTGTAAGACCCCCAAGACTTGAAAAAACAGAGTAGTTTGGGAGTTAAAAAATTCACATGCATTGTCAGTTTGCACTTTTTGAATATGTGTTTGAAAATGGCTTTCAACCATTTTAAAAAAATGAGGAATGATGGTATTGACTTCACTTTTGTGTTGTATGAGAAAAAACTCATGTACGTCTAGAAAAATCATCAAGCACAGTAAGAAAGAATTTTGCACCAGAGGAATGAGGTTTATTGGAGGGTCCCAAAACATCAAAATGAACTAATGCAAAACATTTAACAGTAAAAATGCTACTGAATGAAAATTTTAAAAGAGTCAGAATAGTAGAATTTAAAAATATGAGGTGCATTTTTTGATTGAATCGAGTAAGGAGATCAAGCCAGATGTCACGCGCACTGTTGATCCAGAGGATGGAATTTGCAATGGTCAAAATAGTAGAATGAACAAGCCAAGATTGAAACATACTATTGCAACGAACCCAATTAAAGAAATCAGGAGTATGTGGTTCAGGCTTAAAAATGGTGCCATCAATGAATCCAAGCTTGTGTTTTACTTCTAGTGCCATGGTGATGGCTCAGCTCCAAGTGGGGTAATTATCTCCATCACGTGAGGTTGGGAGGCTTAATGGCAGTCATGAAAGCTCAAAGGATGAAGGACCGATTTTAGGCTGATACCATGTAAAGAAACACAAAGGAGAATGATTTGGTAGAATAATGTTATGTATCCAATTGATTTACAGAAGCTGATTAAATAGAATTACAAAGGAGAAATAAAAGGCTAAAATAAAGCTAATCTAAAAAGGGAATATACAATAATGAAATCCTATCAATATCAATAAATAGAATCATATCCTAATAATAATAACAGAATTAAATCGGCAACAAATAAAGATAATCCTGATTGATTTGTTTGGTGATTTGTTGCTGATAACAGTTGAACCAACCTCATTAATTTTACGTGAAGTATTCTTTCAGTAGGCATTTAGAGCACAACAATATCAAATGATATATTAATTTCCTTTCTTTAACAACTTTAATACACAATATTTTCTTTATAAAAATAGTTCCATACCATTTTCAATTTTTCATGTTCTATATATTCTTTTGAGCGTGTCCTAGATGCTTTTAAGCAATAAACAGCTTTGCTACGCTTTCCAATTTGACTAGGCTCAGTCCATCAAGTCAACTTCGTTCTTATCTTTAAAAAATGATACCTTAACCTGATTTTGCTAATTCACACAGTGTTTAAGTAGAATTTTGGTCAATAGGTCAAAAGAAATTCCAACAAACAAATAATTATTTATCAAACGAATATGAGTTCAGAGTTATGTGGTAATCTCGTAGGTTTTGAAATTTAACTTGAAATAAACAACAGGAATTTGTAAAAGAAAAGTGTAGAAAAGCAAGTTTTAAAGAATTTAAAGAAAATAAAAAAACTGAAGCAGAAAATTAAAGAGCAGAAAGTTAAAGGAAAGCAGTAAAAGAAAGCATGTAAAAGTATAATGAAATGTAAATAAATTTAAAGAACAAGACTAAAAAAAATAAAGGAAATTAAAAGAACATTTGCATTAATTTAAATGACTGGAAATGAAAAGGGAAGGCATACTTGGATCAAAAATCTGTTAATCTGCTCGGGTGAGATTTTAAGATTATGTATAAGCAAATAACCTCCCTTTTTACATTGTGAATGCTGATATTTATAGACAAATTACAAAAATAACTGACATCCTAGGATTTTGACACGTACATGGCAGTTATGCCACTAAAACTTCCCTAATTTCCCGACAGAACTAACTTCTAACCATTTTAACATTCTTCATCGATTCAATCTCTTGGAAATGCAACCCTTCTGTCGGATTAAACTACTTGTCCGATATCAATATTTAATGACTGCATTGAGTCTTCCAACCATTCGGCGCTTCTGTCGGCTCAACACTTAGAAGATTCTTCCAACATCATCATCCAGCCGTCGAATAGCCCAATTGTTTATTTTCACTCCCAACAGATGTCCCCTAAAATTTTTCTTTCGACACTGACAGGAGGAAGATAAATTTTAATTCAATTTCGAATATAACTTTTTTTTTAAATCCAGTAAAATCCTTCCGTAAATATCTGGACAGTCACAGCTAAACTTATCATTGTAGACATTAAATAGCCATTCCTAATAAATAGGGATCATAATTACCCCTATTTTCACAGAAAATAGCTTTTCAAATTCACACGCCTTTTCACTGTTTATTGTCTTTAACCTTTCTTACTGTTCACCACCTTCAACCTCACTTCTGCATATTTTCTCTACAAATTTCTGCCTCCTTCCATGGCTTCCAACTCTCAATCTCCTAGCGCATCAACAGTAGATTTAGGAAATCATGTCTTTGTTCAAGACCCAACTCTGCAGAAATCTGAACTCTAGCACCTCTTAAAGGTAATTCTTCCTATTAACGATTCTTCCCTTTCTTTGGACCCTCCAGCTGCTTTCTTGGGCCCAGTTTTGCCCAAGGAGTTCATTACTGACGAAATACACTTCTTCTTTCCTTGTAAAAATTCTCAAGAAGCTATCTTGGCTTCCCTTCCTTCCATCCCTATCAGCTATTTCGGTAAGTCCGAAAGGCTTTTTAGAACTCCTCTTACCCATATTAATGGGTATCTTGAATAGCTTGATAGAGTTCAAGCTTCTAAAGAAAGTTTATGGAGGGAAATAGGTATCTTTGATTGTATCCAACTCTCTCGTTATCCTATAAAAATGGATTCTTGTATGTTGGGTGCTTCATTTTTCTTCTGGAACAAAACCACCAATTCCCCTATGGCATAATGGGTCCTACGCTTTTCGATGTAGCTGCCATAACTGGTCTTCGACTAGATGGGGAGATCATCACACCTATCCTTCAACCTTCAAATACTATTGATATCTACTCGAAAGCCCCAACTTCTTTTTCAGGCTTCATCAATTTCTTCCTTCCTGAAGCTGGTCCTGTAACCGACGAAGAACACGTAGCTTTCCTTCTTTTTTGGCTATCAGCTTATGTTGTAGGGTCTACGTTGGTCCAGGTATCAAAATCTTCTCTTCAGCTTGCTAACCTCCTTCATGAAGGTCGACAATTAGCCCTTAGTCAATTTCTCCTTGCCAAGCTCTATCTAAGCATAGGTGAAATTGTCCAAAGCATTAGATCTCAAGTGAAGAAAACCAATTCTGGTGGCCCAATGTGGCTACTCCAGCTTTGGTTAAATGCCATATTAGGAGACTATTTAGTCGACACTTCTCCCCCGACAATTTCTCTTGCTACTTATGGCATAAAGCTCTGCCATGTAAAACATGAGAAAATCCACAAACAAACTTAGAAAATTTCATGCACTTTTTCAGTATTTTTTATTCCATCTCCTTTAGTACTAAAGACATATATTTTGCTCCCTTTGCCAACCGTTCCCTTGGTCCAGAAAGGTTTACCTGACCAATTCTTTCCAATGACCCTTCTACTCAAGCCGACAATATTTCTATTTGGTCTAACTTTCTCTGTCGACAAATCCTAGTTGCTAGTTTTCCTGGTATGACAGACAAATCCTTAGAGTTATGTCTACCAAATATGGTAGCTCGACAGCTAGGATTTTGTCAGGCTATTCCAGCACCATTTTCTCATAAAACCAAGGACCATCTCATCAACGGCCATCTACAAAACATGTTGGACCTTGTTCGAGTGGCCTCAAGGAATGAGAGGCACAAACAACATTTCAAGATTTCTGCATTTACTCCTTATAGAGGAGTCTCCAAGGATTTTGTCGAATGGTGGACTAAATAATATAGTCCTTACCATGTCGATATTGAAATCGTCAAAGCCGCATCACTGAAACTTTGGTTCCTGTGCAGGGTCAGGATCCTTCGACAAAGATCAAAGGTAAGCATATTCAAGACATCAAAGCTTTTGAAAAATACTATAAAATCAAATGGGACTTCAGGTTTCCTAGCTTAATTGTTTGACACTGTGAGGAAATCGTGGCCAAACTGAAACAAGCACACAAGGAAAAATGCTCCACTAACTTTCTTTCAGTTTCCATAAAAAACCCTTTAGCACGGCTTGAATCTTTTCAAATTCATTTTTCCAAAACCAGTGCTTATTCCTTGTGTTCGTTTTGGTTTGGCCAACGAATTCTCAGGTAAACCTACAAGGGCTGGTAATTTTTCTATTTCAGATAGGATCTATTCTGCGAGTAATATCTTTCTTACAAGAACTCCAGAAGTCGAGTTTACTTATCAGTTTGCCTTGTCGTACGACTAATTTTCCAGGAATACCCAGGTCATCACTAAAATACCTGAAGGTATTTTTTTTCTCCTATATTCTAACATTTTGATTCTTTGTCCCATCTACTAAGTATATTTTCTTTCTTGTAGCACTCCCATTGAAAAGACTCTTGGAGTACAAGCAACCTCAAGAAGATGAGGAGGAGGAAGAAGAGGAAGCTATTTCTTCAAAAAAGAAGAAAAGCAAAAAGACTCAAAATCCTCCCATTCCCAAGGCTCCAAAGGCCAAATCGACTGCATCAATTTCTACAAAAAACTCCTCAAAACATGCTGCTGCTGCAAAGCCTCCAAAACCAAAAATCCTAAAGGTATACATACTTTTTGACCAAACCTCAAAACTTGGTTTCTAAATTTGCTCAAGTTAATTTGATGTCGAATACAGATTGGTGAATCTACCCCTATCACTTCTGCTGCACTTGTCGAGTCTTCAATCACATCTCCTGAACATCCTCTAAAGGTATGCCTTGTACTATTATATATTCTCCATCACTTAGTTAAATCTCACCTTGGCTTTACCTTTGCAGAAGAAAAAGAAGAAGACTCAATCTACAAGTTCCACTTTGAAGCCTACTGTCGAATTGGAGACAGAAACCATCTCTCTTTCATCCAAGATAATATTTTAATCGACATACTTCTTTCCCTCAAATCTCAACTCTTACCATTCATCCAATATCTGATCTTATCAAATTCAGGATCCAGAGGCTGAACAATCCGTTAATCATCCTCTAGAACCTATTGTCGAACCAGGAGTTGAAGAGCCAATTCGACAATCTCCCGAGATAATGTATCTTACCAAACTCAACTATTTTCAAAATGTTATTTATTCTGAAATCTCCTCTGTTTATCTCCAGGATTCAGCAAACTTGGCTATATCTAATAGCCCACAAAGGCTAGGAACCAAGAATCCTCCAGAATCCCAAACTTCTCTGGCCTTTGCAATACCTGTTGTTTCTTCACCACCTCAGACAGAAACCCAGACTGTCGAAGTCTTAGAAAAAACTTCAATCCCCCAGGCATTGAGAGTTCTTCTCATTTAGACAAAACCAATCCTGTCTAAATTCTCTCAGAAGAATTCGACATGGATACTCTCATGGCAGAATTCGCTCCAATTGATCCACCTCCATCTCCTCTAGCCAACTTAATTGTTTCTGTGCCAGAAGATACTGAAGACATGGAGGCAGATTTAGACAAATTGATAACAATGTTGTCGAGCGGCCACAGAAGTTCTCCTCAATCAGCTCGTTCTTCGACACAGCTTGGACAAGATTCTAGTAATTCTCATATCACTGGACTCTTAACCGAATTGAAGAATGTCTTCACCTATTCTTTCAAGCACTTGATTTCTAATCAACCCCTTCAAGAAAGAATGGTGGCAATTGTAATTGAACTTGAACCTCTTGCTCAACAATTACTAATAACCAGTTGAGCTCTTCCTATGACTATTAAATATTTTCTTCAAAGCTTAATAGCAAAAATGCCTGTTATTTGTCAAGTCATTCCTGCTTATACAAGAAAAGTTCAAGAAAAAACTAAAATTTTGAAGCAGTTAACCGACGTAAAGAATGAAAATGCAACTTTGAAGGAAAATCTGATAAAAGGAAAAACTAAAGAGGCAGAGCTCGACAAGGAAATTGAAGACTTGGAGAAGAAACTTGAAGCAGCCCGTCGTCGCAAACAAAAACTTCAAACAGCATTGCAATAAGGGGCCGCTAGGTAGCAAAGTATTGCTAATAATACCAAACAATGGGCTGTCGAAGCCAAAGCTGTGTTGGCAAAAATAAATTCCCTTGAAACGGAATATTAAACTGCCTGTTTCGACAAACAGTCTTTAGAAGATTCCTGGGGGGTTCTTCAAAAATTCTAAGTGTAACATTTCTTTCATTTTTAGCTAATTGTCGATTAATTCTTTTGTAAAGTTTTGGCAATATCAAGTTGTAACATCTGTCTAGCATTCTTATTTTGACAATGTAACTTGTAATCGCCAAACACATGAATAAATTTTTTTTTCATTTTTTGTCAATTTTTACTTCACACATTGTTGGTCTATATGGCTTCAGATATTTGCCATTAATCGACTTAATTCTTAAACCAGAATTAATTTCGACAAGCGCATAAGCATTTTCTGAAAACTTTTGAGTCACTTTAAATGGTCCTTCCCACTTTGGGGACCATTTTCCATATTCTTCACAATTTCTATCCATGGACAAAATTACCTTCCAAACTAAATCATTGACCTTAAAAGACTTGTATTTAATCCGACTATCATAAAATTTAGCAATTCTTTCTTTTTGTCGAATCAAATTTTCTAAAGCAATTAATCTTTCATCACTCAATTCATTTAATTCATCAAACATTAAGTCCCAGTAATGTTCAACTGGTAACTCATTTTGTTTTTGAATACGAACTGATTGAAGATTAATTTCGACGAGCAATACTGCATCATGACCATATACTAATTAGTATGGTGATGTGTCCGTTGCTTCTCTTGGTGAGTTTCTATATGCCCATAATACTTGATTAAGAGTATTATGCCAATTCCTAGGCTATCGACCAATATGCTTTTTAATCAGACTTATGATTATTTTATTCATGGCCTCTACTTGGCTATTTGCCTGGGCATAATATGGCATCGACGTAAGCATTTTAATTTTCCTTGAACTGACATATTCAACAACTTTCTTTCCAATGAATACTGATCCTTGGTCGGTTGTCAAAGTTTGCAGTATTCCAAACCGATAAACTATATTTTTTCAATAAAGTTAATCACATCTTGCTGGGTTACATCCTTCAAGGCTACAGCCTCAACCTATTTGGTGAAGTAATCAACTCCTACTAGAATATATTTGTGTCCCTTCGACGAGACAGGACGAATTTGGCCAATTAAATCCAAAGCCCACCCTCTGAAAGGCCAAGGTTTAACTATAGCATGTAATTCACTAGCTAGAATATTTTGTATATGGTCATGTCTTTGACATTCTTCACAAGACTTAGCAAACATTATACAATCCCTAACTAGTGTAGGCCAATAATACCTTTGACGTCGAATGACCCATTTCATTTTTTCACCTGCCTGATGAGTTCCACAAATTCCTTCGTGGACTTCTGCCAAGCCAATATAAGCCTCTGCTTCACTCAGGTAAACCTCTAAATTTCCATCGACAGACTTTCTATATAAGGCTCTCCCTAATACTACAAATTTCGACGCTTTGTACTTGAGCTTTCTATCCACATCTTGATTCGACTTTTTCAAATAACTTAGTATTAGTTGTCTCCAGTCATTAATTGTTGAAATTTCATTTTGTAGTATATCTCTTTCCTCTAATGGATATAAAAGTTCCCTTATTTTCATTAGATTTGTAAGAACCTTGGATGAAATTCTATACCTAGAGGCTACTTGTGCTAATTCATTAGCTTGTTCATTTAAACCTCTAGAAATGTGTTCAACAGTTACTTTGTTGAATAGCTTCATTAGCTTACTCGCCATAATATAATATTTTATTAGATTTTCACTAACATATTTATATTCTTGGGCAAGCTGTTTAACGACCAACTGTGAATCACCAAAGATATGCATACTATGTGCTTTCATTTCTACTAATTTTTCTAATCCGACAATTAAGGTTTCATATTCAACCTCATTGTTAGAATAGGTATACTTAAGTTCAAACATGAACTTAGTTGGAGTACCTTAAGGAGAAACAATTAAAATCCCCACTCTAATTCCATTTTGATGCCTTGAACCATCAAAATATAAACACCAAGGTTTTAAACCGACAACATTTATGTTATCCATATCCAAACAAAGGTGGTCGCAATTGTTTGGCCTTTCACTTTGCTCAAGAAGTCGACAAAATAATTGCTATTTTTCGATATGCCTTTCACTACTAATAACATATATTTTATTATATCAATTTTTGACATAACCAATACATTACAAGGCATCATATAAAATTTAAGTTTAGTACATGAGAAATACAATGCTAAACAAAGTTTCTCTATTACACTATATCTTCTCTCAACATCATTTAAAACTTGACTAAGATAATACACAGCTCTTTCGACGTTATTTTCATCTTCTTGAGCTAGCATACTTCCTATGGTTTCTTCTGATGTTGATATATACAACTTAAACGGTCGTCGTGGCACTAGAGGCATCATGACTGATGGATTTGTCAAATACTGCTTTATCTGGTCGAAGGCTTCTTGGTGGCAAGGTTCCCACACAAAATCTTGTTCAGCCTTCAACTTGATCAATGGAGCAAAAACTCTGGTTCTTCCCAACAAATTAAATATGAATATTCTCAGGAAATTAACTTTTCCTAAAAAAGATTATAATTCCTTTTTGTTTGTCGGTGGTGCGATCTCCAAAACTGCCTTGACTTTATTCTTGTCCACTTCAATACCTTTTTTATGGACTAAGAAACCCAAGAATTTAGCAACCAACACTCTAAAATCACATTTTTCTGGATTCATCTTAAGACTATGCTTCCTCATCTTGTCAAATGCCTGCTTCAAGTTTGTCAAATAGTTTTCCTTTGTTTTCGACTTGACAATGACATCATCGATATAAACTTCCATAAATTTCCCAATGACATCATGAAAAATTGTGTTAATTGCTCTCTGATAAATGGCCCCTGCATTCTTTAAACCGAAAAGTATGACTACCCATTCATATGTCCCAATGGCTCCTGGAAATCTGAAGGCAGTTTTCGACACGTCATCCTCGACTATAAAAATTTGATTATAACCTGCATGACCATCCATAAAACTTAACATTTCATGGCCAGATGTGACATCAACTAACATGTCCGCAATTAGCATAGGATACTCATCTTTAGGTGTGACAGTGTTCAAATTTCTAAAATCTACACATATTCTTAGCTTGCCATTTTTCTTGACTATAGGAACATTATTAGAAAGCCATTCGACATACTTGATTGTTCTAATGAATTTGGCTTTGAGCAATCTTTCGACTTCTTTTTTTATCTTTAAGATCACCTCAGGTGCAAATCTCCTGTTGGCTTGCTTGATAGGTCTGCATCCTTCTTTCAAAGGCAATCTGTGCTCGACAAGATCTCTACTCAATCTAGGCATTTCATCATAATCCCAGGCAAAATAATCTTTATATTCCACAATTAACTTGACAAGCTTTTCTTTGAAATCCTCTGGCAAAAATGAACTCACAAATATAGGCCTCCTGTCTGTTTCAGTGCCCAAGTTTATTTCTTCCAAATGATTTTCCACTTCCACATTTTGCTTTTCATCAAGCCCTTTTTTCAAACCCTAAAGGACCATCATCGATTATACAATCTGACAGCATACTTTCAGCAGTGTATACTGCTTTGTCGGCCAAATAGGTCGACAGTCTTTTTGATAGATCCTTAACGATCATAACTAGTGCCTGGTCGATCTCCTTCGGCCTTCTTCACCATTCGAATGCCAAACTGGTCCATCAAGCAAACTTCGAGTACCTTTTTGTTAATGACCCCATCACTAGCTAAGACTGGCTTGACATTTGGAGCATATATTTTAAAATCGACGTGAAGTTGTTGTAGATAACAAGGACTATCATCTGCCTCTATTATTTCTACTTGATCATCTCCATTCCAAAGAATAAGTTTTTGATGAACTGTCGATGGTATTACCCCGACAGCATGTATCCAGTTTCTCCCTAGCAAAAGATTGTAACTTGACTTCATTGGAATAACCATGAACAATGTCGGCCTTGCAATAGATCTAACTTGTACCTTCAGCATCACTACTTCGTCTGACGGGGAGGTTTTACCATTGAAATCAGTGACAATCATATTGGTCGACATTAAATCGGATTCACCTTTCCCAAGTTTCTTGAGCATCGCCCTTGGGATCAAATTAATAGCTGCCCCCTCCCCGTCTATCAAAACTCTATTAGTGGGCTTTCCTTCTAATAGAGCCTTGACGTGTAATGGTCGTAGATGAGCCTTCTGCTCTTTCATCGATTTCTCAAGTTGTGTTGTGTTATCAAACACTCTTACCATGTTGTCTTGAAAAAGAAGCCAGTGATCATCCAAGTCATCTAGATCTTCTTCATTTTCCCAGTGTATTCAATCTCGTGATATCCTTCAAATTCTATAGGCAACACTGAAATTAAATTTACACTCATTGACTTCAGTAATTCTTCCTCATCAAACAGCTCTTCATCACTTCTATATCTTCTAATCCTTAAATAATCTTCCGACTACAAGTTACTATCCATAGCTGTTAGAATATCTTCCAAATTGTCATCCAAGTTGATGTCCATGTCGAATTGCTCATCATCACCAAGGCCTAAAAGATCCTATGGGTCATTTAAGGCGTCAATAACTTCATTAGTCATTAAGTCCATATCTTGCCAATTAGGCTTTGCCATCTTTCTCTTTCTTTATTTATGTCAAGCACTTTCTTTCTCCACTCAACATCTTGATCAGGATCCTCTAGGACTTTCCTGATTTCTTCTTTTGACTTGACCATTTCCTTATCTTTCTCGACTGGTAAATTACTTTTTTCTTGCCTCTTCTTCTGCTACTATCAATTTAATTGACCATTTTCTCTTGGTTTTGTTTAGAATAGGCCTTTGGACTTGCTTACCCTTTTTTATCTCTTCCAACTTTTCTCGTTGAAGCTTATCATCCATGTCAAACTGACTAACTGCATTTGTTGTCGGCTCCTTTAGAAACGACCTCCCTGTATTTATGAATTCTTTTGTAACAATACTTTTCAACTTCCTACCATCTTCATTCTGATTCTAATTTGGTACTGGCTTATTTTCAACCACCAAGCAACCTGTTTCTGTGGGTTGTTCCTTAATCACTAATCCTTCAGTCATGTCCCTCCTCTTTTATGCTTGTCTTAATCTTTGCAATCTCCTTTTCTTACTTTTTGACATTGGAAGAGATTTTGATGGCCCTGCTCCATCCTGGCCAGTCATAATTTTACCTTGATCAATTCTACCATTTTTGTAATCTTTATTCCAAAATGGTCTATCTCTTTGAAATTGATTCTTCTTGACAGCCATGTTCTGTCAGAAATACATGTGACTTGCCATTACAGAATTTTTTACCCACCTGTCCATAGCAACATTGGCAGGGAGCACTCTAGTCTTAACTGGCCCGACACAACCTTTGCTTCCCACAGGCTCATGTGGTTCCACTAACCAACTATTCATGTTAGGCTTAGGTGTATAGACTGGCCTTGGCCTTGGAGCATAAAAAGACTTTTGTGGTCTCTAGGTTTTTTTGTCAAAAACCTTCTTCTTACCTTGTGGGATACTTAATTGTTCTTCAGCAGCTTTCTTTGCAGCAATCTCATCATAAACTGCATTACACCTTGGGCATAATCTTACCTTACCCCTTTCTTTCTTTCTCTCAAGAAATACTTCAAGAGATTCTTCTGATTTTGGATAGATATCAAGTGCATCCTTTGTGTCGACATCGAACCCTTGCAAATCCCTTATGTTGAGCATCCCAACATTCAAAGGAACTTGCTGATCAACACAAGATACTCCAGCCTAAAATGGATCTGAATCAACCTTCATATCAGCTTTAGGCTTGTCGGCAAACTTCAAACGCCCATCTAGTATTACTTTCTGGATTATGTCTCTGAAACGAACACATTCATTAGTAACATGATCGAAATTATTATGAAACTTACAATATTTTTGGTCTTTTATTTCATCAAATTTTAACAACCTATGACCTTCCGATAACTTAATCTGTTTATCTTTTAGTA
Source organism: Ormosia semicastrata (assembly GCA_029884595.1). Classification (NCBI taxonomy): domain Eukaryota; kingdom Viridiplantae; phylum Streptophyta; class Magnoliopsida; order Fabales; family Fabaceae; genus Ormosia; species Ormosia semicastrata. The sequence continues at coordinate 7,018,350 of JAQQTO010000036.1, read as the reverse complement.
GCAAATCAAAGATTTTGTCGGCTTTTGTTACGTCAAATGTATAAGTTTTTCTATTGACATAACTCAATTTTTCCTTATTTCTTGTAGGTTGTAGAGCTTGACAAACATAAAGGGGATCACTCTAAAGTTCAGCAATGTTAACTTCGAACTCATCATTGCTATCTTCAGTTTCATTGTCGGATTCGTCTAATCCGACAAATGCCACCTTCTCTCTTTTAAGAATTTTTTTTTTATTTTTAAATCTTCTTTACTTTCAGTTGCTCTATTTGCCTAACCTTCTCACTTAATTGGGCAAGATTAACTAAATATTGATCTACTAATTTCTTCTTTATATAATAATCTAAGTCTCCTACAGCTATCTTTACTATTTCGACCTTAGGTATAGGAGTAAAACATCTACTCCTCATTTGTTAAAACCTAGCAAGATAATCATCCACAGTTTCATTGTACATTCTTTTGATATTAAAGAGATCTGTAAGTCCCACCTTCAAATCTCCTCTAAAGAATTGATCATGAAAACTTCTTTCCAATTAAGCCCAGGAATGGACTGAGTTTGGTCTCAATGTCGATAACCAAGAAAAAGCATTTTTTGTAAGGGAACTTGGGAAGAATCTCATTTTAAGGCCTTCAGTAGTGGCTAACTCCCTCATTTCTATTATATACTGTGCAATATGTTCGACGGTCAATTCCCCACTCTCTCCTGCAAACTTAGAAAGTTTAGGAATTTTAATTCCTCTGGGCAACTCTACTTGTTGCACCTATTCAGGAAATGCTGAAACAAAATAAGGTTGGTTGGCATATTTAACATTAAACCCGAACCTATTCAGCATTTGTTCCACTACTTGATTTACATTTTGTTCAGCCACTTGGTGCCCCCTAAGATTCTGTCGAAATAATCTCATGGCTACATCATTTCTAACCATTTGATCCTTATTACCTCGACAAAGCATTTGGACATTACCATATTCCAAACGTGGCTGATCATTTTGCCTAGGTTGATCTAAGTTTTGTTGATTTTGCCCCACATTTGCCTGAGGTGTAACTATTTCTCTATTTACCCCAGGCTGGGTTCCTTGAGCATTTTCATTGGCCAATTCGCCTATTCCTAAGGCTTGGTTTAGCCTTGCCATTTGCTGAGCCAATGCGCTACAAGCATTATTTGTATTTTCCATGATTGGCATAATCACAGCACTCATTTACTGAGTAAACATATGCACCATTTCATGGTTGCTTTCATCCATTTGTTGTTGAAAGCTGGCCAAAGAATTCATAGTTGGCCCTGTTATACTTTGGGGATTATCTCTTGACATATTTAGGAAAAATGGTCCCAAATTCAATCTCTCCTGTCGAAAAAGAGTTGGATTGCTTGTACCTGCAACCCCTACGCCCTGGCCACTAAAACTTGCTAAGGCTAAACTTATCTGTGTTTGGCCTTGTGAAGCCACTGATTGACCGACAGTATTGGCCAAAGTGGAGCCAAGTCCCATTTGTGTCATCATAGGGGAAACATAATTGGGTGGCAACCCATATTAGGGCACAATCCTTGAATTTGAATTTATTATGCTTTAGTTACTTGGCTGACTCGGCGATGGCTGAGTCATTCCAGGAAACACCTGTTCTACTACTGGATTACTCTGGAGAGCACTTATTGTTATAGCATCATCCACCAGACCAGTACTAGCGACGATCGAGGGTGGTGCAGTAACGACTGTCGAAGGTATATCCAATGCCTGGCTACTTACATTACTCATGGTTTGCGTATTTTGAGAAGAGTAAATAAATCTTATACTTTTTAAATGCATAAAATCATTTCTTATGACACTACAAGTTACTCTGAACTCGTCCCGCCGGGCATGCCAATTTGTTTAAGTGGAATTTTAGTCAATAGGTCAAAAGAAATTCCAACAAACAAATAATTATTTATCAAACGAATATGGGTTCAGAGTTATGTGGTAATCTCGCAGGTTTTGAAATTTAACTTGAAATAAACAACAGGAATTTGTAAAAGAAAAGTGTAGAAAATCAAGTTTTAAAGAAAATAAAGAAACTGAAGCAGAAAATTAAAGCGCAAAAAGTTAAAGGAAAGCAGTAAAAGAAAGCATGTAAAAGTGCAATAAAACGTAAATAAATTTAAAGAACAAGACTAAAAAAAGGAAATTAAAAGAATATTTTCATTAATTTAAATGACTGGAAATGAAAAGGGAAGACATACTTGGATCAAAAATCCGTTAATCTATTCGGATAAGATTTTAGGATTATGCATCAGCAAATAACCTCCATTTTTACATTGTGTATACTGATATTTATAGACAAATTATAAAAATAATTGACATCCTAGGATTTTGACACGTACATGGCAGTTATGCCACTAAAACTTCGCTAATTTCCTAATAGAACCAACTTCTAACCATTTTAACATTTTTCGTCGGTTCAATCTCTTGGAAATGCAACCCTTAAGTCGGATTAAACTACTTGTCCGACATCAATATTTAATGACTACATTGAGTCTTCCAACCATTCGGCACTTCTGTCGGCTCAACACTTAGAAGATTCTTCCAACATCATCATCCAGCCGTCGAATAGCCAAATTGTTTATTTTCACTCCCAACACACAGTAAATAAGATCATGACCTAATTAATTCAGTAGCCAATTATGCAATCAGTGAACTTAATTTCTACTTATTCTTCCTGTAGCAAACAGTTCATCAACCTTAAACTACAGTAACATAAGGAAACCATGCCCCTTAACTTTGAAAATCATATTCTTCTATGGTTCCCATAAGCTACCCAGTTACCTTGACTTCCTGAAATCAATTTCCTCATGCAAAGGCCAATTTAATTCAATTCCCGACTCAGGTAAACAAAAGTTCCCATCACTCTGACTGCTGGTTCTATAAATTGGAGCAATTTGGAGCCAATTCTCTTCATGCAAAACCAAGAAAAACAAGTTAAAGAGTAACTCATATACTATGGCCAAAACCACTACTGCTTTGCTAGTTTTAATTCTCCTTGGTGTGGCAACTCTAAATGGTATTGAGTCTGCAGGGAGAGGTCTCCCGAGGAAGGTGGTGACGAGGGTGACGCATTACAAGTGACCTACTAGAAACCGGTGAAGTTGTGAAGTCATTGCAAAAGAGCCTACTGCCATAGGCGGTGGTGATGAAGGTAGAGTTAGCAATGGCTCTTTGTGTCGATGTCGAATACATCCTTGAGGAGATGCTGTTGTTTGCTTAGTGTTTGGATGTGAGAGAAAGAGAGGAGAGAAAAAGTTAGAAGGAAGGAAGTGAAAAGTTGAAAAAGAAAAAGTTGGATCAAATTCGGATCAACTTGATCCAAAGATGTTAGGATTGGGCATCCAAAATCCACAACTTTTAATTGGAGTGGATTGGATTAGCTTAGATATGATCCATACTCGCCAAATTGACATCCCTAGAATAAAAGCAATTAACTACAAAGAAAAACTATTGCTAACTCAACACAAAACCAACTGTGATCATTTTTATGAATCAAATCTCATGTTTGAAACTCATGATAAAAATTTAAATTTGAATTAAGATAAAAAATAAATTTGAATTTATTTAAAAATTAATTTTCATATTTGGAATTAATTAAAAATTGGATTAAATTGATTTAATTTTATTATTTTTTATTTTTATCCTTATAATATAATATCTTTCATTATAAAACTAGGTTATTAGGTATAATAGGTAAAATAAAAAAGTTTATAAAAGTAAAATAATCTATTTATTTAAAATTAAAATAAATCTTAACAAAACTACTTAATTCATTAAATTTGTCAATAATTGCTACAGATTTTTTTCCTGCTAAGTTTTTTTTTATCATTTTTGTCTTATTATGAATTATCTTTTTGTCCTCAACTTTTCTCTTTTAATATGCTGATCATTAGATTGAGGTATAGTGTTTTTGGTAAAAAAAAATCTCACTGTATAAATAATTTTTTTTAAAAAAATTGTTTGTACAATGTTATAACATATTTGACAAAATCAACTTCAATTTTTGCATGAAATTCAATGCATTATAAAAGCTTTTTAAAGCTAATTTTTAAAATGCTGAAGATTGAGTGTGTGTTTGGGAAAACTATAAAAATTTGATTATGCTCAGTAATCGATTATTGTATAAGAACTTTTTTGTTATAATCGATTCATTTTTATGTTTGGATACATTAGCTGAAAAATGATTTTAAACTAATCTGATTCATTTTGATGATATAAAAAAGAATCGCTTTTATGCATTAAGTGTGTGTTTGGAAAAACTGTAAAAACTTGATTATGCTCGGTAATCGATTATTGTATAAGTGTGTGTTTGGGAAATTGTGAAAACTTAATTATGCTCAGTAATCGATTATTATATAAAAGCTTTTTGTTATAATCGATTCACTTTATGTTTGGATACATTAGCTTAAAAGCGATTTTAAACTAATCTGATTCGTTTGGATGTTATAAAAAAGAATCACTTTTATGCATTAAATTATTAAAATAGATACAGAATAATTAAAAAAATTATTTGATTGAGGATAAAATATTATTTACATCTCAAAGTCTAAGGAATAATCTATAAACTAGAATCATATGCTTCAATATTCAACATTATAAAAATTAGCTTTAAAAAACTTTTATAATGTATTGAATTTCATGCAAAAGCTTAAGTTAATTTTGTCAAACATGTTATAACACTGTGCAAATAATTTTTTTTAAAAAAAAAACTTTTTGCACAGTGAAAAAAGTTGATCCAAACACTCTCTAAAAGCTTTTTGTTATAATCGATTATAATCGATTCATTTTTATATTTGGATATATTGGCTGAAAAACGATTTTAAGTTAATCTGATTCATTTAGATGGTATAAAAAAGAATCGCTTTTATGCATTAAATTACTAAAATAGGTATAAAATGGTTTAAAAAATTATTTGATTGAGGACAAAATGGTATTTACATCTCAAAGTGTAAGAAAAAATCTATAAGTTAGAATCATAAGCTTCAGAGGGTATTTGGTAAAACTTTTTTCACTGTGCAAACAATTTTTTTGAAAAAAAGTTGTTTGCATAGTATTATAACATGTTTGGCAAAATTAACTTCAGTTATTACACGAAATTCAATGTATTATAAAAGCTTTTTAAAGCTAATTTTCATAATGCTGAAGATTGAGTGCGTGTTTGGAAAAATTATGAAAATTTGATTATACTCAGTAATCGATTATTGTATAAAATCTTTTTGTTATAATTGATTATAATCGATTCATTTTTATATTCAGATACATTAGTTAAAAAGCGATTTGAAGCAAATCTGATTCGTTTGCATGGTATAAAAATTATTTTATGCATTAAATTACTAAAATATATATAGAATGATTAAAAAAATTACTTGATTAAGGACAAAATGATATTTACATATCAAAGTATAAGGAATAATTTATAAACTAAAATCATAAGCTGCAAATGGTGTTTGGTAAAACTTTTTTCACTATGCAAACAGCTTTTTAAAAAAAAAGTTGTTTGCACGAAATTCAATACATTATAAAAGGTTTTTTAAGGTAATTTTCATAATGCTGAAGATCATTGAGTGTGTGTTTAAAAAAACTGTGAAAACTTGATTATGCTCAGTAATCGATTATTGTATAAAAGTTTTTTGTTATAATTGATTATAATCGATTCATTTTTATGTTTGGATACATTAGTTGAAAAGCGATTTTAAGCTAATCTGATTTGTTTGAATTATATAAAAAAGAATCACTTTTATGCATTAAATTACTAAAATAAATATAAAATGATTAAAAAAATATTTGATTGAGGACAAAATAGTATTTACATATTAAAGTGTAAAGAATAATCTATAGACTAGAATCATAAGCTTCAGAGCACTACAAGAATTGTGTAAATTAGCTAGCAAAATTAACTATGAAAAATTTTGGTAGCTAATCCGTAACTAATTAGCTAGGGATTAGTTACAGATTAAATTTTCGTAACTAAATTTCGAATACAAAAATTTAAAAATTCTATAAAAAAAATAGCTACAGATTAGCTACGGTTTAACAACAAAAAATTTTTATAACTAATCCATAGCAAATTAGTTACAGATTAGCTAAGAAATAAAATTCCCTAACTAAATTTCAGATCACAAAGAAATTTTTTTTATCAAGCAAATAGTTATAAAATAGCTATAATTTAACTATGAAATTTAACTATAAAAATTTATTTTACAACTAATCCATAGCTAATTAACTACAGATTAACTACCAAATTTTTTTGTAACTAAATTTCAATTGCATATAAAGAAATTTGACCAAATTAATTCTCTTTAATCTTGTCTGCGCGCCATTCCCTCCTCCATCCTTCCCTCCCTCTCATTCTTTCTCTCTCTCTCCCTCATTCACTCGCTCATCTCTTTTTCTCGGTCACTCGTCTCTCTCGCTCTCGCTCGTCTCTCTCGCTGGATTTGGTCTGTTCTGACCATCTTCTTTCTTTTCTGTTTCTTTGATTCTCACTCACTTTCTCTTTTGTTTTTGTGTTTCTGGAAAATAGAGGAATAGGGCAAGACAAAGAAAAGAAAGGGAAGAAAGAGGGAGAGATAAAGCTTGAAGAATCAAAAAGAACAAAGGAAAACCATGAGGCAGGAGGTTCTTTGCTAACTTTTAGCTCATCTTTTCTTATTGATAGTAATAAAGACATGCATTCTAATTCATAGTGAAGTCAATTTTCATCTCTGTAGGAATCCTGCTCCTTCTGCTCAAATCTTCACTCATAACAACCTCAAACATCCAGAATCAGGCATGGTCCCCCCCTCCCTTTTTATTTTTCATTGTCATTTTTGCTATTGTTTTTGGTTTTGAAGAGGGTTTGGTTTAGGGGCTGGGGAGAAAAATGAACAAGTGAAGAAGAGTAATAAGGAATCAGTGTTGTGTTGTGTTAGGCAGGGCATTGTTGTGTAAATTAGGAAACGGAGAGGAGCACTCCAGTGACGAAGCCATACACTTCAACTGCAGATCTGCTTACTTGGTCTGAAACTCCACCCTCTAATTTCCCAACTCCTCCTTCCTCCGCTTCTCGCTCCGCCCATCGTTCTCACCAGGTATACATACCACATCCCCCCTTTTTATTTATTCTTTCTTTAATTTTCAACTCTTTTTTTGGTTGTTTGTGTAATTGAATAATTAGTTTTTTTTCCTTGTATTGGGGTATGCGATGGAATTTTAGCCATCAGATGGGATCAGCAACGTGGTGTTTCGGGGTCAAGTCACCGATGAAGAGGTTAAGAGCTTAAACAAACGGTGAGATCTACTCTGCTCCTCTCCTTACTTTCTGCAAATTAAAGTTTCTGATATTCTTTTATTATTATTATTATTATTATTATTATTATTAACAAGCAGCATGATTAGTGGAGCTGGTGCGCCATTTTTTCTATCCTTGAAAGTAAAACCATTTGCTTTACTCTTTGAAATTTATAATTATCGAAGGAGCTGGTTCCGAAATTGCTTTTTTCAAAATACTTCTCACAATATGTGTGCTTTTCCGATTGTTTCAAACGTTGTTTTGTGTCATTCATTAAAAAAAAAGGTTGTTTGTGTCATTCCATGGATTTGTAATCAAATATTGTTCGAGGGTGTTTGGTAAAACTGTTTTTACTGTGCAAACAATTTTTTTTTAAAAAAAATTATTTACACAATGTTATAACATCTTTGACAAAATTAACTTCAATTTTTGCATAAAATTCAATGTATTATATAAAATTTTTTAAAGCTAATTTTCATAATGCTGAAGATTAATAGTGTGTTTGGTAAAACTTTTTTCATTGTGCAAATAGCTTTTTTTTGAAAAAAAAAACTGTTTGCATAGTATTATAACATGTTTGGCAAAATAAACTTTAATTTTTGTATGAAATTCAATGCATTATAAAATCTTTTTAAAGTTAATTTTTATAATGCTGAATATTGAGTGTGTGTTTAAAAAAATTATAAAAACTTGATTAAGCTCAATAATTGATTATTGTATAAATTTTTTTATTATAATCGATTATAATCGATTTATTTTTATATTTGAATACATTAATTTAAAAGCGATTTTAAGTTAATTTAATTTGTTTAGATGATATAAAAAATTATTTTTATGTATTAAATTACTAAAATAAATATAAAATGATTAAAAAAATTATTTAATTAAAGACAAAATAATATTTATATATCAAAATATAAAAAATAATTTATAAATTAAAATCATAAGTTTTAATCTTCAACATTATAATCATATTTATCTTCGCAGCATAAATTCTTTTTCTTTTGTTTTTTTTTCTAATTTCCTCTAATGTCCTTTACTTTTCTTTAATGATCATATTGTAGAAGTCCGAAGAACAGTTGGCTTGGCTTAACGTAACTGGTCAGTGCTTTATTGAGGAGTTATAGAAATATATTATCTATGACATTATTTTTAATACACTTTTTGTATTGAATTATGTTACATATTAAAATAATATTTAAATTTAATTAATGTATAATTAAGTTTAAATGATGTATAATTAAATTTGAGTATTATTTTAATGTAAGATATAACACAATAAAAATAATGTATTAAAATAAATGTAATAAAAAAGTGTACTCCTACCTTTGGTTATGCTTTATTATATATCCAAAGTTGTTACAAAGACTGATAACAGAAGATGAGAACCATACTTTAAATAAACAACTGATCCAAGAATAATGCATAAAGTAAGATAATAAGATATTAAGATAAGATTGAGTCTCCTACGTTAACACCCCTCTCAAATCGGACGCCACCATGCAAAGTCTGAGTTTGGTACGCAAGTCTTGGAAGATTGGCTGAGGTAATGGCTTTGTAAATAGAAAAATATTCATTTTACATCTTTTTTTTATATTAGATGTGAATGATTCTGATTAGATGAGAGAAAAATATTAACATGTGAATATTATAATCAATGATAAATGATATGATGTAAAAAATAAAAAAAAAATTAATATAAAAAAATCAAGATTATTGTAAATTAATGGGCTTTTTTATCTAACTGTTACTGTTGGTAAAATTATTTATCAAATTGTCATTTTTTTAACTATTTATTAAATTACCATTTTTTTAAACTATTTACCAAATTATCACTCTTTTGAAATTATATACCAAACTATCACTTTTTTATCCTACGTGATTTTTTTTATTATTATCTGACTAACTAGGATGCGCCAACTGAGATAGTGCATCCACGTGGGTTGCGCCAATAAGCTAGGCGCAACCCACGTGGATGCACCATCCCATTTGGTGCATCCTGGTTGACCTTTGCAAGTAAAACTCCAACAAGGGTTACGTAACCCTTTATTTAGTAAAAATTTAAAAAAAATACTAAAAAATTTGAATTTACATTTTTGTAAATTATTTAAATTACTTAATAAATTTTTGTAAGCATTTATTAATGAGTCCATACCAATTACAGAATTAAAATATAAAATATAAAATTAAAAAATTGACAAATTTAATATGTTGGTAATATTTAATATTGTTTTAGTTATTATGAGGATTGATTATGCTTCTTTTTTGTTATTTTTTAAAAATTTATTGTTTCAATTTATTTTTCATTTTAAAAAACAAATGAGGTATTAATTATTTTCTTTTAATTTTTTCTTTATTTATGATTTTTAATATTTTAAAAATAATCTAATGAAATGTAAGTACATGGTAAAAAGAAATAAATGGTATATCCTTTAGAAGAGGCGTGTCACTTATAGGTTGTATTTGGTTAATATATTCCTTAAAACAAACTTCAATGACTTTCTTTTTATTATTAGTCAAATCATAAGGAAAGTAAGTATTGATGATATGGGTATTAAATGTTTAGTAAACAATCTTGGATTAATAACACTCATTTATTTTTTATTATTGGTCATATCAATTGAATTATTCTTATATTAATTCAAATAAATAAATGAAATATTTAATATATTAAAAATTGTAGTTTTTTAAGTAATTGAGAGAATTTATCCATTAAATAAAATTGTTAATGAAAAGTATTTACTATTTAAGAAGTATTGATATTTTAAAATAATAGTTATATTAATATTCAATACGTATGGTATCAGATATTTGTTAGATATTTTCAAATACTTATAGTTTATATCTTCAAATTAGTATTTTAACTAAATATCGTAGAAAAAAACATTATGCTTGTAATTTATAGGCCTTTTTTTTCGTATGTTACTAGACGTTTATGTTAGTAAAAAAATAACATTATTTGAAACCTTTATTTAGTGAGTAGGATTCGGATCCCAATAATTTCCCTCTCAATTTTTTAGTAATTCGAATTAATGAAAATTTTGATAGAGTTTTCCCTAAATGTTGGACCTTCCCAAAAGCACAGGATCTTGTTTAATACAATCAGTTACCAAGATCTTTAATAAAAACTAAAACTGAGCGGAAAACATATATAATCTAAATCTAATCTAATAAGGGTACTAAACTCACAAGAAGATATTATCAATAGTCTTTTATACAAAATTACTAAATATAATTACATATCAATGTCAATGAGATGGGCCCGCATCAGAATGCGGTGACCTGTGAGATGGTTCGGAAGAGGGACTTGGTATGTGATGGGTATGGTGGGTAACCTGGTGGTGGGTAAGGATATGGTGGGTAACCATGTGGTGGGTAAGGATACGAGGGGTAACCCGGTGGCGGGTATGGATACGGTGTGTACAAGTATGGTGGGAATGGTGGGTAATATGCAGGTGGTGGCTGAGTGGGGCGTATGTAGCAGTGGTAGGAGGCTGAATCGTATGCTGGCTGGTAGAGCTGGAGTCCTCGGAATGTTGAAGTCGTGTCCGAGTGTTCGCTAATCCTCTCCTCCGTCTACGCCACGTTCCCTGTTAACTAGACTCCTCGGGCGGCCCTGAAATGTCATCTGCTGCTGGAGCTGGACGCAGCTGTTCCATCATAATGTGGTCATGCTCCCGCAATGAGTGTAGGATCTGTGTAGCAGCCTCTCGAGCGACAGTGTCAGTAGTTGAACTGAGCAAATACTCTGTAATGTTTGCCTAATAAACAGATATAAATTTATGTCATTATACTGAATACAAAATATATATAATCACTAATAAATTGGTAAAGAGCGTACCGCATTCCTAATAGATGCGCCAGTGGGAGCAATCCAACGCCTGGTAATTGTTTTATACCAATGCATGTACTCAAAACGTGAACTGAGGGGTGCGACCAATGGGATTCCCCTAACAAGCTTCTCCCTACGACTATTCTAGGTGGCTATATAAACAGCATGTGTCGATAGCCAATCCTCATCATGCCTACTTGCCAATGTAACTGAGTGCAATCTGTCTGGCTGGAGCAGTCTCCGTGGAATGGGCTAGTCAAGACCAAACTGGCGCATGATGCAGTCTGGCTGGTGCCACTCAACAATGTGAAAACATATGAGAGGGACCACTGCTAGTGCTATGTCCCTACTAGCCACACAAAAAGGTGGCAATGTTGCCACCTACTCATCCATGTAGGCATGTGACTGCAGCGCCGTCAATGGGAAGACCCGATATCACTCCGATATCCTCCAGCGTAATGGTGCACTTCCCGGTAGGCATATGAAATGTATGCGTCTCTGGGCGCCATTTCTCAACCAACGCAGAGATCAGGGAGTGATCAATGCTGTAATAGCCCATATGGGCAACTCCCAAGAAGCCAGCCTGCTGTAGATACGAAAGAATCGGAGCAGGGGGATCCATATGTTTTGCCTTCTGAGCACGTCTAACACGTAGGTGCCAGTCCTCATGTCCCTGCCATACATGCTGGGAAACATAGTACTCCTACAACTCCAAAATCGAGCCGTCCTCTGGTCCGAGGTTTACACGGAATGCCATCTGTCACCTGTATGCCAAATAATAACAACAATTAGTGTTGCAATATGATTACTATAATAAAATATAATATGACCATATGATAACTTTACTAAAATATAATGACAAAGGAATGAAGTTAACACTGAGAATCAACTAACATATAGGGAAATAGTATTCGAATACAACATTATAGATTAGTGATACAAAATAAGACAACTCCAAAGTACACATTATTACTAATATAAGATTTTGAAAATGAAAATAAGTCTTAGATCAACTAGATGGCCCCAGTTGATGGCCCCACTCCATCATCCCTCAAGGAACTCGATCCACCGACACGACAAGTGCGAGAATTATGTCCAGGTTGATGGCATCTTGTACACGTCTGTCCTGGCCCTGCTTCACACCAATCCATCTCATTCCTGAGTTGGGTTGATTTTGGTCGACCTTTAGATCTAAGCAATGCACGTGGTGGCACCAAAGTGGTGTCAGGAGCTGCAGGCAACCATGGTTCAGCCCGGACCGGTTCAAAATCAAACTCATAGGCTCTGTAAATGCTTTCCATCCTGTAAACCCTATGAACAAATCAGAATGGGTCAACTGTCACTAAAGCACACGCAGCAATCGCATGTGAGCATGGATAATGCAATACTTGAAACACCCCACAGTCACATCGCCTTTCTTCCAGGTTCAAAGTATAAGAAATTTTACCCTGTTGTGTTACAGGGTTAAAAGCCTCTTCAACCATGAACCTTGTGTTCTCTCTATTGTACCGACGAATTTGGTGTGAGCTGGCCTTTGCCAGATTGACTCTCCAGTGCTTCAATAAGTCGTCACTCCATTCTTGGTTAAATGTCATCAATTTCGAATTTGCCTCGTCTTTTCGGTTGACAAAGTATTCTACTAACTTCGTATATGTCAATTGAACCAATACAGTTATAGGTAGATTTCTGCTATCTTTCAACACTCCGTTAATGCACTCTGACAAATTAGTAGTCATATGACCGAATCTGCAGCCACCATCATATGTCAAACTCCATTTTTCTTTTGGAATTCCGTTAATCCAATTTGCCATCTCCGTTGTAACTTTAAGCTTCTCTATCCTAGCATCAAACTTTATTGCGATTAGTTCATACCTTGATACAACAAATGAATTGGGTTAGTATTAGAACCTAACTATTATTATCGACAAAATTATAATACAAATAGAAAATGTAAAGCACCTGTGTTAATCAAAAATCTTTTCAACTCCTTGTTCTGAAATTTGGAGTTAAAATTGGAACCAATATACCATATGCAGAAGACATGATATGCATTGGGAGGCTGCCATCCAAGATTTTCATTTGCCACTGATTGTAAGATGCCTCGATGTAGATCAGAGATCAAACACAAGTCCTCTTGTTGGGTGACATGCAATCTCAGGTGGGCTAAGAACTAACTCCAAACATCCTTGGTCTCTCCCTCCACAACGGCAAATGTAATAGGCAGAGGTTTTCTATCTCCATCTTGAGTTGTTGCAATCAACAACTTATGACGGTACTTGCCATACAAATGAGTGGAGTCAATCTGAATAATGGGCTTACAATATCGAAAGCCAGCCACACATGGTCTAAATGTCCAGAATAATCGACAAAAGACTCTTTTTGAACGATCAAGTCGGTTATTCACAAAACATTACTCGTCTTGCAACTCCACCACTGTGCCTTCCATGTCTCTCTTCATGGCTGCTAGCCATCTGGGCAACACCTCGTAAGATTTGTCCCAATCCCCAAACACATTCACAATAGCCAGTTGTTTTGCCTTCCAAGCTTTTCGATATGAAACTTGGTAACCAAATTGGCTTCGAATCCGTTCAACAATTAAGGATACGGGTGCATCGAGTTTTGTCCTAACTAACTCCAAAATGCAAAAGCATATCAAACGAGAGTCCAACTTCCGGTGATCTAATGACATAGATGGGTTTACGCAGAGTCCATTATATTTTGTAATCTGCCACGTATTCGACCTTTTGCTTTGTATGGCTCTAAGTCTCCAATTACAACCTTCGTCAAAACTAGGGCACTTGGCAGGCAGTCTTTGTGAATCAGAGTCTTCAATCTTGTACTCTTGATGCCTGTGAATAGAATATTGTTTGAGGGCTAACTTCACAGAATCTTTTAATGGAAATTGCAAGCCAACATAGAATTCATCATTCATGCTCCAAGTCCCACGACTGTCTAATTCAGGCAAGTTATCAGGATTACTCAATGCATCCCAGTTGATTTGAGAAAACTGAGGGCATGGTGGCACAAACACGGATTCAGGTCCTCGAGGCATAAATATGGATTGAGGAGCAACCGCCAATGGAACTTGTAAATTTTCTTCGGCATCAAAGTTTTCTACCTCTATGTCGGTGTCTGAATCGTCGCCCTCAGCTACATGTTCTTCGTCTTCACTTAACTCCCATACTGCATCTCTGATAAGTGGGTTATCAGCTTCAACCATTGCACCACCAATAACGATCATATTGCATGACTCAACTTGATTAGAAGGACTAACTTGAGCTTCGATTTCACCAGGAACTTCAACATGCTCTTCTTGCCCACTTGTTTCTACCTCCACATACAACTCCATCGACGCCATGTTCGGAGTTTGACAGAAGAAATCTATCATATACTTTACATCATCATCGTCTTCTGTTGGAAAGCCTACCCATCTCCACGGATTAAAGCATTGCAGACACCGATAGACAACCTTTGACACATGTTGGTTTGCTTGGAGCCTCAACTTTGAATGGATCTTATTTTTCAACCCATCCAAAGTCATATTGGCTGTGATCACAATAGGCCTAGGAGGAGGACCTTGATACATGACACCCTCTTCACCATCATACATTCTCCTATTGAAGTAAATGTGCACATTCAGCGATTTTGTCATGTTAACTCCAATTCTGAACAATAACAATTCAACACATATTTATTTAATATATTAAAAATCAATTACAATATTAATTAGATATATAATAATGTATAAATATATTTATTCAATATAATAATGTATAACAATATATTCCATATATTTATTCAATCTATTAAAAATCAATTATAATATTCAATATAGTTATTTATGTACAAGTACTAATTTAAATCATGTCAAGTACTTAAGAAAAAAAAATATATCCTATCCGATTACCTACAAAATAATAATGATCCATATAATTCGACTACATATCATATAACTCCATTATTCACTAGCCAATAAAAATGTTAATGTATAATAACATTAATTTACAATTAACACTAACATAAAAAAAAATCAATCAACAGATAAAAATATTTAAATATTGAAAGAGATACTTACAGTGTTAAGGAATACGATCTAAATTTGATCACAACTAATGATCCAGACACCATTTCTTCTTAGAATTGAGTTCGTTGAGAGAGTTCAGAGCGTTTAGAGAGAAGAAATTTGTAGAGAGATAGTGAGAATTTAGAAATAGTTTGAGTGTCACGGATGGGGGAGGGGGGAGGTTATATATAGTCTGGTTGAGTCAACAAGGGTGGCGCAGGTGACCTGGTTACGCCATCCTTGTTGGAGTTTTACTTGCAAAGGCCAACCAGGATGCGCCAAATGGGATGGCGCATCCACGTGGGTTGCGCCTAGCTTGTTGGCGCAACCCACATGGATGCGTCATCCCAGTTGGCGCATCCTGATTGGCCAGATAATAATAAAAAATGTCACATAGGACAAAAGGGTGGCAGTTTGGTATATAATTTTAAAAGAGTGGTAATTTGGTAAATAGTTTAAAAAAATGATAATTTGGTAAATAGTTAAAAAATGACAATTTGATAAATAGTTTTACCAACAGTGGCAGTTAGGTAAAAAAGCCAAATTAATGTCTGTAAGTTGGCTGCATGATGAAACATAGCAAGTCACAAGAGTACCTTGAGCTACCTTCTTCCTGACAAAATGGTAATCTAATTGGATGCGTTTAGTGCGAGCATGAAACACCGGGTTGAACATCATGTGTATTGCACTAAGGTTGTCACATAACAGAGATGGTGGAGAAGAGAGGTGAACACCAATGTCTCGAAGCAAGTAACATAACAAAGTAAGCCCAGCTATGGCAGATGCCATAGCACGGTACTCTCTGCTTCAGTGCTTGAACGACAAATAATGGGTTGCTTTTTGGCACACTAAGAGATGCAAGTGCTACCTAGAAAGGTATAATACCCCCTGGTAGAGCGGTGGGTCAGTGGAAAACTTGCCCAGTCGGCATCAACAAAGTGTACAAATCAATGGAGGAAGAGGAATGAATGCATATGCCAAGCTTTGTGGTGCCTTTAACATAACGGAGGACTCGCTTCAGCATTCAAAAATGATCTGTGGTGGGCGAGTGCATGAATTGACAGAGATAGTTCACTGAGTAAGCAAGTTCTGGGGAGTGAAAGTGAGTATTGTAGTACACCAGCTATGCTGTGATATAGTTGTGGATCTGAGAAAGCTTCACTGCTATGATCACTTCATTTGGTAGCAAGGGGAGTAGCAATACTGTTGCATTCAAGCATGTGAGCTCTTTTGAGAATGTCATCAACATACTTGGATTGGTTGAGAAATAAGCCATACTCAGTGTGTTGTACTTCAACTCCCAAGAAGTAATGCAAATTACCAAGGCCCTTGATGGCAAAATCTTGGCTAAGTCTGCACACAAACTGAGAAAGTGCAAATGCATTATTCCCTGTTAATATGATATCATCGACATAGAGGAGTAAAAGCATGATTTTGCCATCTTGCTTATACACAAATAATGAGGGGTCTGCAGTACTGCTTATGAAATCAAAATGGACCAAATATGAGCTTAAGCGATTGAACCATGTACGCGGGGCTTGCTGTAAGCCATACAAAGCTTTGTTCAAGCGCCAAACGTGATCAACAAATTGTTGATCCACGAAACCTGGGGGTTGAGAGACATGCACTGGTTCGTTAGGTGGGCCGTGTAAAAATGCATTTTTCACATCCACCGGGTGAGAGACCAGTGGTTCATAGTAGCTATGGCCAAGACCCAATGAACAGTACTGTATTTAATCATTAGAGAGAATGTCTCTTGAAAATCCACTCCTACAATCTGATTGAAACCTTTGGCGACATAACGGGATTTAAGTTTGTCCAGATAACCATCGGATTTCAATTTGGTCTTCGAAACTCATTTGGTGCCGAGGACGTGCATGTTGGGAGTACGTGGGACCAATTGAAACGTATTTTGATCAACTAGAGCTTGCAGTTCCGCTTCCATGGCCTGTTTCCATCCAGGGCGGCGAAGAGCAGCTTTAAGGGATGTCAACTAGGGGAGGCAGGGGTGAGTAATGTTTTCCTTGCCTCTACCCTTGTGTTCGTCACGCTATTTATTTGTGCACGAGATATTTTTGTGTGCATACAAATTTGTTACGTCATATTTATACACACACAAGAGATAAAAAATTGGAGAGAGAGAATAAACGGGTCTTACTAAACTCATTCATCATAAAAAATTATCTTCTCTCTCTAACTTTTTATCTCTTGTGTATAAATGTGACGTGGTGAGTTTGTATGCACACAAGAATATCTCTATAAACTATTCAGATTGGTGGATATCCTTGGATATGTGTAGGTAATTAATAATTTAAAATAAAATTATAAATAAAATATAAATAAAATAAATTTTAACATGATATATTATAATTTTGTTTAACAATCTAAAATTTTTACAAAATTAAAAGAATATTAAAAATAACAAATTAAATTCAATTATATTTTGTAATAATTAATTTACATAAATAACTATTGTTAGAAATAGAAATAGAATGATAAATATTGATAAATTTGTGTATATTTTTTAATGAATATGTATAAAAGGATTAACATCTATTTATAAAAGAATGTTATTGTACAAAAAGAAAAAAATAATAAAATATAATTATGTACTAAATCAATGTAATTCTATACTAAATTAATTATAATCATTCTTAAAATCAATCGTAATCAATTATAATTAATCACGCTAACATCCTCATTCAAATTCAAGTGGATATAGAAGAAACCAACTTGAGTTTGAAAATTAGAGTGCAAATTAGCCAGGATGATGATTGAGTATAGAGTATGGAGTCTGAAGTTTGAAGTCTGGGTTTGGAATTTAGGACGAAATCTAGAGTATGAAATCTGAAGTTTGGAATCTAATATGGAGTTTGGAATTTGGAATTTAGAATCTAAGACAAAGTCTAATATCTGCAGCCTTAAATCCAAGACGAAGTCTAGAGTCTGAACAGAGCGGACAATGGAAAAAGTCTGGGTTTGATAGTGGTTAGTAATAATTCTAACGATCGAGTTCCATGAATTCTACATAGAGAAAAGGAGAAACTCTCCTCAAGGTGGATACCATGAGTCTGATACCATGAAAGAAACAGAAACATGGAGACAAATATTAGTAAATTAGTGTATATTTATAAATGAATATATACATGAGGATTAATCTCAATTTATAGAAGAAAGTTGCTATACAAAAAAGTAAAATAATAAAATATAATTATATACTAAATTAATTTAATTTTGTATTAAATCAATTATAATCATCCCTAAAATCAATCATAATTAATCATAATATCAATTATAATTAATTACACTAACGACTATTACATGAATTGTATATATTTGTTTAACAAATTTTATCATTATGAGCTCATTTAATAAAAAATTATTGTAAAATAACAAAAATATATATTTTTTCATCTTATTTCTAACTAAGAAAAATATTCATAATATATAATATTGATATATATTAAATGAAAAAAATATACTTCACGGATTTGCAAGTACTCGTGAGATGGGTATTATAATCTTCGCCTCCGCCTCCATTTATTAAACGGATACACATCTCTCATCCTATCGCAAGTAATCTCTGCATATCCTTACGTAATTTTGTCATCCCTAAACTCAAGAATACACATGGCATTGATTTGGGGTCAAACTTGGTGTGCTGAGCATTTTTAATCAGAGGGAAGCAGTGTGTGCCAAAAATCCGTAGGCAAGAATAGTCTGGATCATGCTCATGTGCAAGAGAGAATAAGGACTTTGAAGACTGCGCACTGATGATGGTAACCATTTGATCAAATATACTGCTGTGAGAAATGCTTTTGGCCAGAAAATGAGAGTAACTTTACTGGAAAATATCATAGTAACCATGATTTTCTTTACATCATTTTTTTTACATCATTTTTTATATTATTCTCTATATCATTAATTATATCACTTCTTTCCTATTACTTTCTTTCACGTAGGCTATGTTTGGATTGGTGAGATTGAGTGACATAGAATGGAATGGGATATGATAGAGATAGGTTCCATTGTTTGGTTATGTTAAAAAATGGTAGAATGAGATGGAAGTGGGTGGGATGGATCCCAGCCCATCCCACTACAAACCATTAATTTTCTTCCCCCCTCCAATTTTGGGGGGTATAGGATGAAATCATCTTTTCTATTATAATTATAATTATGATTTTACTACATTAATCTCATACCCTAAAATTAGTGTATTTGTAATAAGGGTAATTTAAGAAAAATAAAGTTATAATTCTTACCATTCTATCCACTTTCCAAATAATGGAATGATACTTTCATTTCATTTCATCTCATCTCATTCCATCAATTATTAAATATCCAAACATAATCTTAATTACAACCATTAAAAAATGATGTGAAAAATGATGTATAAAAAAATGATGTAGGAACATCATTTTTCATATCATAGTAAGGCCAAGTTCCCGAAAATGGAGATGTTTTCTATTAGGAAATTACGCAAAATTTTCTTATCATCAGATTTGTAGAAAGCGAAATAAATGCAGAATAATAACACACACAAAATTGATAACAGAGTTCGGCCAATTGTACCTACGTCTCCGGGCTGCTGCAAATATTTTAGTGATAAAAGAAATATAAAAGGTGTTTACAAAACACTCAAAATCTCTCACAACCCACATCCCAATTACACCAAAAAACTTAAAGATTTTCTCTCTAAGCTTTTCTGTTTCTCTCTCTAGAGTTTTTCTCTCTTTTTTGGAATAATATTTTCATCTGATGAGGTTTCTATTTATAGAAGCTGAAACGCGTTTTGCACCACGTACACAGTTCCAAAAAACGCATCGACAATTGAATAATCAATTGCTTTTGGTGCAATTGACAAATTGCTTCAATCAATTACTGCACTTTTCGGTGCATTGATTTGGAAGGGGGGCCACCACTAACAATCTCACACTTGAAGACTGATTTCAATCCGTCTTCACTCCTTAATCAATACAGCAGTCTTCTCTGGTCTGTTACTCTAGCAGGCCAACTGAAGTTGAGCACAACTTCAGTTTGTCGATAGTCACCACTTTTGTTAACATATCAGCTGGGTTCTTACTTCCTTGGATTTTTTTCAGCATTAACACCTCATCTTCTAATAAAGATCTAATGAAATGATAACGAAGTCCAATATGTTTGGTTCTGGAATGAAATGCTGAATTCTTTGCCAGATGTATCGCACTCTGACTATCACTGTGCAAAATACCTTTCTCCTGGACAAATCCCAACTCTGTCAACAAGCCTTGAAGCCATATCAATTCTTTACTGGCTTCTGTTACTGCCACATACTCAGCTTCTGTAGTGGACAAAGCAACAATCTTTTGTATCTGCGACATCCAACTAACAGCTATAGTTCCAACAGTGAATATGTAACCGGTGGTACTTCTTCGATGATCGACTTCACCTCCTAAGTCTGCATCTACATAGCCTTGCACTTTTAATTCTCCTTTACCAAAGTGCAAACAATTCTCTGTAGTGCCTCGTAGATACCTCAAAATCCACTTTACTGCTTCCCAATGAGCTTTACCTAAATTTGACATAAACTTGCTTACAACTCCCACTGCATGGCCAATGTCTGGCCTCATACAGACCATTGCGTACATCAAACTTCCAATGGCTGAAGCATATGGAACTTTAGCCATGAATTCTCCTTCTTCCTCCGTCTGAGGGGACTGATCCTTGGATAAGCGAAAATGACTGGCCAAAGGTGTGCTAACCGGTTTGGCGTTGCCCATGTTGAATCTTTTCAAAACACGGTCGATGTACTCTGCCTGAGATAACTGCAAAATCCCTCTTTGCTTATCTCTCGTGATTTGCATTCCAAGGATCTTCCTTGCTAGACCTAAATCTTTCATGTCAAATTCATTTGACAACTGCATCTTCAAGTTTCTGATCTCGTCCATATCTGAACCCGCTACTAACATATCATCGACGTAAAGTAGCAAAATGATATAACTGGACTTATATCTCTTGAAGAAGCAACAGTGGTCGGCATTGCACTTCTGGAAACCTTCCTTGTGCATGAAGCCATCGAACTTCCTGTACCACTATCTTAGAGCTTGTTTCAAGCCATACAAGCTCTTCTTTAATCTGCACACCATATTCTCTTTTCCTTTTTCTGAGAAACATTCTGACTGGTGCATGTATATCTTCTCATCTAAGTCTCCATGAAGAAATGCGGTCTTCACGTCCAATTGCTCAAGGTAGAGCTCTTCACTAGCAACAATACTTAACACAGATCTGATAGTATTGAGCTTCACAACTGGAGCAAAGATTTCAGTGTAGTCGACTCCTTCCTTTTGCTAGAATCCTTTGACAACTAGTCGGGCTTTGTATCTCTTGAAGCCATCATGCTCCTCCTTCACCCGATACACCCATTTGTTGTGAAGTGCTTTCTTCCCCACGGGTAACTCAACTAGTTCCCATGTCTGGTTAGAGATCAGAGACTTCATCTCGTCTTTCATGGCAAGCTCCCACTTGCTAGTATCTCCAGTCTGACAAGCTTCGTCATAGCATTCAGGCTCCCCTCCATCAGTCAACAACAGATAGTTCATGTATCTCCTATTAGGCACATGAGGCCGAGAAGACCTTCTCAATATAGGAGCTGGAGTAGAAGACTGTGGTGTTTCGGACTACTGCGCACTGCTCTGTTCAGTTGATTCCTCTAATTGAGGACTCTCAACTATAGGACCTTCTGGGACATCATCCACCTCTGCATACACTGGCCCACTCTGTTCTGAGTCATTGGTGTCTGTGTTATGCCTGTCCTTGTACATCACTCTTTCATTAAAGATCACATCTTTACTGCGGATCATCTTTTTGTTTTCATTATCCCAAAGGCGGTAGCCAAACTCATCTTCACCATAACCGATGAATGTGCACTTCTTCGATTTGGGATCAAGTTTATTTCTACCTTGATCATTGATGTGCACATATGCTACACAGCTGAAAACTCTAAGATGTGAGAGTTTTGTCTCTTTTTCGCTCTATACCTCTTCTGGTATTCTGTACTCCAATGGTACCGATGGACCTCGGTTGATCAAATAAGCCGCTGTGTTGACTGCTTCTGCCCAGAACTACTTCGGTAGGCCTGACTGCACACGCAAGCTTCTGGCTCTTTCAGTCAACGTTCGGTTCATACACTCAGCTACACCATTGTGTTGAGGCGTACCCCACACTGTCCTCTCTATTTTGATCCCATGCTCATAGCAAAATTTCTTGAATCTGGTGTCTTCATATTCACCACCATTGTCGGTTCTGAGCTTTTTGATTTTCAACCCTGTCTCATTTTCAACCATGACTTTCCATATCCTGAAAGCCTCAAACACTTCAAATTTATGCTTTAGAAAGTAAACCCATACCTTCTGAAAGTGATCATCGATGAAGGTCACAAAGTAGTGTTTCTCACCAATTGATGAGACAGTCGTTGGACCCCAAACATCAGAGTGAACAAGCTCGAGTCTTTTCTTCTTTGGGGTTTTTCCACTTGTCTGAAAGCTGACCCTCTTCTGCTTTCCAAGTATGCAATCTTCGCACATATCAATCTCAACTGACTGTAGACCTGGAAGTTTGCCCTTTGAGTGCATAATCTTCATCCCTTTCACACTTATATGGCCAAGTCTCTGGTGCCACAGAATTGGATTTTCGTTTCCAGCAGCAATCGCACCGAGCAGCGTGCCCTTGCTGTCATGTCAAGAGTACCACTCTTTTTGCCTCGAGCAACCGTCATTGCACCCTTTGAAATCTTCCAATCATCACCGTGAAAGATCGTAGTGTAGCCTTCGCTAGCCAGCTGCCCTACTGAGATTAAGTTCTTTCTCGTGTCGGGAATATGTCTGACGTCCTTGACTCCCAAACAGACCGCTCAACTTAATCTTCACTACACCTTTACCAATAATAGCACAAGGTTGGTCATCACCAAGGTATACTTTTCCAAGGTTTCCAAGGACATACCTCTCGAAGAATTCTTTCTGCGAAGTAGCATGGAACGATGCTCCAGAGTCTAACTGTAACACCCCAAATTTCGTATCTCTTAAACAGTAATTTTGACAGTTAACAGAATTTTACTGTTTAGTAATTTCTGGATACTGTAAAATTATTTTGATTATTCCATCAGCGTATTTGATCGTTTTGAGTGATTTACTCCGTGTCAGGAAAATAATAATTTTCGGGCTGGGAAAAATCTTTCTGTATTTATTTCTCTTGACTGTTAATTATTTTTAACAATCTGACTTGATTTTCATACGTTTTCTAATATTTGTAATTTTTATGAATGATTATGAATTTTTTTCACTGTATGTGGGCTCAGGTGACCTTACATGGGCCCAAGTGGGTCTCACAAAGTGAAAAAAATTTTACGCATAGAAAAATTTGTACTGTTTAGACGGAAACAGGGGATCTTACTAAACCTGAATCCGGAAACAGTTTTAGAAAATTTCTTGTACTGTGTTTTGTACTGTATTTAATTTATCGGATGATAAAAATGTAGTAAATATATTCTTTCGTGGGGTTTTAGCAGATAAAAAATAGAAATTATATTACTTAAGTCAACATTGGTGGTTTGGATATCCACCATTGATTTAATTAACGATGGAGACTTGATCTTGATTTAATCAACGGTGGAGATTTGATATTAAAAGTGAATAGGATCAATTATAACCGTTGGATGAAAATTAAATCAAGGGTAGAGATTTAGTCTTATAAATGGCTATAACCATTATCAACCCTTGGATGTAGATTTAATCAATGGTGGAGATGAATCATTAATGACCATTGGATTTAGATTAAATCAAGGGTGGAGATTTAGTCTTAAAAAGTGAAAAAAGACCATTTATTACCATTGGATGAAGATTTAATCAATGGTGAAGATTTAGTCTTAAAAAGTGACAAAGACTAATTATGACCCTTGAATTTAAAGTTTGAAGAAGCAATCTTGACCCTTTATTTTGGAGACACATCTAATGGTTAGAATTTAAAGGAAAAAGATCTAATGGCCTAGATTAAGTCTTCTAAATCAAAAGTCTACCTAAATCCTAATCATTGAATTAATCAATGGCTAGAAATACTCTAGATGGTGACTAATAAAGATGACAATATTATTGCATGCATAAAGCAAGGAGGGGACGGTTCTTGTAGTATTTTGGAGCTAAAGGTGATTTGATGACCATTATTGCTTGTCATGGTCAATATTACATCATTCTTGACCATTATTACTTTGTTTGCTTCCTTAGGAGAATGCTTGGATGGGGGCACAGTTTTGGTGGCTTAATAGCTTAGCCAAGTTTCAAGACATTAATTATATGTTGTCTTGGTCATTATTGATTAAGAACTAATTAAACCTAATTTGGTTAATTTAATTACCTAATTAATAAGCTAAGTAAACTAATTTAATTATTAATTGGTTATAATTTAATTCTTAATTAGATATCCTAATTTTAATTAGAGGTTATAATATATTAAATAATATGTTTAATTAATTAGTTATATAGTTAGAATGTTAATTAAGATTGATTAGAAAATTTAACCTAACTAATTACCTAATTAATTAGCATACAATTAGGTGTAAATTGAAAACAATTAATTCTCTAAAACCCCAAAGTGTCCCACGATTTTGGCAGCAGCTTGGGAGGCTTCTACATGAATCTTGAATAATCCAAATAGCCATGCAAAGTCAAGTTGATGACATATGCCATGTGCACATCCATGTGCATCCAATTAGTGATATTTTGAGCCAAGTACATCACTTAAATCTCCATGACATTCACGGCAACAGCAGCCCTTCATTCACTCTCACTAATTTTATTTTCTCTCACATCAAAAAGCTTACAACACTTTCTCTCAAAAATCCCAAGAACCAAAGCATCATTTTTCCTTCCTTTTTCCTCCATAGGTTCGGCCTCCACCACCAAATACACTATCCATCACCTATAATTTTCACTCTCACCATTTTCTAAAGCTAAACAATATTCTAAACACTTTTCATTTAGAAAGTTTTCCCAAAATCCCACTCTAAGTGCTTCAAAATCCCACTTTTACCTTACTTTCCTAGAGGTAAACTTTGGTTTTTATGGTTTAAATTCATGTTTATGATTTTCTAAGCCATGATTGTTCCATGGTTTGTTTAATTTAATCCAACCATAGATCTTGAATCTACATGATATTCTAAGCAACTTTCATGTTGGAGACTTTCTCTAAATCATTCATCTTCATGGATTTTCTTCAAGATCAAAGTTATTGGGTTTTTGAGGTGAAGTGTAAGGAAACTTCATTTCTTTTCTCTTTTTCATGTTCTAAACCATGTTTGATCCATGGTTCCTCTTAATCAAGTTTAGTATACTAATTTCTATGTATTTTGTTTTGTATTTGAGAAGCCTTTGGTGGTGAAGGACTTGGAAAAAGAAGCAAATCAAGAAGTTTTTGAGGATCTTCAAGAGGTAAGAGGGAGATCCATCTCACCAACCAAGCATGGTAGTGAGAGATGGTCTTATATTTGATGGATGGTGAATCCATGTGAGGATTCATATCCATGGTCATGTAATAATTTATATGTGTTTATGAGCTTTGATTAATTGCCTATGCTTAATATGCTTTGTATGAGTTTATGATCTTATGCTTTTACTATGCATGATGATAATATGGCATGCCTTTGATATATATATATATGATGTGTATGTATGTGTATGCCATGATTTGATGATGGAAAGAAAATTAATTTTTGGTCCCAATGGCCAAGGAAGGACTATGGTTTTGATGCCCTTGATTAGGGTTCATATTAAAATTTTTCAAGAACAAGGGAATTAATTTTTGGTCCCTAGAAACATGGTGAATATCGGTTAAGACACCTCAAGATAGGTGTTCATAAATGAATATTTTCATGAATGATGAAAATGGATGTTTAGAAAAACAAGGAAAATAAACAAAGAGTTTATTTTTCAAAGAGTACAAGAACATGGTTTTTGAGGAATTTTTATTGATTTATTTTGTGTAAAAAGTTTTTAAGTGTTTTACAAAACATGAGATTTAAATGAAAATAGCAATGATGATTTTAAGAATTTGCAAAGAAAGTGAAAAAGGATTTGTAAAGAAAGTGAAAAAGGATTTGAACAAATGGGTTTGGTTTTTTTAACCATCTAGTATTTGGTTTGAAAATAAAATTTTAATGATTTTGTTTGTGTGAAATCATATCAATTTAGAAGGAAAAATGTTTTGATAATTTTCAATAGTCATGTCCACGTTTTCGAAGGCTTGTAATGCATTGATTTTGATGAAACAAAGTGATTTTTCAAGTGGAAATATAATTAATTTAATACAAGAAAATTGAAAAGGGAATCAGAGTATTTTAGCACTTGAGAAATGAATTTTTATGTAAATGGAAAAGAGAGGTTGCAAGTGAGTCTCAATTTGTTTTAAAAAGAATTTATTAAAATCTCGTTGGATTTTGAAAAACGTTAGTAATTTTTAAAGTTAGAAACATTGATTTAATTCAATGAAATTGTGAATTTGTGAAATATACTATGAAAAAGGATTTTCTTGAATAAGAAGATATATTAAATGAAGTAGAAAGTTATATTATTTTGAGAAAAGTTGATTTGAAAATGATTTGGGAAAAATGAAGAATATAATAGTATTTTAAAAATTTACTAACATATAACTTATTTTTGAGTTTTGAAGACGTTAGAAAATGCTAAGTTTTTAAACGTTGATTTATATCAATGGAAAAGTGATTTTGTGATTTATATTTTGGAAAAGGATTTCTTGAAGTAAGATTGATTTATTTAAGTCCAAAATAATGTTTGAAATATTGAGGAATATTTTACGTAATTGTAAAATGTTGAAAAATATTTTACGTAACTTAAAAATGATTTGAAATACAAGAAAATATTTCTAGGCGATTTGGAAAGCGTTTAAATATTTTACAGTATTGAAAATATTATTGAAAAATCACTACGTGATTAAATAATGATATAATATTTTTACGTAATTGTGAAAATGACAGAAAATCTTATGTGATTTGGAAAGTGTTTTAAATATTTTGAGAATGATGGAAAATGATTTATGCAACTTAAAAGAATGATTTTTAAGTTACGCAATTTTAAAAATGGTGGAAAATCGTTACGCAATTTGAGAAACGTATATTTTTATGTGATTGAGAAAAATATTAAAAAATTAAATACATGATTTAAAAGTGCAACAGAAGTGTTGCAGTATTTTGAAAATATAACAGAAATGTTACAAAATTTTAAAAACATAAAAGAAGTGTTATGGTATTGTGAAAATATAACAGAAACATTTTGGAATTGTGAAAACGTAACAGAAACGTTTTGGAATTGTGAAAATGAAATGGAAATGTTGCGCAATTTTGTGAAAATACGACGAAAGTGTTTTATAACTATGAAAATGTGATAATATGATTTTCCTATTGAAAATAAGGTATAAATACTGTAGAACCAATATATGGATGCTGTGTGAGAAAATGACATGTTTTGCTTGTGATTGGCATTTGGTGCATTATACATGCATTGGAAAAATATGTCTGTGATTGGATTTGGTGCATTATACGTGCATTGGAAAAATATGCGTTGAAGCATATGATTACATTGAACAAATGAAATTGAAAAGATTTGGCCCTTTGGGGTTGGACTTGCACTGCTATATTCGTGCATTGTATAAAATATAGCTAATAGCTATTATGGCCCTTGTGGTTGAAGAGGGAATGAGAATTGATAGTGAGGTCTATGATGGATCTTGGGGGCGTCAAGGCGCCGCGGTCGACTAGTGGACAGTTGACGAGTACCCTGTGCCACTTGGCGATGCAGTCCGTTGTAATGCATTGACGATACCCGACAAGAATACTATTCTTTTCAACGACTGGGAGATTGTCTTTGGGTTAAGGCTGACAATTAACCAGAGCATTCTTCTCGAAATTGTGAAAACCTCCATGGAGTTATTTTTGATAAACTGAGTCTTTGTGCATATGCATAAATCTGAGCATTTATATCTGTGTGATATATTAATTAAGAAATATTGGTTATTGATTATTGGTTATGACAATTGTTTTGAATACTTGGAAGATGATGATGATGATGATGATGCTGAGGGCATTATCATAATTATTGTTTATGATGATTGAACTGATAAATGATTAAATGATGATAGTTGATTAATGCTGATAGCATGATTATGGTATGATCTATCTGTATGATATTACTATTTGTGTTATCTCTGTGCTGCCATGTTGGTATTGGTGTAGGTGATCTCATCTCTTTGTTATATTGTTTTGCTGTGTCTGTACTGTTAAAATCAAATAATAGAATGATCGAGTTATCTTAGACATAACGGGCGATGGATACTCTGAGATTGGTGACAACAATAAGGAGTGGACATTCAGGACTCGAAGGTGTGCAGTGTTGACAAAGGAACAGATGTCTGATGCATCAAGATAGACAGAAAAAGAAATAAGTATGTTAAAGTTTCTCGTTAGTGTTGTACCGTGCTATTAAATAGGACCCGTCATGGGGTTTGCTACTGAAAAAAAAATGTCTGTTAATTTTATATTTCTCTTTAATTTGAGATATTAATTGGTGTCAATATTGCATAAGGAATAGTTGAAATATGATTTTCAATATCACCTAATATTTTCAGTAAAATTTACTTTTCAGTAAAGAAGAAATTTTGAAACCCATATTTTATAACTCAAACTTTGTGCGAACTTCTTTTCAGATTATGAGTCGGGAGTCGGAAATGTGATGCCCTAAGGAGGGTGTTACACTAACACCCAAGACTCTTCCTTGTTACCAAGTGGCTTCCAGTACTCAAGAGGGGGGGTGAATTGAGTATAAAAACTTTTTTGTAAAACCTTTTTTTAATTAAAACAAATATCAAAAGCTTAATAAATAAATACACAGAAAGAATGAGAAGAAGAGAATAAACAATAAAGAACAGCGTAAAAAGAATGTGCAATAAAATAAATTACTTAAAATAAAGAGATTAGGAAAAAGAGAAGCAGCATGATTTATCCTGGTTCGACCACTAACCCACTTGTGGTCTACGTCCAAATCCTCGAAAGTCGAGATTTTTCACTAAGTATACAAGCTTCAATAGGTGCTTGCTACCGTTACAAAATAGAGCACTTTTCACACACAGGGACACTATACCCTTGTGCTAAAGTCTCAACCTGCAGGGATACCTCACCCTTATACAAACCTTGAGGGATACCTCACCCTCGATACAGATTATCAGAAAATAAAGATGAAGAGAAACTCTCAAACAGAGTATGTAATACAAGTTGAAGTGCTAATAGAGCTCTCACAGAAATATCTCAAAGTTTTTAAGCAAGAAGAGCGTAGAAAATAGTTTTCACAAAGACAGAGTAATCAGAAAATAGTTCAGAATAAGGGTAATGGAAAACGTGACCCGGGCTTACTATTTATAGGAAAATTAGGTTAAACAGATTGTTGGGTACAATTAATGGCAATTAAAATTCTTGTCTGTTTCCATTTACGTAAACACAGGTTCGTGTTTATTCGAATAAAGCAACAGCTTATTCGAATAAAATGCATCGTGTAAAACTTATCTGAAAAGGGTTATTCGAATAACCATCCTGTTATTCGAATAACTCTGTTAAAACCAGAATTCAAAAACCAAAGGTTATTCGAATAGCAACTTGGTTATTCGAATAACGTATTTAAAAAGAAGTTCAGATAGAAACCTTTATTCGAATAACAGATGAGTTATTCGAATAACTCATTAAAAACTTGTTTCTGAAAAACTTAGTTATTCGAATAAACGAATGTTTATTCGAATAGCCACTTTAAAAACTAGATTCTCGTGAAGACATTTATTCGAATAGGCAATGTTTTATTCGAATAAATCAAGCCAAAAACTGTTTTGAAAAAGAGATGATTCAAAGATACTGAGTTTGTTTCAAAACAGATTTTTTATCTTTTCTTTCAAAAACAAAGAGATATTAATGTGAGCTCCGTACAATAGATCCTAAGTCCTAATACTAATCACATATAAACTTGGACTTGGTCTATTACTCATCTTCATTTAATCTTCTCGTTTGTTATCATCAAAACAAATCTTCAATGGTAAGCATCCAAACACATTCCTTGCTCTCCAAAGAGCATATCAACGCATCATTTCCTCCTGAGGTGGAAGTAACATTTGCCTCGTTCTTCGCCTCCTGATTCTTTGGTGCACTCCTGCACTGATTTTTGTAGTGTCCGGTCTTCCCACAATTCCAACACTCGATGGTCTTTGAGCTACTGGAATTATTGGGATTCCTAGATTTGGACCTCCTGTCCTTTGATCTACCTCGGTAGTTCGATCTGCCACGTGCATTCCCTCTAGTTGAATTTCTTCCTCTTGACTCTGTATGCAAAACTGAAGAGGATGACGATTCACCCGACTCTCTCCGTCGGATATCTTCACTGAGAACCAGGTCACGAACATCATCGAATTTCAACTTATTGTTCCCGATGAGCTACTCACAGCCGTGACAGTAGCATTCCAATTTTCTGGTAAAGAAAACAAAAGTACCAATGCTCGGACTTCTTCATCAAATTCAATTCCAATTGAACTCAACTGGGTTGTGACTGTATTGAGTTCATTGAGATGCTGAGCTACCGATGCGCCTTCCGTCATCTGCAAATTGAATAACCGCCTCATCAAATGCACTTTGTTAGAGGCCGACGGCTTTTCATACATACTGGAGAGAGCCGCCATAAGACCCGCCGTGGTCTTTTCCTTTACTATATTGAAAGCAACATTGCGGGATAGCGTCAATCGAATAACTTCAATGGCTTGTCTGTCTAGAAGAGCCCAGTCTTCATCCTTTATACCCTCTGACTTCCTTTCTGAGAGAGGTTGATAAAGCTTTTTCTGATACAGATAATCTTCGATCTGCATCTTCCAAAAGCCAAAGTCCGCACCATCAAACTTTTAAATTTTCACCTTTCCTTCGTCTGCAGCCATCGCTCCCACTCGAATCTGACTTTCTCAGGATCGTTTCTAACAATTTCTGCGAACCACCGTGCTTTAGAACACCTCCGTGGATAAATTGGTAACGCTGACCAATTTTACTATTCATAAAATTACTATTCATGAAATTTACTATTTACAAATTTTACTATTCACAAATTACTATTCATGAAATTTACTATTCGTGAAATTTATTATTCATGTGAATAGTACCCACTTCAAAATTAGCAGAAATAACCAACTAGCTCTGATGCCAGTTGTTGGGAAATTACACAAAATTTTCTTATCATCAGATTTGTAGAAAGCGAAATAAATGCAGAATAATAACACACACAAAATTGATAACGAAGTTCGGCCAATTGTGCCTACGTCTCCGGGCTGCTGCAAATATTTTAGTGATAAAGGAAATATAAAAGGTGATTACAAAACACTCAAAATCTCTCACAACTCACACCCCAATTACACTAAAAAACTTAAAGCGTTTCTCTCTAAATTTTTCTGTTTCTCTCTCTAGAGTTTTTCTCTCTTTTTTGGAATAATATTTTCATCTGATGAGGCTTCTATTTATAGAAGCTGAAACGCGTTTTGCACCACATACACAGTTCCAAAAAACGCGTCGACAATTGAATAATCAATTGCTTTCGGTACAATTGACAAATTGCTTCAATCAATTACTGCACTTTTCGGTGCATTGATTTGGAAGGGGGGGCCACCACTAACATTTTCAATCCGCCATACCATTTTGTTGTGTGTGTGGAGGGACATAAAAATTTGAGTGCAAATGCCATTAGAAGTTAGATGATTGAGAAGCTTAATGTTGATAAACTCACCGCCACCATCACATTGGACCCCTTTACAGTTTATTGGCAAGCCTTAAAGGAATGTTGTGGCTTGTGACCTTGAGACCGCGCGTAGATCACAGTTGGCATAAAATGTAGTGGTAGCATATGACCTGTTGATAATGTCTGTCAGGAACTTACTGTTATAAGAAAATGGCCAAATGCTTTTTACACTGCTGTGTGCAGCAACCAGCAAGTCTTAATTTCTGAAAAGTTAGGTTGCAAAGATAAAACCCGGTTTGACATCTCACTGTCCAGAGAATATGAGGAAATAAAATTGCATCCTTGTTATGTACCCAAAAAAGAAATATATTGCATCCTTGTTTACATTTGAATTTGAATTTGTCTTTCAATGGGCTTCGAATTTTGCAGCTTATAGCTTTCATAATTTTCTTTTCCATCTAGAATGGTATAATTATAGTTCATCCCCTGTGAAAAACAAAGGGCATAAAAATAAAGGTCTCATCACATTATATAATATAATACCAACTAGGTTATTGTTAATGCTATTGTTAACTCTATTTTCATTAGCTAGCTTTCCTATGGTCAAATCAAGACCTTTTTACTTTTTTGTTAATTTGTTTGGTCTCTTTAAACTTTTACAAGAGCCATGCATTAGTTTTATTTTACGTATTCTTGGTCCACTAAACATTACCTTTGTTGACAGGTGGTGGCTGGTGGCAGATTGCTACGTGTGATCAAGTTATCGACTTCTATAAGACCAAGGAAGGCCATGCAAGGATCGATACTAGGGCAATTTGCCAAAGGCCTCATTTTAATCCCACGTAGCATGTGTGTGTATACATATATATCATTAAAGCAACAATTTTTGAATGACAAAGAAATGTCAGAATTTTATTATTATTATTTTTTAATTTGAGACGACAAAGTTTTTTCCAACAATTTTCAACTGTTGCAATTTCTTTTTTGCTGTTAAAAGTGTTGCAAAAGCCCATTTCATACCCTGTAAAATTCCATTTCAGTGTTCTAGTGCATCTCATTTTTGTTGGACCCTATAACATTTACTATTCTTTGATTGCCAAGCATCTATTTATTTTTGGGGAGTATTAGCTGTAAAAACATTGGGCTGATAAATAATGTAGCTCTAAAATTAATGGTAACTACTTGAAAATTTACATATTTTATATATGAGGGTAAGGCTTTAGGAACTTCGCTTGACCTTAGCAGCAAAATAAAAAGAAAAATGGAACCTTATATGACAAAAGGAGGAAGAAAACCAAACAAAGGAAAACAAATTACATCATATATGAGTATAGATGTTTGTGTGCGTGTGTAAGTATATCATTTACGAAGGAAAGTTTGGGACTGTAGGGTTGTTGTGCATGCAAATAAGTTATGTCTGAATGACATATTATGTTGCAAATTTTAAAATTAATTTCACTTACCGGTTATAAACATGAAAAGATATATATATTTTTGAAGAAATGATAAGAACAGTCTAACAAAATATAGCGAAAGCAAACCATCCCCGATCTTTGTTAAATTAACAGAAAATGATGAATTACTACAATCGTTCTTATAATCAAAGGTAACACATACAGATATCATATATTCTTCAGTTTTAGAGTATTGAGAAAATCTTGCGTACATGCAAGGAACAGCTAGGATTGCATCATACAACCTAAATCCTAACCTTTCCTTTGCTTGTAAATCTTTAGCACATAAGAATTTCTCATATGTTACCTACACATATCTAGCAATCATTGATTTAATTATCAAACATTACAAGCCTTGTGCATACAGCTATATATATTCTTCATCTACTAACTATTTATTCTTTGCCAGGATGTATGCCATGGATGTAATGGTGATCATTATCCTCGGTAACTGTGAGTTGGCTTGAGCCAAGTTTGCCACAATCCTTGCAAGGGATGTAATGGTGATCATTATAGTTAGTCACATCAAATTGGCCAGAGACGGGTTTCCCAAAGTCCTTTCAAGGGATGTAATGGTGATCATTCTGGTCAATAAGTTGTTTGTCATTTGTGCCTAGCTCCTGTTGCAGGTCTCCATGCATTTCAGCTACTAAATTCCTCCTATTTGTGGCCATAGAAGAGCTTACAAGCATCACCAATAGTGCAATTGTGCCAGAAGCCTCATTCTAACACTAGTGATACCACCTTCCCCTTCTTGCCTGTTCTATAGTGACTGGATTTTCTTTAGCCAGAAAAGCAAAGGTCATTAAAGACTAGAGAGATGAACTCAAAGTATGCATATATTGTATATGCTCTTTTTTAACAACAGTAGTACTAGAGTTTAGCTTAAAGTGCTACTAACTAACTAAGTTAGTGAAGTCCTTTGTAAATAATTGTAAGAACTGGGAATCGAATCCTGCGTTCACCCTTTTGAAGTCACAAGAGCAAAGCTTAGTCGCCTTCCCCCTTTACAAGTGTAGTGTGTGTGCATACTAGAGAGAAGAACTCATGGTATGCATGTCTGCTATATGCTCTTTTCTAACAAAAATAATATTAGGGTTTAGCTGAAGGTGCTACTTAACTCAACTGATAAAGTCCTTTGTAAGTGATTGTAATGACTTGGGATTAAATCTCAGCTTTACTCTATCGGAGTCACTTGAGAAAAGTTTAAATTAGCCTTCCCCTGCCATAGTTATAGTGTGCGTGCGTTGGTGTGTTGTTAGGTGAGTGAGTCAATTACCAATTACAATTTGTAAGATTTTTTGGATCTACACTCTCTAGGCAAAAAAAAAAGGGGGTTTAGCTAATGAGTAGTGTCATAAAAGCACTTGTTAAAGAATAAGAAATAACAAATATTAAATAAAAAATAAAGTATTTAATATATTGAGAATTTAAAAACTTTACTTCTTATTAAATACTTGATATTTTTTATTCATTAACAAGTAATTTTAGTGTATTCATTAACAAGTACTAAATGACATAAGCTATGTATATGGTTTAAAACAAGAAAGAGGAATAGAGGGAGGAATATCAGATATGTACATAAATATACAATTATTCCAAAAAAAACCAGCATGTTAATTAACTCACCAGATGTTACTCGGATGCTATCTTTGTATGATCCGACATGGGAAAGAAGAGGCTCAAACAGCTTATTTAGGGGCATGAGAAGGCTATGACTTTTGAGATGGGGAATTGGGTAGTCAACTTCAAATAATATAATGGTGGGGTTATCACCAAATGAGGCAATCTTAAGTGCGATGACCATTAAATTTGTTATTCAACCTCCTCAAATGGTGAAATGTCTTGTCCAAATTAATATGTGGAGTACATAGGGAAATCCACCTGATTCAGTGGTCTTGGTTATGTTGATTGACGTCAAAGTAATTTGCAATCGTTAATTTCTTCTTCTTTAAAAAATTAACATCTGCGGTTGCAACTTGGGTTGAATTGTTGGGAAAAGACTAATTCAGATAAAATCATTTTGAGGACTACTTGATTTCAGGTCGAATTCCTCCCAAATCATTTAACCTACATTTTAGCACATCTTAATTTAAGTCACATTAATTTGTACATTTATCTCAATTTCATAAGGATCTGTGTTAGCTCCTCATGTATATAATATCTTGGCGGTACTAATTTAAAATTTGGCAACTAAACAAGAACACAGTTAATGTTTTCATGATTGATTCGATTGAAAGAAAGAAATGATGATAGTGAATTAAACCTGTTCTTAAAACAAAAAGATAAAGATTAATCCATATTGTTCACGAGTGGGATGGAGAGAATCATATGCGTTTCTAAATTTGTGTACTTATTTTTCATTTGTTACTTTCATTATCAAAAACGAACGTTGTACTATTTGTATAGTTAAAAAGAAATGGTACAACACAAAGTTATACGTAGTATTTATTTTTAGTACACTTTTTTTTTCTTGTGTAAGGGTAGACACACTAAATAATTCACAAAAAAGATTCATTTAAAGTGAATAAGTAATGATGTATCCACTCTTAAATTATTTAATAAGTTAAGACTTTTATACATTTTATCAATGGAAGGTGAATACATATTTACTTATTCAATTTAAAAACAAATTCACTTTAAAAGAATTTTGTCCATAATTAACATTGTACACCAATTTGAAGACTTTAATCCGATATAATTTCCCAGATGCGATTTCTAATCCGTGATATTCATGATCTTAGATGAAGAAGGAAGCAAAGGCTCAAACACTTGAGCAAATAAAGAAGATAGGTAAGGTTGAGGAATAATGCTTGCTGGATTACACTTTAGTTAATATCATCTCACATTAAAGATTACAAAATCAGAATATAATTAGTATGTAAAAAATGAAGTAAAATCAAATATGTATAAATGATATGTAAGTAATATTATTCAAAGTTGTGTGATCAGAACCAGTTGAAAAGTAGTGTGGTTATCTAGATTTATGGAAAAGTTAAGTGTGATCAAGAATCACTAAAACTTGGATGTAAATATTATTTAAGGAGATAAAAAGATACAATAAAAAAGTACAAAATTGTTTTGATATTATATTATACACATTTACATACAATTTACTGACTCTAAATTTTTTTAGTCTACCAAAAAAAATTACATGCAATTTAGAGATAAACAAAATTGATGATATTAATTATGGAAGAACCAATTTGGCATTTTAATGCCATAATTATTATTGACCATACAATAATCATGAGATCAAGTATGAAAAATTTGTTTGGGAGTCATAATATGCCACGTGATGAATGATTAGATTGACGTAAAAGTTTGCTTAACAATACTTTATCGTATAAAAAAAAAGATAAAGATTATACTTAAATCTTGTGAAATAGTCCCATCAATTTGCAGATTTAATCGGAAAATGTGATCTATAGACGTTGCATATGAGAAAGAACATGATGGCAGTGCAGTAAAGCTAAACATGTCACCAAAAAAAAAAAAACAAGAGAGGTGGAAAAATCGCCTATGCTGCGTGTTTTAAGTGCGAGAATTTCTAATACTTAAAATTCTGAACTATAGTAAATAACTAAATATAGAACTACAAAATTTTCCGTCTCCACGGCAAAGGAATGGTGGGGAAAAGGGAGAGAAAAAGAGAGCCACATATACAGCTATGCTTTGCCTATACAACAAAACAAAATATGCGTCAGAAATGTGATATGAAATGGGTAAATACTTATTATATAACAATATTATAAATTTTTACGTAGAAGAGGGTGTACAAATTATACATATGTCATTATACAGATCATAAGCCACAACACTACAGACGCTCGAGTATCTTTTATTTAATTTTCAGACATGAATAAACGATATCTTCTGCCTAGTTCAAACAAGAAGAATATAACAATACTTTTATTAGCCACTTCCATCTCCATTTTTATCACCACCACCATTGTTGTTAAACTCCTGCCTGGGGATATAGGGGTGATTATTCACACTGCTTCTACCATATCCATAACCCGAGTTGTCGTTTTCATCTCTTCTTGGTTTGGAAGCTGCTCTTTCTTCATATTCATTTCGTCCATGAAGGCCTTCCTGCCCGCAGCCAAGCATATTGATATGCTCAACATCATAAGGAGTATCAACACAAGGGTTGCAGGTCTCATTCTTTCTTACCTGCTTTTGCCTCTACAAAATCAAGTACATGAGACACCATAGAAATTAGCTTGTAGTAAGAGAATTAATCAATCCGCAAAGATAATAAATTTCCAGCTAATCTTACCTCGCTGAAAATGAGTCTGACTTAATTAACGAGGAAGGTAGCATAAAAGAATTGATGAGGTAATAATTAAATTTCCACTAAATGAGGCAAGATTAAGTGGGATGCCCAAATTATCATAAAAGAATTGATTTTTAAGACAACTAAAATCATGAAGTTGTTAGAATTATATTGGCACGACCATATATTGGAAAACAGCAATTTAATTAGTGATGGAATTGGATAGATCATCATCCAAAGTCAACGAGCCATAATGTAGTGCGATTAATGTCTGTCGGTTGGTAAGTGAAGTGATTAATATTAAGAATTTTGTTAACGTGTGCATTAAAGACATATGTTAAGGATTAAAAATAATATTTATTATTTATTATGAATTAATTAAAAAATATTAAATATTTTTTAGAATTTTTAAAATAATAAATGCATGTATTTTGATTTAATGGTTTCTATTTTTATTCTTTAAAATGTTAACAATACCCTAATATTAATACAACACATTGTCTATTTTTATATAAGAATTTTTCATGTTTGAAACTCCTTTATATCATCCAGATAAAAAAAATATTTTATATTAACAAACAAATTAAAAAATTCTCACCCACCCAAGAGTGATTGAGCAATCCAAGACAAACTTTACTTATAATGTCAAGAATTCAAATTTTAAAATCGTTACTTTAGAAAGAGTTTTACCTAATTACTACTCCCAACCCAAAGGTAAAAATGCCTTTTTCAAAGAGAAAAAAAAAATCTTTTTCACCAAAAAAAAAATCCTTATTTTAATTCACAATTGTAAGAAAATAAAATGAAGCATGTTTATCATTAAAAAAAAAACATATTTGGATTATACTTTGTAAACCATGGTTTAAGGAAAAGTAATCTTTTCTACTCAAACCATTGTTTGAAACTCAAAACCATGTTTAAACGCAATCTAATCTTGATTTTACCAAATATGCTGGTTGAGGATGAAACTACGCCAAACTGGGGTTTGAGGTGTACAAATTATAAACTTAACATGCTAATCCAAACATGTGTTCTATTAAAATGATGGATGTAAATGATCTTATTTTTCGGGAAATATCTCACCTATATATATTATATTTTTTTTAGTAAATTATACTACGTGTATTTGTCTAAATTACTCTTTTTGTTTCAGACTTTCTTTCCTTTTGGTTTCTTTTATCAGTACGAAATATTGTGCCTCTAGAAGTAAGAAACTAAAATAATTTCCTTTTTACTGTTTGTCCCCTGATGAGATCCCACAAGGCTTGGTATATGGGCAAAGTATATCTCTTATATTAATTAGCAATTGATTTCTTCCCTTGAACTAATTTTTGGGATTGAATTAGATCCAGTTCGTTCTCAATTCTAATGTAATATCAGAGTGTATCTCAATCTTAAAGTTAGGTTATTGACAAATATTCAATTCTACAATTTTACGTTCTAAATATCCAGTTGTAAACATAAAGAGGACGCGTTAAGATCCCACATCAACTAAGTATATTGGCAAAATATCTCATATAATAACTTGAACAATCTTCTTTCCTTAAGTTAACTTCTAAGGTTGCTGCTTCTCCAATACCTTCCAAATTACTCAGATTCATTATGGTATACTTCACATAACAGAGGCTTTCGAGTGTCGAGTTCTAGTCCCAGACTATCTAATATCCTCTTTGGGTTAGTTTGCATCAACATGGACTTGAGGTCTAGCTAGAAGAATATGAGAAACGATCAACGATTTGCCGTAGCTTGTCGTTTGTTTGCCTTGAAAACATTGTTTCTTATTTGCATTAGCTACATGTG
This sequence comes from Ormosia semicastrata, assembly GCA_029884595.1. Classification (NCBI taxonomy): domain Eukaryota; kingdom Viridiplantae; phylum Streptophyta; class Magnoliopsida; order Fabales; family Fabaceae; genus Ormosia; species Ormosia semicastrata. Next base: position 6,978,851 of record JAQQTO010000036.1, on the reverse strand, counting down.
GACCAAATTCAATTTCGTATAATTATATAGTGATTAGCTAGCTTCTCGGGAAGAACAATAGAGAGAGTATAGGTATTACTTTATTGAATAACTTTTTATAATTTTTAAATTTTATTAATATAATCATTGGATTAAAAGTTCTCATTATATAGATTAATTTTATAAAATTTCATACAATTTTTTTATGAATAAATTTCATGCAATTTTGAAATCTAGTTAATACTACTTTTTATGAATGTTAGTTTTTATTAATATAACCATTAGATTAAAAGTTCTCATTATATAGATTAATTTCATTAAATTTCATACAATTTTGAAAACTAGTTAATACTTTATCTCATCACTAGAAAAATCAAGTCCAAAGAAATTACCACTTGCTTTCGGTCAATTTGCAATACATACAAGATTTGAATAAATTAAGGCTTGAATTCAATTTAAACGAATAATTTGATGATAATAAACGTATCCTTGCATCATCTATTACATCGTAATCCACAAAGGTACAAAACCGAGTAATGGACCTTCTATTTAAATGGTTTGCTCCAAGCTTAATGTGCAAGAGATGAAACAATTCTACTCAGTGGTTTGCTAGGGTTAGCCGCTACTTGGATCTCTAGCAGCGCCCCTAAGGCACCATTCCTCCGCACCAGGCGGCTTTCCTCTGCACCTGGTGGTCCTCTTTCCTTCCCGGTCTTCACCTTTTTCTTCATCTCTCTTTTACTGTTCTTTCCTTCTCAGGGTTAAGACATCTTTGTCTTGTCTATAGCCACTTTCCCCTTTGGCCATGACGGCGCCACCACATGTTCTAAATTTAACACGAAAGATGGCAATCAAAATGGAGAAGCTTGCTACCGTGGTATTGATTTGCAGTTTATGTACAGCACTTGTTTTCCTCTCTTTGCCAGTGATGTCTCAAGAAGTTGGTAAGGATCGAATTGCTTGGTCGCTTTGTTCTTAATTTGCATGCATACTTATCAGAAAATTAAATGACTATGTATGTTATTTATGAATTCAAAATTATATAAGCTTTCTGTTTTAGGAAACATTTATGAACAGTCAAAAATCAATTCTATATTAGCTTAAACGGTCCTATATATGTGTTAGACGTAAGTTTTTCTTTGCTTAATATTTACGTTACCTGCATATTAATTCACTCTTTTATGACATGATCAAAAGATGAGAGCGAGTTTAACTACGATGAAAAGAGCGAGAAGGGACCATCTCATTGGGGAGATATTGACCCCGATTGGAGTTTGTGTAAAAATGGATCCATGCAATCGCCGATTGATGTATTGAATAAGACGGTTCAAATAGTATCCGATCTAGGGATGCTTCAGATGAACTACCAGCCCTCCAATGCCACTATTGAGAATAGGGGCCATGATATCAAGGTTAATATATATATTAGCAAATTGAACAACTTAAATCTATTTAGCACTTATATTGTGATCATCAAGTTAAAGCAAAGAGTCTTCTTATTTTCTTTCTCTTGCTGTCTCCCTAATAATTAATTTGATCTAAGTATTTGTGAATGCAGCTAGAATGGGTTGCAGGTGCAGGCTATCTTCAAATTAATGAAAGTAAGTACATACTCAAACAATGTCACTGGCATTTTCCCTCTGAACACACCATAGATGGCCAAAGGTAAATACATACTTTTTTTTTTTTTAATTTACAGAGAATAAATATATAATTTCTATTTTCTACCCAAAATTTCACTCCATCTTTACAAGATAAGTACATGTGTATTTTTTTTTCTTTAATTGAAAAACAGAAAGCAACCCCCATCACTTGGATGATTTACTCTTATAATAATTATTAATTACTTGTACCAGAAATAGTTAAAGATTCAATTGCACTGTAGGCTTGATCTAGAGTTACACATGGTGCACCAAACTCCATCAGGACAAATTGCCGTGATTGCAATACTGTACAAGATTGGAGGACCAGATTCTTTCTTGTCATCGGTAAATTAAAAGTCTTAAAGATCTGTTCTGTTGTGTCTCTCTCTATATATGAATGACTACGTACAAATATATATGTTGAACATTATTTTCTTTCCTAGTTAACGAATCATTTAAAGGCCATTTCTAATACCACGGGCGCAGAAAGAGTAGTTGGTATAGTTGATCCTACGCAGATCAAAATTGTCAGCACGCAGTATTACAGGTATATTGGTTCGCTGACTACTCCTCCTTGCACCGAGTATGTTGCTTGGACCATCATTAGAGAGGTAAGTTTGCTAGTTACCTCTTCTTTGCTCCATGCATCAGTTTAAGGAGAAATTCTAATATATTCTTAGAATATTACTTTAATAGTTTTATAGTAATTGGTATTTCATTTAATAATATTTTATTTTTTAATCTAACAATATGTATGATTATAGATAACACTTGTTTCACTTTTATTAGATTGATGTACAAGCATATCTCTAATTTAAGACTTTAAGTTGTTTAACGTTATCAGGCCTTTTTTTTTTGTAATGTTGTCATAATCTTACTGTATTGAACTTATGTAATTGATCAGGTGAGGTCCGTTTCACAGGAGCAAGTCACATTGTTTCGAGATGCTGTTCATGATGATGTAAGTTAATATGAATTTTAAATATCTTACGTAACCAAGGAATAGACATGTAAAACCATGCATTATAAACTTGAGTCCCTTTTTGTGAGGATCATAATTAAGCAAGGAATTATTAATAAAAGAGACTCCATAAATATTAGACTGAATATTAGCTTAATTAGGATCGATATAAAGGATGATTATATTGATAACTATCATACATATGATCACACGTTAATAAAATTTGTAATTAAATAATTAATATCTCAATTTGATTAATGAGTCTCCTTCTATATAATTATCTTAATCTCAGATTTCATTTTGAAAAAAAATTATTTAATCATCATTCCCAACCTGAAATTGCATAAATAGTTACTTGCACAAAAATAAAATCTCAGTTCTCTTTGGTTAATTTTCCTTTAAAAAACTAGAAAAAATTTTGCTGACAAACATTATATAATTTGTTGATTTGCTGATAGTATGCTCAAAATTTTTTTTTTAAAAAAGGTTATAGTTATTATGTTTTATGATTTCGTTATTTGTATTTTTTAAATTTTAAAATGTCAACTAACGTGCTGAAATATCGAATAAATAATTTCTTGCGTTCTAAACTTGGCATATTTGCAGGAATCAAATACTAATGCAAGGCCAGTACAACCAATAAACAACCGTTTGGTGCAACTCTTTGTGCCAAATGCTTTGTGGTGAAGGCCAAATGCTTTTTTACACTGCTGTGTGCAGCAACCAGCAAGTCCTAATTTCTGAAAGTTCGGTTTCAAATATAAAACTCGGTTTGACATCTCATTGTCATGAGAATATGAGGAAATAAAATTGCATCCTTGTTATGTACCCAAAAAAAAAAAATGCATCCTTGTTTACATTTGAACTTGAATTTGTCTTTCAATGTGCTTCGAATTTTGCAGCTTATAGCTTTCATAATTTTATTTTCCGTTTAGAATGGTATAATTATAGTTCATCCTTTTTGAAAAACAAAGGGCAAAAGAATAAAGGTCTCATAAAATAAACAACCGCTTGGTGCAACTCTTTGTGCCAAAGGATTTTTGTTATCGCGATTAATTATAATTGAATACAATTGATTTTAAGGATGATTGTAATTAATTTAGTATAAAATTATATTGATTTATTACATAATTATATTTTATTATTTTCTTTTTCTATACAATGGCCTTCTTTTATAAATAAAGGCTAATTTTCTTGTATACAATTATTCAGATATATACACAAATTATTATTACTTGTTTTCTATGAAGCACAGATACTGACACAAAAACACACTAAATTCAAAAATTATAGACACCTTGACACGACATATATGTATATATGTATATATATATATATATATATATATATATATATATATATATATAATTACAAAATTTAAGTAAAAAATTCATAATTTATTAATATCATTTTTATAAATTTAAAGATTTACAATATTTTAATATAGGTCATATATACCGATATTTGCTACCAAATAAGCTTCTTTTAAAAAATATAGAGCATAATTTCTATTGATATATTTTAAAAAATTTCTTAAATTAATTTCTCCTAATAGAACTAACCATGAATAAGTATATGCGCATAAAAAAAGTTGGATCAAATTCGGATTGACTTGATCCAAAGATGTTTGGATTGGGCATCCAAAATCCACCACTTTTAATTAGAGTGGATTGGATTAGGTTAGATATGATCCATACTCGCCAAATTGACATCCCCATAATAAAAGCAATTAACTACAAAGAAAAACTATTGCTAACTCAACACAAAACCAACTGGGATCATTTTCATGAATCAAATCTCATGTTTGAAACTCATGATAAAAATTTAAATTTGAATTAAGATAAAAAAATGAATTTGAATTTATTTAAAAATTAATTTTCATATTTGGAATTAATTAAAAATTGGATTAAATTGATTTAATTTTATTATTTTTTATTTTTATCCTTATAATATAATCTCTTTCATTATAAAACTAGGTTATTAGGTATAAGAGGTAAAATAAAAAAGTTTATAAAAGTAAAATAACCTATTTATTTAAAATTAAAATAAATCTTAACAAAACTACTTAATTCATTAAATTTGTCAACAATTGCTACAGATTTTTTTTCCTGCTGAGTTTTTTTTTTGTCATTTTTGTCTTATTATAAAATTATCTTTTTGTCCTCAACTTTTCTCTTTTAATATGCTGATCATTAGATTGAGGTATAGTGTGTTTGGTAAAACTTTTTTTACTGTGTAAATAATTTTTTTTTTGAAAAAAAGTTGTTTGTATAATGTTATAACATATTTGGCAAAATGAACTTCAGTTTTTGTACGAAATTTAATGTATTATAAAAGTTTTTCTAAGCTAATTTTCATAATACTGAAGATTGAGTTTATGTTTGGGAAAACTATGAAAATTTGATTATGCTCAGTAATTAATTATTGTATAAAAGCCTTTTTGTTATAATCGATTCATTTTTATGTTTGGATACATTAGCTGAAAAACGATTTTAAGCTAATCTAATTTGTTTTGATGATATAAAAAAGAATCGATTTTATGCATTAAGTGTGTTTGGAAAAATTGTAAAAACTTGATTATGCTCAGTAATCGATTATTATATAAGTGTGTGTTTAAGAAATTGTGAAAACTTAATTATGCTCAGTAATCGATTATTATATAAAAACTTTTTGTTATAATCGATTCATTTTTATGTTTGGATACATTAGCTTAAATGTGATTTTAAACTAATCTGATTCGTTTGGATAGTATAAAAAATAATCACTTTTATGGATTAAATTACTAAAATAGATATAGAATGATTAAAAAATTATTTGATTGAGGACAAAATGGTATTTACATCTCAAAGTATAAGGAATAATCTATAAGCTAGAATCATAAGTTTCAATATTCAACATTATGAAAATTAGCTTAAAAAAACTTTTATAATGCATTGAACTTCATGCAAAAACTGAAGTTTATTTTGTCAAACATGTTATAATACTGTGTAAACAATTTTTTTTTTAAAAAACTTTTTGTACAGTGAAAAAAGTTGATCCAAACACTCTCTAAAAGCTTTTTGTTATAATCGATTATAATCAATTCATTTTTATGTTTAGATACATTAGCTAAAAAATGATTTTAAACTAATCTAACTCGTTTAGATGGTATAAAAAAGAATCACTTTTATGTATTAAATTATTAAAATAGGTATAAAATGATTAAAAAAATTATTTGATTGGGGACAAAATAGTATTTACATCTCAAAGTGTAATGAAAAATTTATAAGCTAGAATCATAAGCTTCAGAGGGTGTTTGGTAAAACTTTTTTCATTGTGCAAACAATTTTTTTTTGAAAAAAAGTTGTTTGCATAGTGTTATAACATGTTTGCAAAAACTTTTTACACATTATTATAAAAGCTTTTATAGCTAATTTTCATAATGCTAAAGATTGAGTGCGTGTTTGAAAAAATTGTGAAAACTTGATTATCTTCGATGTCGATTATTGTATAAAATCTTTTTGTTATAATCGATTATAATCGATTCAAAATACATTAGTTTTTAAGCAAATTTGATTCATTTAGATGATATAAAAATTATTTTATGCATTAAATTACTAAAATATATATAGAATGATTAAAAAAATTATTTAATTAAGGACAAAATGGTATTTACATATCAAAGTATAAGGAATAATTTATAAACTAAAATCAAAAATTTGCAAATGGTGTTTGGTAAATTTTTTTTTAAGTTGTTTGCATTATAAAATTTTTTTAAGCTAATTTTCATAATACTAAAGATTGAGTGTGTGTTTGGAAAAATTGTGAAAACTTGATTATGCTCAATAATCGATTATTGTATAAAATTTATTTTGGATACATTAAATTAAAACGATAATCGATTCATTTTTATATATTGGATCATTAATTTAAAAGTAGAATTTAAAAAAATTATTTGATTGAAATCTGATTCGTTTAATGATATAAAAATTCTTTTATGCATTAAATTACTAAAATATATATAGAATGATTAAAAAAAATTTATTTGATTAAGGATATATAAAATGGTATTTATATATCAAAGTATAAAAAATAATCTATAAACTAAAATCATAAACTGCAAATGGTGTTTGGTAAAACTTTTTTTCACTATGCAAATAGCTTTTTAAAAAAAAAAGCTATTTGCACAAAAATCAATACATTATATAAGGTTTTTTTGCTAATCCGTAGGTAATTTTCATATTTTTCGTAAAGATTGAGTGTGTAAAGTTTGAAAAAATTGTCTTTAATCTTGTCTGCATGCTATTCTCCTCCATCCTTCCCTCCCTCTCATTCTTTCTCTCTCTCTCCCTCATTCACTCACTCATCTCTCTTTCTTGATCGTCTCTCTCACTCTCGCTTGTATCTCTTTTTTGGTCTGTTATAATTGATTATAATTGATTCATTTTTATGTTGTTTCTGAAAAATAGATAATTAAAGCTTGAAGAATCAAAGAACAAAGTGATTTTTTGCTAACTTTTCGCTCATTTTTCTTTTGATAGTAATAAAGATGATATCTTTGTAGGAATCATGCTTTCTGCTCATGCATTAAATTACTAAATCATAGGTATAGAATGATTAAAAAAAGGGTTATTTGATTGAACAAGTGACAAAATGGGAATATTTACATCTTAGAGTGTAAACGAATAATCTATAAGATCTAGAATCAAACTCCACTTTAGAGGGTGTTTGGTAAAAGTTTTTCCCCCTTTTTATTTATTCTTTCTTTAATTTTCATTGTGCAAATAGTTTTTTTTTGTAAAAAATGGAATTTTAGCTATTTGATCAACAAGGTGGTGTTATAGTCACTGATGAAGAGGTTGAGAGCTTAAACAAACGGTGAGATCTACTCTGCCCCTCTCCTTATTTTCTGCAATATTATTATTATTATTATTATTAACAAGCAGCATGATTAGTGGAGCTGGTGCGCCATTTTTTCTATAAAAAAACCATTTAAAATTTATAATTATCGAAATTTTCATAATATGTGAAAATTGATAAACGTTGTTTTGTGTTTATTAAAAAAAAGTTGTTTGTGTCATTCCATGGATTTGTAATCAAATTGTTCGAGGGTGTTTGGTAAAACTTTTTTTGTAAATAGAAAAAAAACTATCTGTTTGCATAATATTATATAAAATCTTTTTTAAGTTTTTTCATAATCTTGAAGATTGATAGTAAAAACTTAATTTTTGCATTTTTAACATGTTTGACAAAATCAACTTCATTTTAAAATTCAATGCATTATAAAAGTTTTTTTAAGCTAATTTTTATAATATTAAAGATTGAGTGTGTGTTTGAAAAAACTGTAAAAACTTGATTAAGTTCAATAATCGATTATTGTATAAAAACTTTTTGTTATAATCGATTATAATCAATTTATTTTTATGTTTGAATACATTATTGAAAAGTGATTTTAAGTTAATTTAATTCGTTTGATGGTATAAAAAATTACTTTTATGCATTAAATTATTAAAATAAATATAGAATAATTAAATAAAATTATTTGATTGAAGACAAAATAATATTTATATATCAAAATATAAAAATAATCTATAAATTAAAATCATAAGTTTCAATCATCAAAGATTATAATCATATTTATCTTCACAGCGTAAATTCTTTTCTTTTATTTTTTTCCAATTTCCTCTAATGTCCTTTACTTTTCTTTAATGATCATATTGTAGAAGTTCGAAGAACGGTTGGCTTGGCTCAACGTAAACTGGCCAGTGCTTTGTTGAGGAGTGTTAGAAATATATTATCAATGACATTATTTTTAATACACTTTTTTATTGAATTATGTTACATATTAAAATAATATTTGAAATTTTAATTAATGTATAATTAAGTTTAAGTGATGTATAATTAAATTTAAGTATTATTTTAATGTAAGATATAACACAATAAAAATAATGTATTAAAATAAATGTAATAAAAAGTGTACTCCTACCTTTGCTTATGCTTTATTATATATCCAAAGTTGTTACAAAGACTGATAACAGAAGATGAGAACCATACTTTAAATAAACAACTGATCCAAGAATAATGCATAAAGTAAGATAATAAGATATTAAGATAAGATTGAGTCTCCTACGTTAACACCCCTCTCAAATCGGACGCCACCATGCAAAGTCTGAGTTTGGTACGCAAGTCTTGGAAGATTGGCTGAGGTAATGGCTTTGTAAATAGAAAAATATTCATTTTACATCTTTTTTTTATATTAGATGTGAATGATTCTGATTAGATGAGAGAAAAATATTAACATGTGAATATTATAATCAATGATAAATGATATGATGTAAAAAATTAAAAAAAATTAATATAAAAAAATCAAGATTATTGTAAATTAATATGTCTGCAAGTTGGCTGCATATCACAAGAGTACCTTGAGCTACCTTCTTCCTGACAAAATGGTAATCCAATTGGATGCGTTTAGTGCGAGCATGAAACACCGGGTTGACCATCATGTGCATAGCACTAAGGTTGTCACATAACAGAGATGGTGGAGAAGAGAGGTGAACACCAATGTCTCGAAGCAAGTAACATAACAAAGTAAGCCCAGTTGTGGCAGATGCCATAGCACGGTACTCTCTGCTTCAGTGCTTGAACGACAAATAATGGGTTGCTTTTTGGCACACTAAGAGATGCAAGTGCTACCTAGAAAGGTATAATACCCCCTGGTAGAGCGGTGGGTCAGTGGAAAACTTGCCCAGTCGGCATCAACAAAGCTGTACAAATCAGTGGAGGAAGAGGAATGAATGCATATGCCAAGCTTTGTGGTGCCTTTAACATAATGGAGGACTCGCTTCAGCATTCAAAAATGATCTGTGGTGGACGAGTGCATGAATTGACAGAGATAGTTCACTGAGTAAGCAAGTTCTGGGCGAGTGAAGGTGAGGTATTGTAGTGCACCAGCTATGCTGTGATATAGTTGTGGATCTGAGAAAGCTTCACTGCTGTGATCACTGCATTTGGTAGCAAGGGGAGTAGCAATGCTGTTGCATTCAAGCATGTGAGCTCTTTTGAGAATGTCATCAGCATACTTGGATTGGTTGAGAAATAAGCCATACTCAGTGTGTTGTACTTCAACTCCCAAGAAGTAATGCAAATTACCAAGGCCCTTGATGGCAAAATCTTGGCTAAGTCTGCACACAAACTGAGAAAGTGCAAATGTATTATTCCCTGTTAATATGATATCATCGACATAGAGGAGTAAAAGCATGATTTTGCCATCTTGCTTATACACAAATAATGAGGGGTCTGCAGTACTGCTTATGAAATCGAAATGGACCAAGTATGAGCTTAAGCGATTGAACCATGTACGCGGGGCTTGCCGTAAGCCATACAAAGCTTTGTTCAAGCGCCAAACGTGATCAACAAATTGTTGATCCACGAAACCTGGGGGTTGAGAGACATGCACTGGTTCGTTAGGTGGGCCGTGTAAAAATGCGTTTTTCACATCCACCGGGTGAGAGACCAGTGGTTCATAGTAGCTATGGCCAAGACTAGACTATGTTTGAATATTTAGTAATTAATGGAATTAAATGAAATGAGATGACATGAGATAGAATGGGATAAAAATACAATTCTGTTCTTTGAATATTTTAAGATAGAATGAAATAAAGTTATCATTCTATTATTTGAGAAGTGGATAAAATGGTATTAGTTATAATTTTATTTTCTTAAATTACACTTATTGCAAACATATCAATTTTAGAGTGAAATTAATGTAATAAAATCTTAATTATAATTATAATAAAAGAAAGTGATTCCATCTCATACCTCCAAATTAGAAGAAAAGAAAATTAAGAGATTTTTGATAAGATGAGATGAGATCCATCCTATCCACTTCCATCTTATTCTATTATTTTTTAACATAACTAAACAATAGAACCTATCTCTATCTCATTCCATTCCACTCAATCCCATCATGATCATATATATGAACCTGCAGAATTTTGGTTTCCGCCAAGGCTTATTTGTATTTATTATCCTTTTATCGGGTGGGTCTGTATCAACAAAAATCAACACAAAACCCCCGAAGTTCACAATGGTAGTCCTAAAGTTGAAAGCCAAGGCAATGACGCCCCAACTATTCCATGATCAGAGATGGAGCCTGTGGGTTATACATATGGATATTACTGTGTGTGAAAGTGATATCAAAATAACTAAATAAAATTTCGTGGTTTGAACTGGCTGTCTCCTATCTGAGTTTCTTGGGTATGTCAAGTCGTGGTTAGATATTATATATGTGTGGTAGGTATTTATATTGTGCTCTGTTATGGTTATGTGTTGCTTGAAATAAAGTTCCACAAGTGTTTCTTGTGAGATTGAGGGATTATTGAGTCTTGGAGCATCACAGTATATACTATATAGTATCCATATCTTCCTTTTTCCTTCTCATTCATCTTCATTACATCTTTCTTGTGTTTTTGACTTTCTTTGTTGTCCTTAGTACAATAATTAATACGCATTTATTAGTTATTGGGTCATCATTGTGAGTATTCTCTTCGCGACAATCTAACTATTCAATCACTGTGTGCTTGGAACTAATTTAGCCTATAAAACACATTAAGACAAGATATCAAACAAAATCATGTACAATATTTTTTTCATTTTAATTACACGTTAGTTATTAAAAAAATATTTGTTTCTTCTTCTATGAACAAACGTGCTTTATTAGTGGTGCCTTTCTTAAAGAAGCATAAGCTAATTCCCTATAGTCATTTAACCAAATATTAGAGAAATGATAGATATGCATATAAGAGAATCTCACAAAACTCACTAAAAAAATAATTGAGTGGTTTAAAAAGTGTATGCTTAGATAAAAATTTCTCAACTACACATTTCTCTTTATAAAAAGGTTTAATAAAAATTTCTTATGTGCATCTAACGCTTTTGAGATTGAGATAATGCCTTTTTTCTAAAATGTTGCCATTGTTATATATAGATGCCCATTTGGTCAAACTTATAAACTTTTGCCGCTGGGTATGTAGCATGTACGGTTTTTTACTCTACAATATTTGAATTTCTCATTTCAATTCAGTTGACTTCTTAGCAATCTTGGATCCTTTGAACCAATACTGGTAGGTGGGTTGGTAGCTAACAAGATAAAGGATCACGTATTATGCTATGGACTTATACTATACCTACACGTACACTTGTTTGTGATGCTAATGAGGTTATTAATTATGTAGTCATAGGTGAACTAGATTATACATAGTTTTATCTTTGTCTATAACTCTTAGCTTATAGTCTTGTCAGTGGATATAATCATGTTTTGTAGTGATTATTATCAGGTTATATTAGCGGTCACAAAGTTATTCAATTAGAGTCATTTTCAAAATGCTTTTAAAATAATTAAAAATCTAATCAATATTATTCAAGTAAGAGAATGTTAGAATTTTATAGGTTTGGATTTCTATTGATTGACGCTTTTGTTTTATTAAAATGGGTTAAATGGATAGCTTGGTATTTTTCATGTAAACCCATATAATTGTGTGATCCATTATGGGTTTTGAGAGTTATCATACTTAATATTTATTATTTATTTGGCTTGAGCCCAGCAGTGAGTGTATTGAATTACAGTGGATTACGGTGTAGGTCAAGTAACCTAAAGCTCATGATTGATGAAATTATGTTACTAATATATTATAAATAGGGTAAAATCTCTACTCCACTCTCTTAATCATTTTGACTACTCACTGCTTCATCGGCATGTCAATTATAGACTAGAGGATTTGAGTAGTAGACTGCTATTGATGTATACGCTTGTATATGCTTCCGCATAAAAAATCATTGAATTGTTTCTTTGTAAAATTTCTACAAGAGATACGCGTGTTATTAATTTATGAATTTACATTGATATTCTAAATTCTTAGTATAAATCCTGTAAAATCTAACTAAGCGGACTTGGAAGCTGAGTTGGAGACTGATTCAGTGAGCTCATAGAGTAATAGCCATGTCAGCCAACAATTGGACACCAAATTAGTTAGGGAAGGAAACCAGGTGGCTCATTTGAGAAGTAAGGAGTTGAGAAGGAGCTCTCAAGGCAGCGGGTAACTAACACCCGATGAAAGATTTTGCACGGAGAATGAAAGATTATAAGGGAAATTGAGAGAGAGAGAGAGAGAGAGAGAGGAAAGCGTTTGTTATGTGCAAAAATCTATTTTTGTATTCTCTCTCTAATTTTCCTCCCTCTTCCTTTAGATTCTTCTCTTTCTTATATATCCTGTACTAGCTAGAGTTCTCCTTTATGTTAGCCCTCCACTTTCCATTGTATTAAACCCAGATAAAATAATACAAGTGCATTGAAGAATTCTTCAATTAATTTACTTGTATTAATTGATATGCGCTAACAGTGCTCCCCTTCTCTTTTTCTGAATGTGTTCCAGTGTCTCCCTCATGCTTTTATTTATAAGTTCAAACAAATAGTTTTGCAGTTTCATCATGATCACATAAGTATCCTCATTTATCTCAACTTCACTTATCTCAACTAATTCAGTTAAAAGTATGGTGATTTAACCTTTTTTTTTTCTATATTACAGTCAAATTAATGTTGTCTGGGTCAACTTATAAGTATCTCGACTAATTCATTTTCTCAGTCCAATTAAAGTTAAACCATCCACGTCAAGACAAGAGAATCATAAGAATAATCTTTATAGTCTGACCTCAAGAAATTGACATACTTAAAATTTGAACTTGTCACCATGCACTTGCCTATTAACAAACTTATTGTTCTAGTTTCTATATATTTTCATATTAATAATTAATAAAAAATGGTTTAAATTAGCTATTCTCTTAACTTGTCACGGGACAAAAATTCCGTTCAGTATTTTACTATTATTGTTCTCTTTCTTTATATATTATTGTTCTTTAGGTTCATAAGAGGGTATCTAAAGGTAAGTCCAAAATCCACATCACATTACAAAGTCACAAAATAAATGAACAAGGAGCCAAAATTATCAGTCATAACGATGAAACAGATTGAGTAATCAGGCTTCTATGTGAAGGAAAAAAGACCCAGCTTTGGATTCTTGTCGAAGAGGTTAATAAAAAAAAATTGGTCAAAGAAGAGGTCAATAATTAAGGAGCTGTTTTTTTTTTTTTTTGGTCTGAATAATTAAGGAGCTGGAAAATGTCATTTCATATGGCATTCGGGCCGAGCTTTGAGCTTTAGATTTTAGGTTGAGCACAATTCAAGACCTTCGAATACCCCTGCCAATTTACTTTTATGTCTTACTCACTCTTTTTCAAACCAGCCCCACCCAAAAAAAATAGTTTTAATGACCAAGACAAATAAAAGGTACGTTGACCCAAAAAAGAAAGATGAAGACAAGTACTCACACTTAGGTTATCTATGTATATTCTATTCCATCCTCTCAATAAAGTTAATTGATAATTCAATATGGCCAATAGTAAACTTGATTTCTTTTTTCTAGACCAACCTTATTGCGCTAATATCATAACTATTCTTGTTAAGATCTCAGAGAGCTCTAAATGTGTGTATCACTTTATGTTTTTTAGACAATGTTTGGTAGTTGAATAAAATGGAAGGATGATATAATATAATAGTGGATTTTGTTGTCACATGTTAAGAGTTCAAAACAATATTTATTACTCATTTTAATTACTTAAAAAAATTAAGACTTTTTAATCTTCTAAGACATTGAATACTGTACTTTTCATTTAATAATTGCATAAAGTGAACAAAATGTGGTGATATATAAATATGTTTTTTTTTCTATGCTACAAAAGTTGAGGGTGAGAAGAGGTTGGGCAACCACTAATCTTAATGAAAATTTATAATGATTCAAATCGCATACCAATGAGTGATCTCTATATTCGAACTCATATCATGTAGTAATCATTAGTGGAAGGTCAACCAAATAAATCAAATTTTGTTGGCTAAATAAGTATATTTTGTTTACAAAAAGCTTATGAATGAGAAATTAGTAAAATATATTCAAGTATGTATAAAGCTTTTTTAAAAGGTTAGGCTAGATTGGAAAAAGAAAAAAGCTTATGTCAGATATATAATATGCTAGACTCGTACTTTATATTTGAAAAATATGACTACCTCGTTTAAAGTAAAGCCTAGCTTAACCTCTCTTGTTTTCATGTCTAATTTCTATCGATTTATCATGTGTCTTTGCATCTAGTATTACCCTCGGGTAAACCTTATACAATAACTATCATAGTTCTATTGTATCTTTTAATTCATTTCTTTGACAATAAATATAAACATTTTTTGAATTATGTATACAAGAATCAAAATTCAATACTTAATCTTAGCATTAAAGAATATTATTAAATAATATTATTTTTCAATTATTAAATCCCTTTTTTTAAGCAAGTTCATTCATAGTCAAATTAGTGAACATTTATATGTTAGATGAAACAAAAATTATTATTTTTAACAAGTAGATTTGTTGATTGGTTAATTGATCACATTTTTTTTTTATAAAATAGATTGGATTGATATTAGTCTAAATACAACAAAATAATTCGATTAAGTCTAATGTACCTATTCCATTTAATAAATGCAGACCATACTTTTCACTTCAAATTACTGTTTGCTGCATATAGTGGTTATATTTGACCATATAAGGACATATCAAACCATTTTTTTAATTAGAAGTGTGAGAAAAAGAGAGAGACTATCCTATTCTAATAAAATTAGGATCCGTTACATGTCAAGCAATAATTTACGTAATATTTACAGATTGTTCACTAAAAGAGATTGCTATCAACAAAAATCATATTTAAATCTTTTAAGTGAAGTTCTTCGATTCTTATTAGTTGAACCAACCTCATTAATTTTACGTGAAGTATTCTTTCAGTAGGCATTTAGAGCACAACAGTATCAAATGATATATTAATTTCCTTTCTTTAACAACTTTAATACACAATATTTTCTTTATAAAAATAGTTCCATACCATTTTCAATTTTTCATGTTCTATATATTCTTTTGAGCGTGTCCTAGATGCTTTTAAGCAATAAACAGCTTTGCTACGCTTTCCATTTTGACTAGGCTCAGTCCATTAAGTCAACTTCGTTCTTATCTTTAAAAAATGACACCTTAACCTGATTTTGCTAATTCACACAGTAAATAAGATCGTGACCTAATTAATTCATTAGCCAATTATGCAATCAGTGAACTTAATTTCTACTTATTCCTGCTGTAGCAAACATCTCATCAACCTTAAACTACAGCAACATAAGGAAACCATGCCCCTTAACTTTGAAAATCATATTCTTCTACGGTTCCCACAAGCTACCCAGTTACCTTAACTTCCTGAAATCAATTTCCTCGCGCAAAGGCCAATTTAATTCAATTCCCGACTCAGGTAAACAAAAGTTCCCATCACTCTGACCGCTGGTTCTATAAATTGGAGCAATTTGGAGCCAATTCTCTTCATGCAAAACCAAGAAAAACAAGTTTAAGAGTAACTCATATACTATGGCAAAAACCACTACTGCTTTGCTGGTTTTAATTCTCCTTGTTGTGGCAACTCTAAATGGTACCGAGTCTGCAGGGAGAGGTCTCCCGGGGAAGGATGATCATATTTATGAACCTGCAGAGTATTTACCATTTTTCCCGCCATTTTGTTCTTATTATCCTTTGATCGGGTGGATCTGTATCGACAAAAATCATCCCAAAACCCCCCAAGTTTACAATGGATGTCCTAAAGTTGAAAGCCAAGGCAATGCCGCCCCAACTATTCCATGATTAGAGATGGAGCCTCTGGGTTATATATATAGATATCACTGTGTGTGAAAGTGATAGCAAAATAATAGCTAAATAAAATTTGATGGTTTGAACTGGCTGTCCCCTAGCTGCTTTTCTTGGGTATGTCAAGTCGTGGTTAGATATTATATATGTGTGGTATGTATTTATATTGTGCTCTGTTATGGCTATGTGTTGCTTGAAATAAAGTTCCACAAGTGTTTCTTGTGAGATTGAGGGATTGAGTCTTGGAGCATCACAATATATAGCATCCATATCTTTTGTCCTTTTTCCTTCTTATTCATCTTCATGATATCTTTCTTGTGTTATTGACTTTCTTTGTTGTCCTTAATACAATAATTAATACGCATGTATAGTTATTGGGTCATCATTGTGAACATTCTCTTCGGGACAATCTAATTATTCAATTACTGTGTGCTTGAAATTAATTTAGCCTATAAAACATTACATTAAAACAAGATATCAAACAAAATTATGTACAATCTTTTTTCATTTTAATTACACGTTAGTTATTAAAAAAATATTTGTTTCTTCTTCTATAAACAAACGTGTTTCATTAGTGGTGTCTTCTTAAAGAAGCAGAAGCTAATTCCCTGTAGTCATTTGACTAAATATTTGAGAAATGATAGATATGCATATAAGAGAATCTCACAAAACTCTCTCTAAAAAAAGAATTTAATGGTTAAAAATGTATAAGGCTATGGATAAAAATTTGACAACTACTCATTTCTCATTATGAAAAGGTTTAATAAAATTTTCTTATATGCATCTAACATTTTTGAGATTGAGATAATGCCTTTTTCTAAAATGTTGCCATTGTTATACATAGATGCCCATTTGGTCAAACTTATAAACTTTTGCCATATGTTGCACGTACAGTTTTTCGCTCTACAATATTTGAATTTCTCATTTCAATTCAGTTGACTTGTTGCCAATCTTGAAAACTTTTAATCAATACTGGTGGTTAGGTTGGTAGCTAACAAGATAAAGGAAAGTTCAATGTTTGAATCTCTAGTCCTGTACATTTGAGTCTTTTTTAGATTTAGTACAAGGATTGCTTAACTAATACCTAATTTAGATTGAGCCCAATATGAAATTATGGCACAGTACCTGTGTTACGTGAACATCTTATAAAGCAAGGCTTAAATAAAAAATACATATATGAACTATGAAGCACAATCAAATAGCATATAATTCCTCATTCTTAAATAGGTATTATATTCTGTACCAAAAATATAGGATTATATTGATTTATCCTATTTTTTATCACATAACCAAATGAAATGGGTTAGGATCTGCGGTGTTGATGCGCTTGATTCATAGTGATTGATTCTATGGAGATTTGGCCACCACTCATTGTTTGATAGATATAGAGAAGGGTCGAATGTGTTGATGAGCCGCGTAGCTTACGAGAGTGCATGATGGACTGGCCTCCCGTTGCTGGCGGTTTTCGTGATGATTTAGTGTATTGCACACATAATAAACAAGATAAATAACACGCAAAGAAATAAACTGTGAACTAGTATAGAGGAAAACGAACACAAGCACGATAAAAAATGAGTTACCTCACAATGACGGCACAAACTTCTGGGTGCGTGTTGTTATGATTGTATATTTTCTTCTTTTCCTCCTGTGCGCGTGTTGTTATCTCTCTCTGATTGTTTACGTGCTTGTTATGAAGGCCAGCTGACTTGAATGCTGAGTTAAGATTGATTCAGCGCTTAGGAAAAATTATAGTGTAATCCAGTAAAAAGGTGATACATAGAGACTAAATAATCATACAACTGTTGGATTAAAAAATAAAATATTATTACATTAAATTTAAACAATTATAAAATAGTTGAGAGTAATACTCTAAGAATGTATAAGATTTTTCTTTAGCTCAAAGAGCATTAGCCACTTCAGCCAACAGCTAGACATTGAGTTAGTTAGGGACTAAAATCAAGTGGCTCATATCAGAAGTAAAGGTGTAAAAAGAGGTCAAGTAATGTTTGAGTTGGGCCGGGCCGAACGTTACGGGTTAATAATTTGTTGACCCAACTCAGTCTTATGAAGGCTGCGGGTTGGGTCAGCCCACTCTGCTAACTCGCTCCATACTTTTTTTTTCTTTAGTTATTAATATTTAAAAAAAATTTATTCTTATGTTTTAATTTTTTTTTACATAGTTTAAATCCCATCAAATATTAAAAAAATATTTTTAAATTAAAAAATAAAAATAAAAAATTTATATATCATATAAATTACATAATAATATCATAATTAAAAATTAAGTATTGGGCTTGTGGAATTCGTATTGGGCTGAACCAAAATTGGTCGACTCAATCGAGACAAATTTTATTTTTTCATTAATTTTGTTGGCTTAATCTACTCATTTTATCAGACTATTCAAATTGATTTATCAGGCTCGGTCAATTTTGACACATTTACTAAGAATTAAAGAGTTGAAAAGGAGCTCAAGGAAATGAGTAACTAACACCCAATTGAAAGATTTTGGATGAAAAATGAAGGGTTATAAGGGAAATTGAGAGAGAGAGGAAGGTGTCTCTTAAGTGTGAAGTCTTTTCTGTATTCTTTCTCTATATAACTAGCAGTTCTCCCTTCTGTTAGCTCTCCACTTTCCATTGTATTAAACTCATATATAATAATACAAGTATAATGAAGAATTATTTAATTAATTTTCTGGTGTTAATTGATACGTGCCTAAAAGTGCTCCCCTTCTCTTTTGCTAAATGTGTTTATGTGTCTCCTAATGCTTTTATTTATAATTAAGTTAAAACAACTAGTTTTGCAGCTTCATCATGGTCATGTAAGTATCCTTATTTATCTCAACTTCACTTATCTCAACTAATTCCATTAAAAGTATGATAATTTGACTTATTTTTTGTATTACAATTAAATGTTGTCTGGTTCAGCTTGTAAGTATTTCGATTAATCCACATTCTTAGACTAATTAAAGGTATGTCATTTATGTCAAGACAAGGGAATTATAAAGATAATTCTTATAGTCTGACTTCAAAAAATTAACATTTAAAATTCAAGTCTATGACCATGCACTTACTCATTAAGAAACTTATTGTTTTAGTTTCTATATATTTTCAAATTACTAATTAATAAAAAAACTATTTAAATTATCTATTCTTTCAACTTGTCACCGGACAAAAATTTCGTTCAGTATTTTACTATTGTTCGCTTTCTTTATATATTATTGTTATTTAGGTTCATAGGAGGGTATCTAAAGGTAAGTCCAAAATCCACATTACATTACAAACTCACAAAAATAAATGAACAAGGAACCAAAATGAGCAATCATAACGATGAAACAGATTGAGTAATCAGGCTACTATGTCAAGGAAGAAAGACTCAGGTCTGATAGAGCTGGCAAAACGAGTTTAACTCGTTGGGTTAACCCGTTAACCCGTCATTTTTTTACGGGTTGGGTTCAAAGATTGAACCTATATTTTTTTTTCAATCCGCATAACCCATCCCGCTTAACCCGTGAGTTAAGCAGGGTAGGGATGGGTTGACCCAGTGAGTTGACTCTTTTCTTTAAAAAAAAAAGATAAGTAATATTATAAATGAAAAATTCTTTGATGTTATATAATTTATGTTTGAATATTTAATTAGACTATTTTAAAAATTATTTTTAGATATGTGATTTGTAATTTTTTACCATTATTATTTATTATTTTTTTATAATATTTATTAATTTTTTATATAATTTTTTTTTTTTTTTTAAGTGGGTTGGGTTGGCCGTCTCATTTACTTTTTCTCATTTTATCTTTTATACGGGTTAACCCGCCAACCCATTAACCTATCTTAAAGAGAGGTGGGTTGACTTTTCTAACCCATTTATTAAAATGGGTCAACCCACCCCACCTTGTATTTTAACGAGTTGAAACGGTCAGGACGGGTTGACCCATTTTACCAACTCTAGCTCTGAATTCTCGTTGAAGAGGTCAATATTCTTTTTTTGGATCAGAGAAGAATACAATAAGTAAGGAGCTTTATTTTTGGGTCTGAATAATTAAGGAGTTGGAAAACCTCATTTCATTTGGGATTCGGGCCGAGCTTTGAGCTTTAGATTTTAGGTTGAGTGCAATTCAAGGCCTTCGAATATCCTTGACAGTTTACATTTATGTCTTGCCCGACCTTTTTCAAACCAAGCCCAACCGAAAAACATTTGTTTTAATGACCAAGACAAATAAAAGGTGTTGACCCAAAAAGGAAAGATGACAATAAATACTCAAACTTACGTCAGGTGCCAAACTCAAACTATATTTTTAAAAAATAAACTTAATTCGTTTAAAGGGTACATTTAGATATTTTCATAATTGAAGTCATTGATTTATTTATAAAATAAATTAATGACTTGATTAAATGAAATGAAATAGGTTTTTTTTCATATATTTTTTTATATCTATCATCATCATCATTGTCGTTCTATTGTTTCCTAACTATCATATTTTAGAATTTTTTTAAATTGTATAAGATAAATATTATCAATTAAATTATATAAATTTTTTAAAAAATACGGATTTTAGAAAATTATCACTTTAATTTTTTTAAATTGTATAACTATATAAATATTATTAGTTAAAATTTTTTCACTAATTATAATTTTAGAAAAAATTTTAGTATACACAAATTTATAAAAAAATATAAATTATATATTTTATATTATTAATTTTAAAATATATAAACAATATTCTTTTTCATGAACAATATTCTTTCCAATATAAATAGTGTTTTTTCTGGATGAAATTATATGAATAGTAATTTTTGGTGTGATGGGATTTTTCATCCCAACTTCCCCCTCTCATGAACAATACTTTTTTTGTGAACACAACCATGTGTGATGTCTGAAAAAAATCTATTCAAAAAAATTATTACAATCATGATCAATGGTGTACTCATATATCACCAACTCCAAACATTAACAACGGCCTTAAAGTAAAGCCTAACTCAACCAAGCTAGTTTCCATGTCTATTTAAGACCATGCTTTTCACTTCAAATTACCGTTTGCTGCATATAGTGGTCACATCAAACCATTTTTTAATTAGAAGTGTGAGAAAAGGGGGAGACTATCCTATTCTATTAAAATTAGGATAAGTCACACGTTGAGCGAGAATTTACGTAATATATATAGATTGTTTAGTAAAAGAGATTGCTATCAACAAAAATTAAATTTAAATCTTTTAAGCGAAGTACTTCAATTCTTACTAATTTTAAATGAAGCATTTCAATCTATACTAGTGAACTAATGTAACATTTCTAAAAATATTAATAAAATAAATAATAAAAAAATTATACATAAAAAATGAGACAAAACCTTTTGAATAACATTTTTTCAAATCTTTTTATTCAAATAACTAGATAATTATTAGAATAAAAGTTTTTGTTATAAAGTAATAGAAATGTCACTTTATTCGAATAATTTGGAAATAGATTAATGAAATGAAATTGGTAAAGAAGAGCCAAGTGTTATTTGAGCAAAGAACAATCGTTTGGTGCAATATATCTCAAGATTAGAATGAAAGACAATGATTAGCAAATTACATGTGGCAAAAAATAGAAGGCAACTTACAGTTATGAAGAAACAAGTGTTCAAAAATTTATTAAGGGTGACATAAGCTTATTAAATCAGCATGGACAAGTGTTGTTACGGGAAACTCTTAAGATTAAGGAAATTATTACAGGAACAAGTGGCAGCCAATGAACTAAATCTAAAGAGAATTCTGGACTATGAAGACATGATTACGGGAAGGATCTTTCTGAAGAATGTACCCTGTTTTGCCAAGTAACCCACATGATATCATCTCCTACATCATTCCCTTACATTAAGGTACCAAAGACAGGCCCTATAAATACCCTTACAGCTTCTCAAACTCAACACAATGCCTCCAACTGAGCCACTAAGAGCAGCCTCTATTTTTAGTCATTTATAACTCAACCATCTTCAACCACATTACCACTAAGCCAAATTCTGAAAGCTATGTAGGAATTAGTAAAAACACCATCTTTTTCTCTCTATTTCTTCTACCCATACTTTGCAATCCATTACTTTGCTTTCAATCTCATTTGCTTTGCTTTTGATTCAATGAAACAGTAATGTTTTGATATCTGTAAAATGTGATTTCGATGGGTTTATTTAAATAAACTTAGTTTTATTCAAATAAACCATGTTAAAGCGCTTCAGAAAATGCATTTTTGACTATTTTATTTGAATAACAGTAATGTTGTTCAAATACATTATGCTAAAACATTTCTGAACAATGATTTTTTACCAATTTATTCGAATAATACTTGTATTATTAGAATAAAGCATGTTAAAACATTTCAAAAGTTATTTTTTAGAAGCTTTTATTTGAATAACACTTATGTTATTCAAATAAAAGTAAGATTATTTTTTTATAACACTTTTGTTATTCGATAACAACTTTGTTATTCTAATAACACTTTTTTTATTCTAATAATGATTATGTTATTTTAATAATGAATTTTGACAGAAAAGCTTTAGAAATGAGATTTTAAATATAATTAATCTCTTATGAACTATTCTTTTAACCCTTTTTATCAATCTTTCATTTATTTAATTTTATTATGAGTTATTTTATGTTATTCTTTATATTGGATATGTTAATTACTAATTATTATTAACGTGCTTTTTCAGTGTTCTTATTTTTACAATATACTATAATAATAATACCTGTTTTAATACAAGTTTATTTTTAATATCGTTTTATGGGGAAAAAAAGTATTTTTGAAATGTCATCCTATGGATAAAAATGAATCAATGTTCAAAGAGATATCATGGTCATGATTAGAGATTATTAGGGGACACCCTGATTAGAGATTATTGTGGCCATGATCAGAGGACATTGAGGGACGCCTCGTTGTCAAGTGATTATTGGGGATTCCTCAAATGAGAAATATAGTGGCCATTATTAGAGATTATTGGGGGACGTCCTGATTAGATATTATTGTGATCATGATTAGAAGATTTTAAGAGACGCCTCATTGTTATATAGAGATGAGGAATTCCTTAACCAGATATAATTATGACCATGATTAAAGATTATTGGGGGACACCCTGATTAGAAATTATTATGGTCATAATTAGAGGACTTTGAGGGGCATTGTCATAGAGAAAGATATACATTTGATTGAGAGTATTAAAATGGAATGACACTGATAAAATGACGTTGAAAAGAAAGATAATGATGTTAATAAGATGATAAAGATACTGAAAATGATAAATGATGAAGAGATGATGAAAAAAAATGTTGATCAATGATGAGAAGAGGAATTTTGAGATTTATCACTCCTTTATTTTATTTGAGTTACTTACTCATTCATTATTGATTCATTATTTTGAAATTACTTACTCTTATATTGGACTTACGTCCTTTTATATTTTAAATATTATATTATTTACTACTTTTTCAATTTATTTTTTTAAATAATGTTTAACCTGTTATTTTTAATTTGTGAACTTTATGATATGATTTTAAAAATAGAGAATTATAAAAGATAAAATATATATTTGGTTTTGCTATTTTTTTACTGAGATTGAGGGATTGAGTCGTGGAGCATCACAGTATATATAGCATCCTTTTTTTCCCCTTTTAAAGCATATTTCTCTAGTTGCTTCGTCACTTTGTTTATTCATGTTGATTATATCTTTATTGTGTTATTGACTTTCCTTGTCTTCCTCAATACAAGAATACGCATATTTCAGTTATTAGATCATTATCGTGAGTTTTCTCTTCACGACACAACAATGTGATTACTCAATTATTGTGTGCTTATACTAGTTTAGTCAATAAAACTGCACATTATTAAGACAAGATATCAAACTAAATCCTATACAATCTTTTTTTCATGTTACAAGTTAGTGAAAAAATATTTGTTTCTTCAGTTATAAACAAACATACTTTATTGGGGATGTCTTCTTAATGAAGCATAAGCTAATTCCCGTAATTATTTTACCAAATAATAGAGAAATGATAGATATGAATATAAGAGAATCTCACAAATCTCTCACGTAAAAAGATTTGAGTGGCTAAAAATGTTTAAGCCTGTGGTTAATACTCATTTCTTTTTATGAAAATGGTTCAATAAAATTCTCTTATGTAAATCTATCATTTCTGAGATTGATATAATGCCTTTTTCTAAAATGTTGCCATTGTTATATATAGATGCCTTTTTGGTCAAACTCATAGACGAATCTAGAAGGGGGTGAGTGGGAGCTTGGCCCCATCTAATTCTTTTAAAAAAAAATAAGTACATAAAGTTTTGTTTAATTTATGTTTGATACTCAAATTTTTATCTTGTCACCTTTATATTTTTTATATAAACTAAAATTATGCTAGATTTAGTCTTACACCCAAAAGTTTGGGAAGATACCTCATAAGAAAAAATATATATATGCTAGGTTGATAATTTTTTGATATGTAAACAAAAAAAAATTGTCTAGAGTTATTCGACGAATATATTATGCCTTTAAATTTAGAATATATTAATATATAGTTTGAGAAGTATAAACAAATTTTCAACTCAATTTGTCCCTTCTAGTTATATAAACTAACAAAACTTCATTTTTATTACAATTTGTGAGATTTATAACAAAAGGAACACAATTTCAAACAGCTTAATATTCTGATTCAAAATTTTAGCTTGCATTGATTTAGTGTTATGAAAATTCTAAAATTTTTATATATGAATTTTAATATATATATATATATATATGAGTAAAATAATAAGATAAGCTACTTAATGAATATATATATATATATATATGTATGTATGTATATATATATACCTGAAACTTAGACATATAAGAATCAATTACTAATAGAATCATTCAATTGATGAAAAAATTTAATAATAAATATAATTAATTTTAAATTATTTATTTAACATTTTATTTTAACCCCTGCAACAATTTTTTTTATCCGTCCCTGGTCAAATTTATAAACTTCGGCCGCTGGTATGTTGCATGTACGGTTTCTCGTTCTACAAACTACAATATTTGAATTTCTCATTTCAATTTAGTTGACTTCGTTACGGGTGTTTAATAAGCTGGGTCAACTTATAAACTCACGAGTTTTGACTCAACCTCATCTATAAAATGTGGGTTGAGTTTGGTCTGCAGGTTAGATTGGATAGGAAAATACTCTAACTTATAAGGTACGAGTCGGGTGGCGGGTTTAAAAAGTATCGACTTACGCAAACCCAACTCAACCAAGTAGGTTTTTTTTTTGTAAAAGCTATTTAATCATAGTGACAATTTATGTTATTTTTTTCATGACTTTTTTATACTATCAATTAAGTTTAGGTATAGGCATTTTAATCACATTGAGAATGTGATTAAGAAAATAGTGATTAGAAACTCATAAAGCGTCTGATAGACTAATGCAATGAAAATCTAACTGATCGCTTAGATGATAAAGAGTATCATAAGAAAATTGAGAATAAAGTAAATGATTATGTCAATCTATATTTTATATGTGATGACATTGACTTCAATTAGTTAACGTGATTTGTTATTTATAACTTTTAGGACATGTTAGCTTACTTTAGTTTATTTTAGATTTATGTTAATTTAATAAGACTTATTAAGTTTATTTATATCATTGACTCGTGTTCTTGAGAACAAACTTTTAAAAAAAGATTAAAAGAACACAATAAGCATAAAATCAAAATTGTGGATTGCATATATTTGTATTTATAAACCAATTAAAGGGAATAAATAACTTAAACAAAATAATTTTTTTGTTTTACTAACATTTCATAACTGGATGAAGGATCTTAGAAGAGGTTCTCTACTTACTAGAAAAATTTATATGGTAATAAACCTATAATACATTTCAAAAAAGCTAGAGAATAGAAGCAGGGTAGAGGAAATTTTCTTACAAGTATTTGAATTATGAATAATTTTGTTTAGTTTATTTCAGACTTAGTAAGACTTATTAGTTGTTAATTTGTTATGCACTTATTGACTTATGGTATTTAGTTTATTTAAGATTAAGACCTATTATGTTTGAGTAAGGTCGGTTGAGACTTATGATATTAATTTAGTATATTGAGACCTATTTTATTTGAGATTAAAACTTATGGTATTAATTTGTTAGATTTTGAATTTTAAATTTTTTTTAGAATTTTTTTTAAAACAAAATGTCTGACCCACGGGTTCGACTCAACTCAACCCACTATTGAACATAGGGCTGTAATTGGGTCGGTTTGGTTCAATTCTTGGGAGAAAATAAATCCGAACCAATCAAAATTAATTGATTCGGTTTAGTTCGAATTTCTTATTTTTTGATAATCAAACCCGAATCAAACCGAACTGAACATTTACGGATTGGTTCGGTTTGAGTGGTCAAGTTGGCCAGTTTTTTTTTGTTACAAAAAAATCAACTAACTAATTAGCTTTCCATAACATAAAAAATGCATAATAAACCTATGAAAAAAATTTAGAAATTGAATCAAACCTACTTATCTCAATAAGATGCAGTACACATAATGATTGTCATAAAAAATAGAAACAAAAACACAAAACAAATATATTACCAGTTGGTGGCAAAATGTTCTTGACAAAAATGAAGATAGTATTTTTAGGACTCAGCTTGATTCTCTTCCTCACCACATCCACAAACTGATCAACAGTCAGATCAACAGGAACCAAATACCTACATTAATCAACAGGTAGGTATCCAAAATCAACTTGCACTGCTAAAAATAATTTAACTACTTCGAAAAAGGAAAAAACATTTCTTAAATACTCATATGAGCATACATGACTACATTATTCAAGCAAGATTTTTTTGAATAAACATAATGCAGCAAGGGATTAAGATCAAGCAAACTATAAAACTATGAAACAAACAATTAACACAGACTGAACGAACAAAGGGACATTAAACTAGGCATTGAACGATGAATACAAGCTTTTGACATAATGATTTACCTCCCCAGAAAAGTAAAATATACCCCAGACCAAATTAGGAACCTTAAAAACTAATAGTTTAGCCTTTATCCTTGAAATAATTTCAGTACTCAAACTAACAATAAAACTTGATTTCATCCATTAATGTTCCTTTATAGCAAACACAAAAATCTTCTAATCAAGTCTATTAGACTATTTTCCAGCAGAGGCAAACCGTACATGTGTTCAGGACTTATTAACAAGTATATTGGCGCTTTATTAGACAATGTACATGCATCCAAATCAACATTCTTAGACTAATAAATTAAACCATCACACCAAGCATTTCACAGAAAAGAACCTGTTAGCACAACTCTAATCCATCCAACAAGATTTGTATAGTGTCACCCTCACATAAGGTCAACTCATACGCCTATTTATCAGCATCCAGAAAATAAGATATATTCAAGGTTCATTCAGAATTAATCACAAATCAAATTTCAAACATGAAATAAAAAAGGGTCACAATATTATTATATGACCACATTAAAAAAGATTCTATATAGTTGAGAGAATGAGAGACAGTACTGGTAAAGGCTATGCCAGATGAGGCAACAACACAGGTCTGGATGACAGAGTTCTCTTGACACGGCTCAGCAGAAAAATGTTCGATGTGTGGTGACCCAGATGAGGCACATTCAAGCGTGTGGGACAATGGGTAAAAGGAGAAGAAGGTAGGATGGGGAACCAACTTCGACGATGGAGTGTGGTGGTTCTTGGTACTAGGTCACGGTGGGTGGTAGGTCTGGTGCGTACGGGGTTCTGCGTGACACAGGATCTGGGTGTTGTGGGTTGCTGAGCCTGGTTTGCGGTTTGGGCAGAGGTTGAAATTGGCTAGTGTTGTTTTGGTGGCTACTCGCAGATGTGGACGGTGGTGGGAGTTTGGGAGAATATGGCACCGAGAGTGAGAGAAGCAGGGGAGAGACCGAAACCAAGAGTGAGAGAAATAGGAGAAACCAAGAGTGAGAGAAGAAAGGGGAGAAACATGTTTGAAATTTGAGAAAGAAAGAAAGAAATGAGAAGCGCGAGCAGGAGAAGAAAGCAAAGAAAGGGGGGAAAAAGGAGGCTGAGTCAACAAAATACGGGCATGTGACATACGGTGGATAAAAGTTGGTGTATTTAGTTGGACGAGAAACGTTTTCCTATAGTTAAACTTAGCACTAGGTATCCTTTTTTCATCCTTGCCATCATTTTTTTTTTTTTACAAATCCAACGGCTTGAATTGCAAGGAGCATCGATGCTCCTTTTGTAGAGTGCACCATAGACGGATTCGCTACTAAATACTGATATAGTTTAAGGAGCCGTTTACAATGCTCTTAAAAACTTTTTGAGTATGGATGTTTTATTGATTTTATCCATTTTAGTAGGTTAAAACCTTTGACTAATTTTTTTTTTAAGTGTAAGTTTTTCAACAACCTCTCCAGTGACATTCCGGCCACCCTCAGCATTCTCCAATAACTCTAATCCCTCAACCTCATCTAGAACTTCCTCTACAACCTTGTGGCTCAGCACTGGAGTCTGCGATTTGTGGCGGATCTGGGCGAAAGGAGGTTGCAGCGAGCAAGGGGGGTTCATGGCCGAAGCTCGACGATGGAGGCATGGTCTTGACGATGATTTTACGATGGTTATGACGGGTGTAGCAGGTTGAGGTTTACAGGTGGTATCCTAGTTCATGTTAGAGATCTGAAGACCCTGTACGACGAAAAGATCCAGCCACCCACGACCAACCACCACCGTGCCCATCATCGTCTTCCTTTGCGTCGTCGCCAATGAGGATGTTGCTGGCTTTTTTCTCCGTCGAGTAACCACCACTACCACCACCATCCTCACCCCACCCCTCAGTCTTTGATTTTTGATAGATTTTACCAATCCAAGAAATTATCAATCTTTAATCCCAACCTTTGATTTTTTTTATATTAATAAATAAATGGCTTGAAACTGGTGGTGCTTTTGTTGCCATGGTGGAGGTCATTTGGTTTTCATGGAGGTTGGAGCAATGAAGTTGCTAGATGGGGAAGGAGAAGGAGAAAGAAAAGAGAGAGAGAGAAAAAAAGGAAGGGATTGGTTATTGTTTACCTATTAACAAGGTTGTAGGTGAAACAAAAGAGCCGTTGATACAAAATCAACTAATTCTTTCACAAAATCAATGGTGAAAGAATGTGGAGCATCCATACTCCAAATTCCTTTAGAAACATTTAAAATGTTATCATAGTTCAATGAATTTGATAAAAATAAATTCAAATAAGGAAAACGTATTAAATGCTCCTAAAAAGTTGAGGAGTATGGATGTTCCTAAAGTAATGACCATTAATTTATACATTTTAATAATCAATGACTTAGAGTAAAGACTAATAACCTGCATAACATGTTGACTTTATCAGAATTTCTCTTTCCTTTCTTTTTCCTTCTCCTTCTTCGTCTTCATCTTTGTCTTCTTCTCATTTTCCCTCAATCTCATCCCCTAGAGATTTGAGGCAGAGCAGCATATCTACTCCTCCAAGCTCATCGAAGCTCTCCGCTGGAATCCTCCTTCCTTGGTGACTGCCAAGCCTAGCGCCTCTCATCAAGTTTGCGACACTGCTGATCGAGTACTCGCCACTGCAGTGAAGGGCAGAACGCAGTGGAGCCAAGCGATTCTGGAGGTGTTGCTCAAGCGATTCCGCCATAGAGGTTCTCGTCTCCGGCGATGGCTTTGAGGTCGCAGTCAACAGGGAGGAAGAACGTGGTTGCGATGGCAGAGAGAGACCCATCGTTGGCTACCAGAAAAAGGAAGAGATCGGCGTTTCCGGTGCTATCCAAGTGCATGGTTCCAAGTTTGGTTTCGGTCATTGGGGTGCTCTGAACATGCGGTGATGGGAGGGGTTCTGGGGATTGACATATTGTTCATTGAATTTGAGTAATATGAAGATTAATGCACATGAATTAATGCACAAGAACTAATGCATATGTTGTTCATTGAATCTAAGTGATATGATGATTAATGCACATGAATTAATACATAAGAATTAATGCATATGTTGTTCATTAAATTTGAGTGATATGAAGATTAATGCACATAAATTAATGCACAAGAATTAATGTATATGTTGTTCATTGAATCTAAGTGATATGAAGATTAATGCATATAAATTAATGTACAAAAATTAATGCACATGTTATTCCTTAAATATGAGTAATATGAAGATTAATACACAAGAATTAATGCACGTGTTATTCATTAAATATGAGTGATATAAAGATTAATGCACATAAATTAATACACAAGAATTAATGCACATGTTATTCATTGAATTTGAATTTTCACAACTGATCTGATTAAATCACCCCAATATCCCACTTTTTTGTTTAGGGTCAAATTTGTATTTATACAAGATTTACACTTAAAAAAACATATATTGAGTCAACGGTTTTAACCTGCCACAATGGATAAAATCAATGGAATATCAATGCAAAAAAAATTTAATGTGCATTGTAAATATCTCCTCCAATAAAATCATTGAAACTCAAGTGTAATTAGTAATTATATCAATTTGCGTAAAATATGGTAAAGTAAATAGATACTTTTTCATAATAAATTAGAAAGTAAAGTTACTAATCAATTCAACACAATTTTTTTTTCTTGACTCCAATATCACAATTCACAATTAGGGTAACAATATACTGAGCTAAGTTTCAACTCTATAAAATTTGTTTGGCTCGAGTTCGAGGTCAATAAGAAAAAAAGTTTATTTCATTGACTCAAGTTCAAGTCGCTATGAGCTCACTAACAATTCGAGCTCAATAAACCAATCTCAAAATATATACCAATACACATAATTTAACTATAACTTATATTAAAACATAAAAATCAGCTATAAATAACAATAGTAAAATATTACCAACTATTCAACGATGTCTTCTAATATAAACAAAACAACCACCAATCTTAAAGAATTTTGATTAATTGATTTTTAACAAAGTTTAATTTATTAACAATATCAAGGTATTATTATTATTATTATTATTATTATTATTATTATTATTATTATTATTATTATTATTATTATTATTATTATTATTATATTGAATTAGCTAACAAAGTAATGAATCAAATTTATAAAACCTTAAGCTCTTCTTATTATTAATTTATGAGTTAATGAATCGAATTTATTAAAACTTAAATACTCACAAGGCAACTTGGGCAATTGTCAGCCATACTCACAACATAAACAACATAGTTTTCATGACTGATAATGGCAGGAGCCACAAAGTCTTGGCTTCTTCTTTTCGTTTATCTATACTCTACGATTTTTAAAATGCAGATCGCATCACTTAATGTAGTGACAATATTGTGATTGCGGCCATCACCACAATCACATCGCATCAGACCTCAATTGTAATATGAAAGAAAATCACAAAAAAAATTTGTAACGTAATAATATTGCGGTCACATCAAGACTACATCGAATCACATTAGATACAATATTTTGTGTAAACTTAAAAAAAATTCATGTCGCAACGATCGTAATTCGCATCACAACAACTACAATACCCACAATCACAACAATCATGATTGTGACTATAACTACAACCACAACTATAATTTAAAACTATGCTCAACAAAAATCTATTGCCACCTCCTACACCTAGCAGCATCACCATGTTTTACTCGTGAAAGCACTAGGAGCAAGTATACTAAAATATTTGTTGGTGCCAAACAAATTTCATCCCCATTGGGGCCACTGAACTTGCAAATCCCAAAAAGACAACAAAAAAGGCAAATTTGCAATCACATGGCCCTCCATGCCATGTATCCAACCTTGATCCCCACGGCCCACCCCGCCTACCCCACCAGAATCCTCCATTCATTCTTTTTGGTCTATGCAAATTTGTAGTTGGCCATAATCCCAAGATAAACAAAATTCTCTCAACCACAATCTTGTCCCACCATTATTGAATTAAATTATGAATACAATAATTCTAAATCTTCTTACATAAATTTTTTATTAATCTTTATAATTATTAAATAAAAAAATTATTAAATATTTTTTATTTTCTAAGATATTAAATACATTTACTCTTTTATTTAATATTTTTTATTTAATATTAAAAAAATAATTAAAAAAAACTTTTAAGAGCATATAACAAAATTCTTATGAATAATATTTGATTTACGTCACCATTAAACACTTCACATTTATTTAAGGTGTTAGAATTAAAATATAGGTATATAGAAAATTAAAAAATCATTTAAAATAAATTTATTTGTAAAGTAAACAAATAAGAATATATTAATATTTATAATTATTTTTAATCTAAATTATATTATGATTTTAACTCATTAAGTGATTAAAAGTAGATATATTATTTCCTATTCACTTAGAGAAAAATTTATTTTAGAAGAACTTTATCTATAAAAAATGAGATATTAGTAACTCTAATTAAATAATAAAAATTATATAAATATAAAACGAAATACATCTAAGTGAATGTGAATGATATTATTTTTGGATTAGGGATTTGGGGCTCTAATGATTTTGGGTGGAGTTGTGGATATGGCTTGGAGCAGAGGTGAATGTGTGTCTAGGTTTGTTTGATTTTCATGATTTTGGCTTCTCTAACTTTCTAGTTTAGGAATCGATTCTAATTTTGATGTATATGTGTTTGGGAATATTGCTATGGTTGTTTTTAGGTAATGAGTATTTATTCCTCTGGTTTGGTGTTGACTTGAGTTTGGTTGACGGATTGGTCAAAGGTAAAGCTTGTGGTTGATAGATTAGTGTTGGTGTGGGTTTGTTGGTTCTATTTAAGGGCTGGGTGTTTGACATTGCTTGTGGATGATTTTTGTTGCTGGGAATTGGTCATTCAAGTGTTGCTTGGTTTTCTAATGAGCAAAATTTGGGTGATGATGGTGGTTTTGTAGACGATTTATTTTTTATGGAAGTGGGTGTTTGATGGAGGTTTATGGCTTAGTTGCTTTAGTAAGAAGGGGATAGTTCCTTGAGTTTTTAGCTCTTAATGAGGGCTTTGTATATGTTCACAACGGGATTTATAGCTTTTCTTTATATATTCATTTTTTGGGATTAAATTGAAATCTCATCAAAACTTTAGGGATGAAAATAGAGTTTTTGCCTTATAATTAAATAATATAAACTATGTGCAGTGAGTCACTATAATTATAATTACACATGAATTATATGGCAAAAACTATATTTTCGTCCTCTAACTTATTTTCTGTTTTCAAATTTACCTTCTAACTAATAAAAATAAACGTTCGTCCTCTAACTTTTAAAAACTTAACAAAATTACTCTTTCACGTAACTCTGTTAGTTTCATCTATATGCATGGTAAAAAATAACGTAGTTAACATTTAACATGATTAAAAAAACACAAGTGACATTTGATGTGGCAAGGGACATGTTTACTGGAATACACAAACACTTATACATTAGTCACTTGTATTAAGATCAATTGATACATGGTGCAAACAAAGAAATCAAACATGATATTTATCAAACAAATTGAAGAAATAAAACAAATTGCATTAGTGGGAATAAAAAGAAATAACAACAAAGGCAAAAGCACTCCCAAGTATATAGTAAAACAAAAACAATACCATACGAAAGTCACAGACAACAACTAATTAAGAAATTATTGTTCCAAAAGCAAAGATCTATTATCTTATTGTATCTGGACTTAACAATTATTTCAGATGCCTTTGCCAGTCAAAATTACAAAATGATAAATAGGCACAGAGAGAGCAAAGAACATACAGTGATTAAAGGAGAAAGCTTGCTATAAATAGGCAAGAAACAACAATAAGGGGCTTCACGTACAAAGATCCAGCCAGTAAAAAATTCATCATACATCATTACCTCTAAGCTTCAATTCACTTCCTTCAACTAGGATTTTCCTCAAACAGATTGTAGGCACACACTTATTCACATTTTACAAGTCTCAGATTCTAAAAACATCAATCTATTACAAGTCAAGATAAGTTTATATTTTTAATTCAAATTACACTCATAGCACAACTAAAAAGAAATAAAACTTTACCCCCAAATTGTTTCTGAGAATAGAGACAAAACCACACAAGAAACTCTTGCTTTCTCTTCCCCACGAATCTGAGTTCCTTCAATTCTTTCTCTTTTCCTAACCCTTGCCTTCCAGAATTAGATTTTCGTCCCCTTATCTGCTTTCTGCATCACCAATTTAAATATACTATTCAAAATGTACTATTTAAATGACTAATGACTAAATTTGTTTCGTGAGTCTGAATCATTAAAGCGTGAACTGAGAAAAAAGAAAACAATATAAAAGATGAAGGTTTACCCGTGATTCAAACTCGCAGCTAAAACAACCTGAGAACCAACCCACACGATTAGGTTCTCTTTTCCCCAAATTTCAACGTCACACGATCTTAAGTCCTAGCGCCAACTCTCTATCTCTCTTCACAAGCTTGATACTAAATTTGTAATTACATTGGAATCATGTCTGCAATTCCCTTCTCACATGGATCCTTCGTTTCAATTTCTGTTTCATGGAATCTACAGAAATTATAATAGGAAAGGAAGACATAGAACTGTTTCGCGAGTGTGTAGTGGAAGGAAATTTATTACGTTGAGAATTATAACAATTTTTAATTTTTAATAATAATATGCCACTTTTTCTCAATTGCTTCATAATTATTATTACATAAAATAATTATAACAATTTCTGAATTAAATTTTTAATTTAAGTTGTTTTAATAAAAAATATAAAATATATTGAATAATAATAATATGATGGATGGGAATTATATTTTAATTTCAGTTGTTTTATGTAGTGTTGAGAATTATAACAATTTTTAATTTAATAATAATATGCAACTTTTTCTCAATTGCTTCATAATTATTATTACATAAAATAATTATAACAATTTCTAAATTATATTTTTAATTTAAGTTGTTTTAATATAAAAAACATAAAATATATTGGATATCCATTGGATTGGTTTTTAATTGGATATCCAATGGATATCTAATATATGTTTTGGTTGGATTACTAACCACCCATATTTAAATTTAATCCATTAGATCCAATCCAACAAGATATATTATTTTAATTGGATGGATTAGATTTGTTTTAATATAAATGGATTGGATGAATTAAAAATTAATGAATTTTATTACCACCCCTAAATTATGACATAACCAATTAATCAAAAATTAGTCCCTGGTGATTCTCCCCAATTTCACTCTCATTTTAGCCTAGGGTTTCTATTTTTGCTTCATTTTTTCTTTACACTATTGCAATTCCTCTATCTCTTCTCCATTTCTATTTCTTTGATGAACAAGGACTCGTATTGCAAGTTGTTACATTTTATTTCGTACATAACACATAAGGGGCAATGAATTCTAAAGGTAGTTCCCCTATGATTAGCAGCATAGGAGATCAATGAGCTTCAATTTGCAAGTGTGGGGACAAGACCGTGGTTCGCACTGCAGGAACAAATGCCAACTTTGGATGAAGATTTTGGAGTTGCATGCTTTGACAAGTAAGAGAATTTATTCTTGTTTAGTTCATTTTGGTCGTGAGTTTTCTTAATTTTCTCAATTTGTTTGTTGACTAATTGTGCACTATTTGCTTTGTTTCCAAAAAGGTGTGAAAGGTTCTAGCTGTGAGTTTTTTGAATAGTATAACTAGGATATAATTGATGAGAGAGATTTAGTTATGTTGAGACAGAGGAAAATGATTCTCACCCTACAGATTTTTCCTCTCCATTTTTAGCCTTTTCATCTCATTTTTCTACATTTTTTTTCTCAATTTTTTCTCACAAAACAAGGTTGTTTTGAGTCTAAACCACTCATTGATAGGAGCTAACGTCATATTATTAGTTAGGACGCCACTTAAAATTGTTTCGCCAATAGAACTAATGAAGTTAAGTGAAATGATAACTTTGTTAAGCTTTTAAAAATTAGAAGACAAATTTGAAAATAAAAAATAAATTAGATGATAAAAATATAATTTTTGCCTGAATTATATTGTACACGCATATATGAACATAAATACTAGGCACCACACTAACATATTAAATTATCAATACAATTCAATTTAATATTAAATTTAAATTTAATATATATTTTTATATGAAAATAGAACTTTATTGGAATTGAAGATCAAAAAGGAAAGAGGATATGAAATCTGGGGGATCCTCTATCCAGATACATGAATTAACATCTTTTGCAAAATTTGCTAAACAGTCCGCTACTAAATTACAACTTTGCAAGATCTCGAACTAAAGACACACTTAAAGCAATCAAACCAAGCAACATATGTGGAGATATCTTGGAGGATGGTTCGATTATGTGGGCGATCAACCGAGTCTTCTTCAATACTTTGAATCACAATTTGGGTATCACCTTCTAGTACAATTCGTCTACATTCAATCTCCTAAGCGAATAAGAGTCCCTCACGAGCAGTTAGGAACTCACCTCTAAGCAGATGAATCGAGCCCTGCATTTGATGAGCATTTCCTGCTATGAACATGCCATCTTCATCTCGATTTACTATTCCCAAACCGAAGGTTTGATTAGAGTTTGAGGCAGCAAATTCTACATTATTGTTACGTACTCAATATTAAGTAATAATATATTGACTCATTATAATTTTTTTAATATTCAAAGCTTTTTAGTAACTTAGTAACATAAAATTAGGTAATATCGTTAAAAAAGTTTAACATTCACATTATATCAAAATTAAATCTTTTAATACTTATAGAGTTTAACTTTAATCTCATATGAATTTTTTAAACTATTTTCTATTTTTGTATTGACATATCATATAATAAATTTTTTATTTCTAAAAAAAAATTAATCTTTTAAGTATGAAACTAATCTTATTAAATACAAAATGATACATTTAAGCGCTTTCCACAATTTCATGTAATAAATTTAACTATACTAAAGATATCATTCTCATTAAATAATATAATAATAACATATTAATGGATCACCCCGTTGAAGAATAAATTCATATTTTGTATGTTGAAAGTGAAATATTATAATTATAATGTAATGCAATGTCAACGCGTATATGATACGCAAATAGGACATGTCTATATTCAGGTGTGCCTTGTTATAATTAGGCCCCGCGGATAAAGGTGTATCATGCGTTAGCTTAGCATAGCATATAGCGTACGCAATCATCATTATCTCTCCTCGTCATCATCGTCCTTGTAGATTCTCAATAATTTCTTACGACAAACAATACTGATAAACTAAAACCACAACAATATAAATTCTTAAAAAAACAGGCCCCAGAAAAACACACCATCTTTGCCTTTCCCTTAACAACTCCACCATCAAATACTATCAGAACAAAAAGGTCAGGGAGAATTTTCTTGTTCTCTCTTAATCTGCCCGCAATCTATTTGGACTGAAAGCAGATTATATGACATTACAACGCGGGCAGATTAATTGGATAGCTGACATTAATTTTTGAATAACTTTTTTTTTGAAAAAAAAAGCAGTACCTTTTTGTACTCTGATATTGGGACAATTATTACTTCGATTTTCCTATTGGTTTTGGTGGTTGAGCAAAGTTTGTTGTGTGTTTTGCCTTGATGGGTGTTTCGGTTGGTTCACAAGCACAAGAGGGTGCATGGAGTTCGTTGAGGTTCTTGACTAGGAGGAAGCAGGTGGATTCTGCACATACGACCACTGAGGGCCTGCTTGCCAAGGAGTTATCTGTTCCTCATCTCATTGCAGTTGGTAATTCATTCAATCTCTCTCTCTTCATTTTAATAAGAAAAAAAGGTTTCATTTTGAATCGTGTTTTCATCTGGGGTTCCTGGGATTTTGCTGATTCTCCTTGGAAATGTTTGGTTATGTTCATGTTTAACCTTTCATTTTAATACCAGAATCGTGTTTTCTGTCTTTGTACGATGTTGTCGGACTTCTATCTTTTCCCGCTTTTTTCCTGAGTCATAGGACAATATTTGCTTTCTTTGTTTGATTTTATGTTTCTCTCCTTTATGGTTGTAACTTGAGTTGTGATCCCTATATATATGGTTATAAAACTGTTTTGCATATGCAAATTGAGTTTCATATGTTTTGATCAGGTGTTGGTTCAACAATTGGTGCTGGAGTGTATGTTCTGGTTGGAACAGTTGCTCGAGAGCATGCTGGACCGGCCTTGACCATTTCTTTTCTAATTGCTGGAATAGCAGCTGGTCTTTCAGCCTTTTGCTATGCAGAGCTGGCTAGTCGCTGCCCTTCTGCTGGAAGTGCATATCACTATTCATACATATGTCTTGGGGAAGGGTACTCTTTCACTTTCCATATATTTGTAAACCTATCTGAGGGAGTTGGGGATAGTATTTCTTTTATATGACAGCTTGAGGTCTATGTGAATTTAATTTATATCATCTTATATAAAAAGAAAAAATTGACATTATTGTCAATTGGGAATTGATATATGTTGATCAATAGAAATGATTACTTGGTTTGCAGTGTTGCTTGGTTGATCGGCTGGGCCTTGTTATTGGAATATACAATTGGTAGCGCTGCTGTTGCTCGTGGCGTATCCCCCAATATGGTATGGTATAATTTTTTCTCTTCTACTGAGTTTTTGCTTGCCTTAGAGTATGTTCATTATATCATCCAAGTCCTACTTTAAGTTTGTAGTTGTTTCATATTTCTAATAATTTGAGCTTGATTCATCCTTTGCTTTATTTGTCATTAGTTTTTTTTTCCCCATTATTCTTCAATGAATCAAAAAGGCTAAATATGGCTTGCCATTTGGCAAAATCAAGTTAGAGGAGTGGTTTATTGTGAGAGTGAGAGAAACAATTATATATATATATATATCTTTGGTATTGCAGTGAATAAAATGAAGTTGTTGGTGCATGAGCGTGAAAAATATTCTGCTTTTGATTTTCTTTTTTGAGACAGAACTTCTATTGGATTTTTTACATGTCTTTATATGATAAATCTAGCTGATTTATTTGCTTGAATTGCAAGTGTTAGAAACGGAGACGGGGAACACAAAGACACTGAATGGTCTGTATATTTCTAAATAATCAGTGTGTACAATAGGGTTCCCTATTTATAAGAGAGAAAATCTATACAAAGAAGAAAATACAATCAAACATAATCAAAATAATATCTTTAATTATATACTGTTAAGAGTAGATATTATGTATGTTATTTATTTTGCATTGCTAGCCCATGTACTGCTAGCCCATTTATTGCTAGCCATCTTACATATATAAATACACAACCTGCACCCATATTGGGTACGGACAAATTCCATTTCTTCCTATCTCATTACATGGTATCAAGAGTTAGGCTCTAAATTTTTTTTTTTTTCCTATCTCTCAGCTTTTTTTTAGGAGTTTGTTACAAAAAAAAAAAAAAAAAAAAAAAACACAAACAGAGCGTTCGTTTTTAGATCTAGGGCAGCCCCGGTTTGGTGCCGCCGCTAGCTTCTAGCTCCAACCGTGCGGGGTGCCTTTGCAAGGTTCCGTCCGGCTTTCTAGGAGGGGCGCGAGGCGGTGGGTTCGCCTATGTGACGCAGAAACGGCGCTGTTTGGCTTTTAATTTATCCAAATGTGGGTGGAGAACACGCGAACGGTGCGTGAAGAACACCCACCTTCGTGGGTGGTTGGCGTGGCGTTCAACCGCCACGAGACGTGCGACCGGCGGTTACGGGTCGTTTTTCTGGTGGGCGGTCCCTACGAGTCTCCTTCGTGGTGATTTCGGCGTTTTGATTGATTTGTTGAGTTTGTGAGTATGGGTGATGAAAACTTGTCGAAAATGTGGGTACGGGCAAGCGGGAGTGGAGGTTCTTGAAACTACCTTTACTAATGTTTTGGCCGAGGTTATTCCCTCCAACATTAAAATTAGGTATCGAAAGCTTGATAGTGATGGTGCTAACTATCCTCGTGGAAGAAGGCAATTCGATGTACTTGAAAGGTCACAGGAAGGAAGACCATCTCACCCAAGACAAATTCAAGCGGGATGAATCAACTAAGGATATGTGGATTCGGGAAGATATGCGTTTATATTCACCGATTCGGAGGACCTTGGATCCTCGGGTTGATGATATTACCACTCATTGCACCACTTTGTCAAGGGAATTATGGCACGTACCTTCACTTTTGTTCTCAATGGTGCCGATGATTTATCTCTCTTATATCGAAGACACAGGATCCGTTTATCGCGCTAATCAAAAGGATGAATCTCTTAGTGATTATTATACGTTACTTCAAACGCTGGAGCTATTTGAAGAATTGAACACATTGTTACCTATCACTTCGGATGTAAAAGCAAAAACAATTCCAAAAGCAAAGATCTATTATCTTATTGTCGGGAGATGCGAGGCTCGGCGAAAGCGGTTAAAGCGTGATGTGTTTTTTTCTGCGTTAAACCTGGTGAATTTGGTGCGGCTCGATCTCGAATTTTTGACTGGTTTCTAGTAGTTTGACCCTGAAGGATGTATACTCTCGCTCCTCCGAATTGCTCGTGACATTTCCAAGTCTCATCCCTTAGCCTCGAAAAAGAGGCATATCGCTTTGGTGAGTTCTACTTCTCGATGGGACAAAACCCGTGGTGGTCGTAGTGGTTCTCGTGGTGGACGAGGTGGTGGTCGTGATACTAGCTTGAGACCCTACGTGGTAGTGGTGGTGGAGGACGGGATCTGGCGAACCACTTATTTGTCGTTATTGTAAGGAACCTAGTCATATTAAATAATGTAACCCTATGGAAACTTCACCGAGAAAAATCAATCCCATCCACAGCGTTTTGCTCAAACCTTGCTACCGATGAAGGCATTCCTCCCACCAACCCATCGGCCTACAATGACTGCCAGATGACACCACATACGAGTTTGCTCAATACACTCGGTTCAAGCCTCTCTATCACAAGTGTTCCACCATCTCCTTCTTGCCTCACTTTGTTGCTCATACGGTAATCCTACGCATGCTTATCATCACTTTCCCGCAATCTGGGTCATTGATTCGGGGGCTTGAAATGTGACTAGCCGTGTGAGTACTCTTACATCCTTTACCCCTTCCCCTCATCTTCCTAGTGTTACTTTAGTTAAACAAATGGGCTCTGTTATCATGTCATTGGGAGCGATGCCTAACGTCTCCCACCTCGACCTCCCTCTTTCTCGAGTTTTATGTTTGAATCAATTTCCATTTAATTTACTTTCCGTTGAGTCGAAGGATTACTCGGTCACTTAATTGTAGTGTTCACTTCTTTGTTTAACTTGATTCTTGTGTCTTTCAGTTAGGAACTTGGGACGAAGAGGGTGATTGGTAGGGATTGTCGTGAGCGAACGGTTGGGTACATCCTTGAGTTTCTTTGTCCATATCAAGAACCGGCACATTGTTTTGTGTGGTTTATCCTCTACAACTTCACTTGTTTGGGTCATCCGTCTCTCACAAATTTTAAAAAAGTTGTGTCCTAGTTTGAGTCGTTTATCTATTTTAGAATGACAAATCGTGTCGATTTTTTCTAAACACCATAGGAGTCCTTACCCTCACGGTCAATATGCAAGGGATGCGTCCCCATTTGAACTAGTTCATTCTGATATTTGGGGTCCGTGTCCAATTAGTTCTAAGTCTGGTTTTCGGTATTTTGTAACTTTTGTGGATGACTTTTCAAGAATGACTTGGTTATATTTCATGAAATCTCGTTCTGAATTGTTTTCTATATTTACCGCTTTTTGCTCTGAAATTACAACCCAATTTAGTATCTCTGTGCGTGTCCTTCGCAGTGATAATGCAAAAGAATATTTCTCTAGTGATTTCACTTCCTATATGATTCAACATGGGATGGTCCATCAATCCTCATGTGTTGTTACTCCAGCAGCAGAATGGCGTTGCTGAACGCAAAAATAGGCATCTTTTTGAAGTTGCTCGATGCTTGTTGCTTAAACCCATATGTCCGTTCCTAAAATTTTTTCCAGAATAGT
The DNA here is from genome assembly GCA_029884595.1 of Ormosia semicastrata. NCBI lineage: Eukaryota > Viridiplantae > Streptophyta > Magnoliopsida > Fabales > Fabaceae > Ormosia > Ormosia semicastrata. The sequence goes on along the minus strand of JAQQTO010000036.1, from coordinate 6,936,574 downwards.
TTCTCTTTTTTTTGTTTCTAATTAATCTTTTGATGCCATCTTCTATCTTACAGGGTCAAGTTCCTCATTCACGTACTTTTTCCTTCCCAATCTTTGTTTCCCTACCTCCTCGTATTTTTGGTTGTCAATGTTTTGTGCAGAGATAGTCGGCCTCAAGTTTCCAAGTTACATCCTCGCTCAACTTAAATGTGTCTTTTTTTAAGGTTACCCTGATGCCATCGAAAGGATACTGGATGCTTCTCTCTATCGATTTAGGCCGGTATCTTGTGTCTTGCCGATGTCACCTTCTTTGAGTCTACTCCGTTCTTTCTTCAACCTCCTCCTCCAGGTTATTGAGGAATATGAAGAAATTCTCATTTATCACACTCTTCTTGATCTCAGATTACCGGGTAACATCCTTCCTCCTTCTCTCCGTGTTCCCTGCCTTTGTCCTCCACATCGGCCACCCATCCGACAGTGTACACTCGCCGAACTTGTGTTCCCTCTCTCGAGGTACTATTCCACCCATGGATGTACATTGCTCTTCGATTAGACACACCACCTCCATCCACCTCTTCGTCACAGGATCCGACTCTTGACCTTCCCATTGCCCTTATCGTAAAGGTAAACGTTTGTGTCACTCACCATCCTATTGCATCCTTTATTCACTATGACCATCTTTCCCTTCCTCCCAATCTTTTGTTGCCTCTCTTGATGTTGTCACACTTCCCAAAAATATTGTTGAGGCTCGGCTCATGATGGGTGGCGCCATGCCATGGAGGAGGAAATGCTTGCTTTGGAACATAACCAGACGTGGGATCTCGTTTCCAATTCCCTCTTTTGTAAGCGTGCCATTGGGTGCAAGTGGGTGTTCACTGTTAAAGTCAATCCGGATGGTACCGTTGCTCGTTTAAAGGCTCGGTGGTGGCCAAGGGTTATGCTCGAGATTATGGAGTTGATTACTCGGAGACCTTTTCTCCTGTGGCCAAATTGGCCTCGTTCGCATATTCATCTCTTTAGGCGCCTCTCATCACACCATCGGCCCCTGCTAACACCCACTTGATGTTAAAAAAAGGTCGCCTTTCTTCATGGTGATTTACGGGAGGAAGTCTATATGGAGCAACCACAGATTTTGTTGCTCGGGGGGGAGTCTGGGCAAGTTTGTCGACCGGGACGCTCTTTGTATGGATTGAAACAATCCCCGGGCTTGGTTTGGAAGATTGAGTGAAATTGTTGTGAATTTCGGCACGAAAAGGAGTAGCTTATGACCACTCGGTCTTGACTACAAAAATCCGGGGAGGATGCATCCTCATGGTTGTGTATGTTGACGATATAGTGATAACATTCAATCGTGAAGTGACTTCTTAGGCATCTCAAAACTCAAGAGTTTCCTTCAAACTAAATTTCGGACAAAAGATCTTGGTCCTCTAAAATATTTCCGGGAATTGAGGTAAGTAGAAGCAAAAAGGGCATTTTCCTTTCACAACGGAAATATGTCATTGACTTACTATCTGATATTGGCATGTTGGGAACCAAACCTTGTGATACTCCGATGGTTCCAAATGTGAAACTCAATGCGATGATGGAGAACTACTATCGATCCCGAGAGGTACAGGGGAAATTGGTGGGCAAACTTAACTACCTTACCGTGACACGTCCGAATATCTCTTTCCCAATAAGTGTAGTCAAAAATTCATGTCATCTCCTTGACAATCTCATTGGGATGCATATGTACTACATATACTAAGATATTTGAAAGGAGCCCCTGTGTCGTGGGGGATTCTTTATAGAGACAATGGACATTATAGGTTACAAGGTTATTCCGATGTAGATTGACTGGGTGTCTATGTAGATCGGAAATCAATTCTGGTATTGTGTGTTCCTTGGAGGAAATCTGATCTCTTGGAAAAGTAAGAAACAAAATGTAGTAGCTAGATCAAGTCTTGAGTCCGAATATCGAGCAATGGCTCAAACTTCTTGTGAATTACTATGGGTCTATCATTTACTTGATGAGATTGGGTTCAAGGTTTCTCTACCTATGAGACTATGGTGTGACAACCAGGCTTGCCCTTCACATTGCCTCGAACCCGGTTTTCCATGAACGGACAAAGCACATAGAAGGCGGCTTCCACTTCATTCGAGAGAAGATCCAACAGGGACTCATATCTACGGGGTATGTCGGGGTCGTGAATACAGGATTGCTGGTGCATACTCACGAAGGCTCTTAACGGGAATCGGGTTAATTATCTTTGTAACAAGTTGGGCATGATTAACATCTATGATCCAACTTGAGGGGGAGTGTTAAGAGTAGATATTATGTATGCTATTTATTTTGCATTGCTAGCCCATGTACTGCTAGCCCATTTATTGCTAGCCCATCTTACATATATAAATACACAACCTGCACCCATATTGGGTACAGTTTTCCATTCTTCCTATCTCATTACATATACAAATCAAATATTTTAATATAATATAAAATTAAGTCTAATTTAATTCTGAGATATGTTCTAGATATTCTAACAGCAAGTAAAATTTATCTGACATAATTATTGACATCAAATATATATTTTTCTCTGATTAGGCTGCACTTTTTGGAGGTGCGGACAAATTGCCCTTCTTTTTATCGCGCCAGCATATTCCTGGGATTGATATTGTTGTGGACCCATGTGCAGCAATTTTGGTATTCATTGTTACCGGACTCCTGTGTGTGGGGATCAAGGAGGTAGTTTTCTATTATAATCTTCTTTGACCTGTTTTTATTTGAAATTTTATACTTAGTTTATATTTCTTGAATGTATGAGCAAGAGTTTCCTTTTCTTTTTGGTTCGTCTAACTTACTGAGTGCATCCTTTGCACCTGAGTTGTGCGCCTTGCATCTATCCATTCAATCATTATTTATTTATTTTAATTAAAATATCCAAATGCATTGTTCTGAGAGTTCTTTTTAACTTCGATTGCTTAATACATGCAGAGTACAGTGGTACAAGGCATAGTCACATCAGTGAATGTATGTGCTTTGCTTTTTGTCGTAGCTGCTGGTGGTTACTTGGGATTCAGGTCTGGATGGGTTGGATATGAACTTCCTACAGGGTACTTCTTCATTTGATAAAATTGCTAATGGGTACTTTAAATCTTTGTTTTGCACTTCCCCATATATGTTTGGTCTCTAGTTACTGAAAACTTGTCTCTTTTGCTTTAAAAGGTTTTATCCCTTTGGGGTTGATGGGATGCTTGCTGGTTCTGCAACAGTCTTTTTTGCATATATAGGTTTTGATGCAGTTGCCAGTACAGCTGAAGAGGTATAGACGATAGTGTCATGTAGTCTGATATATAATTGAGCATGTTCAGTTGTTCAAACTTCCTAATAATATTTCACTTAATCAACAGGTGAAAAATCCTCAACGAGATTTGCCCCTGGGTATTGGCGGTGCACTGTTTCTTTGTTGTGGATTGTACATGATGGTCTCCATAGTTGTTGTTGGTTTAGTACCTTATTATGCAATCGATCCGGATACCCCCATATCCTCTGCATTTGCTGAGCATGGGATGCAATGGGCAGCGTAAGTTTATAATTTTGAACCTCAATGGTGCATCTGATTCTTCATAAAGTTTTGGTGACCGTAGATTTAGTAGTTGCCCAAGTCAAGTTTCCTCTTTGTGATTGCAGTTACATTATAAATGCTGGAGCTTTCACAGCTCTCTGCTCAGCCTTGATGGGAGGGATACTTCCCCAGGTAAATTAATGGAAACCTCGGTATGCTTTGTTTCTGCATTAAACCTCTGAAGTTGTTTTTTAGTTTATCCTTCCCCCAATGCCAATTGAATTTATTTGAAGTGCAATTTCCTATATTAGGTGAAAATTGTTCACCTTCATATTTGAATACAAGTTGTGGTTAAAGTTTATCAACTTCCTAAGGCTTAAAGATGCATATCAATTGTGTGTGAATGCTTAGTTATTCCACAATTTATGTGTTAGGCGTACTTGCTGAGGGTCCTCTATTACTAGCTTGATGACACCACATCCTCCTTTTTGTATTACTGTGGTTTTGTGTCACATTCAAAACTCAATGCTTGTGCTTGTTCTACTTCCAATTGAGAAAGGTGTTTCCTAATTAGTGATAAATAATGTATCTGCCTATGAATGATTGACAACCTCAAACTACAACATATACAATACCTCCATTGCCAGGGATCAAACCTTGGTCATCCACGTGATAGGTGGGAATACTTACCAGTATACTACAATGACTGCCAGGGATCTAACCACATACTTTTTTTTTAATTTGATTCTATGGTCAATCCTTCTATCACAAGTGTTGCATCTTTATATATCTTGAATATGCACTTTGATTTATGTGAATTACAGTATCATATAATCAGGTAAGGATCTGTCACAAATATTACAGTTGAAAAATGTAAAATTAGAAATTGTTGAGACACTTAGTAAATTATCATTATTATGGGTAAATATAAATCGTTGTAGATTTGGGTTGAAGTGTATGATTTCTGTTAAACAAATGGCAAACTCTAGATTATCATATTAACGATACCTAACAAGTGTAATTGATATATCTTTTCTTGTTTAGTGAACTCTGTATTGGTTGTAATGAAAATGAATTTCCGATGAAGAGGTAGAAGGATATTTGTAATGAGTACAATACTACATTGTGTGAGGTGTTAATTCGGGATTTGTTTAACTTGATTATTTCTATTAGCCAGTTAGCCTTGATTCTTAAACAGCTGTGTATCTTAAATTATGGGCTAGAAGACTTGGGTGTAGTCTACTGAATTTCGTTTGGATCATCATATTCCAAGTATAAGCTGCATTTCTTTTGCTGGTTTATGCTATGATTGCTTGTTCCAGTTATCACAAATTTTCTCTGTTTTTCTTTTGAAGTATTTAATTTGCCTGGCAAAATTATAAATGTGTTTTGTTTGATGTTTCTCAGCCACGAATTTTGATGGCTATGGCAAGGGATGGGCTACTGCCACCATTTTTTTCTGACATAAATAAGCACACTAAGGTTCCTGTTAAGAGCACAATAGCTACTGGCCTTGTAGCTGCAGTTTTGGCATTTTGTATGGAAGTCTCTGAACTGGCAGGGATGGTAAGTCTCTACTATTAAGATAGCCAGGATCCTCTGAACTTGTTTGCTAGGATTATTAGCTTGAATTTATACAAATTTCAGTACTAATTGGCTTCTTTTGTTATTGTCATCATGCACTATTCAACATACCTGTAATTGTACAGTGAGGTATTATATGGGCCAGGTCACCGGGAAGCCATGATTCTTCAATTACAAGTCTACAATGAATGTGTTTAAGAAGTGGGGGCTGTTTATCTTAATAATGTTGAATTTGTCAAAAGAGTTTCAATCTTATTTGATGTGAAATAAAATTTGGCGTGAACAGTTAAACCCATATGGAGAAGCCGTTGACTCTTCCATTGTAATTCCAGGCAATAGATTTTCTCTTTTTTCTGTTTCCTTACTCTTTTGAAATTAGTAAACATTCCTGTTAGAGAAATTTAGGAATGGGAATGACTAACTCAATGTTGTTAGTCTCCCTGCCTCTATATTTATACTGAGAAATAAAGCACAGTACAGAGCATAGTACAAGAGCAGTACAAGAAAGACATAATCAACTAATACATATTCTCTAACAATTCCTAAGGTAGTTCTGATGGCATGTAAGGTCTTCTCTGGAAGGTTCTTTGACTGTCATATGCAAAAGGAATTTACTGTCTTGTATGTATAGTTTTAGTGCTAATATGTATTTAGCTTTACTTCTGCAGGTTAGTGTGGGTACGCTTCTAGCTTTCACCATGGTGGCAATATCTGTGTTGATACTAAGATATATCCCTCCAGATGAAGTCCCATTGCCTCCTTCTCTCCGGGATCCAATTGCTACTTTGTCTAGTTTGAGCAGTGCAGTGACAAATGTAGAATATGCAGAGGCAAATGTTGGTACTTCGGAGGACACAAAACCTTTAATTGTCAAGGAGGATGTTTCGATTAATTATCCCCTTATTGCGAAACATCTTGCTATAGGCAACCGTGAGTTGTGACTTTCCTTCTCCTTTACCAACCTCTATCATAAATAATGTAAATTTAGTGCTCAAGATATGTAATCTATGTTGCTTAAGTAACTAACACCAATTCACTTGTGTTCATAATATACAGTTGGAGGGGCTGATTTAGACCAAGTCCAGACTGTTTCTTATTATAATTTTTGGTGTTGCCTTTCCTTCTATCATTTGGCATCTGTTGCTTTTTTCCTAACTCTTATTTTTTATGGGTGCAGATTTACGTGAGGGTAATAGGCGAAGAGTTGCTGGGTGGATGATAGCATTCACATGCTTAGGGGCATTTGTCTTCACATATGCAGCTTCAGATTTAACTCTTCTTAGGTTAGTCTAGTGGCAGATTGTCATAGCTTTTCTCAAGCTGCACATACAATGATAATTTGATAATTTCTTGATACATAATCAAGATCCCTAAATACTTTGGTGGCTGATTTGAAATGCAAAGAAAGTGGACTTTTTAGAGACTTGGCCTTCTACTCTGGGAAGGGGAGTGGTTTGATAATATTAATACAGAAGAGGGGCCACAATAGATTTATGCACTTTATTAGTGTTTGTCTTTGTCATGCTATTTGTGGATTGCTTGATGTTCTTAGTTTTTCGGCATTGTTTTGTGCTATTACCAGTTCTGTTCGCTTTGCATTGTGTGGAGTTGGCAGCACTCTTCTTTTGTCTGGTCTTGTCTTCCTATCCTGTATAGATCAAGATGATGCAAGGCACAACTTTGGGCACTCTGGAGGTATTGTTTACCATTATGTCCTTTTGTTTGACAGATTTATATGGGTAGTGTGATTGAGTATCTCATTCCTGTGAACTAATGTAGATATCATGCTGATATTTTAGTGTCAGACAAGGAGTGAATTGAACATATGTTCTATACCATTGAAACAAATTGTAGAAAGTGGGTTGGCAATGAATCCTGTTCAATATAAGAAAAATAACTCTATTATTGATCTTTTTTCAGGTTTCATTTGCCCATTTGTGCCACTGCTGCCCATAGCTTGCATTCTCATCAATTCCTACTTACTTGTTAATCTTGGGTAAGCATTAATACCTAATTCATAGGTGTTAATTAATAAACATATAGTTAATCAAGCTCACTTTTTAAATATATATTTTCTGTCAAGTTCTCTGTATAGAATGGGGGGACCATTTGGAAAGTTAAGTTTATCCGCTGATATGAAATCTTGAAACTGAAGGAAGTTATTTGATTTCAAAATATGAGAGTAACTCAGATAGATGAGTTTTCCTTTTTATAATTATCATTTTTTTTTTGAAAAAAAAGGAATATCAGAATATAGCTAGTATTGTCTTTCTGCTATGTCTGCCTTCATGATGACAAAGTTACCATCTTCAGCTGAACTATAGGAAAAACTGATCGTTTTATGTGATTTTAATTGGAAAAACTCCTGTTTAGTTTCTGCTAATAAATTATTCTTCCTCTTTGGTTCATAATTATAGTTTATAATAGAATAATAAAAAATAAAAATTTATGACAATCCAATAACTACATTTTCCTGCAATTTGAGAAACCAAAATGGAAAACTTTTATTAAAAGTTTAAAGGAAATTAACAACAACCAAGCCTTTTTCTCACTAAGTGGGGTCGGCTACTTAGATCAAACGACGCCATTGTGTTCTATCATAAACCTAAAAGTTTAAAGGAAATTACATGGAATTTTTTCTTTTCATTTTTTTTAATCTCTATTGTTTGTCTTTGAAAGAAAATGTTCATGTTCTAAAAATAAACTGCAAATAAACCTACAAGAATAAAGAAGCGGCACGAGCACAAACTATAAGTTATCTTCAATGTACTTTGTTGAATCAGCATTTCTCTGTTTAGATTTGTTTCTTGAATTGCACTACTTCTCTAATTCTTGTCTGTCTTCCTTTCAGAGTGGGTACATGGCTGCGTGTTTCTGTATGGTTAGCAACAGGACTAGTAGTCTATGTATTTTATGGCCGAACCCATAGCTCTCTAAAAGATGCAATATATGTGTCAGCAAGTCAAGTGGAAAAAATCTATCATATTTCCAGAAGCTGTCTTGCTTAATCTATGCAAACGAAATTAGGCCGAACCTTGTGTGTGGAGCTTGCTTGCAGCCCAAGCAAAAGAAACTATTGTAGCTCCACTAGTTTTTGTATAATCCCTGTGTAGGAAATGCTTCTCAAGAAGCTTAGGGTCATATATTTGTTTTCTTCTAGAGAAAAATGTCGTTGTATGCCTTTAATCATATCTCAATTCTTCCTCATTATTTACCATTTCTATGATATCATGTGAGTGGTTGATCTGGGGCTTGTTCACAAAATGTAAATATGATTTGAAATTTGAAATTTTAATTTTAATTTTATTTTACCATTATACCTCGTTGTTGTATGCCTTAAATTTCATCAATTCTTTCATTCTTTTTCTATTTTGGAGCAATGAGAACATTAGAAGAGCCTAGTTCCCTAAAGGTTCCTAATATGCTATCTCATTAGAGAACCTATCTGTCCACTTTCCGTTGCTTAACTTGATGCCAGCTGCAACCATACCTGCCTTTGAAAAGGATTTTGAGTGTGGCACTTGTTGTGTAGATCTTAATACGTCAAGTTTGCATCCATCTAGCAACATTTTCAATACTTGAGGGCATGCACGGATAGATATGTTCAAATGGTTGCTTTTTGTGCTCAGAAATGTCTCCATATTTGTAGGTTGAATCTTTTGGCTTCTATTTATAATATCAGCATATCTTTTGCTAACATTTTCCATATAAATCAGGTAAGGTACATAATCTCTTAGGTGAGATGAGAAATGATGGGAGATAGAGAATTGAAGTTAAATATTGAGTAAATTACCCTCACTCCCTATGTTATATTTTTGTCATGGCGGATAATTCACCTGACATGTATGTGAATTCCTGTTTGCTCAACCAAGACAAACAAGTCAACTAACTACTAATTCCAACTATTGAAAGGTTAAACATGACTTTTTTTTTTTGACTAGGAAAGGTTGAACATAACTAGTAATGGAACCATTCACACAAAATCAACTCGAATGAATAACAATAAGCACAACCATGCATAAAATGATCAAATAAATACATAGAAGGCACAAAACAACCAATCAATGGGTTACTCTAATTACAGATACTTAATACATACACAATGCCATTACATGGCATTAGTACAAGAATAATGTTCATTACATATTATTTTACCTCATAGCACTTTATACTTCACTTGTAGTAAATAGAATAAGAGAAAGTGTGTATTGAGAATTGTGTTTTTCTTATGTTATTATTTCAAAAGGAAAGTATAAAAAAAGTGTAAAGTAGTGTGTGAATATCATTATTGTCATGATAATATAATATGGGCAAGTAATTAAGCAGATGTTCCAAGTTTCATCCCACATTCTTGGTGCCACTGCCAAGGCTCGAGACAGTTCCTAGTCGCACCTCTTAAGCCTAAGTTTGCAAGTGGACACGCGCAACCATGTCCTATATTCCCAAGAAGATTGCTAAAACTATTTGGTTTGCTCAAAAAGAAAATTTCATGTTTATTTCACAAAATTCCCCAAAATGTCATATTCTTATGTTTGGTTAAGAAGAAATATTCTCAATTAATTATGAATATTTTTGGACCATACCCCTCTTATCATGGGCTTATAAGCTCAAGAGAGAGGCACCCATTTTATCTAGTTTGGTGAAATATCTAAAACCATTTTAGTTAAAGAATTGGCCACGTGCCATTCTCTTAGGAGTATTCCATAACTACCTCATGATACCTATTACATCCATGGTCTCTACCCGAGAGCTTGATAGAACAACTAAGGGGTGAGTTCACACTTTCTTTACCCCTATTACTCTATAAAAACCGTTACCATCATAAAGAAGGAGATTTGTTTGCTGAAATCACCCAAGGAATTTACCATATTACATCCATGGTCTCTACCCGAGAGCTTGGATAGAACAATGTCGTCGTCTGTGGAGTTAGTGTTTTTCAAGAAAAAAAATTAATGGTGCAAGATTGGTGGTAGCAATGGTGTGTAGGAAAAAAATTAGTGGCTTATAGCCTATACTATTACTTCTTGGTGCTTGTGCATTCGAGAATATGAAAATAATATAATAACAATAATAAAAATAATATATGTACTAAAAATACTAGTTTTTTTTTTTTGCAGTGTCTTATTAAGTTGATTTGAGGTATTAGTGATGGGTTTTAGGGATTATGTTCTTTATTTAAGTGTTTTACTTTGAGTTCTTTCAATTTTAAGAAATGTTCTTTAGGTATTTTTTGTGATATTTTTTAATAAAAATATATCTTTGCTTTTATTTCTTTGTTACTTTTTTCTTAAAAATTTTATTGTGACTTTTATATTTTTATTAAAAATATATTACTATTTAAATTTTGTCTTTTATTATAGTTTCTAAATTTCCAATCAACGCTACTTGTATTTTTTCATGGCTAATTGCTAGTTGTTTGTTTTTTGCAGGGTTGGTCTTTTTATAAAATATTTAACTTTTACATCTTTTTAATTTTTAGGTTGGTTGAGGTGGGATGGTGGCTGCTTGATTGGTGCGCCAAGTGTCGGTGGTGGTTGTTGAGGTGGTGCTCTATTGTTAAGATTGTTAATGACGAGCCAATTTTTCTTCAGTGGAGCTATTTTGACATTTTTTTTTATTTATGGAAGATAAGTTGCTTCTTAAATTCTTTTCGTAAAATTGTTAATTAACTTTTTTTAGTGAGTTTTTATTTTTTTATAAATAGTTGATGTTCGTGTTGTATTTAGGAAGCATATTGGAATGAGTAATTTACGTTTAGGGTTTTTGTAATTGATTTTTGTGTTTGTTGTAGGGGTTTAAGAATTGTAATTAATTTTTGTCTCTATAGAGTAAAAGTGTAAATTTATTTATGTAAATTTATTTATTTTAATATTGGCGAGTTGCTTGCAAAGGTTTGGGTGTTTTAAATTTTTGTGTAGAGGGAAAAATTTAGTTGCCTTAAAGTCTGTCGATATATCATTTACAAGAAAAAAAATAACCGGGGTGTTAGTATTTTTTTTTTTTTTAATTTGTATGTGATATTTGATTGATATATGTGTTTGTACTTTGTAGGGTTTAGGGTTTCCAATTGGTTTTTGTGTTTGTAGGAAAAAAATTAGTGGGATTTGCTTGGAAAGTTTTGGCGGTTTTGAATTTTTGAGTGTAAGGAAAAATAGCCTATAGTAGAGGTTATCATTTTTGTATTATCCAGTTGGTATCTAAGTGATATTTTATAGAGATTCAGTTGGTATTTTATAGTTATTAGTGATTTAAAGTATTCTTTTATTGGGATGATTGAGATAAGTGTATTGTGATGGCCTCAACCAACGCCGTCTTTATGTAGACATGGGAGCATCCGCTCATCCGGGTCCATATGTCTAATTTATGAGCACGTCTAACACGTATTGATGCCATGTCTACAACGTAGATAAACAATAGATAAGCCTTCAAATAATAAGACATATTATAAAATGATTGGGCCAACTTATTTTATTTTTTTTTTGAATTTGTGCTTTATTAACTTTGTAATAATATAATAACAATAATAAAAATAATATATGTACTAAAAATACTAGTTTTTTTTTTTTTGCAGTGTCTTATTAAGTTGATTTGATGTATTAGTGATGGGTAAAAGTTATAGGGATTATGTTATTTATTTAAGTGTTTTACGTTTCGATTAACAAAGAGTTCTTTTAAGTTCGTACACAATGACCTGACTGCAACCATTACGGAGTTCTTTTTATGAAACCAAATGAATTCTCCTTTCATAAAATTTAAGAAATGTTCTTTAGTATTTTTTGTGATATTTTTTAATAAAAATATAACATATATTTTATTTTTAGTAATTTCATTATTTTTTTACCTAAATTTTTTTATTAATGAGTTATAAAAAACATATACATATCATATTTTTATTAAAAATATATCACAAATATTTAAAAAATTTTATCTAAATTTTATCTTTTAAAAAATTGTAGTTTCCAGAATTTCCAATTATCAACTCTAAAACTAATCACAATGAATACTTTGCATGAGATCCATCTAAACACCGCAACCCAGGCCTCCAAATACCTTCACAATGGCAATTTGTTTTGCCTTCCAAGCTTTCCGATAAGACACATCATATCCAAATTGACATCGAACCCTTTCAATAATCGTACATAAATCGTGTTTTTGATCTCCGTAATGGAAGAACATATCATAACTTAATCTAACTTCGATGAATTATCAACGATCATATTTTCTTTTGATTTATTTTGAATGGCCCCGAGCCTCCAGCAACCATTTTAGACATTTAAAATTAGGCTGTGTACTTTGGGTTTGAGGTCTTGCTTGACGTTTTATTGGTGTAATTGTTAATAAGTTGGAATTTTGCTTATGATTTTTGAGTTGTTTTGTTGTTAATTATATATTTATCAATGGTTGAATTTCTTTTTTCTCTGTGTTTTGCTTTTTATTGTTCTTTGATGCTTTTTTCATTTTTAGTTTTGATGACAACGTATTTCTCATTGTAAATTCTTTCTCTTTATATTCACACCTTAGGATTAATAAATAATTTTTTATTTATATCTTTTAAAATATACATTTTTTATACTAATTGCATGTGTTACACGGATAGGTATACATCACACTTGTTTCACACTTGTTATTATATAAATACATAGTAATTCGCATAAACAAATTGAAAAAATTGAATAAATCAACAATAATTCAAAATGAATCAACAATAAATATTATTATACAAAAAGATAACAATTTCCTACAAATAAACTAATAAAATTCAATAAATATATAAACTTAAAAATAAACATTTTTTTTCAAAAATAAAAACTAAAAAATGTTTTGCCCTCTCTCTCACTCTACTTGTAAGCAATTTCCCTTTTTATTGTTCTTTGATGCTTTTTTCATTTTTAGTTTTGATGACAACGTATTTCTCATTGTAAATTCTTTCTCTTTATATTCACACCTTAGGATTAATAAATAATTTTTTATTTATATCTTTTTAAAATATACATTTTTTATACTAATTGCATCATTGTTTCACACTTGTTAGTATATAAATACATAGTAATTCGCATAAAATTGAAAAAATATGAATTCACAATAAATTACTTTAAAAATCTCATTTTTTTAAAAATAAAAACTAAAAAATGTTTTGCCCTCTCTCTCACTCTACTTGTAAGCAATTTCCCTCGTCATCCCAGTGCCACTAAAACCTCACCTTGGTGTTATTCCCTCACGCCTTCTTCCGAAGCCATACACAGACTATGATGCTTCAACTGCCTCTATCTGCTTCTTCTTCTTCTTACTCTCTCTTCTCTCCCTTCTCTACTTGGAATAGACTCAATCCTCTCCTCTTCTACAAACGGCGTCGTTGCATTCCGCTCTCTCTCTCTCATTGCCATTTCAATCGCCTCAGACCTGGACTTCTTGCAGGTACTACTTCCTCTCTTTCATACCCTAACAATTTCTTGATTGATTGAGTTTTGTTTCTCTGCTATTCACCTCAAAAGTTATTTATTTATTTATTTTATATTTCAGTTGTTGCATCAGAGAATGGTGCCTACCACACTTCTCCTGAGATAGCAAAATCTTTCGACTTTGCTGTAGAAGAACGCATATATAATTGGTATCTATAAAGAACATGTCTTTGATTTGCATATTAGTTATTCTTATAAGTTTTATGTTTTAATTGTAATTATTGGATTGGATATTGCTAGGTGGGAGTCTCAAGGGTATTTTAGGCCAAACTTTGACCGTGGAAGTGACCCTTTTGTGATATCAATGCCGCCTCCGAATGTTACTGGTTCTCTGCACATGGGGCATGCCATGTTTGTCACCCTTGAGGTTTTTTTTTTTTTTTAAAGCAAAAAATTATTTATTTTTCTTCAATTTCGTATATTTAAGTACTTAAATATTTATGCATCTGGATGATGTACCTTCATTTCATATGCGTAAATGTAAGTATAAAATTTAAAAGGCTAGAAATGCAGTGCTGATGCCAGCAGAAATGTACTATTTGATGCGTCTAGTTTGTTTTATAGCTTCGTGCAATTTCGCAAAATAATTACAATGATGGATTGCTGATGCAGTTTATTCAGCTTTGTTCCATTCTAACTTTTTGCATTCTTAAATCTTTAACGGTTGCTTGCTTGGTATTTATGTGCACTGGATGTTTAGTTACCTTAGTATCACATTGGGAAAATATGAAGAGATGTTATTCGTTCCTCTTTTTATGTTTCTCTCTACTTGTCTGACCAGATAGTGATATTATTTATTGTTATATATATATCATCAATGTGTTTCGTTAGGTGGTATAAAGTTGTTCATGTGTCTGTTTGATTTTCATGATAGTAAAATATTGACTTCTTTTTCTTATCATGCTTTTCCTTGCAGGATATTATGGTTAGATACCATCGAATGAAGGGAAGGCCAACACTTTGGCTTCCTGGGACTGATCATGCTGGTATTGCTACTCAGGTTTGTCATTAAACCTTGAGACCATCTAACAATTTTTGTTCAATTCTACTCATTTTACTTTCTCTTTGCTTTCGATGTCATGCACTTAGCAAGTCTTTTGTTGATCTTTAGTAGTACTCAATGGGATATATTACTAATTTCTTCTTGTAGATCAGTAGATGTAATGACCAAATAAAGCACTCTTTCCTGATTGTGGAATTTTGTATTTTCATAGCTCTGAGTCACATAGTTATTTATTTGCATTGCTTGGTTTCCTGGAATGTGTGGTGTTTACTTCTTGGAATTTCATGTGGATAGTGGGTTTGCCGTACACCTTGGAGGTGTTCTTGTTAATTTACTTTAGGGATTTGGAACAAAGGAGGAAGGAAGGTGTTTTTTGTGATGACTTATTGAAGCTATTATTTTTCCACTCTTAAATTTGTTCTGCTTCTACCAGTTGGTTGTTGAAAGAATGCTAGCATCTGAAGGAATAAGCAGAGCTGAAATGAGTAGAGATGAATTCACAAAACGAGTTTGGCAGTGGAAAGAGAAGTAAGTTTTCTCTCACATCTCTGTTTATCTTTCAGCCATCTGCATTTTGTTTTTGCACAGCCATTGAAATATCCATTTCAATTTTTTTTGTTCTTTTTTCCTTTTTTTTTTAATGTTTTGAATAATGTACCTTCTTACTCTTTCCTTTTGGATGAAAGAGGAAATCTTACTAGAGAGAGGAAATAAGTGCATACAAAGGCAGCACAACAAAACAAAGAAAAATTCTGACGGGCTCATCAATATAATAAGGCTCTCTAAATATCTGTTAATGTTAGCAAAAGTCCCTTGAAGAAATCATGGGCTGAGCACCAATAGGAGGCCATAAAGACAATTCTATCCTATAACAAATCTAAGAAATTGCATTTTTTGTTCAGCCAAATACACCATCAAACGTCACTTTACTATTAGAATGGAAGTGATTTCTGGACAATTTATTCCAAGTTGAGGGGACATACCCAATATTCACCCATAGCCTATTTTACCATTCGAAAATTTCCTTTCAGCAATGTTTTGTGGGGGAATGATAACAAAGAACTTCTAATGTAATTGACATGGAGCTTTCTTTTTCTCGAGACAACTGTTGCACTAATCTGACATAATTTGTCTTGTTGAACTAATATAACAGCTTAGTTATTTATGCCACAATATATCTTTGAGGATGGCTTGTCCTTGTTCTTGTAATTTCTTTCTTCTCTCAATAGATGAGTGTTAATAATATATCAATGAACCTAATATATTGTAGATAGGCTTTTATCAAAAAATATATTTTAGATAGGTTAACATTCAAGGTACTTATTACTTAGGTTAGATGAGTGTTCCCTAGTGTTCAGAACTTGATGTTACCTACTATTGAATTGCTGTCAATAAAAGTACAAATAAAGGTTTTCTTGGTGCCCTTTCTTCATTGATATATTGTTTAAACTTCTTTCCTCCTGGCTTTTCATAATATTCATTTAGTTTATTACTTTTTTGTATATCAGGTATGGTGGAACCATCACAAACCAGATCAAGAGACTTGGTGCTTCTTGTGATTGGACTAGAGAGCACTTCACCCTTGATGAACAGCTAAGTCGTAAGACAGTTTTCTACTAATTGGAACTCTAGCTAACCTAGAAAGTATATGGGCATGTATTGGAAAATTTTTGGTGATCCAAATAAGATAGTAACTAGCATTGGTGCTGTTTTTATAAATTCATTTTATTATGTCCTATTCTTGTTCATTTCCAATGTCAACTAAATGTATCTGAATTTGTTATTTGTCTCAGCAATGTAAATCGTGCACTCTTATGTGTACTAGCATGTTGTTTACTCACATTGTAATATGTACTGTTACCTTGCCTTATAATTTCTGCAGAAGCTGTAATTGAGGCATTTGTCAGGCTTCATGAAAAAGGCTTGATTTATCAAGGTATAAGATGAAATTAAATTATGGTATATACTTAATTTACATCACATTATGTCCTAGTGCTTCCATGCTGCTAGTAACTTGTGATATCTTGGAAATAGTTTGATAGCCAGGCTCATTCAATCTGCAGATCTTTATAATATATTTAGGGAAAATTTCAAAAAATGAATTCTTGGTAAAAGTATCCCCTTTGTAAAAATATCTCCAGTTTAGAAACATTTAACCATATAAATGGTTAATGATGTTCAAAGATTGGTTATTGAGTAAGTATTTATTGACTTAATAACTGCTTGATTGGTTATTTGTTCCTAAACTGGAAATGTTTTTACCAAGCATTCCTTTTTTTTTGTTACTTGCCCATACATTTGACTTGTCTAAAGTACATTATTTATCCTTTATAATAATTTTTTATGATTTGACTTGTTCCAAAATGATATTGTTATTATGGTTTAATCCTTGACCTTGAGTCCTTCCCTGTGTAATACTCCTACCATATGAAGAGGACCAAGGAGCAAGCAACTTATTATTATTTTTTTGAAAGTTCTGTTTGTGAATATGTTTTTAGTTTCAGATACCTTCTTGATTTGCTAGCTTGTATGTGGTGTGCAATTGAAGTTAATCTACATGCTTTTGCATGTTGTTTTTCAAGTATGAAGGATTGAAAGAAGCTATTATTGGATTATCTGATCAAAGTGTTGTTTAAATTCACATGGGGGCTTGGGTTGGGATCTTCAGAAGATATGCTTGTTTATAGTGGGTTGCAGAGTTTGCTTCTGTTTTGAATGTGCTTTCTTTTTAGGGCCTCTTATTATTTTTCAGAACTCTTTTAGATTTTACATTTTCCACCTCTTTGTGATGGTTTTGTCAATGCCATTTAGCATTATATAAAAAAGCCAAAGAATTGAGCTTTATATATGGCTCTTATATAAGTTTGATTTTTATTTTTTAAATAAGAAAACCTGAATTTTTTATAGTTGAAGTTATAGGCAGCTCAATTCTGTTTATTCTGTGGATTTTAAAGGCTAGATAGTGTTTCCCCTTACTACCTGTTTTTGTTTTATGTTTGATTTTTGATTGATCTAGGAGGAATTCTTATCCTCCATTTTGTAGGTATTTTCTTTCACTTGTTGAATTCTTCTTTTTATCCAATATCCAAATAAAGGGTCTTATAGGCATAACATACAGCATGCTCTGTTGTATATGACAATGAAGAGGATGTTGTAAATCTACTAACTCTGCCAACAGTCCAATATTTTTGAACACCACTCCCTCAGTGTTGAACTTCCTCTTTCTGTTTTCAAAGATTTTTGGTAGCAGTAATTTCTCAACTAAGGCAGCTTGATTTTAAGCTTTTCTCTTCCCGTTGTTAACTTTGATTTTGAGACTGTCTTCTAATTCAGCTGCTGTTAGATGTTAAATTTTGTTCATATGTATATCGTATATCAAACTTGATTCTTGATACATTATTTAATGTTGTATGATGTGAATACTCTTTTGCTCCCCCTGCTTCAGGTTCATACATGGTGAATTGGTCTCCTTCTCTACAGACTGCTGTTTCTGACTTGGTAAGTAGCTTTCATCTTGATTCTATTCTTGTTTCTACTTACTTGGTTTGGTGTTGAATGTTTGGATTGAACCTTTCCTTTTTTGCTTAGGAAGTGGAATACTCAGAAGAGTCTGGATATCTATATCATATCAAATATCGTGTTGCTGGATGGTACGTTGTAAAGGTTTTCTTAAATTATTCAGTGCTTTCATACTTTTATTTAAAAGCATATTGTATAAAGCAACCATAGTTCAGCTCAGGTTTTGATACAATTTTTAATTGAAGTTTGCAATTTCATTTAATTTGTGTGTAACTGAGCCATCCTTACAAGCAATTTTCAAATATTTGGTCTGGGAAGACTTTGCTTGTCCTTAAGTACATCTGCTGAATTTGCTTAACCTGGTATTCATGATCCATATTGTGTGACCTTGCTTTTTGATGCATTTATTTCCTGAATTTGTGTAATCTGATAATCTCTATGCATTTCAGCTCATGAATTAGGTCTCAAGTTTCCTTGTCTAATGTGCAAAGTGGCTAGGTTGTTTGTTTAAGATAATATTCTTTTTCTTACTTTTCTACTTGTTTTTGTTGTGTTCTTTGTTCTAGGAGGATTCCTGATCCTCTTGCCCTGTACTTCTTTTCTCTTATGAGTTCTTTTATCAGTGTGAGGAATATAAAACCATTCATGTGCCTTCACCTAACAACTTAAACTTCTTGGAAAGCTGGTCTTTGACATGGTATCAGAGTCTCTATGACCAAGTAGTCTAGAGGACCATCCCCATTCTTCTGAATAAAAGTTGAATTTCAGCACATGGTAAAGATGGGCTTGTGCATTGTCCACGCTTCGAGCCCAAAGAGCTCTTGGGTGAGGGTGCGTATTAGAAATATTTAACCATTCATGTGCCTTCACCTAAAAGCTTAAGTTTTTGGGAGAGTTGCTCCTTGTCAATCATAATTAAAAAAAGATAGTAAGAAATTTGTTTAGTTTGGAAATGTTTTAAGGTTATCTTCTTGGTTCATGCTAATTTGCCCATGCTTTCACACTATTTTTCAGAATTAAGATTTCAACTGAATGTCTTTTATTATTATCATATTTTGAGTATTTGTGTTTTAAGTAGCATAATCTGATAGACAGGATGTGTATATAGAAAAAACCACCAAAAACTTAAGGGAAGCTGATATATACTATTGTCTTACAATGTGATTAAATTTTTATGCTACCTTTTTATGCAGACTCTTGATCAATGCATCGTTGTTGAATAACAAGAAATATCTCATAATATCGTTTTGTATCTTAGAATTTTTTAGAGTATCTTAGATGATCTCTTAGGAGTTATTTCTTGATTTGTTTTATTATTTAATTAAGATTAAGAGTCTAGTATTTGTGTAAATAGGACAATTGGGTTAGTATTTTTTATCACATTATTATCACATCAATATACACAAGAATATTATTCATACTCTCTTTTCCTCCTTCCCATCTAAAACCCTCCAATTCAGCAGATTGTTTATTTGAGTAATGCAATACTCCGGGTTGATTATCTTAAAAAATTGGGGAAGGATAGCTCACGTCTACTATATCTTTGACTTAAGCATTTGATTGTTGTTTGGCCAATTCAAGTTACTTGGTTGGTGGATAAATAATATAACTTATTCTGATGAGTGACCCGAATATGAATACTGATACACATAATCTCATTAAGCTGTATTCTCATTCTAGATTGACAATCTAGAGGAGTCCCATTTGTAAAGATCCAAGATCCTTGCCATAGCAATAACTTAGTGGCACCTTCAATGCCTCAAAGAACGTTGTGGAGGACTGGAGGTTGATATTGTGGATTGTAGTTCATTGTGTATCGTATCTTACGGTTGGTCTCTTTGGAGATATGCAATGGCTACTGATATTTAGTGTTTATTGCTGAAAGTGAATGCTGTAAATATTAACAGTGACTAGTCTTTAGAAAGGGTACCGTTGTTATTCTCCCGATCTAGGATGTTATCTAGTGTCTGCTGATGTCACCTTTTTTGAACAACAACCATTTTTTACTTCATCTATAGAACTTTCTGAAGTAAACACTACTTCTTGTCCTTGTCTTTGACCCTTCTCTTGTTTTCATATCACCTAGCTCAGAGAGTTCATCAAGTCCTAGTCCCTCTCTTGGTCCTCCACGATCCCTTATTGTCTATCGTCGTCGCCCTCGTCCATCGACTAGTACCACGCCTACTGTGGAAGATGTGCCTGACAGCTCACCACTTTCACCAATTACTTCTCTTGCTTTGGATCCTACATCAGAGAGTCCTCCCATTTCTCTTCGAAAAGGTACACGGTCTACACGTAATCCTCATCCTCTTTATGCTTTCCTGAGTTATGATCGTCTTTCTACTTCATATTATACCTTTGTTTCGAATTTGTCCTTTATTTCCATTCCCAAAACCCAGGAGAAGCACCATTTCATCCCAGTTGGCGACAAACTATGATTGATGAGATGTCTGCCCTACATTCTAATGGGACATGGGAATTGGTTTCTCGGCCTCCTGGTAAGTCAGTTGTTGGTTGTCGGTGGGTGTTTACAGTGAAGGTTGGCCTAATGGCTCTATCGATAAGTTGAAAGCTCGCTTGGTAGCTAAAGGCTACACCCAGATCTATGGCCTTGAATACAGTGAAACCTTTTCTCCAGTTGCCAAAATTGCTTCTGTTCGTGTACTTCTTGCCTTGGCTGCCATTTGTCATTGGCCTCTTTATCAGCTTGATATAAAGAATGCTTTTCTTCATGGTGATTTACAAGAGGAGGTTTACATGGAGCAACCACCTGGGTTTGTTGCTCAGGAGGAGTCTGGGCTAGTCTGTAAGCTACTAAGCTCCACAAATCTCTATATGGACTAAGGCAATCACCCCGTGCTTGGTTTGGCCGTTTTAGTATTGTTGTACAAACTTTTGGCCTGGCCAGAAGCGAAGCTGACCACTCTGTTTTCTACCGATGTCATTCTCTTGATAAATGCATATATCTTGTTGTCTATGTGGATGATATTAGTTATTACTGGTAATGATTGTGTTGGTATTGAACAATCGAAACAATATCTATTCAAGCATTTTCAGACTAAGGATCTTGGTAAACTTCGATATTTTCTAGGTATAGAAGTTGCACAGTCTAGACATGGTATTTCTATTTCCCAAAGGAAATATGCCTTGGATATTCTTAAAGAGGCTGGTATGATTGGGTGTAAGCCTATTGATACTCCTATGGATCCCAATGTCAAACTTCTTCCAAGACAGGGGGAGCCATTATCTGATCCTGGATGGTATCAAAGAATGATTGGAAAATTGAATTACCTTACAATAACCAGCCAGACATTTCTTTTGCTGTAGCTGTCTTGAGTCAATTCCTTGACTCTCCATGTGACTCACATTGGGATGTTGCTGTTCGGGTACTTAGATATATCAAAGGAGCTCTCGGAAGAGGATTGCTCTATGAGGATAAGGGTCATATGGAGATATGTGGTTATGCAGATGCTGATTGGGCAAGTTCTCCCTCAGACAGGTGTTCTACCACAGGATATTACGTTCTTTTTGGAGGTAATCTTATATCATGGAAAAGAAAGAAGCAAGTTGTTGTTGCCAGATCAAGTGCAGAAGCCGAGTATCGAGCAATGGCAGTGGCAACATGTGAACTTATATAGTTAAAATAGTTACTAAAGGAATTAGGAGTCTTTAAAGAGCAATCAATGAAACTTGTGTGTGATAATCAAACAGCTTTGCATATAGCCTCAAACCCAGTATTCCAAGAAAGAACAAAACACATTGAGATTGATTGTCACTTTATGAGGGAGAAAGTTCAGTTCGGGGAAATTGCTACTACTTTCGTCAACACCAATGAGCAGCTGGCCGATGTCTTCACTAAATCTCTCCAAGGTCCTCGAGTTAACTATATATGTAACAAGCTTGGAGCATATGACATATATGCACAAGCTTGAGGGGGAGCATTGGAATATTGGAAATTAGCAATAGGAGTTAATGAAGATTTATGTATAGCCAAGTTCATGTATATTGCCATAGGAAATAGCCACACTCATTATTTTTGTCTAGTAAATAGTAGATGTATTTAATCTCTTGATACTTATAAATAAGATGGATGCTAGGTGATCTACACCTAAGCATATTCAGTAAATCTTTTCTTCCTCTAAATTCAAGTAAGACCATGGAGAACAAAAGCCATGTACATGTTATCAAGCTTGTCCAACACCTTTTGAAGGTTATCACTAGTTAGGATCAACTTGATTTGTGCAATGGTGGTCTGTGCTTTGTTGAGATACGAAGGTAGGTCATGATCTATCATTTGGAGCGTTGCCAAGTTATGAATTGAGTCATACAAACGCTGTATATTATTAGCATAGACACTTCGAGCTTTATTCCATATGTCATAGCATGATTTATAGGAGCGATAGTGTACCAACAACTTGGGGTCAATGGACTGCAACAACAAGGACACCAACTGATATTGGCTCTCTACCATTCATCTCTTATATTGGCATCAATTTCTTCAGCCTTTTTGGTTAAATGCTTTGAGAGCTTCTGACCTAAAAACCATACATCAACAGCAGCATACCAATTCAAATAATTCTTACCGTTTAGTTTCTCAGACGTTATTGTGGGAGTGCCCGATAAAAGGAGATAAGACTCTTCTTCATATATTTAGAATTGTCATTGTGGGAACCCATGTTGGTAGAGGAAGAATCTATGCTGGAAAACATGATTCAGACGAGAGAGGATGTGAGATTTGAACAAAAACTTGAAGAAACAGTAAACTTGAGCTATCGCGAGTAGGGATTCAGCAACTCAGGCGTCAAACGGAAGAGGAGAGGGTAGATCTGTACAGAGGAGTTCTAGATGACCTAGGCAACGTTGATGGCAGTCGGAAAAGGTGCCGGACGCCCCCTCACGCGCCGGCAGAAGCAGACTGATTCTGGCGTTGGCCGATCTAGGGCCAGCAAAGACGATTGTGTGATTGGCCGGCGGAGTTGACGCTCGGAGGACTGTAGATCTGATTCATACAGTCACGGTGGAGAGAGAAAAAGGTGGCACGTATAGATCTAGATACCAACTTAAAGTTAATACAAAGACTATTGTGACTGAATTGTTAGATGGAAAACCCTCTCAGCGGTGTATATATATATATATATAAACATATAATATACAATTATTCCTAAACTAAATCGTAGATATGATATATCTAATTACTGTAACTATATATTCTAATTCCTATTCTAATTACTACAGATATGATATGATACAATATTAAAAAGATATCAGTAGATATGATATGATATCAACAATAATATCAATGACCAAGCTGATATTATGATCTTTCCATTTCAATCTGATTATTGTGTAAATCTGCTATTATTTTCATACTTCGAAATGAGTTTTATTTTCTGTATATCTTCTCACCTTTCTGGATTTCCATTACTGTTAACATTAATATTTTGGTAATTACTCGTTTTGAAGGAGTGACTTCTTGACAGTGGCTACAACACGGCCTGAGACTTTATTTGGTGATGTAGCTCTAGCAGTTCATCCAAAGGTAGGGTAGATACCTTGGCTTTGTATGATTTTGCTTCAAGATAGAATTAGTACCCAAAGATAGTTGAGAATTATGTTGTGTGTTTTCATGGTAATCGAAAGCCATTCACATTAGCACATATGTGTGACATTTGAGTTTTTGTTTAAACAAGCATTTGCATGTGTGTGTGTGTGTATAAATATATATTGACAGAATTTGATACAAGATAGGAAGAGATAGCCAAATAGAGATGTCATCCTTGAAGGGGATGTGTTTGGTATGAAAAATCCTTAATTTTAAAACCAAAACTTAACATATATTGGGTACAAGATATATAAAATTACAACAATGGTTGGTATAACAATTGACTGATGGGGATTTTGAATTTTCATACATTTTCAAATAAGATATTTTATACCTAAATATCCAAGATGCTTGTGAATTTAGGATTCCTGCTGTACCAGACACCTTTTTTTTTTCTTTAAAGAAAAGTAAAAAATACTGCTTAGAAGTTAGAAGTTTTTGCATTCTCATTGAATGTGAACTAATAAACCTCGCGGAAAATGCCATAGGTAGAGCTTCCTAGTTAAGCCAAAAATCCTGTCATATGCAGAAGTAAAGGTACAGAAACAAACTGATTATAAAATTTTAGTATCTCACTCTAACCAAATGCGCCACTGCAAGCATATTTTGCCTTAGAATAATTTTTCTTTCCTTGCTACTTTAACCCCTCTGAAATAAGTGAACAACATCTTGATATTTTAAGGCAAAATTCAGTGTTCACCAAAATCTTTGAAGTTTTAACAACTTGTCCCAAATGTTACTAGTAACTGATCAATGCAGATCTCAGTGAACATGATATTTGCAGCTAGAAAAGCACATAAACAATTGTTTTGAGATAATGTATCATTTTCTACACTTGCAAAAGATCAGCAGTGTTAAAGTCTGTTAAGTTCCAGAAACCAGATTAAAGCCTTGACCATAGAGGAACCTTGTCCTTTGAAATTGGTAACTCCAACATGATTAAAACATTAGACACGAACAAGTGTCTTAGATTTAATTTGTTTAAAATAATAACTTTTCATTTTAGGACTAAGAATCTTTTGACTGTGCTTTTATGTTATTACAATTACAATTAAATAGAGATGGGATTTGGGAAAGGCTTGCTAAATCCAATTATCCTGACTGGGATAGATGCATATATATGTAAATAGACACGTTGCAAACTAGTTCAACATGGCTGAGATGTTCTTGAGTTACAAGAGAGTTCAGAAAAGTCATGGGGAAAGGATGCCTAATATCTTAATCTGTTCAATGTTCACTGAATTGCAGGATGATCGTTATTCCAAGTATATTGGTCAGATGGCAATTGTTCCTATGACATTTGGCCGTCATGTTCCTATCCTGGCTGACAAGGTATAAAAGCCTAATTTGTTCAACTGTTTTTCTTTTTAATTATTATTTAATGTTGGTTGAATACAGATTATGTTAGTTTTGATTTGTTGGTAGACATTTTTTTTATTTACAAAGAGTATCTACTCTGCCATTGTACTTGGAATTCGTCTAAGAGGTTTCTTGATAAAATTGTTCACTTGAAAATTTAAAGAAAATAAAAATCCACTTGTTTGGTGTTCAGCCCACGGGTATTTTCAGGGGGTTTCGTGGTTATATATGCTGACGTGTTAGAAGGTTTTATTGTATTGTTCACCATTTTTTTTAGTGGAATACTCTGGAATGTTGATATATTTTCGTAGTTTTAACTTATGTCTTAACCCGAACATGGCAACTTAAATGAAAAACAGCCCTTTATCTTTTTGTGGTCAGAAAGTCTTTATTTCTTTACATGTAGTGTTTGTGAAACAGGATAAAAGCAGAAAAAACTTAAAAAATGTACATATCCTTACAGTTGAAGACTTTGAATCCACTAGGTAGGAACCTTGAAATTTACCAAGACACAATGAAAATCTTTGTTATAATATTTGTAATTGAAAATTGAAATATAAGTTGCTCTTCATTTTGAACGTAGTAGGTCCTTTTATAGACATAATAAAAGCTGACTGACAAGTAAGCAATATTCTAGAACTGTCCTAATTCATATAGTATCCTTTAATTCTATTTCCTTAAAATTACCTAAATAACTAAATAAAACCCCTAAGAATATTCTCAGCGAGAATTACAAGAAATAGTTAAAAATTAAAATCAATACATAAATATTGTTAACCTCCCTTCTCATGTTGGCTTTTGAGCGAGGACTATCAATTACAACTGCTGATGGTTTTTTCTTTAACTATTTTTGCCTCTCTACTATAAGAATCAGTCAGATTTTTGTATATTATTATCATCTGTTAGGTTTCCTTTTGTTTGTTGGAAAGATATTTCCTTGTAAGAGGTTTTAATACATTTTTCAAGTGTTGCTTTTCACCTCAAATGATTTTACAACCATTATTTCGTAGATGATTCTAATGTGAATTCCATGTCATTACTTGATATTGATTGGTTGTGTATGTTTTAGCATGTTGATAGGGAGTTTGGAACTGGAGTGTTGAAGATTAGCCCAGGACATGATCATAATGATTACCTACTTGCTCGAAAGCTTGGTCTTCCAATACTTAATGTGATGAACAAGGATGGGACACTAAATGGGGTTGCATGGTTGTACAGGTAGTTGTAGGATATCTTATTGAGCTGTTGAAGTTTTAATATATAGTGTTGCACCTAATATATGGAAGCAAAACCTGTATTACTAGAGGCCTTGATCGATTTGAGGCTCGAAAGAAACTATGGGCAGAGCTTGAGGAGACAGGATTAGCCGTGAAAAAGGAGCCACACACTTTACGAGTTCCCAGATCTCAGCGTGGTGGAGAAGTGAGAGAGTATTTTCTTATTTGATTTTGGAAATTATGAATTGGGAATATCTCTGACTGATTTGTTCTTCTATTTGATATGCTACCTCACACCGGGAGGTTTTCTCTTTTGTTTTTTTTTTCAATCAGGTGATAGAGCCACTTGTTAGTAAGCAGTGGTTTGTAACTATGGAGCCTCTTGCTGAGAAGGCTCTTCAAGCAGTTGAAAAAGGAGAGTTGACCATAATTCCTGAAAGATTTGAAAAGGTGTGTCATATTCGTTTATGGAGATAGATACCCACACTTATATGCATGTTTTTTTTGTAATTGTTGGCTCTTCACTCCCAAACATTCACTACTGTTGAATGAGAAGAAAACCTTACCAAATGTGGGTACAGGTCATGTATTTATATAGGATAAAATATTCAGTAGTTCAATGTAGTGTAGTACACTACAGTACATAAGACTAAAATACCCTTAAGCACACTAAACACGTGCTTAATATCCTACTCTTCACACTCTCCCTCAAATTGGATCATAGATGTTAATCATGCCCAACTTGTTACAAAGATAGTTAATCCTACTCCCATTAAGAGCCTTCATGAGGATGTTAGTTATTTGTTCTCCAGTTCTGACATGTCCTATGGATATAAGTCCTTGCTGAATTTTTTCCCGAATGAAGTTGTAATAAGCTTCTATGTGTTTTGTTCTTTCGTGGAATACCGGGTTCGAGGCAATGTGAAGGGCAGCTTGGTTGTCACACCATACCTTCATAGGTGAGGATGCCTTGAACTCGATCTCATCAAGTAATTGATACACCCATAATAATTCACAAGAAGTTTGTGCCATTGCTCGATATTCAAAATCTGCACTTGACCTTGCTACTACATTTTGTTTCTTGCTCTTTCAAGAGATCAAATTTCCTCCAAGGAACACAGTAACCAGAAGTTGATTTTCGATCTACAAGGCACCCAGTCCAATCTGCATCAGAGTACCCTTCTAATTTGCAATGACCATGGTCTTTATAGAGAACTCCACGCCTCGGGGTACTTTTTAGATACCTCAAGATATGCAACACTACATCCCAATGAGAATCACGAGGAGATGACATAAACTAACTAACTACACTTACTAGGAACGAGATATCTGGACACATCACAGTGAGGTAGTTCAGTTTACCAACTAGCTTCTTGTACCTCTTAGGACTTGATAGTAATTCTCCATCATCCGTAGTGAGCTTCATGTTTGGAATCATCGCGTTATCAAAAGGCCTACTTCCTAATAGACCAACATCGGAAAGAAGATCAAGGACATATATTCGCTTGTTTAGTAAATAGGCTAGGTCAGGCCATAGGCTCCTGATGGGCATCCTGACCTATTTCCACCCCTATCTAACCCCAAATAGAAAGACATTATCATAAACGAGGGAATTAAAAGAAAGACCACATAACCCACAACATCTATTCCTAGCGATTCCAGAAATTATGGTGTTTATCACATGTTCTAGGCTCATGCAATTTTTATACATTAACCCTGTTGATATACTTATTATATTGTTGTTTCTAGCTATAAATAGGTGTATAGTCAATCCCTATAATCAAGGGATTAGGTGTATAGTCAATCCCTATAATCAAGGGATTGATTTTAGACTTTTTTGTAATCCTTAGATCTATAAATTCAGAGGGTTGAGAGGTTTTCTCTCAAGCTATTCAACTATCATAAGTTGGTATCATAGAGCAAGGTTCGATCTGGTCAAGAACCATTTTCCGACGACCGTTTTCCGCAACTATCTCCGATCACCAAAGTAAGGTTACGGGACTACTCAGAAATGATCGACGATCCAATTTCGTGAAGACCCATCACCGTCCGCCGCCGCACGCGCCTCCACAGTCCTTGCTTTGGCCTCGTGTGGGGTCCACGCGCCGCCGTCCAAATGTGCGTTCATCTTCCGCTTGTCTCCGATCTCTTTTCCGGCGCCGTCTGTCCCTTTTCTGAGTATCAAATGCAACTTTCGATCAGTTTTGTCATCTTGGTTAGTTTTGTGACTAGGGTTTCGTTAGGCCATCCCATCCCATTTCCAAAGAGATTACCGAAAACAGAGTGCTCTTTACGAGAGTATCTCTGCAGTGCCAGTTTGTGAGCAAACAACCCTATTCTAAACCAAACAATACAACAGTAACACCATCTCCCTCTCACTATGTCAAACGATGATTCATCCACTGTCACTTCTCAAGGTTCTGGGTCTATAGGGAAAGGCCTCATCTCTTTTGCCTTCTTTGGCAGCCCCAATATCACTTTTCAGAAACTCAATGGTAAGAATTTTGTAGGCTGGTATAATGCTGTTGAAGTTTGGTTTTTAGGTCAAGGGCTTCATGAACATCTCACTAAGAAGGAAGGAGATATTGACGCTAAAGTTCGTGACGAATGGAAAAAGGCAGATTATCAATTGGTATCTCTATTATGGCAGTCTATTGATCCAAAATTGATGGTGCACTTTCGCCCTTACAAAACTTGTTATGAAATATGGAAAAAAAGCTCAAAATGTCTATTCTAATGACATACAATGTCTTTATGCTTTTGTCCACAATTTGGCCACTCTTCAGATGACAGACCATGATCTTACTTCTTATCTGAACAGAGCACAATCCGTCATTGAAGACATCAAATGTATCCTAACGGGTGATGATCTTACAAAGGTACTAGCAAAACTTGATAATATGTATATGGTCTTTGTTCTTCATGGTTTGCATAAAGACTTTCAATCTGTCTGGAATCAATCTCTGACAAATCCTAATATCCTCACGGTGGAGGAACTCATTGATCGTCTTCTACGAGTTCCGTCACCAGTGCAGACATCTGTGATTGGCTCTCAGATAGCTTCAGAGTCTTCAGCCTTTGTCTCTAATTCGGCAAACCGTGGAGGACGAGGCCATGGGCGTGGTGGCAGAGCTGGTTGTGGTAGAGGTGATCGTCCTCAATGCTCTTATTGCAAGCGCGTCGGTCATACTCAAGACAAGTGTTATTCATTGCATGGTTTCCCAGAAAAGTCAGCTAATGTAATGCAGTCTCAAATGTCTGCCGATCAGAAAATCGAGGTTGGGTATGATAATAAAAAAGGTAACAATCAGAATAGTTTTTCAGTTGATGAATACAAGGAGTATCTTCAGCTTATGGCAGCCCAACAAGCCTCATCTTCAACAACTATAGCTCATACTGGTAATTCTACGGTTTGTTTCTCTCATGCATCTCCTGTTGGTACTTGGATTTTGGATTCTGGTGCTTCTGATCATATAGCTGGTAACTCTTCTTTCTTTTCTACCTTATCTTCTACTAAAACACCACATCACATCACCCTTGCTAATGGCTCTAAAACACAAGCCACTGGTATTGGTCAAGCTTCACCTCTTCCTTCTCTATCTTTAAATTCAGTCTTATTTATACCTGGATGTTCTTTAAATTTAATTTCTATTAGTCAACTTACTCAATCTCTCAATTGTTCGATAACCTTCACTTCTACTTCCTTTTCTATCCAGGACTGGAGTACGAGGAAGACGATTGGAGCCAGATCTGAGTCACGTGGTCTCTACTATTTACAACCTCCATCCTCCACCATATGTGCTGTCACAGAGTCGTCTAGTCTTTTTCATCGTCGTTTGGGTCACCTAAGTTTGAATAAATTAAAGAAAATGGTCCTTCGTCTCTCTAATCTACAATCATTAGAGTGTGAGGCATGTCAGCTTGGAAAGCATGTTCGGGCATCCTTTCCAAGCAAGGTTACTGGTCGTGTAGAGTCTCCCTTTAGTCTTGTTCATTCTGATGTTTGGGGTCCTAGTCGTATTTCTTCTGTCTTAGGATATAATATTTTTGTTACATTCATTGATGATTTCTCTCGTTGTACTTGGTTATTTTTAATGAAAGAAAGTTCTGAGTTGTTCACTGTTTTTCAAAATTTTTGTGCCGAAATACATAATCAATTTGACCAAATTATTCGTATCTTATGCAGTGATAATGCCAGAGAATATTTTTCTACCCCGTTTAATTCTTTCATGGCATCTCATGGTATAGTTCATCAATCAAGTTGTCCTCACACACCTCAACAAAATGGGGTGGTTGAGCGCAAACATCGTCATATCATTGAAACGACTCGTACTCTCCTGTTACATTCCAATGTACCTGTGAAATTTTGGAGTGATGCTGTTCTCACTGCAGGTTATTTAATAAATCGTATGCCATCTTCTGTTCTCAATAACCAGGTTCCTTACTTTCTTCTATATCCTCAAGCACTTCTTTATACTGTTCCCCCTCGTGTTTTTGGTTCCACATGTTTTGTCCATAATGTTGCTCCAGGTCTCGACAAACTTGCTACCCGTGCCATTAAGTGTATTTTTCTTGGTTATTCTCGAGTTCAAAAAGGATACAGGTGTTATTCTCCATCCACAAATCGTTCTTACTTCTCTGTGGATGTCACCTTTTTCGAGGATACACCCTACTTTGCCTCACAGGTCATGTCAGAGTCTGATTCTCAAGTCTTACTTGTTCTAGTATTCGATTCTCCCGTCTCAAGTCTGCCTGTGTCACATATTCCAGAGGCTGCCCCTATTGTTCCCAAGTACTCGAAGGAGCCATTTCGTCTCACTTACCACTGTCGTCCTTGTCCTACGCCTCCGGAGGTTGTGCTTGTTGTGGACACTAGTGACTCACCTTCTGCTCCTTCGTCTCCATCGATTCCGGCCCAACCAGAGCCTTCCACTGACCTTCCCATTGCTCTTCGCAAAGGTACTCGTTCTACTCGCAATTCTCATCGTCTTTATAATTTTGTGAGTTATCATCGTTTATCTTCCTCCTATTATGCCTTTGTATCTGACTTGTCGTCCATTTCTATTCTTAAAACTGTTCAGGAAGCATTATCCCATCCAGGATGGCGACAGATTATGATTGATGAGATGATAACCTTGGAATCTAACCACACTTGGGCTTTTGTTCCCTCTCCTCCTGGGAAGTCTACAATTGGCTGTCACTGGGTTTTTACTGTCAAGGTTGGTCCCAATGGGACAGTGGATCGCTTAAAGGCTCGTCTCGTAGCCAAAGTTTATACTCAGATTTATGATCTTGACTATGGTGATACATTCTCTCTTGTTACAAAAATGGCCTATGTTCGTTTTTTTTTATCCATGGCTGCTATCTCTTGTTGGCCTTTATATCAATTGAACATTAAAAATGCCTTTTTACATGGTGATTTGAAGGAGGACATCTATATGGAGCAACCACCTGGGTTTGTTGCTCAGGAGAAGTCAGGTCTTGTTTGCAAACTTTGAAAGTCATTGTATGGGTTAAAACAGTCTCCTATAGCTTGGTTTGGGAGGTTTAGTAAAACTGTATAGCAGTTTGGCATGATTCGAAGTGAAGTCGACCACTCTGTGTTCTATAAACATTCACTGTCTAAGAAGGTCATTTATCTTGTGGTCTATGTGGACGATATTGTAATCACAGGTGATGATCATGAAGGGATCACTAGACTAAAACAACATCTGTTTCAGCATTTTCAAACCAAAGATTTAGGTAGGTTGCAGTACTTCCTTGGTATCGAGGTTGTTCAATCAAAAACAGACATTTCCATTTGTCAAAGGAAGTATGCACTTGATTTTTTGG
This sequence comes from Ormosia semicastrata, assembly GCA_029884595.1. Lineage (NCBI taxonomy): Eukaryota > Viridiplantae > Streptophyta > Magnoliopsida > Fabales > Fabaceae > Ormosia > Ormosia semicastrata. The sequence continues at coordinate 6,904,475 of JAQQTO010000036.1, read as the reverse complement.
AAGAAACTGGAATGCTAAATTGTAAGCCGGTGGATACTCCTATGGATCCGAATGTTAAGCTCATGCCAAATCAAGGGGAGTTGTACTCAGACCGAGGCAGATATCGAAGGTTAGTGGGAAAGTTGAATTATTTCACTATGACCAGACCAGATATAGCCTTTGCCATCAGTGTTGTAAGTCAGTTTCTTAACTCCCCTTGTGATAGTCATTGGGATGCAGTGACTCGTATTTTAAGGTATATTAAGGGATCTCCTGGAAAAGGGCTAATATATGAAAATAGAGGTCACACGGATATTGTTGCCTATACAGATGTAGACTGGGCAGGATCTCCGAGTGATAGGAGGTCAACTTCTGGATATTGTGTTTTCATTGGGGGTAATCTCATCTCCTGGAAGAGTAAGAAGCAGGGTGTAGTTGCAAGATCGAGTGCAAAAGCAGAATACCGAGCCATGGCTCTCACTACATGTGAACTTATATAGTTAAAACATTTACTTCAAGAGTTAAAGTTTTGCGAGATAGGTTCTATGGAACTAATTTGTGATAATCAAGCAGCTCTGCATATTGCTTCTAATCCTGTCTTTCATGAACGGACTAAACATATAGAGATCGATTGTCATTTCATTCGAGACAAGATTGTCATGTCATTTCACCAAGTCTCTACGGGGTTCACAAATAACTTACATATGTAACAAGCTTGGTGTTTATGACATTTATGCACCAGCTTGAGGGGGAGTGTTGATATACTTATTATATTGTTGTTTCTAGCCGTAAATAGGTGTATAGTCAATCCTTATAATCAAGGGACCGTATATCAATCCCTATAATCAAAGGATTGATTTTAGACTTTTTTGTAAACCTTAGATCTATAAATTCAGTGGGCTGAGAGGTTTTCTCTCAAGCTATTCAGCTATCATAAGTAACCCAAAAATCATTTCCAAATTGATCAGGTTTGGAAAAGAATTAAGAATAGAGATAAACACGTAAATCATGAAATAGAAATATACCCATAAAAGAAGTTACATCATCAAAGCTCAAGATCCATCATCCCCCTAACAAAAGGGGTTTAGTTACACATGGAAAGAGAAGGCATTAAAGGGAAGAATACGACAAACTCCATTAAAGATAGATGGAAGGGTGAAGAATATTCCTAATCTTCAAGCCTTTTTGCGCCCACACCAACTAGGATTAGTGCCTTTTCGACGGCTGTTGTATTGTGACCAAGTGTGTGTTCAATTTGGCAAAACTTAGTTATTTATAAAAAATAACGTGTCAGCCTATGTGATCAGTACTCAAGCGCTGGGCCACTAATCTGGAATGCTCAAGCGGTGATGACCTAGTACTCAAACACTGGGCTTTTGAATGAATTTTCTTTCTTTTATTGCTTCTTTAAATGTCCAATCTTCTCCATGTATAATTACCTATCAAAAACACATAATAAGAACACAATTTAAAATAATAAAAACATGATAAAACTTAACAAAACTCAATCAAAGAGATTAAAAGAGGATGAAAACCCAAGATTTTGAACCGTAAAATTATGAATTTTTAAAGGTTAATCACCCATAATCCAATTCTACATGCATGAACCATACATATGGAATTGGACATATTTTTTGTTCGAGAGAAAGCTTTCAACAAGAGCTTAGTGGTTTCCCACATTCCTGCTCAGGATCAAACAGCAGACTTGCTTGCTAATGCTTTGTCCAATCTCAGATTTTGTACCTTGAGAGACAAACTCAGGGTGTTCGATCTGTTTGCTCTGCAACACCCACCCTGAGTTTGAGGGGGAAGTATTAGAGTATGTGATATTGTGATAAGTGTTAGTTATGTTAGTTAGTATAGGTTCTTCTAGAATAGTTAGATTAGTTAGTTAGTTACTACAGAATATTCTGACAGTTAGTTAGATTAATTAGTTAGTTACTACAGAATTCTGAGAGACTGTTAGCTTAAGTTTCTGATAGCTGTATAAATAAACAGCTTGGTTCTTTCAGTTTGTTTAGTTAATGCAGTTATCAGTTTTCTGATTCCGGAACTCTCTCTCTCTGCAGCTACTTTCTCACACTTTCTCTCAGTTTCTCACATTTTCTTAGCTTACAAGAATTCTCAAAAATAGATATACTATCTAGTCTAAGTGCTTTACCATTGCTCATCTTCTTTAGTCCTTCCTTTATGACAAATTCTTGAATTCCGCAGTCAGGAGTAAAATTATGACAATCTCCTGCAGCGGTTAAACTCTCCCAGTGTACTGTTTTTGCTTTCCCTCCATTGAATAACTTGTAGAAATAACTCCTCCACTTTTCCTTGATATCTTGCTCAGTAACCAGAGTTTTCCAATCTTCATTCTTAATGAATTTCACTTGTTCTAAATCTCTTTTTCCTTTTTCCTCCCTTGCAAATTTTGTATGTATGTTTTTACCCATTTTTGGTGCTTAAAGATTGATTATCCTATGCTACCTGAAAATTTTTTCAACTTGTCAGTATATACAGGTTATTGTCAAATTTACTTTCCCTCTTTTTTTTTCCAGTGGTTTTTTCATTGCTTAAATAATACAAAGTTCTTTATGTTCACGACAGATTTACAATCATTGGCTTTCCAACATTAAGGATTGGTGTATAAGCAGACAGCTATGGTGGGGACACCGGATACCTGTTTGGTATATTGTTGGAAAAAACAATGAAGAGGAATATATAGTTGCTAGGAATGCTGATGAAGCACTTGAAAAAGCTCACAAGAAATATGGAAAGAAGAATGTAGAAATATATCAGGATCCTGATGTTCTTGACACTTGGTTTTCAAGGTATGCTTTTTTTAAATAGCCCCTCTTAGAGGCATTCATCATGAGCATCTTTGATCTAACAATTTATTATATTGGATATATTTTTATTTATATAATTTTTTAATAGATTTTCTATGTCATTAGAATTTAACATGTTTTTGACAAAACACAATGATATCGTTTGATCCATGTAGCTGTCCCACCTAGTGGAACAAGGCTTTGTTGTTGTTGTGTTAGAATTTACATGTTTTTATATCTCTGCCCTTTTGGGTAAAACTGATGTAGTGTTACACCCGATCTGTCCATAACGTTGAAGTTTGACATTGTTATTGTTAATTAGATAATACGGATGATACAATGTGAGAAAGAAAATAGACACCCCCTTGCATATAATTTTATGTTTAAAATTTACTTTTATACAGTTTGGAATAATTGTTAACTTTTGGAAGCATGTTTCCAATAGAGGCATTTCCATCCTGGAAATGGATGTGTAAACTGAGAAAACTTTGGTGTTCTTTGAGATTTTGCATTCTGAAAATTGTTACATCAATAGTTTCCAAAATCTCTTTTGGAGGCATTTTTGGCTGCTCTTTTATATTCTTTGAAGTTTCTAAGTAAGTCATCTGGTATATATTAATTAGTTGTGTTACTACTAACAAGAGTTGGGTGTAGTGGTAAGCGAGCTGCACTCCCTGGGAGAGGACCAAAATTCAATCCCTAGAGAAGGCAATTGTTAGGAGGGCCTCCTAGTCGCGATAGTGCTAAAGGGTTAGTCTCGCAGATATGCCTGTGGGGATACCTGGTCAAAGACCAAAATAAAATTAGTTGTGTTACTTCTGCCCAAATCTTAAAATTGTTAACATGATTAATCTGTTCTCAACTGCTTACGAGCTAGCGTGAAGTGATGCTGGAAACTCACTGACAATGATCTGGTTCATTTTCAGTTTTGAAACCTGTTCTACATGCCATGTTTCTTTTGTCAATTGTCTGTATGGACTAACCATATATTCTTTCATATTTGATCAGTGCGCTGTGGCCATTTAGCACCCTTGGATGGCCAGATTTGTCCGCAGAGGATTTCAAGCGGTTCTATCCAACTACAATGCTTGAAACAGGGTATGTGCTTGGTTGCGAGCTTCTGATCCTTGATTACAATGGATTTTTTTTGTCCTGTTTTCAGCTTTTTTTATTTTTTTTATTGGAAATAATACGTACCACTGGTTGGTTTAGATCTGTGATGTCATCTTCTCCATTATATGAGGTGGAGGAGATATCATTACATTTGGAGGGGATTTCTTCTTTGGTTTTTTTTTTGTAGTTATTCTGCCAGGACTGAAACAATGTGTCGACTATGTTGATTTCGGGTGACATTTAACCTTAAATAAATTTTTTCAGCAATAAGCATGCGGGATCTACTCTTACAATTTTTAATGCCTTTAGATTTTTTAAAATAATGTTATCTTTTTTCCTCATTTTATTAATAAACTGATTTAAGATCTCAGGTAAAATTTTGTCATTAAAAATTAAATAAGTAAAAAAAGAATAGAAAATGATTTTTCCTTCATCCGCAAGGGACAAAGGGATTAATATTTAATACCAATGGTGTCAAAAAGGGGACTAATTAACTTCGTATATATTCATATATCTCTCCTTTATTTATCAGTCAAACATGCTGTAGAAAATGTAGAAAAGATTGAATTATTTTCTCTTATCTGATTGATTACAAGATGGAAGTATATATAGGAGAATAGAGGAACAGCTGTACACTTAATCTAGGTCTAGAAAACAAGCTAATCGAGTCTTAGAAAAAAGCAATAATTAAAGCTCTAAAAACAAGGCCTATTAATACATGGCTAAAAACATGATACATGACTAATTCCAAAAAACATGGGAACCGACCACCAACATCTTTCAACCGGCCACCGACCATCAACACCTTTCAACTGACCACTTCATAGTACTGTCGACACGTACTACAGTTGTCTATTGTATTGTAATCACCCAAATTGGTTATGGAAGGGTATCAGACCCAACATCAAACTTGATTGTGTTCTAGTGTGACTGGACTATTGCCTAGTGTCTGTCTGTTTGTCTGTCTGTCTGTCTGTCTGTCTGTCTGTCTCTCTCTCTCTCTCCCTCTCTCTGCCCCTCCCCCCCTTGAGAGAGATCACGCTAATATTGTGATGTAGATGATGAAAGAGGGAGCTCTCTGTGGCTTGTGTGGGTTAAGAGCCAATAGGAGGTAGTTTCCTAGGGATTTTTTTATTAACAGTTAATGACTAGTGAGGAGTTGATTTTGATATTTTTGTTAGTGACATTACTTGGCAATAAAATATCAAATGAGAGCCATTAAATGCATTTAGTAGTGCTCTTATATTTTTTTTATATAAAACAAGAAATTCTTTAAGACAGAAAAAAATTACAAGGAATTTGGAGGATAAGGGATCCTCCATAACGAAAAAGGAAAATATAAATGGAGTAAAGTTGCCCGATCCCGTAGCATTTCTGTTACTGAGATCCCCTTAAAAATATCATGTACTATACACCAAATAGGAGCCGTTTGCCTAATCTTATCCCAATCTCCTATTCAAATATTCAATCTGCATGAATACTATCTTTTCTCGATATCATAGTTTAATTTGTTTTCCTTTGTGATTGTCCCCTCAAGAGAACAACTAAAAGTGATGTTGCAATTAAATTTTGACAGGCATGACATATTGTTCTTTTGGGTGGCAAGAATGGTGATGATGGGGATTGAGTTCACTGGGACTGTTCCATTTTCTTATGTTTATTTGCATGGACTCATCAGGGATTCGCAGGTGACTCCACTTTTTACATGCATTTTGAAGCTATCATGGTGTTAGCAAAATTGCTTTCCCCTATCTCTGACATTTCCAAGATTCTAAAAACTATGTCAGTGGTGATCTTCATAGCATGATTTGATATACTGTATGTTACAAAGTTAATATTCATGGAAGATCCAGTAAGAACACATTATTACAATTAGCTCTAGTGGCAAGGTAAACTGATGCTGCTGTTTCTTCTTAATTAAGATATATGGATCTCTCAATAATTAACGTATCATTTGCCTCCATTTTACGCTTTCTATACATGTAATTTGGTTGGAAATTTGCACAAGCACTTTATAATGTCTGTGTCAGACATATGTGTGCCCTTGACATAGTAAATTAGCCAAGCTTGGGATAAGCCGGAGCTCTCTATTATTACAAGGCTTAGGTTGCTATCCTTGTGGTTTATTCTCCGCTTTTCCCTCTTGGTTAATGCCGGGTTTTTCCATTTAGGTAAAATAAATGCAGACATCTCTGACATCTCTTCATTGTATTAGATAGAATCTTGATTCTCTTGTATAAAAATTAGGCACATGCATTAGTTTTAAAATCATTAAAATAAAGTTGAATCAATTTATATCTTACCCCCTGACTTGAGAATAATGGTTACCCTTTTCGAAAAGAAAAAAAAAATTCTAATAGATGCCAATATCACTTTCTGAATATAGAGAGAACACATGTCTGGTTTTCACAACATTTGTTCATCAAAACGATGTTCTGTTACTGACATAGAAGTTCTGAAATCTGAACATTTGGAATAAGGTTCATGAGTCAACTTTTAAATGACCAGGCCTAGGTTGAGATTATATGCTTTCCATTTATTATTGCTCTTATTTCTTTATTTTTGTCAGAAAATGTCTTAGATATTTGTTTATGTGTACAGTCAAATTATGCTCTAATTAAGGTGCTAATTTAGGAGCTGATTGCTCATATAATTCGAATAGTGATCATTGTAATTAATGCTATAGAGACACAATTCCAGCATACTCTCTTTATTTTCAAGTATTTTTTGCTAAAGATATTGTTAACATCATTAGAATCAACAAAAAATGTGCTTTATACGCGTTCCGTCTAAATATTGATTTTGAAATCTTGTTGGTCCTCTAAATTTTCCAGTCATCAAAATATAATTACAAAGTCATGTAATTTGCTCTCTTCCTTTGTTTTTTTTTCCAAGTTTCTTTGTTTGAAAAGATCAAGTTATTGTAAAAGAAACTTCTATTTTGGTTAAAAGTCTGAAGACATAATTTGGATTAATATTTGATTCAGTGTAAAAAAACGTATACACTAGTGGTCTGAAAATTATGTTTGAAACTAAAATAAAGAAACACTAAGTATGAAAATCTTTGTTAACTGCCGTATCATCCAATTTTACATACTTTTTTAAGTCTTAAAATTAACTTTTAACTGTGGTATAGAAATTCATTAATTCAATGCATCCTATTGATTGAACTTTATCAAATTTAGGTTTTGATAATATTTTTGGTCAAACTGTCAAAATTAGAGCATAAATGACTCTAACATACTCTTGTTGTATTTAATTTTATAGATGTTGCAATTTTTTTCAACAAAATAATTGTGTAAAAATGGTGACAGTCAAACAGTGTAAACTTCTATAAACTGTCAGTGTATCAAATTTCAACTCATAATTTTGCCTGTAGGCTTTTGTTGCCAATTTTTTCCTTGCTTCCAAAGTCTGCTATTTGTTTAGACTAATTGTGTAACATTTATAATATTTTCAGGGGAGAAAAATGTCTAAAACATTGGGAAATGTGATAGACCCCCTTGACACAATCAAAGAATTTGGGACAGATGCTTTACGATTCACACTGGCTTTAGGAACAGCTGGTCAGGTTGTTTTGCTGTATTGTAATGGAGGGCTCTGTGTTGATTAAGATCTGTTCCATGCTGAAGTTTCGTAGCTTATCAAAGACAATGATGGGACACCCTTTTCTTTCAGGACCTTAATTTGTCCACTGAGCGGTTGACCTCCAACAAGGCGTTCACCAACAAATTGTGGAATGCCGGCAAATTTATATTACAGAACTTGCCTAATCTGAATGATGCCCCTGCTTGGGAATACATATTGTCTTATAAGGTGAGGAACATTATTATATATTGTAAAGGGTGGCACTGGGGTTCACTGATATAGAGAAGTTGGTGAGTCCTATTATGTTAATTTATTCTGCCTGAGACTAACTCTCAGCTGCTGCACTTCAAAAGTAGGTAGTGCTTAATTTTTGTCCTTATTATTAACTTCCATGTGGATGTATATCCTTTGAAAATTATGAGGTGAATATTTAGCCTTAACTTTTTCAGACTTGTGAAAGCGAAGCAACTAATAAACTGCAGTTGCAAGTTTGATAACTTTTAAGCATTAACATAGTTTTAAGGTGCAGTCATGTTGGTTGTTTGTTGTTCCAGGCAAAAGAGGCAGCTAATTTTTTTGTTAATTTAGTATGGATTTTTACATAGAACTTTAAATAATACTTAATACTGATATACTTTGATTCGTTTTGGTTCAACTGATGTTTAACAATTTTAAATTTGAGAGAATTTGGTCTGAGATATCCTCTTAGCTAAGACTTATTTATTTATATTTTTCAGTTTGACTCTGAAGATTCTGTAATTAATCTCCCTTTATCAGAGTCTTGGGTGGTAAGGCAATTTATCTTCACAGTTTTTATGCTGCAAATTTTGCAGAGCTGTGTGGTAATTTTATTTTAATTTCAGGTGTCAAAACTTCACTTGCTTATTGATTCTGTCACTGCAAGCTATGACAAATTTTACTTTGGAGAAGTGGGAAGAGAAGCATATGATTTCTTTTGGGGTGATTTTGCTGATTGGTATGTTTATAGTTGTAATTTATGCATGCTATGTACATCATGACTTTAAAACCCAAGCGATAATACTTGTTTTGAACATGCCAAACATTTCTCTATGGTGATCTTCGCTGGTCCTCTTTGCCTTGATTATGAGTAATGTCCTCTCTTCTTTTTCCCTTCTTGCTATCTTAAGGTACATTGAGGCTAGCAAAGCACGCCTTTATCACTCTGGAGGTAACTCAGTTGCCTCAGTGGCACAGGCTGTTCTGTTGTACACTTTCGAAAACATACTAAAAGTTCTGCATCCTTTCATGCCATTCGTAACTGAGGAGCTATGGCAGGTAAATGTGATGCAGGATCCACATAATTTAGCACATACATATGTATACTGGTGCTTCTCTATGTGCCTGCAAATTTTTAACTGTTGGTTTGATGGGGCTTAGGGAAAATATGTAGGATGGTGGTTTCTGGTCTTTGCCACTGAGTTAACCAAAGGTGTCGGCCAAATAAATAAATATAAATGGAATTGGATCTGAAGAAACTATACTTACATAAGATGGAGATAGAGTAATAAAGAAGGCCTGAGCTTCACACCTACAGTTCTTAGCATCTTACCTAAGAAGTACATTACACATCCTCTGGCTAGGGTTTCTTTAAAAATAAAGTCTCCATTGATTCTTTGATAGTTGGATACCGGATAAATCACTTATACAGAACCTGCTGTATGAACTTGAGGACCAAGTAGCTCAAATTAAATTATTAGCTACTAATAAAGCATAGATAAAATCCCAAATAACTGAAACAAAACTAAGGAAAAATCTGAAAAACTGAAGCCCGTTCATGGACATGATTAAATATCCAACTTTAAGATTCAAATAGAAAATTTCTCTGACACATCTGATAGAGAAAATATTGGAAATGACGGAGATGCTTATTTTTCGGCCATGAAAAGAAGCATGTGTTTTGGCATGATCAGCTTGCTGATTTTGCCAAATTATGATATTAGCTCTTGAATTTGGTTTTCCCTCAATAATTCTTAAACCTCCCTGGCATATAGCTTGCAATTGCATGCATGGTTTTCTATTTTTATTCCCAGATAAGTTGCCAGCTGAAGGTACTTTCAAATCTTTCTGTGATTTCCTCTATTTCTTACTATCAACAACTATAAAAGCTGCTCTAGTTTTTTTTTTTGGTCGCTTGTGCTAGTAACTGATTGGAAATGTCTTGCGTAAATTTATTTGCTCTTGCATTTATACCTTCTGATGGTATCTTCTGTTTTGCTTTTTTCTTTATGTAAGAATTGGCTCTTATCCTCAGTCATTTAATTTATATCCTCTTTCTTATCAAATAATACTCTTCAATTTATAAAAAGTAGTTTCTGGTTTGTCCTGCTAATAACGTTTTGTAAATTGTAATAAATCATACATGCGTCAGTCAATGCTTTTAGTCTTTTAAGTTGTTATTATACTTTCTGATTAATCCCTTGTGATCATACTCAAAGTTTAATATTGGTGTTCTATGTCAATATTTCTTCAAGTTCAGTGATTATATGACACAAATTTTTCTATGATTTATCAACAGGCACTCCCTAACCGGAAGCATGCCCTTATTGTATCTCCTTGGCCACAGACCCAACTTCCAAGGAACACCAGCTCTATAAAAAAGTTTGAAAATTTGCAAGCTTTGGTGTGTATATATTTTTCATCTCTTCTCTCATCTTATTTAGTGCCTGCTTAGTAGCTTGATTTACTACTTATTTATACGAACTTTTTGATTTATTTTACTATTATTAGGTTAGAGCTATCCGGAATGCTCGTGCAGAATATTCTGTTGAGCCTGCAAAGCGGATATCAGCATCTGTGGTTGCAAGCAATGAAGTTATCCAATATATAGCTGTAAGAGGGGTTTAATTCTCATTTCCAATCTCTGGGAAAATGAGAAGTTTCTGTTATTCTCTGATTTGTCTACTTTAATCTGTAAATCATACTAATTTTGATCTTTTTCGCTTTTTATCTGACTGCCATTAACATTACCTGCCTCATTGTTGGAGGAAATTTTCATTTGATGTCCAAGTAATTTGGAATCTGTGACCCTTGATGGAATTCTTATATATATTTTGTTCGTAGGATATAATTAGTAACATTATGCTGTATCTCTTACTTTATGCAGGAAGAAAGAGAAGTTCTAGCACTTCTCTCTCGGCTTGATTTACAAAATCTACATTTTACAGATTCTCCTCCAGGCATGATTTCTACTAGGAATTTGTACTCCTTGGATGAAAGCTAACATTGCATTTTTCTTTTTCTCCTTTTCCCATTAACTTTTTATTGGTTCCAATTAAGAACTGGTTGCTGAATCAATTCGTTGGTGAATGTGATGAAATATGATTCAGGAGATGCAGATCAATCGGTTCACCTTGTGGCTGGTGAAGGACTAGAGGCATATCTCCCTCTTGCTGATATGGTTGATATTTCTGCAGAAGTTGAACGTCTTTCAAAACGCCTTTCCAAGATGCAGAAGGAGTATGATGGATTCATAGCTAAACTCAGTTCTCCGAAAGTATGAAATGTTCTATTTCTGACATTTGGAATTATATAAGTGTGCATAGATCTTTCCTTGTTACATTGTCCAATTGTGCCATTCAAGTGTCAAAATAAGCTTGTATAGTCATTGGCATTTAATGCACAGGTGTAGGTACATAGTTTGCATTTTATGATTGGGTCTAACTGGGAATTCTATTATTGTCCAGAGAGAGAGAGAGAGAGAGAGAGAGAGAGTGCAACCAGTGCTACTAGACCTTTGATAGAACATTGAATGATCATAATGACTCCTCTGTTAACAAAATCCAAAGCCGCATGACTAGAACGCCCAAACCATGCCTAGATTGCTTTATACAAGACCTGTAAATCTCCATGTAGAAATGAATTCTTGACATCTAGCTGATGACTTCGAATTGAGGTAGCTGGCTAAAAATATCTGGAATTCAGGGTGGTGTTGCTGTTCTAAATACAGGTTGATACTTTTCAAAAGATTTCACATTTTTATTATAGATAAACTTATAAAGCCTTTCCTCTCAATATTCATTTTTATATTACTTTTAACTTTCCTTTGTTTGAGATCTTGTCAGTATTATCGTCCATCAAATGGTAAATATTTAGTAGTTAGCTGGACATTTCTGCTATTGTGAGGTGTCTAATAGCACTGTGCTAGAATAGTCTATGTAGAATTCTTATTCTTCTGGAATGAATCCACAAAACTAATCTGTGCCAATTACTATTTTCTGTTGCTTTCTTCAGTTTGTAGAGAAGGCCCCAGAAGATGTAGTCCGTGGGGTGCGAGAAAAAGCGGCAGAAGCCGAAGAGAAGATCACTCTAACCAAGAACCGTCTTGCATTCTTGAAGTCTAATGTTCTAGTTTCATAACAGGCTTGATCGGAGGTGCTGCTTCATTACACGTTCCAACTAAATTGCAATCATCTCCAATTTCATGGCCAGTAAATGGTTAATCAACATCAGGGCATCTGTATACTGTTGTAGTAAATGCACCATATAGATCAGCTGCATAGATCGCAGTTCCTCTATTTTGCATCAGCAGAGTGAACAGAATTTTCAAAATCTTGGTTACTATGGTTCATTCTATCTGATGTCGTAGCTTTTTTTTTTTTTTCTTTCTTTCTTTCTATTTTTTTTGGATGTCAAATACACCAAGGATTTAACCTGGCTGGAGGGCTGAACGGGAAGTCTACGGAGGGAGCAGTACACAACAGGCGAGCTGTTATTATAAATGTAGGTTAGAATTGCTAACATTTTTCTACCAAAAAAAAAAAGAATTGCTAACATTTTTCTTCAGCATTTTCCTGACAATGGCACCTTTGCCTAGGTATTTTGCTTATGACTGACTCTTAAACTTTCTGTATTCCCTCTTCACTATGCTTGTGTTCTCATACCAAGCCTTGATTCACATATATCAGGTTCTTAAAAGTCACTATAAAGCACCAAGGCGGTTGCTGACCTGTTTTCTCGTAAGTTTTTTTCAAAAAAATAAAAAATAAGAGAGAGAGAGAGAGAGAGAGAGAGAGAGAGAGAGAGAGAGAGAGAGATTACAAGGAATACAAGTTTAATCTCACATGATTGTTTTAAACTTGAACATCTTTAAATATAGACACAAATTTCATCCTTATATCTAAATACACAAAAGGATAATGAAAATTATCAGTATTTACTAACGGTCTTGTAGCCTGGTGGCACCCAACTACTTTTAGAAGTACTTAATGCCAAGTCTGATCATTAGTGTGTCTCAATACTAACTGACTAATGCCAACCATAGACGGAGAGGTGGGGCGCTGCGAGAGCACATGGCCCTACGTCATCCTTCATGCTTTAATTCATTATAATTTATGCACAAACCTTTGTTCATGTGCCTTTTCTTCTTTTAACCAATGCTTTGCATATTAAAAATATATATGTAAGATCATAATCATACAGTAACTTAACATCCCATCAAAATGTTGTATATCACCAATGTAACTTAGTCATTTTATGATAAGTAAAGGCAATTTATAATTTTTAATAGGCATATCATTGTTATACTCTCAACTTTGCAAATAAGAAAGAAAGAAAAAAATATATTTTAAAACCAGTTGTTTTATGTTATGAAATGTTTAATTTTAAGATTAAAAGATGAGTTTAATTTTAATGTATTATCGGTGTAAAATTTTTTATTCTATTACTCAATCATACATTGTCACAACTTAGTTCATTCCTTACAAATTTGGAACTTCTTCAATAATACTTGAATTCTAAACATACTACCCTCAAGTGTAAATCCTTACATGTGTGTTGTTCTCCTTCAAGTGAAAACTTTCCACATATTTGTCAATGTTATCTCAAAAGCTCATTCTACCAAGCCTGAAACCCACAAAGAGCCACATTAATTCCTTAATAATGACAATGTTATTATTCGAACTACACTAAAAGTAACTTAACAAAGAACAGAATGCAATATGTCAAAACAAATAAGGCAATTCCAAATAGCTTTCAACATTCTAATTATAATTCAAAATTACAAAACATATTAGTACACCTCCTCTTTGGTTAGAGTAAGTAGAACATATAAGGTATCCGTATTACATGAAACTCTTTAAAATACCTTAACTTCATAAGTCTTGGGCAAATAGACTTCATTGACTAAAATATTTCTCAATTTACATATGCATCCATGTCATTTTAAATTAATACACACAATAACATCCTTTTTGAAAGCAATTGTATGCAATAATTGGGAAATATTTAAATCATTTTGATGAATATTTATTCATACTAATCCATAGAACTCATAGACAGAATCTTAATTGCCTTAATCACAATAGAATACCCCAAAAACTTACTCAACTATTTGCTTACGTGACAAACAGAGTCATTGACATGTGACATTTGTGAGTGCAACATTCATTTGTCACATAAGCACTTAACATAGACTTATTAATAACAAAGACTAAAATAAAAAATATTTAAAAAACTTGAACCAAAACAAAAATAAAAATAAAAATAAAAATCTAAACAAAAAAGTACTACATTTTCAAGGACTAAAAATATATTTTAAATCTTAAAATTTTCTACATCAAATAACAGTAAGAGATTTCATCTAAAACTAATAAAATAATATGCTTTCTAAAATAATAGTAATTACAGATAATTATATTTACCAAAAAGAATCAGCAATTACGTAAGGATAAATAAATTTAAAAAAAAGACAAAAGAGGGATGAAAATATGTAGCTAGAGAGTAGATAGAATAAATCTCAGGGCATATATGCACCAAATATATCACCTTACATTTGTGTAAAGTGACAAAATTATAATGTGAATGTGTAAAAAATGGAATATGATCAATTATATTTAAATAATAAAAATTATATAAATATGAAATGATATAAATATAAGTGTATTCGAGTATATATATTGGATGAAGTGATTAGTTACAATCTCAGCAACTAAAATGCGTGACAAGAGAGGAAAGAAGCGGAAGATTTTTATCTAAATTATTGATATTAACACCTAAGAAAAAAAAAAACCAGAGTTTTGTGACCAGTTTTTGATCACCACTAATATGTTTAATTTGCGTCAGTTATAGAGCTGTTAATATGAACTATAACCCATAATAGAGCCCATTAAGGTTATATTTGGTACACATAATAATATAGTATAAGATAAGATAATAGGATAGTATAAGGTATGATAGTAAGAATAAGACATAATCCTATCTTTTGTTTGATAACAAAAGGATAAATTAGATGATTGTATAATATTTTTTTTAAGACCAAAATATCTTTTAGTATAAAGTTAAAATAATTAAAAAATAATAATAAAAAAGCTTTATGGTGGTGGTTGTGGTTGTGGTGGTGGTGGAGGTGGCCAGGAGGTGGCGGCGGTGGTGATGGTTGGTGGTGACCAGTGGCGATGGTGGTTTTGGTGGTGATGGTGGTGGCGGCCAATGGTGGTGGTGGTGGCGTTGGCACTAATGGTGGCGGCGGCGGTGGTGTTTAATGGTGGTGGCGGCGTCAATTGTAGAGGTGGTAATGGTGTCAATATAAAAATGAAATTAAGATTAGAATAGATATCCATAATAGGATAGAGTTATCGCGCTTAGAATAGGATAAAATGATTTGTTATACTTATCAGTTGAATGTATTAAACATTAAATAAGGCGATAATATTAAACATACTATCACGTTTTTTATACTGATACGCACCAAACATAACCTAAACTCTTTATTTTTAGTTTATTTTTTTAAATCTATTATATGATTGAGATTTTTTTTAACTCAAATCTATTAAACTCACTAATTTATAAGGCTAACCCACAAAACCCCATAACTACATCACCCACCTATTAGAAAAACCCTAATCCCAAATTAACATAAAATCAGAAACCCATTTTGAAAATTACTCCCTTCTTGCTCCGTTGCTCATTGTCGCTCTTCTCTCATTCAGAGGCTCTCAACTCTCGATCTCGGAGCTTGATCTTGGAGCTCGCTTAATCTAGCTCTCTTAAATCTATCTCGAAGCTCTCTCGATCTCAGCTCTCGATCTCTCATCTCTCCATCTGATAGCTCTCTCTCAATTTTGCAACTACTGCTCAGGTTCTTCAATTATTTCAATTTGTTTAGCTATTGTTATGGTTGTTTATTCCAGTTTCTGTTTGCTTTGCTCTTCTTCCATTTCTATTCAATTTTCACCTTATTATTCCTATCTACTATCTGCTATCTAAGCATGTAGATCTCCTATCTGCTATTTGCTATCTAGAGCATGTAGTACCAAGCAAAACCTCAGCAACATACTTGATTATTTGATCATGAATGATATTTTTGGTCAAGATGTAAATGATGACCAGAATTCTCTGGTTTTAGCCGTCAGTTTGGCATTGTAGTTAAACAAACAATAAAATTTGATGTAATAATTTTTATTTTTATTTTTTACATGAAAGGTGTCACGTTATTGTTAACAAAGTCACAGCATTACATGAAGAGGAGATTGAGATTGAAATTGCATATATTTATGATTTAAATATAACATTTTTTTAATTGCTTCTAAATAAAAAATATTTTTTTAAGATTTCTTTATAATTCTAAGAAACATTGGCCCATAAAGAAGCTTAAGGATTGTAGTTCACATAATCACATCACTGAATAAACTGAATAAATATTAAATATTTCTTGCAATATATGATATAAGGATGGCTGGTTAATTTTGTACCACGAAGGGCATTCTTTCTGGTTGTTAGATGGATGGCTTGAGTAGATAAAGCTTATCAAATATATAAGTACAGTAGTTGTGCATTCTGATAGAATAGTTGCAATGACCTTTCAATCTGATTATTCAAGCATTGACCTGAAACTCTAACTAACTTTTCTACCGAGTAAATGCCAGACAACTACGTTTTGACCAAAACTCATCACCTTTATCAAATCCAGATCATAGAGGATCAAATGTTACTTTGGGTTGACTAATTCTGCTTCCACCAAATCAGTGGTTTTGCCTCTAAATCAGACATGATATATAACACCAGGGCAAGAAAGCAAAACTTTGATTGCTAAGCTATCATGAACTGTAGAGAACAACCTGTTATTTTTGTGCATAGTTAATTTGTTGCATTGTAGATATTTGTATAAATGTCTGTGTCATGGCTGGGACTTTGTAGTTTAGAGGAAGCAAAGTAGTAAGCGAGGTCTGGATTTATAACTTTATAAGTGCAGAATCTCTTTTGTTTGAGTAAAGAGTAACATATGCAACTTTTAGCCTGAATATTATTGTCTTTGCACTAATTATATTAACAACTTGTAGGGGATGGACAGTGGCAATCCCTTGGGGCCGTGTTTGAGAACCATTTGCTAAAGTAATCATAGGTAAATAGTCAGAGTTAGAAAGTTTGGAGAAAAGACGCTTATTACCAGATATATGGTCAGATGCACCAGAGTCAAGGACCCAAGGACCTAAGGAAGGTGATTGAGAGAGATAAGTAAATGCATTATCAGTATGCTCAACAGATGCAGTAGAGTTAGAAGCCTGCTGTTGCTCAAACCATTTCAGAAAATCTGCATAGGCAGCCGAAGATGGGGTTGATGATGCAGAAGGCTTAGGTGAATCAGATACAGCAACCTGGGCAACATTGGCAGCTCGTGGAGGACAGCCATGTTTAGTCCAACATCTATCCTTTGTATGACCCAACTTGTTACAAAATGTACACTTCGAACGAGGCCTACTTGAGGTGCCAGGGCGAGAACGACCACGATTGGCACCGTGGGAGATGAGGGCAGAAGTATCAACCGGAGCCGAGGCTAGGACAGAATCAGAGGGGTGCTTAGCCGGGACTCGGAGCAAAGTAGACCAAACAGAGGACAAAGTAGGAATACTAGGCGAACCCAAAATCTGATCATGGTTGGCAGCATATTTCGGAGGCAAACCATACAAGGCCATGAGCATGAAGAATGTGTTGCGTTGCTCGAGTTCTTTGGCTGGGGTAGCAGCAGGAGGTAGCAACTCATTGAAATCATGGAGAGCAGCATGAACCTTCCCCAAGTAAGTAGACATAGGGCCATCAAACTGTCGAGGAGTAATAACACTCATGAGATTGTGACAAACCCCATATAGCCACTGAGTGTCATTAGTGTAAAGAACTTTGGCCTGCTCCCAAACAGAAGCACAAGTGGTCTGAGCACGGAAGATCTGCTTAAGGGACGAGTGAATGGTGGACTTGATGACAACGCACAACTGTTTATCAATCTTCTTCCACCTGGGTTGTTCTTCCGTAGGCACAGAGGCAAGGTCGGTGGTGAGGTGGTCTTCATATCCTTGATCCTCAAGCCACAACTTGACATCTGAGGCCCAAATATCATAGTTGCTGCCATCTAATTTATCAGCGGAAAGAGGAGCATTTAGGTAACTCGTGAACACAGGAGGCTCAGCCTTTGGGTTGTCTTTAGAACCATCTGGGGAGGTAGAACTAGCCATGGGTCAGACTACAAAGTGTTAAAAAGTGAAACCACAATGTACCTGAGAGTCCAAACACAAGGGAACAAGGGGATAGAGATGTCCGATGGAGGATCTGAGGGCAGATCGATGTAGAGGAGATAGAGACGAGTCAGACGAGAGGAGCGGCGACCGGAGAGGCGGCCGAACGCGCCATCACGCATCGGAAAATGGGGCCGCGTGGTGGCTATTTGGCAGCGGCTATGGGCGGCGCGTGGGGGCGCGTGCCGGCGGCGCTGGGGCTGGGCTTCTGGGGGCCGGCCGATCGGCGGGAGACGATCCCGGTGGTGCGGTCGCTGGCCGGAAAGGAGGCGGGGGCCGGCGGAGACAGCAGCAGGGAAGGGAGAAAAAAAAGGCCGGAAAGACGTCACGGCACGGGAGAAAGGCCGGCAAACCGGAATGGAAACACGGTTGGCCGGAAAAAATTTCACCGGAGAGCAGTGGGCTCACCGAGCGTGCACGGTTCTAGGATTGCCTCTCTTTAGGCTCTTGATACCATGTTGAGAGAGAGAGAGAGAAAGTGAGACATATGAAAAAACCGTGTGTTTCAACTACACAACGGAGACTGAATATATACTCAATAAGTAATAAATAATTACACAATTTACATGATGTGGGACTAACTAATTACACCTAATTATATTTATATACAGTTTCCAACAGTTTCAATATCTAGGAGTTAAAAAATTATATTATGGAGTCTATGAGTAAGACTCTCAATGTGGATGATGAAGTTGTTTCTTTGTTATATTTTTAGCAAGCAGGTGCAAGTTCTTATGCCCTTGCATTCTTGTTTCTTTTTCTTCTCTGCTTCTGCATTATGCTTCTTTTTCTTTCCCAGAGAGGAGCATTAGTTGATTACGTTATGCTTCTTTTTCTTTGTTTGATATTGCTGCTGTGATGTACCCAGATTCCTGAATTTAATTGGTTAAATCCTTGATGAATATGTAGTTGGAATCTCACCTGTTCCATTTGATTACATTATGCTTCTTTTTTTTGGGTCTAAATGACCACTGCATAGTCTGCTAATATAACAAGGCTACCCTCACAGAAGCCTTATATAATAATTAGCTCATAATCTCACCTCATGCAGCTTCATGTAGCTTCAAAGAAGCTTTATCAACCTTAGCATCCTGTTATACCTTTTCCCTACAAGCCTATAATTATATTGAACTCGAGCACTAGCATTGGGTCAAGTACAAAGACATTTTCCAGATCTTCTCCTGTGTCAATTAAGCTGGTAATATAGTCTATTTTACATGGTCTATGTATTATACCCAATGCTTAAAGGATTTTGATTTGGAATTTTGGATCAATAAGGTCTGCAGCTATAACTTCAAAGCCGGGTACATTGAGGCAAGAAAAGTTTCCCGATGTTATAATGTATGTATCATCTGAATATCTGTGAGATGTCTTTGTAAGGGACTGGAGATTATTGCTAATCTGGTAATATATGAACTACCATAATAATTTTTAGTGGGCCAAGTTTTGTTTTAGTGGGCTAAGGCCAACTCATTAAATGAGTAGGCTAAATTAAAAAATTATTATTATTATTGTGGGACAGTCTATGAGCTAGCCCTAGTCTACTTAGTCCTATGGGCTTTTGGTTTTGTGGGCTTTTTTGTCTTGTGATTTTTTGACCTTATGAGCTTTTTGACCCTGTGGGCTTTTTGGCCTTAACCCATGTGGGCTAAGACTTAATGGGTTGGGCTGGGCCTTTTTGACAGCTCTAGTCAGTTATCACAATTCTCATAAAATAAAATAATTTCCTTTTTGTTTGAATTACCAAAAAAAAAGGTTTCCTAGCGATTTTTTTTATATGTAGCGGCGGTTTGTCACTTACCAAATTCTCTGACTTTTCTTTTTGTATTTTTTCTGTTCAATCAAACTTGAACCCTATCATTCCCAGGGGTGGGTTTAATATGAACCTCGTAATCAAAGGTCCATGATAGGACCTTTGACTTTACCTATGACTGTGGGTAAAAATTAATATTACCTTTATATCCTTCAATTAATTATATTTAGACATTAGTCCCTCGTTGGTTTTCTAATTTGTTTCGTTTTTATTAATCTAATCTCATTTGCTTGGAGCTGGACACTGACGAGGTTGAGTGGGTCTTGCAAAGTCCCACCATTTCAGTGGGACACCGACGAGGTGAATAAGTTTTGCGGGGTTTTGATCGAAGCTGATTTGAAGAACAGAGTTGATCTACATTTGGTTCTGTTGCTTCCCCTCCATCTCCACCAACTGTGGATTCAATTGACAGACAGGTAAGTTTTTGTCCCAGAATTGATTTGCACAAGTAGGGGTTATGGAAGATTGGGTTTATATAGTGATTTGGTTAACTATTTTCTATTCAGTTCAGTTTACTGGTTCACTCCTAAAACCCAAACCTCTTTAGAAATCATTCTACAACCAACCCTCAATCCCTCCCTCACGTTTCTGATCTGAGTTTTCAGAACCCTAACCCCCAAATTAATAATCCCAAATCAATAATACTAACCCCAAATCGAGCACCACGATTCGACGAGGTCGATACTCACTACGTTACTCCCGATCTGCAATGTCAATTTGCGTAACTACGTAACTACGCTGCATAACTGCATTTTCTTCTTTCTAGGTTGATCTGCAACTTAATCTTTCTGCTTCTTCTTCGATTTGTGTAACTTGTTGTTGCTGCATATCCTGATAGAGGTACCTTATTTGTCGCCCAAAAAATCTTGCTATAGATTTGTTTGTTTTAGATTTGTTTTAGATTATGGTATTTTGGTGATTGTTGGAGTTCTAATTTCTGGGCGAGGTGGTTTACGAGTGAAATCTTGTTCCTCAGTTAATGGTTGTGTAGTGATTTTTTATGTTGTTTGGGATTGTTCCTCAGTTCATGGTTGTGTACTGGTTTGGTGATTGGTGATTTTTTACGAGTGAAATCTTGAACCCACCAGCCATTTCAACCCGAGACCACCGTCAACCACCGCCCAGATCTGCCCATCTCAACGACACCTAGTAGAGCCCCCCTACGAACGAGCCACCACATCTCTCTGGGGTCAAGATTTCAATCCTTCTCGTCTCTTTGCCGTCCCCAACTGGCCGCTCCCTCCATTGTCACCACAAAAGCGTAAAGGCTGAAGTCTGATGTTGTTCTTTGTCCGTCTCTGTAGCAATTATTTCCTTCCTAAGGAAGACGCCCTCATATGGAAGCAAACTCTACCAATTTCGTTGCAAAGTTCGGCTTCCCCCTCTCCAGTTGATATTGTTGGGAGATGGTTGTGGCGGTACCCAATCTGAAATCTATATAGCTGTGTGTCCTTGTACCTGTGCGATTTCCTCGGATTATTTTTCCCCGACTCCTTGAAGAACAGAGTCATTGTGCTTTTGGGGCTGTTGCTTCACCTCTGATCTTCACCAACTGTGGCTTCAATTGACAGGTTGGTAAGATCCTTGATGATTACCTAATGTGTTGGTGGTCTTTCCTTGTTGACATCTATGGCGTTTTTGTACAAATTCTTTAATCTGCTATCTCATGTCAGCCCAGTAAAAATGAGATGTAATGCGTGCACAAGTTGTAATTTATACATGTATCAATGGGAAAGGAATAGGGGTCATAAAGTATAGTGTTAATAAGGGTGGGAGTAGATGGAATTATGAATCTGTCTTTCCAATACAGAAGAATGTCTTTCACCCTATAGTTGGGGTGGGGTTGAGTATCAACAATGCAAGTACTAATTATTTGTTGTAGCTTAATGTCTTGTGCCAGCAGGCAATTCACTTCTTGGGAGCAAAGCAGAATTGGTATCAGCATGCAATTCACTTATGCTTTGTTTCTCAGAGGGTTGATATGTTCAATGCAAGATATTGAGCTGCTTGTGAGCAATGAAGTTCTGGTGAAAGATACCAAGAACAGCAACGAAGATTTGCTGACTTTCTTTGGCACAATCACAAAGGGAGTGGACCAAATGGACTCCAGTTATAGTAAACTTTGTGAGGACTTGAACACATACTCAGCAGTGAACCCTTTGAAGAAATTGGGTAACTGGTGTGGCATTATGGCAGACTTTGTGTAGATTGCATCAGATACTCTTGCAAACGAAGCTACAGAATCTTGATTCGGGATAATATCCCGAATGTGTGGAAATTGATAGGAATAGTGGTAGCTGCAGTGTTGCTTGTTCTCACCATTATGCAAACCTATTATTCAGCCCGTGGCTAAGTAAATTCTGGTATTAACTATTTAGTGTAGCCATGATTCATGGTAGGCAAAAAATGTTGTTCCAATGCTCGAAAAAAGAAATGAATCAAGATAACTTTTGTTATTTCTTTACATTTATTTAGTTTGGTTTCTGCAAATACTGTTAATGGACAAATATTTAGATATTGAAGAATTAACTACAATATAAAAGGACATAAATACGGTTATTTGGTCTTAATAGATAGTTAAGTGGGTGAATAATTAAAGTGGAAAGATTCAAATATATGGGTGATAGTTTGTCATTTACGAGTATGAAGTACCCACATACTAATCCTGATTCATGCCTTCAACGTAACATGTACGATTCAAAAATGATCTTGAAAATAGAAAATTAAAAAGATTTAGGAAATTTTTGTAGGAATAGATTATAAAGGACTCGTGGTTTTGAATTTTGGCCCAACATAATTGGTTGGGTTCCAGTTGCAATATGTTGGGTTTAGAGATGAAGCTTTCAACAACGAGGGAGTTGGCCTTATGGGTTTTTTGAGAGGTGCGTAAATCCTTAGCACTTTATGTTAAGGATTCTAAAAAAAAAAGGTGCAAATATAGTTGTTATACAACCTTTTGGATAAGGTGAATAAAAATTAAAAATTTTGTTTTAATTTTATTTTTATCTTTTTAGCAACTTTTTGTTGTTTTATATATTTCTTATAATTGAATTAATAAGAATATTCGGTTGGGTTTAATATTAATAGATATTTTATGAGTGTCGAATTATCATTGCTATTAATTTTATATAATTTATTATTTTATACAAAAAGATGATATTTAAATTTTAAAAAAGTAATAGAAAATATAATATCATTTATAAATATATTAACTAATATTTTAACTCATGATGTACGAGATATTATTAAAATAAAAGTATGTAAAATAAATTATATTTAAAATAAATTTTATTAATTTTATATTTAAATTTATTAATTTTATTAAGTTTAAGAAAATGTCACAGACAATATCTCATCTTGTATAAGACACAATTTATTGTAAAAGAATTTATTATTACCAAGTAGTATCCAATTTTTCTAGATCACGTTTATTTCTTCAGTATTCGTTTTATTTTATATTATCTTTTTATTATATTATCAATTTTTCGATAAGACCTGTCACATCAAAATGATAATAAATTAATATGAAATAATTAAATGACATATACACCCACATACACATGTGGATTAAACATGTGACCATTACAATGGAATGGACTCCTCAAGAACCAAATAAAATCAAATCAAATCAAAGAATGCAAAATCATGCTACAACAGTTTTATACGATGACACCATTTCTTATAGAATCATTTATTGAAGAGTTGTCATCACGATGATGTAAAATAATCCCTTATTAGAATTAACATGAAAAATTCCATTAAAAATCTGACATCCTGTAAGAATTAACATGAAAAATTACATGAGGCATTAGAAGAGAATACTTAAGAGTTAAGAATGAGCTAGAAATTAATTATAAGAATTGAATCCAAATCTTACGCCTTGCCAAAATCCAATCGAGGAGCCCATGTAGATGCAATAGGTCTCCATTATCTAGTCCTATACATGCGCAAGAGGAAGAAAAGAGAAGTACACAACATCTTCTATTGCCTACAAATAGTACATATTATATGTTTCTTGGCTACACGTACCATTCTGTAAACATGACAAAATCAATCTTTTTACTCGTCATCTTATACTGGAATATGACTAACACATTTAACATGTATCCCAAGGGGACTGATGAGTATTACTTTCAGTAGCATAATGAAAGGAAACTTCATTAAATCTAGCCATGCATTTGTCTAATACATGGAAAAAAAGATATAGCACACGTGTTTGTCCTACACTTAGAAGATAAACATCATCCTGAGCACCATATTATTGTGAGAATGACAAAATAGATATACGCAGAAACTTCTTTGAATATATAAGTCGATATAGGAATTGAAACTGGAAGATTATCATCACCTAGTATAACTCTCACATCGGGCAACGGCCCTGGCTCCTCAGCTCTTCATTTGTGAATTGGGAATTAAGAACCCTTCCCTGCCAAATCACCTGTCGATACTTGGCAAGAGCCAATTTTTCAGCTCTGCCCCTGCCAAAATCACAGGCTGAACGGGCTGCCATATCCTTATCAAATCGAAGGTGTAGTACAACAAACTTCCCTGCCTTTTTTCTATCACCTGCATCGAGTAACCTCTTGCAGGTAGTTGGTGCCTATTTCTCCAAGAGCCTTGAGGAGTGCGAAGGCGGCCGATAAGAGCATCTCCAAGTGTTCTAATGTGAGGAACAAAGGTTAAAGCTTCAAAGTTGACTTTACAAATACAGTGTTGTATATCCGTAGGCATGTTGTCAAAAGTTAGACGGTGAGAAAATGGAGATATTGCAAAGAATACCATAACTCAGTAGGACAGTGCAAAACATTTTCCAGATATACCAGTTGGCTGATGCATGCACAGGTGCAGCCTTGATTCTGGTTTCACAAATAGTGGTAGCATAGTATTCCCTTGTGCTCCAGGAGTACTCTTCAGGCAGCTCTTTAACTATAAAAATATCATCCTTCAACTTATCAATGAAGTGATCCACATCAAATATATCCATAAAGGAGCTTGAATCTCGCCAAATAGGATTTAATTCAAGGAACGGGATCACAAGAGTTGCATTTAGTATCTTTGCAACAAAGAACGGCATCACATATCCCCATCCTTTGCTGGTTCAAACCCCCCTCAAGAAATACCTGGATGTATCCCTCGGACTTCTCTGGTAATGTTGGCTTTCTAGATTCAACACAAGGTTTCCAACCTTGGTTTTACAGAGGTGTCCACAGTTCAGAAAGCTGTGATGTTGGAGTTTCACGTTGCACAACACTCTTAAGAAGATTCTAAAACCTAGGTTTTATAGGATTCCATTCCAATAACTACATACAGCTGAGCATTCAGTTCCATGAACAAAGGACTAAGTAAACAAACAGATAAAAAAAAAATTCAATGAACAAAAATGAAGAATTTCCAGCTTTACATATCTCACATTTTGAGAGAAGTTATCACACATATAAAGAGGAACAAAAGCTAATGATCTCCAACTCCACGAACCAAGACAATTATCCAAATATGCTGATGCTTTTAAATCCACCGTTACTCTTTTCATATGTTAAACATGAGTGATTGAAAAAGAAGGAAATAACATATCAACTGTAAATAAAAGAAAAACCATTAAATTTAATACCTTCAGTTTTATGAGCATGAGAAGGAACATGGCCAACTGGCGAAGTTGATGACTTGTCCTCCAACACTACCTTAAAAATGCACTAATAGTGTTGGAAACTTGGACCACATCTTCTTGGAAGACAATTGAAATGCTTACTTTTGCATCACCTCTCTCACCTCAAGCCCACTCTTTCCTTCATTTTATTTTTATTTTTATCTTTAATGGCCTTATAAATTTATGTTTTGCCCTGGTAATAAATTAATGCTTGCTCCATGGTATATACAAATCTACATTACACAAAATATGTCCCAAGAAATCATTGGAGCAAGATAAACCTTGTTTTTGCATATACATAAACTAAGAGAGGAAGGAGATTGACATATAAAACCTCAAGACCAACGCAAAAGGGCAATTTTACTGTTTTATCCTGCAAGTCAGCCAAAGATTCTTTGTTGTCTAAGTAGACAGAGTATCCAATACAAGCATACTTGAAATTTGTAAGGCTGCGGCCCTCTTTTGAAGCTTCCAACTCAGTTTCTCCCAAAACATAAGGAGGTACAGGTTATATGCATAAGAACATCAAAATCAAAGCTTTAAAGGCTTATAATGAAATAATGGTTAAACTCTAATAAATGAAGCAAATGATAGAAAATAATACCAATCAGAAAGAAACACAAAACAATAGTAAGCAATATCTACTAAATAAAAAAATGTGATAACAATGATGGCAGTAAAGGCCAAAAGGATATCAACGTATCAAATAAGCTATTGAGAGGCCCTAGAAACTGTTAATAAAAAGACTATTCTACTCCTTCAATCTTCCTTTTATAGAATGGATCAAGAGTATATACAAAAATGAAACAGTGAAGAACATACATAATTCAGCATCCTAAGATGTAAACTCCTGTACTTCAATTCCATTACATTACTTCTTTGTATAAATCCCACAATCCAATTAAATTTTCTATTAATAGCAAGACCATCACTGACACGAATTAATAGCAAGACCATTCCCTAATATTAACTAAAATAAAAGAATAAGTGGATGAAGCGCTGCCTCAGATTAAAAGGAAATAACCCTTAGCTTGCAAAGCAAAACACAATTGAAGAATACGATCGTGAATTGATACTAATTAGTTTTTCTTAGCTCAGAAAGGAATATAACATTCAAATAATAACAAAGTTGCAGAACTTTCACCCACATTAACTCGTCACGAGCTTTCAGAAAATCGAACCTAAAAAAAAATTGCAAAAAGAGATATAGACAGACCTTGCCGTAGCGTTCTGGAGAAGTCAACACAAGTGGGGTTTTTAGATCTGGCTTTATGAACCGATGAATAGTATGTGCATCCCTTACACGATTTTCCTTTCAATCCTCTGGTGGTATGACGAGAGTTAGGGTTCGGGTTCGGGTTCGAATTTGGATTTGGGTTACCATTAGGAATGGGATCTCCAGCTTGACCTTCTTCTGCTCCTGCAGCTGCTTCGTCTCTGGTAACCTCCATGAATTAGCCAAAATACTTGCTTTCCCGATTGTCCTCCTCTTAACCCATCGGAAGGGTTGTAAGAATAATTTCATTTCTATCAAGGGTCTTTCTCAAAGAATCAACTTCTGTTATTTACTGAGTAATAAGTATCCCATAATTATTTGTAGCCATCTATTTCATTTTTAATGAATCTAACGGCCCAAATAAAAAAGACCATAGATGGACCCTTGACTCAAGGGTCCATGTTAAAACGACCCGCCACCCAAACTTCATTCTCTTAAACCCACCCCCCCAAACCTCCGCCGCTACAGCCACTGTCACCGCCGGTGCATCTTCAGTCAGCCACTGTTTGTTGTCCGCCGTTCCCAAAAAGGCAAAGCTTCTAGACTGGAGGTTCTTCTACTTTGTTCGTTATTCGTCGTGTGGAAGTAACCCTTTAGCTACTAATTTCATCTACCTCGTTTAGGTACTCATTTGATTTTGAAAACCACAATTCTAGGTTTCTCGTTTAGGTGCTTCTTAGTTTTATTTTATTTTTTCCATTTGTTGCCTCTGTACTTTCAAATTCAAAAAACCACAACAATAATGATTTTATTTGCATTGCTTTTTGTCTCTTGAGAATCTTGATTTCTGCAATGGCAGCATCTTCAGTGGCTTAATGACATCAATGCTCGCCTTTGCGAGGGTTATGCCTTTCTTTACCCTATTTTTTCGTCATTGTTCATATGCATATTCTCGAAACGTGCTCATAGTTTGTTGTTTGGATTGATCGTTTGGAATATTGAGCATGAATTAGCGTATTTTGATTGGATTTCTGATATTAAACTTTTATATTTGGGACTTGTTTTGTTCTTATATAAATGAATAGGGTGTTAGAAATTGAAGTGTGAGTGTTGAAGTCCTGCATTGTTAAGGAGTGAGTTAAGTGAGGATCATATAACTCATAGACTCATTGTCTTAAAGTTTTGGGTCATGATGTTGTGTCAGACTCACAATTGTGGTTTCTTGCTTAAGCCTATTGAGGAAGATCTCCCCGCATTTGGGCTTCCCACATATGGTAATTGTTCTTTTATCTAGTACTGTTGCTATTTGATTTTGATGACTGAAGCAAGGTGTTATCAGAACTTGAGAGGTCAGATTCAGAATTGTCCTAATTTGATGCTAAGAATAATGGAAACAAAAGCAGGCACTATCTATGGGTTGCCCTCCTCATTCCATATTCTCTTATAAAATATTGCAACAGCTAATGATGGAAATGAATTATACCCATTTAAGTATAATCTTTCTAGTTAAAAACTAAGAGTGAGATGCTGAGGCCTAGCAATCTTATCAAGCAGTGCAATATTTTATGGCTAAAATGCAAGGAACCCACTTCAACTATAGGTCATTTATAAAAAATCCCCTATGATTCGAAGCTCAAATACTCGACTCCTTGGCTTTCTAAACCGTGCATATTAAACCCCTACAAGGGGTTTTCTGCATATGCACATGGGGTTAAATTTACACTACTTTGCATAGTTTGTGAAGTTTAGGGAGTCAAGTTGCTCAGTTTTGAACCACAGGGAGTTTTTTTAAAATGATCTATAATTGAAAGGGGTTCCTTGCATTTTAACCATATTTTATTGAAAGTTAGTAACTTTGAGCTTGATAATAGAAATAAAAAGAGAAGGTCTTTGACTATAATGTTGAAGGACAAGGGAAATTTTAAGTTGCAGTTACATAAGGTTGGCACACTTTTTATACATTGATTGAAATGTGAAAGCAGTTAAAGACTTGAACTATGCATGAAATTCAATTTTGGTGCTAACACAGGTTCAAACAAAAACCATCCTGGCCATTCTTGGCAATAACTACATCAATTGGCATGCTTGTTGGACATATTTTTCATGCCATGGTGAATCGAATTGCCAAAGTAGAGGATGATTACTATGAGGTGATGGAGCTTAAAAAACAAGCTGTTTAGGCTTAAGTTATATGATCATGTGGGCTTAATCGATTATTAACATTGCAGTACCTTGCTACTGTTTCCCATGAGATGAGAACACTAATGAATGGTGTTTTAGGTGAGTTGAGAATTCATTGTTCAGAAAGCCGGTTCGATCAAGTCTAAAGAATCAGTATTCTAAAAGCCAAATTAAGAACCGGTTGTGAACCGGTGAACCAGTCATGGTTTGACCGGTTGACCAGCTTGAATATTTAGCATAAAATGATGAAATTGCAACATGTGAGTCTCGAGAAGAGAAGACCTCTAAGCTAGTGAAGATACAACCTACCACTAGGCCACCAATACAAGTTGTGTTTACAGTTGACATTTTTTATATATATTATATGAAGTAGTCATATTAATAAAATAAATTATTTGATTTTTTATTTAATTTATTTAGTTCAATATTTTGTTTATTAAAGTGTTACTTATCAACACTTTCCATATTAATAAAATAAGATTTTTGATTTAAATAAATGTAAAATATATTTAACATATTGAATTCATAGAATTTATATGCATATAAAATTATTATTATTATTATTATACTTCGATTAGATCATGGTTCAATCATTAAACCGTGAATTAGTCCCTTCATTGGTTTAATGACTAGTCTAATTTTCAAAACCTTGGAAAATTCAGCCTTATCTTCTTTCTATGTCGTTCAGTTGATTGTTTTGTTCATGCCTTTGCTATTGTTAATGAGTGAATTTGTCAATTTCGTACTTTGAAGATTAAATAATCTTGTAGATTTTAGTTAATGACCATATATGATTTATGGGAAGACCTATCTCTCTATATATGCCTGATTTAAAATCTGTATACAGTTGATGATTTGCCAGTATGTCCGCTTCAAACAAAGGCAAAAGGATATTGCTTCATCCCCAAATCCTTGGGGCAATTCCTAGTTAGTTTCTCATTTTTTATTTTTTGATAACTTTGATGACACAAGCGAACAGTCAATGCTCACTGTTCTCATGTTTTGGTTTTTGGTCTTCTCAACTTCTAAGTGCTAATAGAATAATTGACTCTTTTGGATCTATCTATATGTAGTACTGTTCTTATATTTACTTACTCCGATTATAATTTTGTAATAGTGCTTGTATGAAGAGACCCAAGCATTTAAGGCATCCATTTGAACCCTTTTCTGTCAGATTTGTGTTTTTAATTTTAAAGTTTGGTGGAGTTTGTGACTTTGTTTTTTAATCCTTTTTCTCTTTCAATTTTCCGAGCAGTGATGGGAAAGATGTACAAGAATAAGAAACAAGCTGATGGATATGGACTTCCAAGAGAACAAACCGATATGCAGGATCAAGTAATGGACATAAGGAAGATTATGAAAGATGTTGAAAATTTTAGTAAGTCCATTTTCTTTTCTCATATGGACTTTTGTTTCCCTTTTCTTGACAATGGTCTTCATCTTGATCTTTTCATTAAATCTGCTTTCTGTTGTTGATGCACTTTTGATCTTTTTGTGGAGAATTCGAATACACGTTCAATTTTGGTTCTGCATAATGAAAAGAGGATGATTATGTTCTTACTTCTTAATATAATATTTTATATAATTAGGTTCCATTTCTTTGGTCTGCTGTAATGCATCTTGATTCTTGAACAACTATACATACTTGGTAACTAAGCTATCTGATTTTTGGGTAGACTTTTATGGATTGTGTTGATTTATGTGGCATGATAGATGTGATAGGGATGCTGATACTGATTTCATAGATAACATGCGTAGTATGTCATATGAGTTGATGACATTGCATTATTTGGGAAAGCTATGATTTATGACTCTATGTTTCAATTCATTTTTTCATTATGGATTTGGCAGTTTATGGAGGAGTTGGTGAGCTATAAGCTGTTGACTTTTAAAATTTATAATTTTGTAGATCAAGCAATAAAATTCATAATGGGTGTCTTATCCTCCTCCTTGTAGTTCTCCTTTCCTTATAAAAATTTCTTCTTTTAAGTTTTCTGCAAAACAGAATTAAACATTCTTAGTTCAAACTGTCTATACATAAACGTCTAGTTTAGCAATAAAAAGCTTACACAGTTGTGCTTTAGGATAAGTGGCAATGACTGCAATTTACCACTGTCTTTTCATGTTCTTGAGTAACGATTAGGGTCACATGTAACATTTATTTAAGTGAATTATGCAGTAATCTATGACTTTAGATTCCTAAACCAGAATGATTTAGCAAATTGAATCATATAATTGATTGTTTGTGATGTCAGTGTTTATTTTTGAAGAGTTTATTTGTTGGAAATTTAATTGAGAGCGCAACTTGGACTTTTGTGAGAATATGTGGGCTAAAATTGTGCCAATATTTTTTTTTTCATTTCCAAAATGCATTGCATTATAATTTTGCATGTGGGATGTTTGAATGATAAAAAAATATTTGTTCCTTTCTTTTTCTATTTTAATTTGGGTCGTTGGAGCTAAAGAATTTCATACTCAGTTGGCCTGGTTTATTTTCCCTTTCCACTATGTCCATCAAATATCATAGTGCAGTTGTTTCTTATAATGGCTGCTAATTACTAGTTACCGTTTTTTCAGGCTACTCACATATGACATGGAAAGAACGTAAAAAGATTGAAAATCGGAAGGTTGTTTCTCTCGGTGGGAAGGTGAGGACTATTTGTTGATGCTCTATTTTCTACATCATGTGCCAATGCAAATTGTATTACCGGGATGCTCAGGAAACAAATTTCTTAGGTGTGTTTTGTTTGCCCATATGTAGCCCCCCAAAAATCAGAGATTACCTTTAAGTGTGGCACGACCAATGATGAAGAAACAAAAGGAGAGAGAGAGGAAAATGCTCCAAGAGGTAATTAATTTCTGTCACCCCTTTTTTTTTTCTTATTTGTTTGTCTGACTCTTGCTGACCTTATTATTCCTATCTGTATCACTTGTGGCTTTTAGCGTTTGATTCTCGGACGATTTGGGGGAAAGCTTGGTGGTAGCAGTAAAAGATCAATGGGGAAGCACAAGCCTGAGGACAGGGGTCTGAAGTCAAGTGAAGGTCGTTTTAGAAATGGCATACTCGATGTGAGACATTTGTTAAATTCAGCACCATCAAGAGATCATGACACTGGAACCAATATGTCCAGTAAAGGGAAAAAGAAAGGAGGTAAGATGAAACAAGGTAAAAAGGGTGCCGGTAAGAAGCACCATTGAGTATAGGTTTAACAAGACTCATTAGTCAGTGTATGATGGTTAACATGTTGAACCTTCATAAATCTAGTATGATCTTTACGGGTTTCAATGTCATCTGATGTAAACATATATACAGGTGACAAGTCAATTTGTGAAGCCATTTTTCCTGTTGTATTGTTGCTATCTTTCTCCCATTATTTCTTTTTCCCGTGTTATGATGGTCCTTGTCGATGGGCAATAGCTCTGAACCATTTAATCTCGATGTTGTAACCCCTGAACAGTTAAATAGAGGTGAAACAAATTTGACAAATGACAAGAAAGCATAAACGCTGTTGTTCCAATTAAGAAAGATTACATGAGAAAGAAAATTTAGGCTTTGGGCTTGAAAGTACAACTTGGATTCTAAATTTCAGGTGCTAGCTATATAGTATATATAGACGGGATCTCTCTGCGCTGTTTATGCACTACCTTGCACAACCATGAACGAGTGATTCTTTTTACTTTAAATGTTTTGCACACGTTATTAACTCTCTCATCTAACATCCTTGAAGAATTTATACCTCAAGATTACATGAGAAAGAAAATTTAGGCTTTGGGCTTAAAAGTACAACTTGGATTCTAAATTTCAGGTGCTAGCTCTATAGTATATATAGACGGGATCTCTCTGCACTGTTTATGCACTACCTTGCACAACCATGAACGAGTGATTCTTTTTACTTTAAATGTTCTACACACGTTATTAACTCTCTCATCTAACATCCTTGAAGAATTTATACCTCGAGCTTCACAATCAGTGACTACATGCCAAGGTCTCTTCCTTCCCGTCGAGAAAAAAACGCAAAATCATCAATTTCCTCTACATATTTTAAGGAAGGTGCGGGTGGTGGAATAATAGTGGTAACCATAGTAAGAGTGTCGATGATAGAGTAAATAATATGAAAAAATATATAACAGAAAGTACTAGTCAAACTATATTTTATTATAAATGTATGCACAAAACATAGTATAAAATATTACAAATGCATGCACCACCAAATGCACCGTATTTTCTATTCGTAACACTAATAATAATTAAAGTAAAATTTAATATATTTTGTTTCTATAAGTTTACGAAGATTATAACAACAAAGTTTTTGTCTACTAATAAATTCAGTTACATAAATCAAACGATGTCATTATGTTTTATCATAAAACATGTTTTAAAAAAATCACTAGGATTGAACTAGTGGTGATGGGTTTGGATAGTTTGCATGAGGTCATAAATTTAAATCTCATTACTACTATTATACTAAAAAAATGCATATTTTCAAGAAGGCCATCTAAATGAAGGAAATTTTTAATGGTTTCATCTATAATTTTTCTTAATTTCTTTTTATCTTTAACTATTGGCCTATCTTTCACCAAATCTACTTTTTAAACTGGGACTTTTAATGGTCTTCTCTTCACATAATCAAACTATCTAAGACAAGATTCTATCATATTTTCCTTGATATGTGCTATTTTTACTTTCTCTCTAATGCATGCATTTTTAATTCTATCTTGTCTTGTTTGCCTACTCATCCAAGGCAACATCTCCATCTTTGCAATATCGAACATATGCTCTTTTTGACTTTTTACTGCAAAGCATTCAGTACCATAAAGCAACGTGGGTCTTATAGTTGTGCAGTAAAATTTCCTTTAAGCTAGAGAGACATTTTTCTATTACAAATAACACTCGAAGCACTTATCCATTTCATCAACCCACCTTGAATCCTATGGTTTATATCTCCCTCTATTTTTCTGTCATTTTGTATGATAGATCTATGATACTTAAACCATGTGACTTGTGATATGGTATGATATCCAATTCTCACCACTAAGCTAGTTAGCGGGCTTCTTACTAAACTTACATTTCATATACTCCATTTTACTTCTTCTTAAACAGAAGTCATGTGTTTCCAAAGCTTGTCTCTACAACTTTAACTTCTCATTTATTCTCTCTCTCGACTTTCTCACTAGGACTATATCATCTGCAAAAAATATGCATTATTGGATTGACTCTTAGATATGCTCAGTAAGCATATCCAAGATTAAAGTAAAAAGATAAGGACTCAAAGCTAACCATTAGTGTAATCTTATAATTATAAGAAAATCATTTGTGACCCCACCATGTGTTCGCATACTAGTTTTAACCCTATCATACATATCCTTGATTGCTTGAATACAGGCGATACAAACTTCTTTCTTCTTCAGAGTCTTCCATAAGGCCTCTCTTAACACCCTGTTGTAGGCCTTTTCCAAATCAATGAAAATTATGTGTAGATCTTTTTACTTCCTCCGATACCTCTCCATCAATCTTCGTTGAAAGTATATTGCTTTCATGGTTGGCCTCCTAGGCATAAAACCAAATTGATTCTATGAAATATGAGTCTCTTGTTTTAATCTCTATTCAATTACTCTTTCCCATAACTTCATAGTATGACTCATTGGCTTAATCCTTCTATAGTTAGCATAATTCTATATATCTCCCTGGTTCTTATAACTAAGGATCAACGTATTTCTCTTTCATTTATTTGATATTTTCTTAGACCTTATTATATCATTAAACAATTTTGTGAGCCAACTTATACCTTTCTCTCCAAAGCATTTTCATACCTCAATAGGTACATAATTTGGTTTAACCACTTTTTCATTATCTATCCTGTTTAGAGCTTCTTTTACCTCAAACTCCTAAATTCTATTATAAAAAGTATAATTTTGGTCCTCATCTTTTGTGTTTAAAATATCTGAGTCTAATAATGTCACATATCCCTTATTAAATAACTTGTGAAAATAACACTTTCATCGTTTCTGAATGGATCCTATGTTAGGAATGATAATCTAGTTAATGTCGTGACTCATTGCTCATGTGTCTGTAGTTTTTATAATGTTTGTTTAAGATAATCTAATAATGTTTAAGATTAATTTTTTTATAACAAAAATCATGATTATCAATTTTGATAATATTATTTTAATGGGTCAGCCCATCATAAAATATGTGAGTCGAGTTTTTTTTAGTAGGTCAGCTCATAAGTAAGTTAGGATCAGTCCATTAAATAAGTGGACTAAATTAATTTTTTATTATTATGTGTCAGCCCATGAGCTAGCCTTAGCCTACCTGGCTCTGTAAGCATTTGGTCCTATAGACTTTTTTGTCTCATAAGCTTTTTGGCCATATGGGCTTAATGGGATGAGCTGGATCTTTTTTATAGCTCTTATGCACATAATGTTGAAGCGTGGGATATGGTTCAACATAATCTTAATGTTGAGCTAGGAAAAGATTCTTATCTCGAAATGATGAACAAAATAATTTCATTTTGCATTCATAGTTTGCCTTATCAACTGAAATCATGTTACACGCTCTTAACTATTTTCCTGAAAGACTATTTCATCAACTCCATGATATTGATCCGCTTGTGGATCGCAGAAGGTTTTGTGGAGGAGAAGGATGGAAGTTCATTGCAAGAAGTTGCATGCAGCTGGTTGGACGAGCTTCTTAGAAGAAGTTTGTTACAAACAGTCCAAAGGAGAATTGATGGAAGGGTCAGATCCTACTGCATCCATTATTTACTATGCGAAGTTGTTCTCTTAGTGTCAATAAATCAGAGATTTGTTGAGGTGATTAGGAAGGGGGAATACACAGCAGTGTAGATCGAAAGAGCAAGACGGTTATCTATCCACCACAATGATGGAATCAAGAGTAGCTTAGCAGTGTCTCAGATTCGTTCTTGATTGAGGCAGATAATACTTCATCAAGTAGTTCAAATTTGGAATATAAGAAAACGGAAAGGAAAGTGAAAGTTTATTTTTTATTTTTAAACTAAGAGAATTATAAAATATTTATAAAAATAAATAAAATATTATTAAAATATTATATAAACATCTTTCATTTTATTTATTTATTTTAAAAAAATCTTAAATATACAAAAAGTTTACTCAAAATAAAAAATAAACTCTCATTTTTCTTATCTTTCAAAATCCTCCAAAACCCCAACTCTGTCTATGTACGTTTCCCGAAGAAATTTCAACATTGCTCCTCTTAAGGTATTTGAGCTTGAGAAATATCAAAATCTTAAAGCTTCCCATGGCTATTGGGACTCTGCTGTTAGATTCTAACTTAAAACTAATTGGCACTAAGTGGAGTGACCCAACAGATATATAAATGCAGTTAAAGATTGAAAAGCCGCCAGACTTTTTTAATACCCCTCCTACAGACTTAGCTTTGAATTATGCGGTATAATAGTTAACATTTCATAGGATATTGGTATTAGTAGATTCCAACTTAAAACCTGCTTGAAGTGGAGGTGGTTCAAAGTATATAAACCGTCATTGGAAGATTGCTTTCATTACAGACTCTTAACTTCCTCAAGGTTGGAGACACTGGACCTTAAACATACAATTGTTTCTGAGTTACCTTCTAAGATATCAATGCTTCAAAAGCTTCGCCATCTTTTGATTAGTTATTACAGACTTAGCTTTGGATTATGTGGTATGATAGTTAACATTTCATCTACTGAGGGTATTAGTAGACCATATTTTACCCTGCTTGAAGTAGGTGGTTTCAAAGTAACACCCGACATTGGAGGCTTGCTTTCATTACAGAAGCTCTGCTTCCTTGAAGCATCAAAAGACATTGACTTGATCAAAGTTCTGGGGAGGCTAACCCAACTGAGAAAGCTATGTCTGTGTTAGAGTTTCATCATATACTTATTGAGTCACTCCACTTGACATCAATTAATTACCAAATTGGGTATGTTCTCTGCAGAACTTGCAGGTTTTACATTTGTTGTTCACTAAACTGAAGAAGGACCCCACTGCATGTCTCAAGGGCTTGCCCAATTTGGTTGTGCTTGTGCTTTGAGAGGCTTTTGTTGGCGTGAAGACGAGTGTGCTACGTGGTTCTTTTTCAAGACTTAAGGTGTTCGGTTCTAGAAGGGAAGTGATTGTTGGAGTTAGAAATGCAAATTCCTCGCAACCGGGATGATGGGTCAATTCTGAGGAGGATGGAGAAGACACTTGGTAGGAATTAATGGAAACTAGGCATTGTTACACGTAATAAATCTCGTAATATTGTTTGAATAAGAATTTTGCAACTTGATCATTTTTACATTCAATTCATCCTATCATTTCAATTCATTATATTGCCTTCTAATTACCCATACGCATTTTCATAATCACATGATGATAGCATTAATATTTTGTTTAAAGAGGGAGTACATCTATAAGACAAGCATAGAAAATAAAAGAGAAAAAAAAAGTTTAAATATGTTTTTAATTCTAATAAATATTACATTTTTTGTTTTAATTTCTAAATTTTTTTTGTTTAGTTTGTGCCTTTTTTTTTAATTGAGTGAATTTTTTACAACTACAGTGATCAAATTCACTCCTTTTTTTTTAAAAAAAAAAGGTGACACAAACCAAACAATAATTTTTTTAGAAGCCAAAATCAAAATGTGATATATTTACATGAATCAAAAATATATTTAAGTGAGATAAAAAAAAATTTTGAACCACAAGAACCACTAGAGTACCGGCAACACCAAATGGTTGAAATTGTAGGTTAGATTGCAATGCACACCATATTCACAAAATTTATGGTGGTTGTCTGAGAGAAAAGTTGTTAAGCCAAGAACTAAGACACTTTTTGTTTTTGTTTTAAAGGCAATGCTATTCACACATAAAACACTTAATATTAATTTTAAATCATATATACTTGTTTGGAAAAATAAAGATAGAGAGTGTATGTGTAAAAATATGTGTTTTTCTTATTTTATTATTTAAAAAAAGTAATATATGAATAATGTAAAATTTTTATATGTAAATATCATTACTTTTTTTAACAAGACAGCTTTCATCTCATAATAAAGAACAAAAACTAGGACACCATGAACGCTTCTAAAGTTATGTTTGAAACAAGTTGAATTGAAATTCTATCTAAATAAACATTTTTACACTATGAGCACTTCCAAAGTTATGTATGAAGCAAGTTGAATTAGAAAGAAATTTTATCTAAATAAACAACATTTTTTTAGTTAAAAATGAATAAAGTTTATTAAATTTCATTCATCACATATCATCCCTTATACTTAGTTCTTAGGCTCGTGCTTCCCTGAATTTTTTTTATAAAAATAATAGTAAATTCTTGGCTCGAGGGCTTTTGCTTAAAATTTTAATTTCATGACCTAATGACTTTTTTTTTAAAAAATTCTAGATTTGTGATGTGATGGTTTTATAAGTCTCGCAAAACTTATCATGATTGTCCTGGTTAATAAGTCTCACTCAAGGTTTGGAAGAAAAGAAACTGTGATTAATTTTTTTTTTTAAATTTAGATAATTATAAAATGTTCATAAAAATAATGAAAATATTATATCATAATCTCTCATTTTATGCTTCTTATTTTAAGAAATTCTCAAATAAAGGATTGTTTATTTAAAATAAAAAAAAATTCTCTCTTATCTTTTCTTCCAAACATCTCCATCCAAACATAAGGTAAGACTTGAACAAGATGATCTACACTTGTATTTATGCATGTTATTATAATATGTAATTTCAACTTAACAAAATAGTAATTGTGGAACAAATAGTGTAACATTTTATAAGCAAATTTACGTTTTGATGACTCAAAAATAGGATTTACTGCCAAAAGAAAAAATATATACATAAATTTCGAATTTTTATTAAATAAATATTTTATGAATTGAATTTTTGAAGTACTAAATTACTTTTCTTCTGGGCATCATTCTTTTCCACTCTTGGCTGTTTTTTCTGGTTCTTTTCTTTTTGTCTGAGTGGTTCCACAATTACTAGTGCTATTCTTCTTTAAATAGTTGTTGATTAAACTTATAAAACTAGATTCATGGAAAAGAAAAGCGAATATATCTCACACCAAATCATCAATAACTTTCTGAAAAGCAAAATCTTATTTCTAATTTGTTGCAAACCACTGGCTAATGCGTTCCAATAATGCTAGCAAATCTTGAAACTTAGTACTAAAACTCCATTTTCGCAAGCATATTACCACAACGTAGCTGATTTTCCGTCTGCATGAAATCATCAATAATGATTTTTTTTTCATAATATAATAGTGTTTCTGGAATAAAAATTCTTGCTAGCTTTGATTGAAAGGTTGCCAATATGATTGACAAATGGCCAGCACAATTTCACCACTCAATACATTGTTGGAAGGGAATAAGAATTGGATTCCTTTTGATCACCATGGAACCATGAGAACAAATTCACATTGCATAATAGGTTAAAGTATAGTTCTTATTGATAAAGAATTCAAAGAAAAATACAAGAACATTTGTGAAGAAGAGACAAGGGTTTATTGATTGTTGAAATGCAAAAGTTAATTTAACCTAACGTGAACACCCAATTTTGTCCGGGACGTTTTGTGAATAAAAAAAAAGAATAAAAAAAAGGGACTCATTAACCTGTAACCCATAAACCAACCCGTTAACCCATCACCCGTTAACCCACAACCCATCAGTTATCTTCACACTTAAACTCATCACTTATCCTAAAACAGACCCCATCAGTTATCCTAATCCCCAAACACTTATCCTAACTATCCCAAACAAACCTATCCTAAACTAACCATAACTCATCCTACCACAAACTTATCCTAACATAAACTCATCCTAACTCAAACTCATCTTAAACAAACTTATCCAAACCTCCCATCACTTATCCTAAACAAACTCCTAATCACATTCTAACTCAAACACCTCACCTAATCCCTCCTATAAAACACCTAACCCACACACGTAAAAATGATCGAACATATACATCGAACCTACACTCGAATCGGCTTATTTTTCACCTTGAAGCACTATTCGCCTATTTTTTTACGCAACCTTCCCTTTTGCTTCGCCAAAATACCCTTCCATCACCGCTTTCACATTAAAACCCCCACAAATCTTCACCACCTTCACCAAAAACCCCACAAAGAAATCCATCCCCAAACCGTAACAACATTCAGGGCCAACTCTCCCACCTCTACCATCTTGATCTCCATCAACTCACCACCAAAACCACCATTAAGCCAAACCTCCATCATTATCATTCCATTATCTTCATTCCTATCACCTTCAACCTTACTTCATCTTCATCCTCTTCAACCAAACACCCATACCACCTCTTCACTATTATCACCGTAACCGAGTCAACTCAGCATACCCACCATAACCTCCACTATCAAGCTTTAATCTTCATTATGACCTGCCTTCACACAATCATCAAACCCACCTCTCTATTCACGGCTGCCCACGGCCCAGCCTCATCCGTAGACAACCCAACAACCACAAGACACCCTCTTTCTCCCCTCACCTTCAACCTCTCGTCCGACCCCTTCTCACTAAACAGAAACTAGATTCCTCACCCTCCGCCACGAAATACGGCGAGCCAGAACCGAGAATCCACCTCTATAGCCACCCAAACGCGTACCCGTTCCGCTCCGTGCCAACGCAGACCACCTTGCTCGAACCCGCTACTCACCGAGCCCGGATCGACGCGCAGCGCAACCCACAAAGCCACCGCCACTCGGTAACTCCTGCACGCCTCCTTCTCTGTCGCGACTCAAGCACTTAGAGCTCAGATCGTCGCCCTCCATAGCCACGGTTGGCATTTTTTTTTTCTTTTTGCTCTGTTTTGTTTTTGGTTTTGCAGAGACTATAGTCTCTCTTCCTTTTCGTTTTTGGATTTACTGCTCTCCTTTTTTTTTTTTAGAGGAGTGGGCTTAAAGTGGTAAAGTTATTGGGTTAAAAAAAATCTAAAAAAATAAAAAAGGGTAAAAAAAATAAAGATCCAAAATGATAAAAATAAAAATCAAAAAATCAAAAAATTTTTGTGAAGAATAAAATAGGATTAATTGAATTGTGACAGTTTGTTGATCCTGTATCTTTTTATAATCATCTGAGTTATAATAACTTGATAATTTAACGGGTGAAGTCTCTAGCATGACGCAAGCTTCGCCTATTCAATCTTTAATTTGATTAACAGAGTCGCGACGACTTATTAATTCAAATTTTTAAAAAAATAAAAAATTAAATTATTTCTTTTAAAAACAACAACAACAACAACAACAACAACAATAATAATAATAATAATAAAATCAACCAAAATTTTTTTCCTAGATAATTTTAAATAAAAATTTTGTAATAAATTTGATAATCAGTGGGTGACGTCTCTAGCGTGACGCGAACTTCACCTATTTAATCCTTAATTTGAATAACGAGTCATGACGCTTGTTGATTCAAATTTTTAAAGTTTTTTTTTAATAAAATCAATCAATCCACAAGTATTTTTTAAAGAACTACGTGACTTTGAATTCCTCATTGCACTTGAGGATACGTAGGAGCGGGACTCATATTCCGTCAAGCCAAAAATTAAATTTTCATAATTTATTTATTTATTTCATATTTTTTACAAAAGGGGTAAAACAAATATTTTCAAGGATTATTAAGAATTTGCATAATTAATTTAAGGTACCGTCTTAGGACGGGTGTGTTAGGGGTGCCGTGGGATTAAGTTTCCGCCCTTCTCTACACATAACCGACTCCCGAATTCAATCTGGTTCTCAAAGACTATTTTTCTTGAGTTTTTCCAATTTTTCCTAATAAAAAAAAAATAAAATTGGTGGCGACTCCTAATTAAATATATTTTAGTTTGAGTTGCTATTTCGCCGCGATTAATACGGTCGCGACACCTAAATATAAAGAAACTATATATAGGCTAAACAAGGAAAAGAAAATACTATTTTACCCTTAATAAATAATAAAACAAAATAACCAAATATTTCTTAACATCTCCCCTCAAACTCACGATGCGGCAGCTACAAACATCGAGAGTTTGCCAACTAGAAAACGAAAACGAGAGATGAAATGCGACTTGGTAAAGAAATCTGCAATCTGCAAAGAAGAAGAAACAAAGGGCAAGGTAATGGTGTCATGCTTGAGATGATGACGAGTAAGGTGACAATCAATCTCAATGTATTTAGTTCGTTCATGAAAAACTGAGTTGTGAGCAATCTGAATAGAACTCCGATTGTCACAATACATAGGAGTGGGATGAGAAAGAGAAACTCTCATATCTGCAAGTAACCAACGTAACCAAATAATCTCTTTGGTAGTAGATGTCATAGCACGATATTCTGCTTCATTTGAAGATTGAGAAACAATAGATTGTTTCTTGCTCTTCCAAGAAATAAGAGAATCACCCAAAAATATACAGAAACCAGTAACAGACTTGCGATCTGTGGGATCACTGCCATGATCAGCATCAGAATATGCACGCAGCTCTAAGGAAGAGGTTGATGGAAATAAAAGACTATGAAAGACTATACCTCGAAGATATCGCGAAATACGAAGAACAGTTGCCCAGTGAACTGTAGTAGGAGAAGCAACAAACTGACTAACAACATGAACAACATATGCAATATCTAGACGAGTAATAGTAAGGTATACCAAGCTCCCAACAATAGTATGATATAAAGTAGGATCTGACAAAGGTAAACCATCAGAAGAAGAAAAGTTTGCATTAACCTCAATAGGAGTGTCTACAGGCTTATTATCAGTAAGTCTAACTCGCTCAAGAATATCTGCAACATATTTCGATTGAGAAAGAAGATAACCTCTGGGCGAGTAGGCTACCTCAATACCCAAGAAATATCGTAGAGAACCCAAATCCTTCATTTCAAACTGTCTAGCTAACTCTGTCTTCAAAACTGAAATACCATGAATATCGTCACCAGTGATAATCATGTCATCAACATATAAAGACAAAATGATACTACCTGCATCAATGTACTTAACAAAAAGAGCAGAATCATGACTACTTGAAGCACATCCAAGGGAAGAGATCACAACAGAAAATTTCTCAAACCAAGCACAGGGTACTTGTTTGAGACCATATAATACTTTCTTGAGCTTGCAGACATACCCAGAATTATGTAAAACACCAAGAGAGGGCGCCATATAAACTTCTTCTTGAAAATCTCCATTCAAGAAGGCATTTTTAACATCAAGTTGAAAGATATGCCATTAACGAACCGAAGCTACTGCAATAAGAGTACGAATAGTAGTCATTTTTGCAACAGGAGCAAATGTCTCCTCATAATCCATACTATACTGTTGAGAATACCCTTTTGCAACCAACCTAGCTTTGTATCGCTCAATAGATCCATCAGAATTAGTCTTGATTTTATAAACCCAACGACAACCAACAACAGTCTTACCAGGAGGTAGAGGAACCAAGTCCCAAGTACCTGTCTTTTACAAAGCAGAAAGTTCCTCATCCATAGCTTGCTGCCAAAGAGGATCAAGAATAGCCTTTTTATAGGAAGAGGGCTCAGAGAGACAATGAATAGAAGCTAAAAAGGAAGAAAAAGATGAAGAATAACAAGAATAAGCAAAATCTGGTAACTTTGTGGACTTACGAATGCGTATGGATTGACATAAGGGTGGATCCACAATCTTAGACAGAGCTTAAGGGACCATAGGAGAAGAGGAAGCTCCAAATGTGCCGAAGAGTAAAGTGTCAGTACCTGCAGAAGGGGTATTTGAAGTACTAGGAACCTAAGATGACAAACTATCAGAATCCTCAGAAAAAGGATCTATACGAATAAGGTCAGATCTAGTCAAACTATGAGTAGTGGATGGAATAGAAAAGAAAGGTATATGCTCAAGAAAAATAACATGACGAGACACATAAAGTTTCTGAGTTATTGGATCAAAACAACGATACCCCTTTTTACCTTTACCATAACCAAGAAAGACACAAATAGCAGATTGAGAGGACAACTTGCTGCGTTCCACATAAGGACGAAGAATGAAACAAGTACAACCAAAAACTCTAAAGAAAGAATAATCAGGAGCATACCCATACAACTTTTCAAAAGGAGACAAACCTGAAATATGAGAAGATGGAATTGTATTAATCAAACTTATAGCAGTAAGAACAGCTTTACCCCAAAACACACTAGGAACAGAAGCTTACAACAAGAGAGAACGAGCAGTTTCAACAATGTGCCTATGTTTTCTTTCAGCAACACCATTTTGCTCAAGAGTATCTGTACATGAAGTTTGGTGAATAGTTCCATCTAAGGCAAGCAACTCACAAAATTTATTAGAGGTGTATTCCCCACCCAAATCACGCCTAAAACATTTAATAACAGCAGAATGTTGAGTTTTGACAAAAGCCCGAAAGGTTGTATATATCGCAAAGAATTCAGAACCGTGTTTCATTAAATAAACCCAACAATAACGAGTATGATCATCAATAAAAG
This sequence comes from Ormosia semicastrata, assembly GCA_029884595.1. Classification (NCBI taxonomy): domain Eukaryota; kingdom Viridiplantae; phylum Streptophyta; class Magnoliopsida; order Fabales; family Fabaceae; genus Ormosia; species Ormosia semicastrata. Next base: position 6,860,123 of record JAQQTO010000036.1, on the reverse strand, counting down.
AAACATAATATCGAGACCCTCCTTTTGTGACAACAGAAGAAGGTCCCCATACATCAGAATGAATCAAATCAAAAGGAGAAGAAGAAACAGAAATACTTCGATTAAAAGGTAAAGCTGAAAATTTTGTTAGTTTACACCCACTACAATCAGAAATATCACAAGTTTGTAAATTTCTTAAAACCCCTGTGGATGCCAAAAATCTCAAACGAGAAGATGAAACATGACCTAGACGAGAATGCCATAAGTAAAAACTAGAAGAAGAATGACTCAAACGAAAAGAAGATAAATTAACACTATTAACAACGGCAGCAACTGGTACTTTTAACTCATTCAAAATATATAGTCCCCCCTCCTTACGGCCTGTCCCAATCAGCTTCTGAGACTGCTGATCCTACACATAACAAGAAGAAGAGGAAAATGTGACTAAATTACCAGAATCACATAACTGACCAACAAAAACAAGATTTAATTTGAGTTTAGGAATATGATAAACATTAGGGAGAGACAAGTTAGGTGTAACAACAGAACCAACACCTGCTAAAGGCATAGGAGTGTCATCAGCAGTCATAACAGGAATAGAAGACGAAGGAGACACAGAAGCAAAATGTGAAGAATCTGGAGACATATGATGTGAAGCACCAAAATCCAAGACCCATACAGAATGAGATATACCTGAAGAACTATGAGGCAACTGACCCATGGAAGAAGAAGCAGACATAGCATGTGGCTGTAAGGAGAAAAACTTCTGAAATTGCTCAGCCAGAGTACTAGGATCGGTGAAAGGACCTGATGAAACAACTGCGGTAGTATTAGGCTGTGGTGGTCTGTAACCCTGAGGTGGTCTATAAGCATTAGATTGTGACTGGTTGCCAGGCTTCGAAGCTTGAGATTGCTGTTGCGATTGGTTATGTTGTCTCAACTTAGAACACTGAGCCTTCCAGTGACCTTTCTGCTTACAGAAACTGCATTCATCAATGGCAACCCTCGTATAAGACTTATTCTTATTATTGGAGGGTGGCTTAGAGGATACCACTAACACAGAGGGATTAGAAGCAGAAAGAATTCCCTTTTCAGAATAAGACTTAAGACTTATTTCTTCAGCCAATAACTCACTGACAACTGAGTTAACAGAAGGAAGAGGAGAACGATGCAAAATTGAACCTCTAAGTCCTTCAAAATCACTGCGAAGTGCCATTAAAAATTGTACCAACCGCTGCTGTTCTCTACGAGCAATATAAGCACCACATGCCTTTAATTCTGCCGATTCTGTAAGAGCTAATTGATCCCAAAGATCTGTTATAGCAGAATAAAACTCCTGAATACTCATATTCTTTTGCTGAAGAGCTCGTATATCATTCTCTAATTGATACTGCTTTGCAAAATTTGATTGAGTGAATAACCTTTGCAAATGATCTCAAACCTCCTTTGCAGTCTCATACTTCGCCAGCTGTGTACCTATGGAATGCTCAGCAGAATTATTAAACCAAGTAATAATTTTTGCATTGTTTGCTTCCTAGGTATCTATCAAAGCAGCATACCCCTCAACAGTATTCTTATTCTTAGGTTTCTCAAAAGTCCCACTAACATATCCCCACAGCTTTTTACCCTTAAGAAAGTTTCTCATCACATAACTTCAATACGAATAATTCTTTCCATCCAACCTCACACTCACAGACTGAAGCGAATCGTCTCTTTCAGTAGCCATAATAAAAAAACCAAGAAAGCCAAAAGAAAACGAAATACCAGATTGCAGCCAAAAGAAAAACGAAATACCAAATTGCAGAAACTGAGCGAATACCGAAATACCAAAATATAGAAATTGAGCGAATACCCTCTCGAAATTGTACAGTCACCTCACAAACTGAACGAATGTTGGATCCGCGAAAGCTGTGTTTGAGATTAAGCCTCGTCTCATGGCTTTCTCTGATACCATGATAAAGAATTCAAAGAAAAATACAAGAACATTTGTGAAGAAGAGATAAAGGTTTATTAATTGTTGAAATGCAAAAGTTAATTTAACCTAAATATAAAAAAACTATATATAGGCTAAATAGGGAAAGAAAAATACTATTTTACCCTTAATAAATAATAAAACAAAATAACCCAATATTTCTTAACACTTATCTTGTTGCACACTTATCGGCTCTCATAAAAAGAAAGAAAATATGCCTGTTTTTAGCAAGGGTGCAACAGAAAGAATCATTTTTATTTGCTGCATCAAAAGGAAAGAAACAACGTATTCCCAAAACATACAATGTGATGGTGGAAGGGACCTTCGTTGAACATTTGCCACTTCAAAATATCCCTTAATAAGAGCATCCACATCAATTCCTGTGGGTCATATTTAGTGTGTATTTCTTTTTAAGTATCTTGATCATCATCCTCTCACCTTATAATATTTGAAATTTAATTTAAGAAAAAATTTCAAAAATACATAAATGGGAATTATTTTCAATTGCTTCCAAGCATCAAATTTCAATTCAAGTACCTGAACAGTATATATGTGAACCCTCACTCTTTTCTTAAAAAATAATTGCTATTCTAATAACCAAAACAATAACTTGACCATAAAAAATATAATAACCATATTATGAAAAGTAATTTTTTTATATAAAATTTGTCTATAAATTTTTTTCATAAAAATAATACTTTGTATAACACAATAACAATTTGTATTGTAAGTATTCTATTATAATTTATAATTATTCAAAAGATAATTTAATTAAAAGATTTGTTCACTTATCAAATTGTAATACTTCAAGGGAATAAGAGCAACATGAAGAACTTAAAAATATCTGCAAATAATAATAATAATAATAATAATAATAATTATAATAATAATAATAATAATAATAATAAAATAATGATAAATGTACTCCAATAGCTGCAAGAGTTTTTATGTTAATTTTTAATGCCTTTTGAAAGACGGAGGTGAATTTATTAGTAGATGCATTCCAAAGATATTATAACCATAAAATACTTAAAAATTATTTTCATGCTATTAAATTCTAGCTTTATCATTGTTTTTATCGGAACTTTATAATTTTTTATTTATTTAAACATATATCTACTGAATTTTCTATCTCTTTTTGCAGTCTTAGATATTTATTATTTACAAAAATTTCATAAAAGATTTTACTAACTTCCTCTTTAAAATGAATGTGTAATCTGCAATAACTTATTTTATAATTTCATCAAACAAAATACTAAAGGATATTCCACTTAATTTTCAATACTTGTAACATAACAGTAATTTCATATAAAATTTTACTAACTTCCTCGTTAAAATGAATGTGCAATCTACAATAACTTCTTTTATAATTTCATCAAACAAAATACTAAATGATATTCCACTTAATTTACAATACTTGTAACATAACAGCTTTTGAAACTAGAATGTCACCAAATTCTCAAATGTGACTAACCTATGGGTCACTTGTCTTAGACAAAACTAAAATATGTATTCATTTACTCCCTTTTTTCTCTTTACATTTGAAATTGATTTTCTTTTATATAAGCTCTGTTCACAGCTCGCGCATTTCCACAATCATGAGACTCATCCGATTTTTTTTTTCAAACATACTCAATGTTTAATAATTTCAATATATCATCATAATTATTTGTTGATTAAATTTAAAGTGTGCTTGATGAAACAAAAATAAGAAGTAAAAATATTGACAATATATCTAATCTCGTATTTATTGTGCTAAAATATAGCTATTTTTCACCATAAGTCAATTTTCATCTTCATATTTTATTAAGAAGTTAGTCATAATAAAAAGAAAAAGTAATGTTGATTATGACAGTAGACCTCTTGCATGTGATAGCAAGTGGTTAGTTCTTCAAGTGACTACCATTTTTGCAATATCATCATTTTATTTTCAGATAGAATTAACAAACGTCAACTCCAAAGTGGCTAGACAAAGTGTAAAATCAATCACATGTTCAAATTTGCTGCATGGGTAAAATGTTATAAAAATAGTTGCCTTCAAATCCTTTGCTTCTAATAGATATAAGAAATTAGAAGCTTTTCCCTTAACAGGTTATTCTTTACAAGGGGAACAAGAATTGCTTTTGTCTTATGATCACGGAAAAGAGAAGAGATTCGCACTGCATAATTGGTTAAAGTATAGTTTTTATCTTTGATCCACACACTTATGGGGTACTCGTAAATGAAATGAAATGAAAATATGTCTGCCTATGTTACACAAGCAAGGGTGCAACAGAATCTCCTTCATTTTCTACATCAAAAGAGAGAAAACACTAGAATATTAAATATGAAGGATTCTTCTATGAATAACATTAGCAACACAATTTTGAGAAATTTTTAGTTACTTATAAATGTAATACATCATTTATATATACACACTCAAGAAAAATTAGAGAGAGATGATGATTTTTTGTGATAAGTAAATTTAGTGAGACTTGTTTTTTTTTTTTCCTTCTCCAATTTTTTATCTATTATGTATAAAGATACTTATTACATTTGTATGCACATAAGAATATTTTTACAATTTTTTAGACATTTTTTAATATTTATTTTAGTATTAGTCTACCTCATACACTTAAAAAGATTATTAAAAAAAATATTAAGATTTGTTTTTAGATTAATAATAAAACAAAATATTAAAAGAAGTGTTTAAAAGAATATGTTACTAATATTTCTTATCACTTGTGGCACTGGTGCCACTGCTCAAGTGGCAACATCTCGGCAGTAGATAAAAAGTATGATGATCGAACCATCCAAAATAAAGATTGGCTACTACAGGAGAGGTTACGCATATGATTTTATAGTTTTACTGTGTCCCAGACCCTTCAACTTTTGCCATTTTGATTAAGTTCATAAGGAATCCATTTTCATAACACATAAACACATTAAATTGACCCTTTAATCCATTTTGACTGTGAATACCAATTACGTCGGGATATAAACACATTAAATTGATATAGGTTAATTACTTTCTTACGAATTTGATTTGGCTCTTAAATCAATGCTATGTGATAATTGCTGATAAACTGTTTGATAAAATGTGAAGCTGAGTTTGAGTTTGGTTACATACTGTTTGATAAAGTTGCCTATATACTATTTGATGATTTTCGAATTTTAGTTACCTTGATCTCATTTTTAGCGCAGGATTTTGGAATTGTTAAGATACGGAAGAGAGACTTCTGAACTGAAACAAAATGATTGGATTCACTTTGGATTACTGGATTTGGCCAAGTTAGTTGGAGAGAGAGGAAATGTTGAGAAGGAGCAACTGATTGAAAGGAAGAATTGGGTGGGGTTTGAAAGGCATGGAAGGAGAAGAATTAAACAGGCTTGAAGTATTTTGTGTGATTTAATTCTTCCTGTATCTGACAATTGCAGATAACCAAATCTTCTTCACTTATATTCAGTTCTGTATCTCTCGCCTTTGTCTGAATTTGTACAGTAGAATTAAAACTCTCTATACTTACTGCGAGTAATCGGTTGTGTTTATGCTAGTTGAATAATTTAATCATAGATACATATCCAGCATTACCTCAATTGTTTTTTGAAAACCAAAGTTCATTGGGTATTTGGTAATAGATTTTGTGTGGAGTACCAAACCACCATCTAATTGATTAATTATACTAACTTCCTTACACTGATCTAATACTTTTAAATATTTTATTGAGAGAACAGGAAACATTACAATGAACTGCAGGGGCAATAATTTCCTGTAGAAATGTTAAGAAGTGTATATTGTATATATTCATATACCTTCAATCAACATTATTCCTTTCTTTCTCTCTTCTCTCTCATTTTGCTTCATCAAAATTATTGACCCACCTCACTATGTAAGTTACATGAGCTGCCCATTATGTGCAACTAACATAACTCTTTCCATAAACCACCGTATTAAGCATACATGGATGCCATTAATATTTGATACTCTGTCTTCCTCTTCTCATCATAGCCTCACAAATTTTCTCTTCTTGAGCTCATCCACCAGTAAACAATTCACCAAGGTTGCACGTTAAGTAGAGAAGATTGTTTAACATTTATACACTTTTTACTCATTATCTTTTGTGTAGCATCCCGAATTCCCATATATTTATCATGCTTAACGTGAGGAGGACTATAAATTTGTTAACCAATATGTAGCAGCATTAGTGACAATTAGTGTCATATTTATTCCTTTTTTAAGAATATTTTAATATTTTAATAAAGAAAAGACTGCAATATATATATAATAATCGTATAAATATATAACTAAAGTAGCTTCCTATTGCAATGGTAAGATGTGGGAAGCATTACCCTGCACTATGTTCCACTCTCATTCTCCCCAAAATTTAAAATTTTCATCACAAGCTTCACAAACTTGATCGGTTAAACCGATGAAACTATAGTATTCAACGGGTTAAATACCAATTTTCGAATTATTGGTTCTGGAAGTTTAACTGAACATGTTCCCAATTAATCCGGTCAGACTGGCCGGTACAGTTCAGTTTTCAAAACTATGATTCTAACCCTATTTTTTAAGCGTAATTATGGGTCTAGTTTCACTTTTGGCTTTAACCAATCCATAACATATATGTAAGATTGTATACTTGAGTTGGTTTTATTTCAATTTGAACCAACCTGATCTCTATCACTTTTAGTATCAAATTTTGATTTTTTTTAATCGCCTTAATATTTTATTTTAAAAAAAATATTATAAAACAATGTCATTTTAATTACTTAAAAAAATTAATATAAAATGGCATAGTTTTAGTTTAATTTTTTAAAAAGGAAATGTTGAATGCTATGAAATACTATTTTACAAAATCACTCACAAAGAATGCTCTTTGCAAACTACAATATTTAGATTTATGCATGAGAAAGATGAATACTACAAATGATATTTCATTCAGTTGTATGATATAAGAACCACGATACATGAGCAGCTTTTTCTAGGCAAAGTTATATAATAAAATAATATAAATTAAACCTATTGTGAATTCTATTTCTCTCCCCTTCTTTTTCGTCCCTCCCCATTTTTATTGTTGAAGCTAGCCCGGTAAAAAACGAGAGGGAAGTAAATTCCCATTGTTCTCTCCCAAGATGATGTACCGTGTAGTAGGAACACTGAAATGTGCTGGTACTGCTGTGTATGTGGAATGAGACAAACAATAATGCTACTTTCACACATTTATACTCACATCACATCACATTTTAACAGTTTTTGTCATCTTATTATATCTGGACTCATTTTGTTTTTTACATACTTACATTCTAATTATGCTACGTAAGCAAATGTGATAGACACATATCTGAAAGTGATATGTCTCTAGCATTTTTCTAAGACAAATTTCATTAAAGAGGGTTGCAGGTTGTGTAACAATGTCGTGTCTAGGTGTAGCGTTGTAGAGTGTGGCAATCTGAAGGGAGAAAGGGATGTGAAACATAAAAAGTATGTCCAAGCAGCGGGGCAATGGGACAAGATGAAAATGAGATGCTTTAAGTGGTGCTCTTAAGTAGCAGACACTCAAGGTGAATGTTATGGTACCCATTTTTTTTTAAAGGTATGGTACCATGGTGAGTTAAGCATTTCATTAGTTGCTGATTAAATTTTAATTAAATAAAAATATTTATTAATGCTTGACAACTCACCCTAATATCATATTCATTTAGGTACCATAGAAATTCTTGACTCTCAAACATTCCCTTTTGTAGTATGCATAAAGACCGGCCAATGGCATAGCGTATCAATCCTCTACTGCTCATGGATGGGGAAGGAATGATAATTCTAAATCCTCCTAATTATTTTTTATACTAATCTTCTTAATTATTCAATGAAAAAAATATTAAATAATGTTCAGTAGTAGATATTGAGATGTATATAAATAGGCACACATTGATATTTTTCTCTTTAAGTAGTAGCGAAGCGTGTTGAAACGGGAGTGGTTGGTACCTGCAAAGGCACTCCAACACTCAAGTCAGACTATGCACAATTAGGATTTAAGCAAAAGAGTAATAATTACCTGTTAAAGGTGATTAATATTTATAGAGGTTGAATAGGGAAGCACGTTCCCTTGACTGTTGTAGAGGATCTCTATAAAATCAGAATATTGATACTGCAGTTATGAGCAGTTAAGGGCGATTATGAACGTTATTATTACGCATGATCGTGATTACCAGTTAAGAATAATTATGAAATTCATTCACTGTACAAATCTCGCGATTGTGTTGTTGTTGCCCAATGTCGTGATCCGACATACATTGCGTCGGGATCTCAACAGTGTACCTCGAGTGAATTTTCACTGAGTTGTTGACAACAGATTCCGGTTGAATATGTCTCAGATTGACTTCTGGAACTGGATCTTGGATCACAATTTAAAACAAATGTTTTTTTTATATTTTTAAGATATTAACCGTATATTTTTTTTTCATTTGATATGTTTTTATTTAAATAATAAAAAGATTATTAAGATATTATTTTAAGAAGATATAAAAAAGAGTAAATTATATTTACCCCCCTTCAGGTTTGATGATATTACATTCGACCCATTCTTTTCTAAAAATGACGTTCACTCCCATTAATTGATCAAGTTACATAATTATGTAAATATTATCGGTTAAAATCTATAGGATTTTCAAGATTCACGCTTATTTATAAAAAAATATTTTTTAAAAAATATCACTCATTCTTTTTAAAAATGACACTCACTTCTCAATTAATTGATCAAGTTGTATAATTATGTAAATATTATCAATTAAAATTTATAGAGTTTTTCAACATTCACAGCTTATTTATGAAAAAGCGTATACTAAAAATAATCAGCAGATAATTGAAAACCTTACAGATTTTAATTACTAATATTTATATATAATAATATTTTTTATAATTTTTTTTACAATTTTCTCTATGTGGGTGTGTAAGAAGTTTTTTAAAAAATATATATATATTTTAACTAGTAATGTTATCAAATTTTAACGGATAAAAAAATATTACTAGATTTTAACCCAGTAATATTTATACATAATAATATTTTTAAAAATATTTTTTTATAAATAACTCAGTAAAAACTAAAAATTTTATAGATTTTAACTAATAATATTTATATAATTATGTAACTTGATCAATTAATGAGGATGAATATTATTTTTAAAAAAAATAAGACTGAATATAATATCATTAAATTTAGAAGAGAATAAGTGTAATTTATTCTATAAAAAAACTCAAAAAGGAATCCCTGTAACATCTTGCACGTAGCATCCCTTTTTTGTCGTATTTGGGAAGAAAGCCAGAGAAAATAAAGTAGAAAGTGAGGCGTGATCGATATCATGTGAATAATTGCACACAACTTAAAAATAATTTTTTTTTTTAAAAGGACTTCATTTTTTTACTTTAATTTTTAACATACTACACATTTTGAAGGATTGTGTTAAATTCTAAATATTATCCGCTAACTGTCAAAACATAATAAATGAATATCACATTCATACTGCAAAGGAATTAATACGAACGTGACACGGAGAAGACATAACATCACATGGAAAAATGATAAAAAGTTACACAATTTAGACTGAAAAGTGGTAAAGTAGTAAATAACACACGTCTTTTCAATATGACAAAGTGGGATATACATAGACTAAAAAGGTCGTCTTTAAGTATAGGAAATGTTACTTATTCATAATATTTTACTCTCATAATTCATATATCTTCAATCAAAACTATTCCTTTCTTTCCTCTCTCTAATTTTTCTTCATCAAAATTAATGACCTATCTCACTATGTGTTTTTTTTTTAAGCAAGGTGATCAAGTCACCATAAATTTATTAAAAAAAAAAAAATAAAGAAAACAAAATTATAAGGGGACATAAACCAAAATTCATGTAAAAAATAAAAATCAAGTAATTTTAAGATTAAGCTTTTTATTCCTTCTCAAGTTATACTTATGAGATTTAGACATAATCACTATAAATTTATCATTCCCAACAGCATTATCATTATTCTGCTCTGCTGAAAGAGAGACATTCTCTAGGTTATTCTTGTCCCCATCTTCAAAAAACTTTGCAAGAACTTTCATATCGTGAATAACATTAGGATGCATTGGTGCTGAACTAATCACGGAAGTCTTACCTCTAACATTCAAACTATTTGTTAGATAATATGGTGCATTTATGTTTTACTTATCTTATTTATCTTAAGAGTAATTTAGTCTTTTATTTGTTGCATATATATTTTTACTTTTTTTTTATTCTTGTAAGGTTGACCAATTTACTTTTGCAATAGAGAACCCTAGCCACTTTTCTCTTCTCCCTTGATCTTCTTCTCTTCCTCATATGCATTGCTAATCTTAATATGGTATCAAGAGCAAGGATGATTCTGGCCATATACGCCATTCCGTTCATTTCAACAGCAACCTAGGTGATTTTTTGTTAGCAATTCGTTCTTCTTTTTGCGGTTCTCTCTGTTAGGGTTTTGTAGAGACCCATTTACAGAAATTAGGGTTTTCTTTTCTCTGTTTTGTGATTGTTTGCAATGGCTGGAGCAAAGGATGATTCTCTTCAATCCATTAGTGTGCAGTTGAATGGGCAGAATTATTCATATTGGAGTTATGTGTTGAAAATTTTTTTGAAAGGCAAGAGAATGTGGGGTTATGTTTCTGGAACCTCTGTTAAGCCAAAAGATGAAAAAGATGGAAAATATGCAACAGAGCTAGAAACCTGGGAGGTAAATAATTCGAAGATTATTACTTCGATCAACAACTCTGTTTCGCAGTCTATAGGGGTTCAATTAGCAAAATATGAAACGGCCAAGGAGGTTTGGGATCATTTGAAAAAGCTATATATGCAATCTAATTTTGCGAAGCAATATCAGTTGGAGATAGATATTCGAGCTCTTCAACAAAACAACATGAGCATACAAGAATTTTACTCTATTATGAGCAATCTTTGGGACCAGTTGGCTCTTACTGAATCTACTGAGTTACAAGCTTTTAAGTCGTACATTGATCGTAGAGAAGAACAGCGTCTGGTTCAGTTTTTTATGGCTCTTCGAGATGATTTTGAAGGATTTCGTGGAACAATTTTGCATCGTAATCCTCTTCCAACTGTTGATTCGGTTGTTATGAATTGTTAGCTGAAGAGATTCGACTGAAGTCTCAATCAGAAAAAGGGAATGCAGACAAAGGAATCCTCCCCAACCCATCTGTTTTTGTTGTTCCTTCTAACAAAGGTAAATTTCATGGAAAAGTTGGTTACGATGAATGTAGTTTTTGCAAGCAGAAGGGTCATTGGAAAGCTCAATGTCTAAAATTGTTAAATAAGTCGCAGCAAGCACAACAGTCATCTCAATGGAGACCTCCTAGTCAATTTAGCCAACGAAACTTCAAGCCTCCAACATCAAATGTTGCTGCAGTTGTTCCTCCATCAGTTGAGAGTACATCATTTTCTAGTCCTACAGTATCTGATCTTGTTGAGCAATTCCAGAGGTTTCTTGCCACACAACCACATGCTATGTCCGCCCAATCCAATATAGGTTTGCCCTCCTCTAGCTCATCAGGTATATCTTCACGCATATGGATCCTTGACTCTGGAGCCTCTCATCATATGTCATCTGATTTTAAATCATTTGCGTCTTTATATCCTGCCTCATCTGTGTCAGTCATAACTGCTGATAACACTCCTATGCCATTAGCAGGCACTGGGTCTGTTTCTACATCTCATTTGTTCATTTCAGATGTTTACTACATTTCTAATCTCACTTTGAGTCTTGTTTCTGTTAGTCAATTATATGATTCTGGTTACTCAGTTTTATTTTCTTCCACCTTTTGTTTTGTGCAGGATCTGCAATCCAGGAGGCTGATTGGGATAGGCCGTAGGCAGGGGGGACTTTATATTCTAGATGAACTGTGAGTTCCAAATGTTGCAGCTTCTAGTGTTGACCTGTCGTCTTTTCGTTTGAATTCCCCGTCTTCTAGTTTTTATTTATGGCATTCTCATCTTGGACATGTTTCCTCTTCCCGTTTGAAATATTTAGCTTCTACAGGGGCTTTAGGAAAGTTGCAATCTAATGATATTTCTGACTGTTGTGGTTGTAAACTTGCTAAGTTTATTGCTTTGCCTTTTTTTAAAAGTATTTCAGTTTCTATTGCACCTTTTGACTTGGTTCATTCTGATGTATAGGGACCATCACCAGTTGCTACCAAAGGTGGTTCTAGATATTATGTATCGTTCATTGATGATTGCACTCGTTATTGTTGGGTTTATCTTATGAAACATCGTTCTGAATTTTTTGGCATTTATCATATGTTTCGTGCTTTTGTTAAAACTCAACATAATGCTGTTATCAAGTGCTTTCGATGTGATCTAGGTGGTGAATATACTTCTAATAAATTCTCTGAATTACTTGCTTCTGATGGGACTTTTCACCAAACTCCGTGTACTGACACTCCTGAATAATATGGAGTTGCTGAAAGGAAACATCGCCACATTGTTGAAACTGCTCGTTCCCTTCTTCTGTCTGCCTTTGTCCCAAGTGAGTTTTGGGGGGAAGTTGTCCTCACTGCAGTACATGTTATTAACAGAATTCCTTCTTCTGTTACTTCAGGTTTGTCTCCCTTTGAGAAATTATATGGTTGTGTTCCTGATTATTCAGCCTTAAGAGTCTTTGGTTCTACTTGCTTTGTTCTTCGTCCTCATGTAGAACGTAGTAAGTTGTCTTCTCGATCAGCGATTTGTGTTTTTCTTGGTTATGGTGATAGTCAGAAGGGTTATCGTTGTTATGATCCTGTAAATCAAAAACTTTATATCTCACGTCATGTTGTGTTTCTTGAGCATATTTGTCGCGACCGTAATCGCGGTGAAATACAGCAACTCGAATGATATTAGAAAATGAAAATGGAGTCGCCACCAATTTTATTTTAATTTAGGAAAAATTAGAAAACCTTTTTTTTTTTTTTGAAAATTGGTCTTTGAGAACCAGATTGGATTCGGGAGTCGGTTATGCTTAGGGAAGGGTGGAAACTTAATCCCACAGCACCCCTAACGCACCCGTCCTAAGACGGAACCTTAAGTCAATTGTGCGAATTCTTGATAATCTCAAATATATTTACTTTACCCCTTTTATTAAAAAAAAGATTTGTAAAAATTTAATGTTTGGCTTGACAGAATTGGAGTCCTGCTCCTACGTATCTCCTAGTGCAATGAGGAACTCAAAGTCACGTAATTCTCTTAAAAAATAATTGTGGTTTGGTTAATTTTAATCTTAAAAATTTGAATTAACAAGTCGTCGCGACTCAGTTATTCAAATCAAGGATTGAATAGGTGAAGCTCGCGTCGCGCTAGGGACGTCACCCACTAATTATCAAATTTATTACAAAATTTTTATTTAAAATTATCTATAAAAAAAGAATTGGTTTATTTTATTTTGTATATTTTAAAAGAAATAATTTAATTATTTTTTTTAAAAAATTGAATTAACAAGTCGTCGCGACTCTGTTAATCAAATTAAGGATTGAATAGGTGAAGCTCGCGTCACGCTAGAGACGTCACCCACTGATTATTGAATTTATTACAATTAAATAAAATTTTAATTTAAAATTATCTTTAAAAAAATGAATATTGAGTTTTTATTAACCAGCAATTTTTTTTTTAAATTTTGAATCATCATGTTATCACAACTTAGACGATCAAAATAGTTACAAGATTAACAAGTTGTCGCAACTCAATTAACTCATTTTATTCTTCCAAAAGGATTGTATTACTTTATTTTTTATCTTTTATTATTTAAAAAAAATATTTAAATCATCAAGTTGCTATAACTCATATGATTATAAAAAATTATAAGATTAACAAGTTGTCGCAACTCAGCTTAATCCCATTTTATTCTTCTAAAAAAGGTTTAATTATTTTATATATTTTTTTTATTTATCATTCAAAAAAAAAAAACATTCAATAATTTTATTACTATTTTTACTTCAATCATTTTTTCTTTTTTTTTATCTACCCTGTTCAATTATTTTAACTATTTTTGTTTTGCTTTTCCTTAACAGCTCAACCTAAACCAAAAAAAAAAAAAAATACAAAACTCATGAACCAAGCAGAAACAGGGGGTGGCTTTCTATTTCCTTTGGGCTATTTTTGCAGGATGGCTCGATGGCGCCGGTTGAAGGGGAGGCGTGTGGCATGAACGGACGGCGACTGGGCACGCGGGGGGTTGCGACCGGCTAGATTTGGATGGCGAATCACCGACGAATGACGGCACAGCGGAGAGCTTGACGGTGGCGGGTTCAGAGCTTTTCGGCTCGGTTGGTGCTTACGGGTCGTGTATGGCGGCTGTCCGGTGCTGGATCGGGTTTGGTCGGGATGCTGGGTCGGGCGACACGGTGAGACGATGGAGGTCGGTTGATGGGTGGCGCGCGCAGTTCGCGCAGATCTGCAATGGAGAGGAGCGACGGAGCTGATGGCGGCTAGTTGAGAGAAGGCAGCAACGGTGCCTGGTGCCGGTCGACGCTGGTTCGAGCTCGCCGGAATGATATGGTGCGAGTGGGTGACGTCTGGCGTTTTCACGATTGCTGACGAAGGCGCGGATCCAGTGTGAGTTACTGGTTCGAGCTAATACGCGAGGTGGGTCACGATTGGTTCTGTCTTGGTGGATGAGGTTTGTGAGGATGTGCAAATCTGTGAGTGTTGAGTGGTGGTTGAAGGTGGCAGAGCGAGGGGACCTTGATGATGGAGAGCAAAGGATGGAGGTTTCACGTGTGCATGGGTTGATGGTTTGGGTGAGGAAATGGTGAGTGTTGTGAGGGATGAGGCGGTTGATGGTGAGGACGAAGAGGGGTAAATGGTAGAGAGAAAATGTAGACTTATGGTGAGGAGATTGAAATGGTTATGGAGGTGAGGATGCTGTTGAGAGTGGAGAGTTGATGATGGAAGGCTGGTAAGGCTACGTGAGCTTGAAGGTGAGGGAAATGAAGGCTCAAATTAGGTTGTAACATTCTGGAGCTCTCTCTCCCAGACAATCTATCTATATATTATTTTAAGAAGTGAATAATATGTGTGCCGCAGGTGAGTGTGTGAAGGAAACTTTAAAAAAAATATGTTGTGTGTGTGTGTGCTGGAAAGTGAGTGGAGAGAGTTGATGGGATATTAAGATCATCCCGTGATAATTGGTGATGGAGTTATCTTTGTATTATTGAAGAAGGTGAGGCTGCTGTAGTGAACGTGTAAGGTTTTTTTCATTTTTTTATTTAGGGATAGGTCTTTTTTTCTTTTTAGTTGTAGTGGCATTAGATATGTTTTTTCTTTTTAGCAATCAGTGCAATGGGTGTGGGTCGAAAAATAGAAATGAGTGGAGTAGGTGATGGAGTGATGACAAAAAGGAGAAAGCGTGTAGGGTCTTTTATTATTTTTTTTTATTTTTTTATTTTTTATTTTTTGTTTTTATATATATATTTATTATTATTATTTTTAAACCCGGTCAAAATTAAGTGTTCACAATATTCCATTTTATTCCATTCATTCTAGTCAACATGTCCTTACCAAATCTGATCTCACCCACATTGATCCATTTCACACAGATTCTGACACTGCTCCTCTTCCTGTGACCCATAACCAAAATAATTCTGATGTTGAGCTTTGCAGGGTTGACACTAGTAGTTCTGCAGATCCAGATGCCTCCTCTGTCCCCGCGCCTCCCCAAGAACCTTCTGTGATCGTGGATCTTCCTCCTCCTCGTTATCCTCATTATGATCGTAAGTCCACTAAATTACCAGATTTTGTTTATTCTAGTTATTCCACTTCTTTTGCTTCCTTCTTAACCTCTATTCACAGTTTTTCTGAGCCAAATTCCTATAAAGAGGCTGTTCTTGATCCCCTTTGGCAACAGGTTATGGCAGAGGAACTTTCTGCTTTGCACAAGACAGATACTTAGGACCTTGTCTCTCTTCCGCCAGGAAAAACTGCAATTGGTTCTCGTTGGGTATATAAGATCAAAACCAAGTCTGATGGGTCTGTTGAGAGATACAAAGCTTGCTTAGTTGCTAAAGGCTTTTCTCAATAATATGGTATGGATTATGAAGAAACTTTTGCTCCTGTTGCCAAAATGACTACTATTCGTACTCTTATTGCAGTTGCATCTATCCACCAATGGCATATTTCTCAAATGGATGTTAAAAATGCCTTCTTGAATGGTGATCTTCAAGAAGAGGTTTATATGGTTCCTCCACCAGGTGTTTCTCATAATCCAGGTGAAGTTTGTAAATTGAAGAAGGCTCTCTACGGGCTCAAACAAGCTCCCCGCGCTTGGTTTGAGAAGTTCTCCATTGTGATTACATCTCTTGGCTTCCACTCTAGCCCGCATGATTCTGCTTTGTTTCTCAGGTGCACTTCTCATGGTCGTATCCTGCTCTCCTTATACGTTGATGACATGATCATTACTGGGGATAATGTTGACGGGATTGTGGAGTTGAAACTCCAATTGGCTCATCAGTTTGAGATGAGAGACTTAGGTACTCTTCGTTACTTTTTGGGGATTGAAGTTGCTTACTCTCCTAGAAGTTACCTCTTTTCTCAATCTAAGTACATTGGCACCATTCTTGAACAAGCTCATCTCTCTAACACTAGAACAAAGGATACTCTTCTTGAGCATAATGTTTGGTATACTTCTTCTGATGGTGTTCCTTTGTCAGATCCCACTTTGTATCGTACTCTTGTTGGCAGTTTGGTATATCTTACCATCACTAGACCTGATATTACTTATGCAGTGTATGTTGTTAGTCAGTTTGTTGCTTCTCCTACTACAGTTCTTTGGGCAGCTGTTCTTCGCATTCTTCGTTATCTTTGGGGTACTCAATTTTAGAGTCTTCTCTTTCCTTCATCATCTTCCTTGGAATTACGTGCTTACTCATATGTTGATTGGGGTGGTGACTCCACCGATCGTAAGTCTACCACAGGTTTTTGCATCTTTTTAGGGGATTCTCTCATTTCTTGGAAGAGTAAGAAGCAAGTTGTTGTCTCTCGCTCTTCTACCGAAGCTGAGTACCGTGCCATGGCATCCACTACTGCCGAAATAGTTTGGTTGCGTTGGTTACTTGAGTCTATGGGTGTCACTTCCCTTGGACCCACTCCTATGTATTGTGATAATATGAGTGCTATACAAATCACTCGCAACTCAGTCTTCCATGAACGCACCAAGCATATTGAGATTGACTGTCATTTCACTCGACACCACTTTCAGCATGGGACCATCACTTTACCCTTCGTATCTTCTTCTATGCAAATTGCTGACTTGTTTACAAAGTCGCATTCCACTTCACACTTTCGTTTCTTGATTAACAAACTCTCGATGCTTCCTGTTGATGCATCGTGAGTTTGAGGGGGGATGTTAGATAATATGATGCATTTATGTTTTACTTATTTTATTTATCTTAAGAGTAATTTAGTCTTTTATTTGTTGCATATATATTTTTACCCTTTTTTCTATTCTTGTAAGGTTGACTAATTTACTTTTGCAATAAAGAACCCTAGCCACTTTTCTCTTCTCCCTTGTTCTTCTTCTCTTCCTCATATGCATTGCTAATCTTAATACTATTATCACCTATCATTCCCATATCGACGAATCCCAACAAAGGGGTAGAGTCTACCTTATAATATAATCGATTGGTTGGACTATCATCTGCCTGACCAGACCGAATCAAATTCTGTTGATCATTATTAGTCCCTTGGATAGAATGTTCCTGAATAGAATCAGATACATGCTCCAATGAGTCCTGAACCAAATTCTCAATCTGAATTGATCGAAAAGAGCTATTACCAGGTGAATTCTGCTGTAAAACATTAACCTGACTTTGATCCTCATTAACACCTTGATTTACCTGATCATTAATCTGACCATCCTCAATTGATTGTTGTTGACTGACTGAACCACTATTTGACCCTTCATTCTCTGACTTCTTAGGAACATACTTCTGGACAGGTTTTCGAGGAAGAGGATTAATCTTCATATCTTTGGGCACTTATTGATCCTTAGCATCAAAAGAAGGCTTACTTCTACATTTATCAATAAAGTGGCCAATAGTTTGGCAAATGGAACAGAAGAAAGACATATTCTTATATTTTATTCCCACAAAGAAGGCAAAATTATAAAGAAACACAAAGGAGAATGATCTGGTAGAATAATATTATGTATCCAATTGATTTACAGAAGCTGATTAAATAGAATTACAAAGGAGAAATAAAAGACTGAAATAAAGCTAATCTAAAAAGGGAATATACAATAATGAAATCCTATCAATATCAATAAATAGAATCATATCCTAATAATAATAACAGAATAAAATCAACAACAAATAAAGATAATCCTGATTGATTTGTTTGGTGATTTGTTGCCGATAACACTCCCCCTCAAGATGGGGTGTGTAAGGTGGATAACCCCATCTTGCTCTTTAGCCGTAGGAATTGATCTTTGCCCAAGGACTTGGTGAGCAAATCAATAATTTGATTTGTAGAACTGACCTTCACAGTATTAATCAGGTCAGAATAAATTGTTTCACGAACAACGTGACAATCGATCTCTATGTGTTTAGTGCGTTCGTGATATACCGAATTTGAGGCAATATGAAGCACAGACTGGTTGTCACAAAACAACAGTATTGGTATAGAAGGAGAAAAATTTGAGGCAATTTGATTGTTGTAAGACCCCCAAGACTTGAAAAAATAGAGTAGTTTGGGAGTTGAAAAAAATCACGTGCATTGTCAGTTTGCACTTTTTGAATGTGTTTGAAAATGGTTTTCAACCATTTTAAAAAAATGAGGAATGATGGTATTGACTTCACTTTTGTGTTGTATGAGAAAAAATAATGTACGTCTAGAAAAATCATCAAGCACAGTAAGAAAGAATTTTGCACCAGAGGAATGAGATTTATTGGAGGGTCCCAAAACATCAAAATGAACTAATTCAAAAAATTTAATAGTAGAAATGCTACTAAATGAAAATTTTAAAAGAGTCAGAATAGTAGAATTTCAAAAATATGAGGTACATTTTTTGATTGAATCGAGTAAGGAGATCAAGCCAGATGTCACGCGCACTGTTGATCCAGAGGATGGAATTTGCAATGGTCAAAATAGTAGAATGAACAAGCCAAGATTGAACCATACTATTGCAACGAACCCAATTAGAAAAATCAGGAGTATATGATTCAGGCTTAAGAATGGTGCCATCAATGAATCAAGCTTGTTTTTTTGCTTCTAGTGCCATGGTGATGGCTCGGCTCCAAGTGGGGTAATTATCTCCATCAAGAAGCTGTGTAACCAGTGGTTAGATGGGTGGAGATAATATGGGGACATGAGGTTGGGAGGATTAATGGCAGCCATGAAAGCTCAAAGGATGAAGGACCGATTTTAGGCTGATACCATGTAAAGAAACACAAAGGAGAATGATTTGGTAGAATAATATTATGTATCCAATTGATTTATAGAAGCCGATTAAATAGAATTACAAAGGAGAAATAAAAGGTTGAAATAAAGCTAATCTAAAAAGGGAATATACAATAATGAAATCCTATCAATATCAATAAATAGAATCATATCCTAATAATAATAACAGAATCAAATCAGTAACAAATAAAGATAATCCTGATTGATTTGTTAGGTGATTTGTTGCTGATAACAAAAATCTTCTCTTTCCACAAGATTTGTTCACGCAGGCTGCCACTTAAGTCAACATCAACAAGCACTCTTGCAAAATGTCCGAACATCTTCTTGTTAGTTGCCTCATCTAGCGCAATAGGTGTACCAATACCAGCTGCAATCGCGAAGATTATCTTAGCACGCCAATACTCTTGCGGCAGTCCTATGATGCGTACCCAACAATTGGCATGAGTCTGCTTTTGGGTATAGGGGTTGAAGTCCAGGGTCCGAGAAGAAAGACGCAGAATTCCAAGTTTTAAACTCCAAGAACCGATCGATAAAACGCTGCGAAGATCTGATGGGGAAGAAAAAGAGAACTCATAAAACCCTTTCCCCAAAGAAACCATGCTCCAAGAACCAATAAACTTCCATAAGTATAAAAGCTTAAATCGCAAGTCCGCCACTTTGAGAGGAACATCACCCCTCGATAAGATTAGACAACCATGAAAGTGATTTTTACAGCCTTCGAGGCTAGCTCTATACTCCTCTTCGGGAATCTTAACAGCAATTTCGTTACCCTTCAGACATGGTTTTGGAAGCTGACTGTGATGGACATCACAAGAATTCTCCAAGACTTGCGCAAAGGTTTTGTATTGAATAGGAGTGGTGGCTGATGGAGAAGAAGAAGATGAAGCCAAGCATTTCCATGGACAAAATGGAACAGCCATGGGCACAAAGAAAATTAGCAAGAAAAAAATAGATCAAAGCGAAACAATTAGAAGCAGGACCAGAACGCGAGCGAAGATGGCGTGCTACAAGCGAGGGGCATGCTGACGCTATGCTGCGCAATGATGAGGATCATCCCTCTGGCGGCGCTAACCTATCTCACTATGTAAGTTACATGAGTTGTACATTATGTACAACTAACATAACCCTTTCCATAAACCACAACATTGGGCATAGATTGGATGCCATTAATATTTGATACTCTTTCTTCCTCTTCTCATCGTGGCCTCACAAATTTCTTCTCTTGGGCTCATCCACCAGTGAACAATTCACCAAGGTTGCACGTCGGGTAGAGAAGATTGTTTAACATTTATACACTTTTTACTCATTATCTTTTGTTTAGCGTCCTTGGTATTATTAACTACCCTACGTGTATAAATATAAGATTTGTGAGGACGCTAACATTAGTCCTCTTCACATTAAGCATGATAAACACTAGTTAACGTGAGGAGGACTAATGTTTTTGTTTCATGGTGACTAGTGACAAATTGTGAAAAAACCACACAAATTATAACTAGTGTTTTCAAAACTAGAACGGTCTATAAATTGAAAAAGGAAGAGATTTAAGATTTAAAAGTCTAACTTGGAGTTGAATAAGAGTTTTATACATACATACATACATATTTTATAAATTTATGATAATATATATAACAATATAATTTATATATGTCAAGAATACAAGTACAATTATGAAAAAAAAAGACTAAAAATAATGTATCATAATACAAGTAATTCATCATACATATAATAAGTTAGTGATTATAGTGTACCAAATAAATTAAAGCCACATAATTATTTTCAAATATATACTATCATAAATATATTTCACCAAATAATATTATAATTCAGTATATTTGAATATATAAAGTACAATATAAAATAATAAATAATTATAAAATTATTAGCCAACATGAAACAGTGTTAATGGCAAGTTGTGTCATATTTATTCAAGGATAGAAATCCAAATTCCTTTTTTAAGAATATTTTAATAAAAAAGAATATAATATATATAATAACCAAAAATGGTAAGACGTGGGAAGCAATATCATGAAACACTACGTTTGATTCTCCTATTCCCTAAAATTGAAATTTTTCTTCACGTGCTCAACAAACTTGACCGGCTAAACCGGTGAAACCGTGGCCAGTTCGACGACTTAAACTGGCTCGTTGCCAGTTCAACGAGTTAAATACTGGTTTTCGAATTTCCAGTTCCAGAAGTTTAATTAGACAGGTTCTCGATTTATCTGGTCAGACCGGTCAGTCTAATTCAGTTTTCGTAACTATGATTATAACCTTAATTTTGTATTCTTACCACAAATAGTATATATATATATTTTTTATATTTTATATAATATTATTTATTATATTTATTTTTTTATTATTTTTTTTTCAATCACACATTCTTAAAAAAAATATGTACAATACTTATACCTCTAAAAAAATATAAGATCATATTTTCCCTTATAACCTTAATTTTTAAAGATAATTATGGGTTTAGCTTCACACATTTGCTTGAACCAACACATAATATATGTATAATCGAGTTAATTTTAGTGTGTGTTTGAAATAGTTATAAAAATTAGATTATTTTAATAATTAATTATTGTATAAATTTTTTTATTATAATTAATTATAAGAAAAAAGTTTTATGTTTGGATATATTAGTTAAAAATAATTTTAAACTAATTTATTTTATTTAGATGGTATAAAAAAATTATTTTTATATATCAAATTATTAAAATAAGTATAGAATAATTAAAAAAATTATTTAATTGATTAAAATATTATTTGATTGATGACAAAATAATATTTATATATCACTATTAAAAATAATCCTAATAATTTTTTTTTAATACTCAACTTTTAGCTTTTAAAGAAAAGCTATTTCAGTACAACAATTTTCCAACAATAGCTTTTATGCCTCCACCCAAACACGATTTTTTTCATAAACAACTTTTTGCATAAAAAAGCTTTTAGATTGTAGAAACAATCCAATCCAAACACACTCTTATTTGACTTTGAATCAATTTAATCTCATTCAATTTGAGTAATAATAAGTGTACAAAAGTATTTTTTAAATATTTTATTATTAAATTAAAATATTATAATGTGAATAGAAATTATTAGAATTAATATATATTTTTAAATTAAATTTTTATTTACTTTAAAATATTCTTAAATAGATTTTTTTTTTAATTTTAAAATTTATAAAGAACAAATCAAAATTCAGTCAAATTTAAAAGAGAATTTAATTGAAACCCAATTAAAGAAGCAATGCAAATAAATAAATAAATAAACTTAACTAAAAAATAAAAAGGAGGAAAAGTATTGTAACGCGGATAGCTTTTGTGCACAATTAAAAAATTTAGTGAGATAATTTTATTATATTTTAATTTCATTATATATTTTTTAAATTTTTTGTACTAAGAGAATGATGAAACCTTGATTATTTTGGTATTATTATATTAAATTATTTTTACCTAATTGTAAGATTTAATGTTTATTGATTCTTATTTTTTTATCGATTATATAAATGAGTTTTAAAATGAGTTCACCATGTTTTTCTCATATTTTATAATTTATTTGTGTTATCTGAATGTTAGTGGTAATTGTTAGATATCAATTATGATTTTTTTTATTAAGGATACATTTGATGGTTTAATAATTACTATTAATTAGAGAAATTTTATAATACATGTGATTATTATTTTTAATGCTTTATTGATATATTTTTGTGAGCACATACTTTCTGTTAGATGTTCATGAGTTATATTATGTGGGTAAAATAGTTTTGCATAGTTAATATTAAAATTAATATTGGTGGATTCTAAACCTTAGTCATCTTATATATGGTATAAAACTCATTTTGATTTATTTTGCTTTACTTAATTTTATATTTAAATTAATATTTATTTATTTTTAATCATTTGGTATTTTTTTTAGTTTCTTTATTTTTTTAGTTATTCTTTTAATTTGTCTCTCTGTGAAATTGACACCTCAAAGTTGTGTTACAATTACCGCGTTATTCTTTGGACATAATCAAATTTTAGCATCGTTGCTTACGGAAACGATAAAAGAATTGCTAAACAATTTTCCTTTTAACGAGCTTTGTAAAGCGGTAACTTCTTTTCTCCTTTATCTTGTTACATCTTTATTTTATTTTATTTTCTTTTCTTTTGTAGTTTTTTTTATTTTTATTTTTTTAGTGTTGCATTATTTTTCTCTACCTTGCATGCACATGTATAGAGACTTCTTGAGTTGGTTTACTCGTAAACATGTGTCAGAGTTTGACTCTGATTTATCTATTCATTTATTTTATACTTCTGATTTTGAGAAAATAAGTGAACACGAATATTAATTCACTAAGACCCTTCAGGATTACCTCCACCCTACACATATAGCCACACCACCATTCATCATGTTTTCAGCTAATACTCCTCGACTAGATTTTAAAACAGGGATGTTACAGTTACTCTCTACTTTTCATGGCTTGGAAAATGAAAATCCATATTTGCATATTAGGGAGTTTGAGGAAGTAGTTGCGACTTTTCATAGCCAAAATGCAACTGATGACGTTGTGAGACTTAAGTTCTTTCCTTTCTCTTGGAAAGATAGAGTTAAGAGTAGACTATACTCGCTGAGACCACGATCTATTAGGTCATGGAATGAGATGACTCAAGTCTTCTTCAATAAACACTTTCCCCAACATAAGACTAACGCTTTGAAAAGGCAAATCTCTACCTTTACACAAAAGGATAGTGAGACTCTGTATCACTCTTGAGAGAGATTTAAGGAGCTGCTAAGTATGTATCCTCACCATGGGTATGAGAATTGGCGCTTAGTGAGCTATTTTTATATGGGACTTACACCTAGAGAGCTCTAATTTGTGGATATAATGTATAATGGTGAGTTTTTTTACAGAAAGATCTTGATGAGGTCATAGAATATCTTAATGAGCTTGCTGAAAAATGTCACACTTAGACTGGACCTAGTGCTATTGAGAGTACAAATAGGTCATGACTTGTAGGAAACTCAAATGGTGGTGGAATTCACCATCTCAAGAAAGAGGATAATCTAAAGGTTAAGGTTGAGAAGCTCACTAGGGAGTTAGAGATGTTAAAGACTAAGAACTTAAAGCCAACGCATGTGGCTAATCATGCAGAGTCTTATGGACCATGTTTTGTGTGTGACGGGGTAGATCACCTCGCTCAAGATTGTCCCACATTTGCTGAGATGAGAGGGATGTACAAGGAACAATGTAATGCCTTAGGTATGTACAAGAAGCCTTTTACACCTTTCTCTGATACCTATAATCTAGGGTGGCGTAATCACCCCAATTTTAGCTGGAAGTTTGAAAACTAGCCGCCTCCACAACCTTCTCGGTCATATCCTAACCATATCATGCATCTTCACCTTCTAGGAGTCCTTTAGAAGGCACTTTGCATTCTTTTATTAAGGCACAAGCTAAGATTAACCAAAGGATTGAATGTTTGATTATGCAAGTTGTTGAAGAAAACAAGGAGATAAAGAGTCAAGTGTCTAAATTGATGAACTCCTTTAGTGTGAATGAGAGAGGTAAGTTCTCTTCTCAAGCATAGTCTGTACCTCATGGTCAACACATGACACAAGAGAATTTGAAGGATGTGAATGCCATTGTGACACGAAGTTGTACATCATTACATATCTCAACAACAAACAACTCAGAGGATGTTGACAAGAATCAAGATAAAAGTGATGTCGAGTTCCTCAAGGAGCCTAAGGTGACAAAGAATCCTATTAAGGTATCATTCCCTCAAGTTTGAAAATCAAGCAAACGAATTTTGGATCCTAATAATGAAATCCTAGAGAATCTAAGGCAGGTAAAAATCAATATTCCTCTTTTGCATGTGTGATTAAACAAGTTCTTACTTATGCAAAAGTTCTCAAGGATTTGTGTACAATTAGGAGGAAGCACCATGTTAAGAAGACAGTGTTCCTGACAGAACAAGTTAATGCTCTAATTGAGCAGTAGATTCCTCCCGAGTATAAAGATCCTAGTTCTCTAACCATAGCATGTAGCATCGGGAATCATGAGTTTGGGCAAGCTTTGCTAGATTTAGGAGCTAGCGTGAATCTAATGTCATATTATATTTATTTACAGTTGGGGTTGGGAGAACTCAAACCAACCACTGTGGTATTGTAATTGGCTGATTGTTCAACCAGAGTACCTCGAGGTGTGGTAGAGGATGTTCTAATTCAAATTGACAAATTTTATTATCCTGTTGATTTTCTAATCCTCAACACTAGCTTTGTTGTTGATACTACTTCAAAAATTCCTTTGATTTTAGGTAAGTATTTTCCTTGTCATTGCTAATGCTCTTATTAATTGTAGGAATAGGCTTATGAAGTTGTCTTTTAGAAATATGATTCTTGAGGTGAATATCTTCCATATTGCAAAACAGTCAGAAGATGATGATGAGGGCTACCAGACATACATGATTGACTCAATCGTGGATAAGGGAGTTTCTACAACTCATGATTGTGATCCGCTTGAGTATTTTCTTGTTAATTTCGAGTTTGATTCTATTAGTAATCCATCTGATGTAGTCGATATTTGTTATTTTTTTATAGAACTCAAGATTATGACACTCAAGCATGTCAACTAAAGTTTGAGGAGTTTTCTGATAAAAGTTGGAGCATTACTGATATAAAAGGTGTTCGTCCCTTGATTTGTTATCATAAAATTAATTTGGAGGAAGGTAAATGGTCAGCAGTTAAAGTCGTAACTTGAGTTAAATAATCTAGATGTAGAAGAGATTTTGGTAAACAATCCTGACCACTAAAGCTGAGGTAAGTTTTTAGTATTTCATTTTTGTTTTTATTGAGTCGGCTTAAGTGCCTCCCAGATTTTTAGGGATGTAAATAGTATCAGCCAACAAAAAAAATTAAAAAATTCAAAACAAAAAAAAAAGTTTGCGTGCTTGTTTATTTCATTTTACTTTTTATTTATTTGTTTTTTTCATTACTAACCATTATCAAGGTGTAGTTATCCTCTTCTTGTCTTCTCTTTTTAATCGCTAAGCATTTCAGGTATGCGTCTCCTCCCCATTACTTTGTTTATTTTTATCTCAATAATTTTTTTGATACATATTGGTGATTATTTTAAGTTTGAATTTAATTTTAAACATTAAGGACAATGTTTCATTTAAGTTGGGGTGTTGGTGGTGCAAATTCAGTATTTAAATGCTTGTTGGAACTCTGTGAAATATTTTCATGTGTAATTTTTTTAAAAAAATTTGCATCACATGTGTATCTTTGTCACACGTGTACTCATTCTCATTCATAATCATCTTCGTAAATTCATCAAGCTCATCATAATCATTTTTGTTGAAACACCCGCAAAACCTCTAATACACTCATCCAAACTTTGTGGTAAGATGGTAGTTTGATACATGTAGCTAGAGAACTATTTTGCTTATGTATTCATGTGAGAAAATCTCATTCATAATGCTTAAAGATTGTGAATATACTTAGGATATTACGAAGGTCAACTTAGGATTAACGTTTGAACCTTTTAAGCTAACTCTTTTCATCATAGACCCCTAGTAGCCAACTTTGAGAAAAAAAAAACTTTTTCTTTTCATATGCCCACATCATCCATGTCTCTCCACATTAGAGTATAGTCTATATACTGATTTTTCTATCCTTTTTTACTTTCAAGTGTATGCTTAGTGTGAAATTTGAATTTTCTTTTATTTGAGTTTAACAACAACAAAAAAAAGTCAAAGTTGGGAAGAAATGACAAGAATACCAAAGTGACGTGTGTTTGTTCATCAAATAGTAAAAAAAAAAATAGGAGAAGAAGAAAGAGGAACATTATTATTTGATGATCTGAAAAGTTTGAGAGTACATCAAGTGAGAAGCATGATTTATTAAGATATTTAATAAGATTCCCTTTGAATGTACTTGGAAGTCTTTTTGAATCCTTTTCATTTTTTTCATATAACCCCAAACTCAAGCCAATTTACAACATTTTGCGTTGACCGTTCTGATCTTAAATAAGCTTTTGGAAAGAGTAATGGAAGTCTCATTTGTTAGTATTCCTATTATAAGATCAATATTTGTTTGTTGCTTATACATAATTGCTTAATTTCTCATGAGAGTGTGTGTACACTCATTGTCAACCCCATAAAGAGAATCTTCACATAAAACACTTTTATACCCGTGAGTTATGGAATTGAACATTTTGCTTGAGATGTTTTTGATGTTGCATGTATCAATGCTTCTGCTTAGATGTATATAGTTTGATTTGGAACACATACACACTTTGTGAAATGTTATAGGTGGATTGCTTATGATATGATTATTGAATTATTGGTTCTGCTTCTTTGTTTGATTTGGAACACATACATACTTTTGGTGAAAATAGTTCTATGCAAGATACACCAACGTTCTCTTCAAAGCCCAACTCCTCCCAGGCTCAAATGTCAAATATGTCAAACACTATACAATGCCAAATGTCATGTCATGCCTAAATCTAACATGATATTAGACTACAAAGCTACAAAATTTGGAGAATCGGTCATGAAAAAATGGCTAGGGATCCCCTAGCGTGAAAAGAAAAAAAGCCAAAAAGGAGAAAACGATCCCCCTGAAGACAAACGATCCCCCAGCTAAAGACAGGTACATGTGTCTAATATGAAGTGAGAAAGTCTCACATTAGAGAAATAAGAGGAAGAATAATGGTCTATAAAATTTGGTAGACCAAGACCCAATTGCTGAATATCAGATAAAATGCATGCATATCTGTGGAATGTTGAGTATCCATATTCTAAGATAGAGAAAGCGCATGCTGCGCATCCTTCGAGTCAAAGTAACAAAAATGCATGTTCAACTTATGCTACACTGGTTTGAGGTGGAAAAAGCCTTATCAATGGCACCAGACAAGTAAGTTATGGAACAAATTCTCAGGCTATGTCTAATATACACCTTACAAAATAAGGTGTATAATACTCTTTTCAATAAGAGCCATAGATTTATGTTTAAAAAAATGAATGGTTAGATTTGATGACTTGTAACACTCTTTGTAAACTTAGTATCAAAAGTTACATTCATCATTCTCCTCTCTTTCCTTCTTCTACCACCACTAGCCCCAAGAATCCAATTTTTAACTCCAACTTTTTTAGTTCGCCGTCGAGCCACCACTCCAACCACCGAACCCAACACCCTTGCCGCCAACCCCCCAACACCCATCTTTGCCGTCCAACTCAACTCCAAATATAATCCACCACCACACCCCTCCATAACCATCACCATCTTCCTCCAAGCTTCCAAAACCGTGACCACCACTCTCCAACCTTCACCCACACCACCACTTCATCCTCACCATCTCCACCATCACCATAACCCAGCCACAAGCAACCGTACGGATCCTCCACGTGACCTCTGCACACGAACTAGAACCACCACCGTGACCAGCCACCAGATCCAGCTCCACCCCGTGAGCCCTCCACGATCCACGTCTTCACCCACTCCACTCGCAGAACCGCGACCAACCACCAGTGCGCTGCCACCCAGCCGTTCCATCGAACCAAATCCGGCCAGATCTGCGAGTCCGTGCCGACCCAGATCCGCAACCACCACCACACAGCCGCGTCGGCTCACCGCGTACCGTCCCACGAACCACCGCGATCCGTGTCACACCGCGTCTAGTCGCTGCTCGCGCCGTCCTACACCCCTGATCTGACGGAACAGAGCCCATATTTAGCCACCGCGATTTGGCCATTGGCCACCAGCCTTTGCCGTCGTCCACCGTGACCAACAACCCAAAACCACCCGAATCCAAATCCAAACCTACCTTGTCCACTGTCTATACTTTGGGTGGTGGATGGCAGTGGTAGGAAAGGCAAAGGCGGAGGAGGTGGTGGAGGAGAGAGAAGATAAATGTGTTAAAAAAATATATAAAACAAAAAAAAAATCGAATAACCGGTTAAAAATCAAGGTGTATGATACACCAAAACTTGAGAAGGAGTATATTAGCATCCGCCCAAATTCTCAGGAGACAAAGTCTGTGCTATTTAGGAAACCGAGCATATCCCAGACCTTTTTTGCATTAGCACAATCTCTAAGATAGTGCATTTTGTCTTCAACATCATTAAAGCACCTCTGACAGGTGCCAAGCCACGATGCATGCATGCAAAGAGCGTTTGTGCTAATGCAATTCCAGATCCAATTCCAATTATTATGAGGTTTCAGGTGTTAGAATTTTTTTATCCATGGAGTAACATAAATTATATTATAATTTTATAAATTTTAAATTAATTAGATATTAAAATTATTAAAATATTTTATTTAGTCTAAATTGTGATCAATATTGTTAATAAGTTTATGGATCTTGTATATGAGTTTATTATAGTAGACAAATTTAACCTATTTTAATTATTCTATATATAGAGAAAAGAGTCCGTATTTCTAACTACTCTAGTGCGTACAGTTGTCTCATTGATACTGACGCGTGAGTGACTATTATGTGATAGGAATAATATCTCTTCCTCATTGAGATTGCTTTTCAGGGTTTTAACAATGACTTCTTCATCTGCGTCTTTTCAAAGTAATCTTAAAACATTTTATATGTATTGATATGTCATAAATATATTGAGATTAATAGATCCAATAAATTATATCAATTGGTATCAAAATCAAATTCTTAATCCTAATTATGACCATCAATTTTGTTTTATTATGAGGTTTGAAAATTTTGAGAAATCCAAAATCCTAATGTATATGATGTTTAATTCAATTTTTTTAGATCGTTTTCAAAAATAAAATTGGAGCTTTTGTAGATTGGGTTGTTCTGAGTTCAAAAACATGTATATTGTATTATGATATTTTGAATTCATAAAAAATTTTGTTCGAACCCGTGGATCCTTAAAATTTTTTTTTTATGATTTGTTTTCTTTTGGAGATTATTTCAAGAAATTGATTTAGGGTTATTGTAAATCACTTGTTTCTAAATCTAATGACCTCTAGATTGTGAATTTTGGTTGATAAACAACCTCTAATTTCTAAAAAAATGTAACATGCGGTTGGTTCTTTAAACTCCTTCAAAACCCAATTTTTTTGCGTTGTTTTTTTTTTGGAAATTAACTTAGGGTAAATGTAGAGCCCAATTTTCTGAATCTATAGACACAAATATCTTGAAATTTGGTGGGGAATTGAAGGAGAAAATCAGCGTGATTCATTCCTGTTTGAACCGGATCGCGCGACTCATTTGTAGAGAAACAAGTGAGGAAGATGAACTTCCTCCCACGCCACGCCCTCTCGCGTCCCAGGCGCGTGGGGGCACGTGAGACACATAGAATTTTTTTTAAAATTCTATTTTTTGTGTTGTGCTCCACTCACCCTTTCTTATTTTTTGGTGATTTTTTTTATTTTTCATGTCCATTTACTATTTATTTCAAAAAATTTAGAGATTAAAATTATTAAAAATATATGGTACTCTCTTCTTTTGCCTTTAAAATTTTTTATGTATTATTGTGATACTTCTAGGTATGATATATATTGCACACTCTCGGACTTGCTATCATTTTATTATTTAAATAATTTTGATACTGTGTTACATATATACAATATTGCATAATACTAAAAATTATAGTATACTCTCCAAATTTTGACCTGATATTTTTTCAACATGATTATGACATTACTAAGAGCGTTGTAAAATATGTACTCTCAGACTTAATATTGTTTAGTCACTGAAATAATTTTTAGTGTTATTTTATGCATAAAATGCTATGTAAAATATTGTATATATTGTTATTTCTTATTATTCTTTATGCAATTTTGTTTTGAGAGTTATTATTTAAAATATTGTGGAACTTTTAGGCACTTTTCATAATTGCGAGCTGGCGAGGTGTTATTTTATTGATAAAATATTATTATTTGGTTACATTGGATATTATGTTGATAATGTGCCTATCCTATTGGTTTGCCTTTATTAATGTAATTCCTGATGATTTGTTAAGTGATACTATTTTGGGATACTTTGCTTGATTGTGAGATTGCCTTCGCAAGACCAATTGTGTTGAAGTGTCGTTTTGTTGATAAAATATTATTATTTTGTGGCATTGAAGATTATGTTGATGATGCCCTTACCCTACTGGTTTGCATTTATTAATATAATTCGTGATGATTTGTTAAGGGCATTGAGGTTATGTCCTTAAAGTTTTCAGTATCCTCTCCGTACTAGCTTTAATGACATGATTTTGATGTTAGTGGAAGTATACTCATGTGTTGTAATTCGGGACCCTTAGGCAAGATTACAATTGCACGGGAGAACTCCATTATGGTTATTGCTCATCTTGTTTATTGAAATACTCAACAAGAAAAATTTTTCTTTAAAATATTGATTCAATTTTGCTTATGAAAATAAGTATTTTGACAAAGTTGTGTAAGACCAATTATGAGGACTGAGTTGAGTCAATGAGATTATTTCTGTCCATCTTTGTTATTAATGTTGCTCTCGCAGTGAATGATCCCTGAAGCCCACAGATATGGTTTTCTGCTGCGATTAGGGTGAAATATGAAAGGTGAGATCATTCAAATAAAATTCATTTCATGACCATAAAGTATAGTATGGATAGAGCCATTAAGGAGAGTTTTCATGAAGTGGATAATGTCAACCATTTTTGTGAAGCTATTGACAGATCTAGAAGGGCATGTGACCTCTCTGTGTTGACCAAGACTAAGCATGATGGTGTGAATGGTGATCGTGAATGCGCCATGAAATTTACAGATTGGCTCAAATGAGCTAATTGTATAGAGTTTAATAATTGCATTGAGAAGAAGGAAGTTGAACCCGTGACTCTAATGTGTTTTGAATCCAATCTTGTTGATGTTCCTTATAACACTTGTTGGTTAGATATTGATGCAATTACTGACGTTACAAGCTCATTAATGGAGTTCAAAATAGGCGAAAGCCAAGTGAAGGAGAGTTGATGATTACATAGGAAATAAAGTTAATGTCAAAGTAGAGTATATAGATGTTATTTCCTTAAAGCTATGTACTGGATATTTTTTAGGTTTAAAAGGCACCATTTATGTGTCTTCTATGAGAAGGAACTTGTTTTCGGTTTCTATTCTGGATAGTTGCACTATCATATCTTTTTAGAGATAAGAGAATTTTCTCACCTTATGATTCCATTCTGGTTATTTCTGGAGTTTCGTCTAATGGCCTCTATATGTTAAATATTGACACATTTCTATTGGTCTAACAATGTTTAGATATCAATAATGTTGTTAGAAACAAGCATAATAAAGTTGCTAAAAACTATTCTATCTTATGGCACAAACGTTTAGGACACATCTCTAGGGAGAGAATGGAGAGGTTGATCAAGGAGAATATTCTTCATGATCTGGACTTCTTTGTTTTTTGATACTTGTGTTGATTGTATAAAAGGGAAACTTACAGCTGGAGCTAGGAAGAGTAGGGCTATCTAGAGTAAAGGAATACTACAGTTGATTCATATAGATATTTATGCGCCCAATACTCCTATTGTAGAAAGGCAAAATCGTACTCTTATAGATATGGTGAGATGTATGCTTAGTTATTCTATTCTTTCAAAATTCTTATGAGGAGATGCCTTAAAGACTGCTGCTTATATATTGAATCATGTGCCAAGTAGATTTGTATCGAAGACTTCATATGTGCTTATGTTAGGCAAACAACCTACTTTGATGCATTTCCATGTTTGGGGTTGTAAGGCAAATGTGAGGCCTTAAAACACACATTTAAATAAGTTTGATCCCAAAATCATTAGTGGTTTCTTCATTGGTTATTTAATTAGATCAAGGAGTTTTAGGTTCTATTGTCTTTCTCATATTACTACAGTTATTGAATCCCATCGGGCTGTCTATTTTAAAGGAGACTTCAAACATGGTGGAACTCAGGAGCCGCGTATTGTTGATTTCAGAGAAGACCATGTTGTTGTTCCTATTCCTGTTGTTCTCTCTCTGGAGATAATGACATTTCCTTTGATCCATAATGATGTTGTTGATAATGTCAATATTCTTCAACAAGTCAAAAATAATATACAGATTTCAGATGTTGTTGTGACTCCACTGAGAAGATCTGAGTGAGTTCCTATATCCACTGAGTCTACTAGATTCAGGGATTACGTTGTGTACCTGTATGAGCATAAGTTTAATTCAGTTAAGAATTCTAATCCTATTTCCTTTCAAGGGGTCATGGTTAGTCCTGATAGTGCACAATGACTAGTGGCTATGGAGGATGAGTTGATTTCTATGAGAAAGAATAAAGTTTGTAGAGTTGCCTACTGGTTGTAAAACTGTTAGTTGCAAATGGGTCTTTGAGACCAAACGTGATACTAGAGGTGAAATTGAGAGGTATAAGACCAGATTTATTGCTAAGAGATATAACCAGAGGAAAGACATTGATTATAAGAAGACTTTTTCACCAGTTTCCACTAAAGATTTTTTTCATATTGTGATGACCTTGGTTGCTTATTTTGTTCAAAAACTTCATCAAATGGATGCTAAGACTGTCTTCCTAAATAGTGATTTGTATGAGGATGTGTACATGGATCAACCTACTGGTTTTGTTGAAGATGGTAAAGAACATATAGTATATAAATTAAAAGATCCATTTATGGATTGAAATAGACTTCCAGGTATTGGTACTTAAAATTTGATTATATTGTTGGTTCTCTTGGTTTTAAAGAAAATATTTTGACCAATGCATTTATCTGAAGTTTAGTGGGAGCAGATTCATCATTTTTGTTTTATATGTTGATGATATATTGTTGGCTAGTAATGATATTATTTTTTTGAATGAGACTAAGTAGATGTTGACGACACAGTTTGATATGAAATATCTTGGTAATGCCTCTTTTGTACTGGGCATTGAGATTCACCGTGACAGATCTTGTGATATTCTTGACTTGTCTTAAAAAACTTATGTTAAAAGGATTATGAATAGATTTAATATAAAATTTTGTAATCCTTGTATTGCACCCATTCAAAAGAGTGAAAGACTCTCTAATACCTAGTGTCCTCAAAATGATAAAGATGTTGCTAAAATAGAGAAGGTCTCATAAGCTTTTGCTGTTGACAGCCTTATGTATGCTGAAGTTTGTACATGTTTTGATATTATTTTCGTTGTTAGTGTACTTGAGAGATACTTAAACAAACTTAATGTGGCTATTTGGTTGGTTGCAAAACAAATCATGAGGTATCTAAATGGTACGAAAGATCATATGTCGACTTATATGATGTTAGATCACCTTAAGGTGATTGACTATTCTAATTTTGATTGTGGTGGTTGCCCAAGTGATCACAAGTTCACATCAAGCTATATATCTTTATGTTGGGAGTAGTAATTTTTTTTTGAAAGAGTGTTAAACAGAAACTTATAGCTACTTTCACTTTGGAGGAAGAGTATATAACTTGTTATGAGGCTACACGTCAAGCGATATGATTGAAGAATTTGATTATTGAATTTCGTATTATGGAGAATATTTTCAGGCCTTTTACTGTTTATTGTGATAACTCTGTTGTAGTATGTTTCTCTCAAATCATTAAGCGTTCAAAGCATTTTGATACAAAATTCATGCTTGTTAGAGAGAAGATTCAAGAGTTTCAAACTCGTGTCGAGTATATCCCTATATAACTTATGATAATAGATCCCTTAACCAAAGATTTAGCTATCAAAATTTTGTTGATCATGTGACTCATATGGGTATAGTGAGGTCTTTTGATGTTTTGGGTTAGTGAAAGTTTGTTTTGTAATTTTATTGTGACCTGATGTTATTATTATGTCTTTAGACCTTAGACTATTATGTTGTTATTATTATTGTTGCCATATAATTATATGCACATTTTTGTTTATTCATGATATGGCATGTTGTGGAGACATTTTGGACACAGTCTCATTTTTTTTATTGTGCTAAGATATTTGCTAAATCTCAAAAAGCATCATGGGCGAATGCTTGGAGCCATTTTGTTAGGAAATGCACTTTGATCACATATTGACATGCAATTTTGGATGTGCTTTCCCATTACCCATATACCACATTTTGATGGGTCATCGAGATATGAGTATTTTGCATGCATGATATCAGTACTCTTTTGAGTATGATTTTCTGCATTGTTGAGATGCTTGTAGTCTCATTTTGGACTAGTTGTTGAGAGTGCTAACTCGATTTTGATATCATGTTGTGGCTACATATTGTTTGATTAATCTGGAGTATTGTTTTCTTATTAAAATGATGTAATATGACTTATGTTGTCTAAATGAGAAAATGTTAGAATTTTTTTATTTATGGACTAGCATAAATCATATTATAATTTTATAAAATTCAGATTAATTAAATGTCAAAATTATTAGAGCATTTTGTTTAGTTCAAATTGTGATCAATATTGTTAATGATCCTATTGTTGTTAAAGTACTGCTCATATGTGAGTTTTGTTTTATAAGTCCTGTGTATGAGTTTGTCATTGTGAGTATGTTTAACTCATTTTAATTATTCTATATATACAAGGAGAGACCCTAATTCTTAGTCACTCTAGTGCGTACAGTTGTCCCATTGATATTGACACGTAAGCGACTATTGTGGGATAGAAATAGTATCTCTTCCTCATCAAGATTACTTTTTAAGGTTTTAACAATGATTTCTTCATCAACATCTTTCTAATATAACCCTAAAATTTTTTATATGTATTAATATGTCATAGGTATAATTGGGATTAATAGCTCCAATATCAGGGTCTGATCACAATTCATTAGCCGTATATATCATGATTGGAATGTATAAGTCCCCGTGACATTATTAGCCTTTCAAACAAAATAGTTCACAACTTGTCTATTCGCACTTATAGGAATTGCACGATTGATATCATGCAGCTCGGCAAGGATTGGAGTTTCCAAGTTATTTAGCATCCATTCATTTTCTTGAAACACATCTTTAACTCTATTTGCATCTTGAATATTAACAAAATCGACAACGTTACAAAGAGGATCAATATCCAGTCATCGGTCAAACCAAGAGGAAACATCCCTCGTACCTATTTTATTCTTGTAACCATTATGAAGAACTTGAGCTGCTTTACTGATTGAGCTCCACACATATGATCCTCAAATAATGTTGTTCAAAGTGAGAATATTGCTATGGTTTAATATTATTTAGTCAGTACATGAACCCATAATTTGTTCGCTTGGTGAAGTAGCCCTCACTACATTTTAAAAAATAGAATATATATATAAGTGCATATCTATTGAGATGAATTTTTATTGTTAAAATGTAAAAGAAGTAAATTTTGATCATACAATCATATATAAATAGTCAAGATTAAAAATTACTTAAATGTCATATGACTGTTGGAAAATATCACATACATTTATATTCTAATCTTGACTATTCATATAAGATTCAATAGTCAAGATTTACTCTTATCACCTCTTATAATAAATATTTTCTCACCATATATACTCCTTATATATATATATATATATATATATATATATATATATATATTTATATATATATATATATATATATATATATATATATATAAGACATATAACTATATATGAATGATCAATCTATTAAAAGTTACTTTGTGAAAGTCATGTAACTACTTAAAAATCATATCATTTATATATATAAATGATCAAGATTAAAAATTACATAAAAATTATGTGATTATTAAGATTCACTACATTTATAATAATCTTGATTATTTATATAAATATAATGATTAAAATTCTTCTTCTCTTTATAATAAATATATTTATATATATATCTCTCTCTCAATGTATATATATAAATTTGATCACCATAATTGGGTTAGATTGGTTTGAGTTGAATAAAAAAAAACACTCTTAATACTTCCCAATTACCTAACCCAACTAAACTTTATCAGTTTGAAGTTTATTTTTTCTCAAAGGGTAGGAGATATAGGTTATGCGTAAGATTGGCATACATAAGCCCATACTCTTAAACAATGTAGTTTTTTTTTTTTTGGTACAATAGTGATAATAAAGTTAAAACTTATGACCTCATCTAAATTACTCAAGTTTCTTACCACTAACCTAATCCTAGTAGCTTCATTGTAGTTTATTTAAATATTATTTGTTTTATTTATTTAAAATGGTGCCGTTTGACAAACTTTAAAAAACAAAACCGTTTTGTGTTATTCATTTGAATGTTATCTAACACAATCCACAATATTAATTAACGGCATCAGGTGACATTTAATAATCCAAGTAGACAAATTTATCATTATTGATCAATGTATTGAGGCAGAACAAAAATGAAACAAGTTTTTAGAGATTAGATTAACTAATTGAGTTTCAAGAACTAATTGAGAAAGATCTCATCAGTCAAAATCCAAAATAGTTTTTTTTTTTCCCTTCTTGATGCGAGTCCCTCAAGTACTGGTGCTACTTTGACAAATTAGATTCAAGTTTAATTAAACAAATTGGGACACACATTTATCACTTGTCTATTTAGTTAACACAATTTATAACTTATAAGTGGAAAATCAAATTGATACAACAACAACTAAATTTTTTTTCTACTAGGGATCGACTACATGGATCAAATAACGTCATTATATCATATCATAAATCAAGTCTTCATAAATATCATTCAAATCTAAATCTTTTTTAATCGTTTTACATATGATCTTTCTTGGTTTTCCTCTACCTTTAGCTATTAGGCTATTCTTCACCTGATCTAATTTTTTACGAGAATTTCTAAGGATCTTCTCCTTACATGTCCGAACCACCTAAGGCGAAATTCTTTCATCTTTTATATAATAGGTGTTACCCCTACTTTCTCTCTAATGCATTCATTCTTAATCCTATCTTGTCTTATATGACCACACATCCGGCGCAACATCCTCATCTCCGCAACATTAATCTTATGCTCTTATTGACTTTTTACCGCCCAACATTCAGTATCATACAACATCGCGAGCCTTATAGTTGTGCGATAAAATTTACCCTTAAGCTTGAGAGACATTTTTTTATTACTAATAACTCCTAAAGCACTCTTCCATTTCATCCATCCAACTTAAATCCTATGGTTTACATCTCTCTCTATCTCTTCGCCATTTTGTATGATAGATCCAAGATACCTAAACTGTGTGACTTGTGGTATGGTATGATCTCCAATTTTCACCGCTAAGTTAGCATTAACACACTTCTTATTGAATTTACATTCCACATACTCCGTCTTACTCCTACTTAGACGAAAGTCATGTTCTTCCAAAGTTTGTATCTATAGTTCTAGCCTTCCATTTGTTTCCTCTCTTGACTTTCCAACTAAGACTATATCATCTGTAAAAAACATGCATTATAGCATCGACTCTTGGATATGTGCAATAAGCACATCCAAGATTAAGGTAAAAAGATATGGACTCAAAGTTGACCCTTGGTGCAATCCTATAATTATAAGAAAATTTTTTGTGATCCCGCCCTATGTTCTCACACTAGTTTTAGTCTCATCATACATATCTTGGATTGCTTGAATATAGGCAATACGAACTTCTTTTTTCTCCAAAGCCTTCTACATGACCTTTCTCGGTACCCTATCGTAAACTTTTTTTAGATTAATGAAAACTATGTATAAGTCTTTTAGCTTCCTCCGATACCTCTCTATCAATCTTCGTAGAAAATAAATTGCTTCCAAGTTTGACATCCCAAGCATAAAACCAAATTGATTCTCTAAAATATGAATCACGTCTTAATCTCCGTTCAATTACTTTTTCCCATAACTTCATGATATGACTCATGAGCTTAATCTCTCTGTAATTTGCACAATTTTGTATATCTATCTTATTCTTATAAATAGATATTAAAGTACTTCTCTATTCATTTGACATTTTTTTAAACCTCATTATCTCATTAAACAATTTTGTGACCTAATTTATACTTTTCTCTTCTAAACACTTTTATACCTCAATAGGTATATTATCTAGTCTAATCACTTTTTTATTATCCATCCTCTTCAATGCTTCTTTTAACTCAAACTCCCGAATTCTATGATAAAAGATTTTAATTCAAGTAATATGAGTATCTACTAACATGATGACAAGATCTAAGATGAAGTTGTTACAGTATAGTAGCCAAGGTAATTTATTGTGATACATTGATGATTATGTTATCTAAGGTGAATTGTTAAGCATTTATTAAATGCCAATTACATGATAAATGTTTAAAATTATATTAAATATAATTAACCAATAAATACTAAACAACTCATCCTGCAAACCAAAGATACCAATAACTCATACTTTTTGCCAGCATTAGTGTCAACCCTGACTTCAATCATAAGTTTAATCAATCAAAATTCGAGCAGATGATAATGACTTATCTAAATGGGTAATTATTCATAAATTGAATTGGTAAATAATTATTAAAAGTAATAACCAATAACTCCAGTGATATATGATTAATTTTATTTGATAATCCTGAAGCTAAATTTGGTAAACTTAAATAATTGGTGGTATTAAATCCTAAGTATTAATACCATTTAAGTAGTATGGATTATGATCTCGACACAGCCTATATCATGATGGAAAGAGAACTACATTTTTATCAGAACAGTGATAATTCGAGTTCCAACATTGTATATGAACCTCACCAAGTATATAATGTCACGATACAGCAGTAGCAGTATTTGTAATGACCAATAACGCTACACGGCAAAACTTGCAATTTGGAGTACTGAAAATATAAGAATTTCAATTAAAAACAAAAAAAAAAGACTGAGCAAATACAATGCGATGTACAATATTACTTCTCCCCTCTCCCTTGTACTGTTGTACTATGATTTACATTTGATACTTCCAAAATAAGAGCCATCACAGAAGGGAAGCATCATATAAAATAATAACTTAACTATAAAGCATAAACAGATTGAAGATATAGAGGTATCAACGGGAGAAGAAACTGCAAAATTCCCATGCTATGCAAAAATCATCACATATCTGAAGCATTCCAGTGAGATATATAGCCTATACAAAAGGAGCATCTAAGAGTAAGCTCTTTCACCTTTCCCGCTTAAGTACAGTTGTCTGCCTTAGAAAGTGAGTCACATAGGTTCAAAGGATGTGCCAAAAAATTCTCACCGTCAAAGAGATCTGTATCATCAGCGAGCAAGTAAATAACTCAATATTAGAAAACATGCCACCAAAACTTGAAAGATGATTATGGAAAACAAAAATTTGGATCAGATAATAACAATCATACCAGTTAGTGATTACTTCTTATGATAAACTTAAAAGTAACTCAACTGCCAACCAGGTGTAGAAATTATCATTGTTAATAACCTCAGTTCAGTGGCTACAAAATTACCAGTCATTGAACAGGGTTGAGCAGTTTCTCACAATTTTCTCTTATTTCCCATTTATAATGTGTCATCAAAATAGAAGTTCCATTAGGCGAGACTCAAGTTTGGATATTTGCAGATAGGTATATCAATACAATGAATTAGCAGAGAATGATAAAGATTGCTCATACCATTCATCTGTAAGAGCTTGCAACCTCAGCCTGCCTGTGCATATGAAAAGAAAATTTTTCTCATAAGCATCACTATTCTGTGTTTTACTTGCAAACTTTTGGCTATCAATTTTATGCCTCTCCACTAACCAAACTACTTTCATCTTTGCCAGAGGCACTACCAACTGCTTTATTGCTACTCTTCTTTATCTTGTCTTTGTTAGTGGAAGGCTTATCCTGGGAAGGGCTGATCAATCTCCTGATAAATTTTTTTGATGGAAGTACAGAATCGTCCTCTGAACTCCTTTTAGATGATGCTGTGACTTTGGGAGTGGTAATCTTATCCTTAGGCTGTTCAATCTTCTCTTCAGCTAAACCATCTTTTGACAGGCTAGTAACTTTTTTTGATAAATCCTTATCAGGTGATTTTTGTGAAGCTGCAGTATCTTCAGTGAGTTTGCCAGTAGGCTGTTTATCACTT
Source organism: Ormosia semicastrata (assembly GCA_029884595.1). Taxonomy (NCBI): domain Eukaryota; kingdom Viridiplantae; phylum Streptophyta; class Magnoliopsida; order Fabales; family Fabaceae; genus Ormosia; species Ormosia semicastrata. Next base: position 6,818,778 of record JAQQTO010000036.1, on the reverse strand, counting down.
GAATTGTCTGGATCTGTATCAGGAAGCAGTGCTCGGTGGCTAAGGCGCAGCTGTCCCTTATCATTTATCTGCAGTGCATGCTTAAAACCATTAGAGAGAATGCCTACCATGCAATATGGTAAAACCAAATATTGTGAAACCATGAAAACAAGAATCATATCCTTCAGACATAAAATTTTACAAAGTTCATAACAAAGCATATGAAGAAGGAACTAATCCAACTGACTAACAGGTGGTTGACTTGACCATGAGTGCAATTTTACCAATTTCAGCCAAGAGTTAATGATAAGAAAGAATCCAAAGAAAAACAAAATAGAAACTCCGGAAAGACAGATTATGATCAAGGCAAAGAACTAACTGTATCTATAAAAAAACTGGTGCAGTTTCATCCACACTTCAGGGAATGAAAGGAAAGATGAAAGAAAAACATGGTATTGCAGGATGCACATTTTAGGGATAACAAAAACCAAGTTCTGACCCTCACATAATTATTGCTCTTAGCTCAAGAACAGCAGTCACCTTTCTCTCCCAGCTCCTCAAAGGAAAGATAATTATTGCTCTTTCTCCTCAAAGGAGAAGAGTAGGGGGCAGGGGGTGCAATTGAGGAGAGCAGAGGAGACAGAAAGAGGTAAGACAGACAATAAGGGAAAAATAATAATTCAATTCACAAAAATAATATCCAAAATTCAAAGTTCATTAAAAAAAAAGACACATTTCTAGTAGTAAAAGTTCACTTCAACCAAGCTAACATAAAATAAATAAAACCTAATTCTGTGGAAGAAAAATACAAAGGCTTCCCCCTGAAAGCATAAACAATAAAATTGAGGATGAAACACCACAACCTTCTATAAAAATGAAATTACAATCTCAACATAACACCTGACAAAAGGGAACTAACAAGTTTTCTTCAGTGTAATCAAAATACTGTGTTTTTCATTATAAGAATGGTTGTTCTCCATGCAAATTGTCCATATTGTCAACTGTTATTTGTAGCAGCTTCTAACATACACTTGGTATAAGAGATTTTATGCAAACAATCTTGTACTATAATTAACTATGTACAAGTAGTCATTCTCGAATACATTTTCACCATTTAGACAGGCCTGGCAATAAAATTCATTAATTTTTAATCCATCTAATCCGTCTATATTAAAACCAATCAAATCCATCCAATTAAAATAATATATCTTATTGGATTGGATTTAATGGATTAAATTCAATTATGGATGGTTAGTAATCCAATCAAAACATGTATTGGATATCCAATGGATATCCAATTAAAAACCAATATATTTTATATATTTTAGAGAGAAACAAATTTTAGAGAGATAATAAAAAATTTTAGAGATAGAAACATTTTTTTTAAATGAGTGGGTTAGATATCTATCCATCCAATCCATTAAAATGGATTAATGGATGAATTGAATATCCATCCATTAAATTAGGTCATGGATGGATTGGATAATATTAAACATTTTGTAATGGATCTTAAATAGATTAATGGTTTATTTTGAATCTATCCATTATGATTCAATCTAAAATCAAACTAATCCGTCCATTTGCCACCCCCACATTTAGTATAAGTCGTTAACACAAAATGGAAGTGGTTAATTCAATTAAGAAATGATTAATTTCAATAGTTATTGTAAAATTATTTTGTTAACCACTAATATTAGACTAACATTTGATTGATTACAAGTAAATTTGGTTAATAATCTGTGGTATTGATACCACTGGTTGTATGTTAGCGTTGAGAAAGATTAGGGTTTCAGGGAGAGAAACAAAGAGAAAATAAGAGAGGAGGAAGAGTGATAGCCGCCCTCCTATAAATAAGGTGTATGCTAGGAAAAAGACCTGCTGTTCCAGCAAATCAGAACCCCAAATGGGCATGATTAGCATTGAATATAAGCATAACTGCCAGCCCTTTTGGTAAGGAGTTGAAAAGACGAGCAAGAAATTAATTAATGGCAGAAAAAAACTGCCAGTTTAAATGGCATGGAGCTCAAGAGACGGGTGCAGGAAATCAATTAGTGGCAGAGAATAACTGCCAAGGATTTCAAGAGACAGAAGCAGGAAATTAATGAGGCAGAGAAGAATATAAGGGACAGGGAATGGTTGAGCGGGGATGGAGAGAACTAAGTAGAAACAATTAGGCGGGAGAGACCTGGCCTCTCGAAAGTCCTGGGACTATCAGTATGGAGAGTTAGAAACTACTGATAGTCCCAGGACTTTCGATTTCCATTTGAAGTAGTTGATGTATCAATTGAGATGGAAATTTGATGTATAAACTATCAGGGAATGACATCCATCTCACTGATACTGATATCCCACCTATATCAGAAGCAGCAGGGAGAGTTATACATCAAAAAATACAGTTTCTTGTTTTCTGGTCCAGTTTCTATCAAAGAGAGGATGACAGCTCCTTACTCATTACTTTCAAATGGTACTCTTACATAACCTAACCCTAATCATCTAATTATACAACTACTACAATTACATAAAGACAGTAACACCCTTACTTTATATTCTTAACACTAAGCAATCAAAACACAAGTGTGGCTAATTATTTAGTTAACTGGCAATACCGCAATAGAGTATTGTATTCTTACTTACAAATGCCCTTAAGTGTGAACATGTATATAACTCACTAAAATGACCCAGCACATAGGACAGACATCAAATGGGAGGAATAGCTTGGCCATGTTGAACCACCATAAAGATTAGAAAGCATAAGCTACTACAAATCTGGGTATTGAACCATTGATAATTTTGTACATGATTTAGAGCTAACAAAATGTAAAATGACAGACCTCTATAAGCTTTACATCAATACGGTCTCCCATTTTGAAAGCCTGGAGGAATATAAGTCAAATGTTATCCCACCATTATTTGTATATAATCATATACTTTCTTTAGAAAAAGGAATCAAAAGAAGATACTTACATCTTCTGCCTTGGGTAGCCAACCTGAGCTCAGTTCACTGATATGGCAAAGTCCCTACATAAAATGAGAAGAAATGCCCAAATAGTAGTTACAAAGTTTGGTCCACCATTCTATAGAAGCATTACCTTTTTTTTTTCTTTCATAACTTTTTTTAATGCATCTTAAGTCAAATGAAAACATTAAAAGGAAATACATACATTTTTCTAATCATCTGAGTAACTATAAACAATACAATACCAAGTATCAACTCTAAAAAAATTTGAGATTAAAGAAATAGAACAGGCAAAGATACAACTTCATAAGAAAACCCAAACTTCAATTATGTTCTGAAGCAATCTAACAGTATCTGTTTCAAATTATCTAATAGTTATGCTTTTGGCAACTAGGTGGAAGTATGTACCTCTCGTCCAGGTGCTATCTCTACAAAAACTCCATATGGAACTATTGATTTGATTTCACAGTTCCTGAAGTATAGAAGGCAGAACAGTTATATATACACTTTTGATCAATGGTTTTCTTTTGCAAAAAAATTAGAACTTTCATTAAAAGAAAAACAAGAGTTTTTTTTTTTTTGATAAAGAAATTTGTAAAGACAGAAGAAAAACAAGAGGAAAATATATTAGTCATGTAATAAAATTGGAAACACCACAAATAATAATTCTTTTATAAAAAAGAGAAATATGCTATTCTCAAAGGCCATGGAGTAAAAACCAGAAAAGGCAGATGAACAAATTCTGTCCCAAAGCATCCAGCTCTTTTATTTGAAAGAAAAGTAAGAAAAGGAAAAGAGAAGAAAGAAGGAAATAAAGCTTAACAACCCTCCCTCCCCCCCCCCCCGTATTGGATACTTACAGTGCCAATCCAAACATAATATAAGTAACGTACAGCAGTTGAACCCTATGAGTCCCTTGCAGATGTTTGAATCTTTAGGATTACTTTCTAATTTCCATATATTTTTCTCTTAAAATTTTTTATTTAGAGTCTTTTTTAACTTTTAACATTGAAAATCTTCATTGAGTCAATGCAAGCAACAGACCAACATAAGCAGAAAAACAAAGGGATACCCAATTACCTATATATATCACCAATAGTTGGAACCATTGTCAAATTACTAATGATAGCTTTAGACCTCTCTAAACTAGACAAATCTTTTGCAACTATTTTCACCTGCAAAAGCAACAGAAGAGTTATTCATTGTATACCAATAGAAAAGTAACTATAATTATCACATAAAAGCATGTATATAAGCTGATTGTTCTCGTACATTGCCATTATCTTCTGTATCGATAGCCTCTATTCCAGATTCCTCAATAATGCTCTTCACCTTTTTCCCACCAGAACCAATTATAAGATTTATTCTCTCAGGTTTGACCTATAAAAAATATAAGGATGTGAGAAAGGAACATTATACGGTGCAGATCATAATTTTAGGACGAGATCATAATATGGGTGACTGAGTGATAACCAATGTGGGGAGAAAAGGAAAGTAATAAACAGACCTTCATAACGTGAATCAGAGGTGCATACTTGGAAAGCCTTTTTGCTGGAGGGGGTGAGCAATTCATCATTTCTCCTAGATTAGGTAACATACAAAACGAGGAAGAAAAGACAAAGATAATTAATTTAAGACAGAACCAGTGAACTGTTAAGGAAGAATTTAGTGGAGAAGAATTAGAAATAAGAAACTGGAAAGAGGACATACAGGAAAACAATCCTGAAGGGTCTAAAGTTCAAAAACAAGCATCCTAGGATTAGAAAAAGAGGAAGTACCAAGAATGCTCATCAAGGAAACTAAATCAGAAGTATTATAAGTCATGATCACCCACGTTCCCAAAAAAGACGGAAATTCCAGGAAATGGACTTGTCAACCAAAAAAACAGGAAATATTTGGACTTTAGACTCTAGAGTGCTTTCTAGTAAATGAGTAAATTCCTAATTCCAGTTCCTCACTCATTCTCCATATATGTACAAGTTCTTCTTGCTAAACACATTTGGATGTCCAAGACACCTTCTAAGCTGAAATCCTCAATCTGGACTTGTACATACTACATAGGATTAATACAAATAAGTGTTCCAGATTAGCATACAACATAAAACTTGTTCTCCTCATGTTGTGTCAAGTATTTCTCTGATTCTGAGACTAGCAGCACTCAACATCATTTTAGGCGCAGTTGCATTATATCACACTTAATATCTGGTACCATAGAGCGATGGAAATACATAGAATTCCTTTTTATTTTACCCCAAATCTCAAGAAATAAATCTGAGTTCTACTTCTGTCACAATAGTGTCAGATCTAGGGTGCATTTCGATAAGCTTAAAAAAAGCAATTTTCAAATAGTAAAAAAAAGTACTTTTTTCTCTCTTCTACTTTTTTGCGTTTTTTCATAAGCAGCTCATTCTAGCTTCTCATAAAAAACAGAAAAACTGATTATTTTTATATTCTGCTTATTTTGATAATCTTATTCAAACAGTTAAAAGTATCTGAGAAGTGCTTTTTTCATTAAAATAAATACTTTTCTTGTCAAAAAAGCACAAACAAACACATCCCTAGTTCTTAAAAAAATGTTAAACACTACTCAATCTCAACTCTATATTCAATGAAAGACTCAAGTTATGAAATGAACAAATTCACTCACTGCACCATGCCTTTTAACAAACCCTCATTACAATGGAAATTATACCCCCATAAAGCAAGTCATAGTTTTGTTTTAACTTTTAACTTTACCAAGAATATGCTTCCTGCCATCTCTTGCTTGTAGGAGTGCCTCTCTCATGATGGGCAAAGTAATTCCTCCCACCTGTAACATCGATATATTAATAGCTATTAGGGAACGGTATCATATAAAATATAGATATCAAATCAAAAAATTTATTTATGTACTTATTTGGAAGGGGAAATGAATAAAAATCACAACTAGAAGCAAATTAAACAATAAATGCTCTACTTTCAAAGAAATTAAGCAGTTCTTCAAAAACCAAACAAATGAGAAAACAGATATAAGCATATCAAGATATTGGCATTAAAATGTCCATATTATTTCACCTTAATGTCCATCTGAAACGCGGTTATGCCATCTTCATTTCCGGAAACCTTGGTCAAAACATCATTTTGAGCATTATGATGTCAATATCATGTTGATCAAATATAAATGAAGTAGAAATGAAAACACATATGAAACCCAACTGAACTCCCAGAATTACTTATTCATCAAAATAGACATGAACACAAATTGGTCTGTTTAATTTGAGGATTTTAGGTAAGGAAGGAGGAAAAGAGATAATCGAGACTTAGAATAATATGAGATTGATATTGATTTAATGTGATACAAAAGACAAACTCAATAGTCCTATTTAAACTAATACTGGACTCCTAATCATAATTAAATAAGGAAACAAATCATGAAATAATAAATAGGAAAAAATCCCTAATAAATCATCTAAGATACTCTAAAATATTTTAAGATACAATAAATATATTGATATATTTTTCAGATATTCTAACATTCCCTGTCAAGCTAAAGCTTCCTCAGCTTGAGGTTGTTATAGCTAAACAATGTGATAGTGTGATAGTGGCTAGGACGGACGGAGACGATGACTGACAACTGCTTCTGGGAAGGAGACGGGGAGGAGGCCAGTGCATCTGGACAGACGGAGACAGGGTCAGTGCATCTGGGACAAAGACCTGGGCCAGAGCCTCTGGGACAAAGACCCGGGATGGTGTGAGTCATAATCAACATAAGTTACCATCGGAATGATCGTCAATGAGAAGAGAAGTCATTACTAATATGATTCATCTGTGGGAGAGGAGTATAAGAAGAGAAGCTATTGGCATGATCCATTAGTGGGAAAAGAACAACATGACAAACATTGGCATTGAAGTATATGTTGAGATAGATTTATTACATTCTCCCCCTCAATGCTGAGCTAGCATTGGAAAAGAACCGAACAGTAGCCAAAACTAGAGATAACCACCACAAAGAATGTCAATAAACAACAATCACACCAACTATGTAAGTGTTAAACACAGCATAACATAGCCCAAGGAAGCCAAACAGTCACATGGAGGTCAGAGATGGTGTGGTGAGGCAAATGAAAGGCGAGGGTGCCTAGAAAGAGGGTGAAACAACATGGGTCAGTGTACAATGACCAAAAACAAAAACCCTAATACACCTGAACGTCTCTTTGACCAAGGGTACGCAACAACCTATTGTGCAATTGGTCAAGGTGAAGACAGATCAAGACAGAGGAGAGAGAGGCTAGTCTAGCAATGAAGACAGCGGTTGAACGTGCTGCCACGCGTGGCTAGAAGGACGACGCATGGGGCAAGCAGCAAATTTGCGAAATCACGTGTGTGGGTGCGTGGCTCGTCGGATCGGGCTAAAACTTTGGGGAATGGCCGAATAGGAGAAGACGAGGCTGATGGGGGGTCGCCGTCCAGAAAAGTTGCTGGAAAGTGGTCGGACGGAGACTAACGGCAGCGGACAGCAGTGTAGGAGATGGATGCTGCCGGAAAGACGACACAGCAGAGGGAGACCGGCACTGCAAGTCATACGTCAGAGCGCATGAGAGGTCGTTATGCTGGCACGGCTTCAAGAGTTGGTCGATCGAAACACGCGGAGTTGATGGCGGCGGCAATGAGGTCAAAAACCCACTGACAAAGGTGAACCACGCAACAAGAAGCGGCTACTAGGAGTTCCAAATTTTTGAAAACTCAGCAACGAAAGTGATGGAATAGGTCACAGAGGATGGTACTATTCTGATACCATGTTTAATTGGAGGGTTTTAGGTAAAGGAGGAAAAGAGAGAATAGAGACTTAGAATAAAATAAGAATGATATTGATTTGATGTGATGATAATGTGATACAAAAAACAAACTCAATAGTTCTATTTATACTAATATTAGACTCCTAATCATAAGTAAATAAGGAAACAAATCTTGAAATAATAAATAGGAAAAAATCCCCAATAAATCATTTAAAATACTCTAAAATATTTTAAGATACAATAAATATATTATGAGATATTTTTCAGATATTATATCAAGGTCTGTAAAATAAAACCTTAAAATCCATATCTCCAGATGCATCTTCAGATCCAGTTATGTCAGACAGAATAAGCGGAGTTCCATCTCCACCAAATTCCTTTGTGTCCAGTACCATACCCATCGCAATTCCAGCAATAGAGCATTTAATAGGAACACCAGCATCTTGCAATGCTAAGCAACCTCCACAAACAGAAGCCATGCTATAACAAAACAAAAAAGTTGATATTACAGGTAAGGAACTTTAAAAGTTCAGTATTTAACAAGTCAGAAAGCACAGATATTAAAGAAAAGAGAACTACAATAGTATAATGTGCAAAACTATAAACAGGGGGAGTCAAAGTTGCGAGATATGAAATCCTCCTAAAGCTGTCAAAATAGTAAATCAACTGCAAAAAAGCCATGAGTTTTAGATTTGCAATTTATATATAAATGCTAAACAACTGCAAAAAGTGCAAAGCTCCACAAAGTCTTGTGCTTCTTAATCATCATAAATCCAAGCCCACTAATATAATTGTTACAATCTCGTAGATATCATCAGCATATCATGTATATATTGCAAAATCAATTAGAAGGTGTTGCAAAACAAATTAGGAGCAATCTTAGGAGTTATTCCCTTATTTGATTAGGATTGTATTTGTTAGAGAATATTTAGAATATCTTTCATGATTTGTTTCTATTAGAATTATGCACATGTTTAACATGTAGCTTTAATCATCACCTAGTCATAGCTGACTCAGAGCTGATTACTAGAAATTGTAATCTTATAGGATTATATTTGGTGTAATTACTGTATTACTGTATATAAATACCAGATTACTTGTCACAACACAATTCCTCAAAACCTCTCCTAATTCTATATGGTATTAGTGGTGACGATCCTCCACCACTGTGCTTAACCCAGTGGGGGTTCTAGTGCTTCTTCCCATGCCAACAGTTGTGCACCACCAGCTGTGATTTTTCTGGCGATGCCATCCACTGCCGGCAATCCCATATTGGAATCAGAACCCATTGGCTGGCCCCTTTGCCGCCAACCCACCACCTCCCAACGCCACACTTGTCTGCATGAGCGCATTCAACTCTCTACGCATCTCTCCACACGCCAGCGTGTGTGAGCGCGTGGCCCACTTTCTAACTACCAGACTCGCTGACAACACCTCCAGCCACCCTCCAATCCTTTTCCGACCTTGGCTCCTGCTTCTAAGACCCAAAAACTTATGTCCCACCCTGCTACACCCGCTGCCCACTATCCCATCCTACTGTTCCTAGACCAGAATGCCTGCACACCCCATTTCACCCTTTGCCCAGCAACCTGCGACCTTCATCCCACGTTCCCAAGTCCTATTTTTCACCCACACCAGCATGTCTACCTCTGCCAACACCTCTGATGCATCCTCCGCCATCAACTTCATCACCGTGTTAGAATATCTAGAAAATATCTCATAATATCTTAGAATATTTTAAAATATCTTAGATGATCTCTTAGGAGTTATTTCCTATTTATTATTCAATGATTTGTTTCCTTATTTAATTAAAATTAGGAGTCTCCTATTCGTATAAATAGGACTATTGAGTTTGTCTTTTGTATCATCTCATCACATTATCATCACATAAAATCAATATCAATCTCATATTATTCTAAGTCTCTATTCTCTCTTTTCCTTATCTTAGATGATCTGTTAGGAGTTATTTCCTACTTAATATTTAATGATTTGTTTCCTTATTTAATTAAGATTAGGAGCCTCCTATTAGTATAAATAGAACTATTGGGTTTATATTTTGTATCAACTAATCACATTATCATCACATCAAATCAATATCAATCTTTCATTATTCTAAGTCTTTATCCTCTCTTTTCCAACTTCCTTACATAAAACCCTCTAATTCAACATGATATCAGAGCAATACCGTCCTCCATGACCAGTCCCGTCACTATTCCGCTGCCTAGTTCCCAAAAACCTGGAACTCCGATTAGCCACCTTTCCTACCGTGTTCTCTTTTTGGCACCCTGTCTCTATCTCTCCATCGTCACTTTGTCTTTCCTGCATGTAGTTGTCAGTGGTGGTTTGCCTTCATCAGTGGGCTTTTCTGTTGGCTGTCGTTGGCCACCATTTTCTCTGGAATACATAAATATGACAGTATGCCATTTTTCTCTTTTTTCCACTTGTTGTGCTGCTACGATCTCAAATCTACTCATCTGAGGTCTGTTTCTCCTCTAACCAACACCTCCATCACGTTTGTCATCCTCCAACAGGCCTCTCATCATAATTGTGCCACCATCAGAGCTTAGACGTCCCTCCTTCTTCTAGCGCATCAACGCACTTCTAGAGACGTCTATTGCGGACATTGACGCCATTGGGCTAGCCTTGATCTCCTCTGTCCAAATCTGATCTCACCTCCTTCGATTGTGGCCTGAGTTGATGAGTAGACCTACTCCCACACATTCAGGTATATTGTGATATCAATTTTTGGCCTCTTTTCAGCCATTGCCTCATCAACCCTGTGTGATGGTGTGACGAGCCTTTTTCGTCCATCTCCAGCCCATGTTCGTCCAAATCCCACAATTACAGTGGATGTCTTTGGCCACCATAACCACTTCTACTGCCTCCTTGTCCACCTGAAAATCTAGTATTTCTAGTTTGGTGTTTGTCATGCCGTTCTTTTCCCACTAATGAATCATATCAGTGGTGAATTCTCTTCCCACTAACGATCATTCCAGTGATGGTTTCTTTCCCACGGATGAATCATACTAGTGGTGACTTCTCTTACCGTCGACGACTATTTTGATGGTGATTTATATTGGCTATGACTCACTAGCCTCCGATGACTTCTTTCTCATCAATGAGTCATTAAGTGATGAATTGGCTGTGATTCATACTAGCTCATCTTCCCATCATGAATCATGTTGATGGTGATTTCTCTTATCTCACTTATACTGGAAGGATAAAAACTGTATATATTACCTGATAAGTTTTGTACATTGTTTCTTACAAAATATAGACTTCCTAATGAGTAACGTATGGCAACTAATGAGTAACGTATAATAATTTACAATAATTAAAAAATAAATACACACAAAGACAGTTACAACACTCCCCCTCAAGCTGGTGAATGGATATCTATCATTCCCAACTTGCTAGTAAGATCTTGAAACCTCTTTGTGGTTAACCCTTTAGTCAACACGTTAGCAATCTGCAATTCAGAGGGAACATATGCTGTGGTTATCAACCCGCTATCTAACTTCTCCTTGATAAAGTGCTGGTCTATCTCAATATACTTTGTTCTGTCATGCTGAACCTGGTTGTGAGTAATGTCAATGGCAGACTTATTGTCGCAGAACAATTTCATAGGGGTCTCATACTTTATCTTCAGATCATCCAATATAATTTTCATCCATAGCACTTCACAAATTCCTTGTGCCATAGCCCGAAATTCAGCTTGCACTTGACCGAGCTACCACATTTTGCTTCTTACTTCTCCAAGTTACTAAGTTTCCCCCTAAAAACGTACAATAACCAGAGGTTGACCTTCTATCAATGACTGATCCTCCATAATCAACATCTGTATATACTTCCATGGATAAACTTCCACCTTTCTTGAATAGTAACCCTCTTCCAGGTGCAATTTTAAGATACTGTAGAATTTTGTCCACGGCCTGTAAGTGTCTTACCCTTGGGTCATGCATAAACTGGCTAACAACACTAACAGCATATGCAAATCTGGTCTAGTGTGTGCTAAGTATATCAACTTCCCTACTAACTTCTGATATCGAGCTTTATCCACCTTGGGACTCTCTTCATTGTTCCCTATTCTATGATTCTGCTCAATGGGGGCACCAGTAGACTTGCAACCTAGCTTACCAGTTTCTTTGAGAAGATCAAGAACATATTTTCTTTGGGAAATAAAGATGCCTTGTTTGGAGTAGGCAACTTCAATCCCAAGGAAATACTTTAGTGTCCCAAAATCCTTTATCTCAAACTCAGTTGCTAATTTTTTCTTTAGCAACTGTTGCTCAACCAAGTTGTCCTCAGAGATAATAATGTCATCCACATACATAAGTAGAACAGTGAGTTTACCTTCTTGTGAATGTTTAAAGAAGAGAGTATGATCACCTTGAACTTTCCTGTATCCCAAGGACGCTATTGCCTTTGTAAACCTTCCAAACCATGCTCGGGGAGACTGCTTTAACCCATACAAAGCCTTTTTTAACTTGCATACCTTATTTCTTCCATTGGTGGAGTCATAACCAGGTGGAATCTCCATATAAACTTCTTCCAAGTCTCCATGAAGGAATGCATTTTTAACATCAAAACGATGCAATTCCCAACCAAGAAGTGTAGCAAGAGAGAGTAGGATTCTTACAGTATTCATCTTTGCTACAGGAGCAAATGTCTCCTGATAGTGAATTCCATAAGTCTGAGTGTATCCTTTTGCAACTAACCTTGCCTTATATCAATCTAGTGTACCATCAGACCGATATTTCAAGGTATAGATCCAGCGGCACCCCACTGGTCTTTTGTTACTAGGTCTTTCAACAATCTTCCATGTTCCATTCTTCTCCAGAGCACTCATCTCCTCATTCACGGCTTGAACTCAGTTCTTATCCTTCAATGCTTCTTGTACTAATGTTAGAATTTTTGAACAAAATCAAGGGATGAAATGAAACTCTTGTGCTGCAAGGAAAGATTTTTGGAGGAAACAAATTGAGAAATAGGGTATCGAGTACACGACCTTTTCCCTTTTCTCAAGGCAATGGGTAAGTCATCTGGGTCAGGATCATAATTATTTAAAGGAATATTGAAAGTATTGGGGTCCGAAATATAGGAACTATACCTTCAGTACTTACCATAGGTTCGGACAACGGGAGTTGCTGTTGAGCTAGATCGGGTTCGTGTCTCCTCTTACACCAATTTCGGTGTGCCAGCCTTGGTCTTGACCTTAACTGGTTCAGGTGGGTACCAGAAGAGGATGCTAACTCCTGTGGACTAGGAGAAATAGGGTCTAGGACAGATTTGGACACAAACAGCAAAGGAATGAAAGGCTCTGGAAAAAAAGACTCAGAGGGCTCAGCTTCCGGAAAGCTCTCCTCCTGAAGCTGAGGACGAGAAAAATAAGACTCGGCTTCATGAAAAGTGACATCCATGGAGACAAAGAAACGATGACTCGAAGGATGATAGCATTTATACCCTTTTTTGTCAGGAGCATAACCTAGGAAGACACACTTGATAGCACGAGGATCAAGTTTACTACGATGCTGCCGATGGACATGTACAAAGGTCACACAGCCAAAAACACGAGGCTGGAGACTCTGCATAATAGGAACAGAAGGAAAAAAAGGATGTCGTGAGTTGAACAGGACTTTCATTACCAAGGACACGAGATGGTAATCGATTTATCAGATAAGTAGCAGTTAAAACAGCTTCCCCCCAATATGAATTTGGAACAGACATTTGGAAAATCAGTGCCTTGGTTATTTCAAGTGACGATTTTTTCTCTCGACAACCCCATTTTGCTGAGGAGTATCAACACATGTCAGCTCATGAACAATACCATGCTCTTTAAGAAAGTTAGAAAGTGTTTGGTTGACATACTCCCTACCATTATCAGAGCGTAGTCGTTTTATGGATTTTCCAAATTGGGTCTGAACCATACGATAAAACTGAACGAATAATTTTGGCACTTCAGATTTGTCTTTCATGAGGAAAAGTCAAGTTGTACGAGTGCAATCATCAATAAATGAAACAAACTTGGCCCCAGAAATATTAGACACAGATGCAGATCCCCAAACATCGGAATGGATAAGAGCAAAAGGCTCAACACTTTTCTTAATGCTAGGAGGAAAAGATACACGATGATATTTAGCAAACTCACAGACATCACAATGAAAAGATTCCACTGACTCTTTAAAAAATAAAGATGGAAACATAGACTTAAGTAAAGAGAAAGGAGGATGTCCAAGACACCTGTGTTGAAGCCAAATCTCAGGGCTACACTGATGACATGAAAGTAGCAACCTCTGACTGGTGGAGCCACCTGGACCATTGAGGAGACGATACAACCCTCCTCGTTCCTCAGCAACTCCAATCGTCCTCCTCGTGGCAAGATCCTGAAAGACACAATGAGAATGGAAAAATGTTACTGCACAATTTAAATCCTTGGTAAGTTTATGAACAGATATAAGATTAGTAGACAATTTAGGAACATGAAGAACATTGGTTAAGTGGATGGAGGAGGTGAGATTAATATTACCATAGCCAGCGACTGAGGTGTGTGAGCCATCAGCCACAGCGATGGTAGGGATACCAAAAGGTGGTTTATACGACAACAAATGTGAGGAAGAAAAAACCATATGATCAATAGCACCAGAGTCAACAACCCATGATTCTTCAGAAGCAGTACTAGAAGCATTAAAGGACTGAAAACATAAATTCTTACCAGTCATGGCTAGAGAACAAGTACCTGAAGGCTTACTGAGAGAGTCAATAAGAGACCATAAGCGCTCCAGTTCATCCTGACTGAGAGCAGAAACTTCATCTGTCACATGTGAGACTTCATTTGAGGCCATCAGATTGGCCTACCCATGCTGAATACCCTTGAATCCACCACGTACGCTAAAAACACTGCTTTCCCATGGTGATTAAAACAGGTTTCCTTGGTGTGACCAAATTTCTTACGAGTGCACCAATGGTTTGCTTTGTTAGGTCTAGAAGAAGAGGAAGAGGAAGAAGCTATTGGTTTGGGAGGCTTGCCCATGATCAAGGCCGACCCATTAGAGGGTTTGTCATCACATAACAGGTCACATCTATCTTCTTACTCTCCTCTCCACGAATCAAAGGTAGAAGACCTCAGAAAGAGAGGGAAGCTTTTCCTTACCAAGAATCTGAACTCTGATAGGATCATATTCTGAGTTCAAACCAGAGAGGAACTCAAAGATGTGGTCTCGTTCAACGAAATTGACCAAAGTTGAAGCATTGTTACTGCACTCCATTGTCAGATTTTGATACTGATACAGCTTAATCCATAACCCATCGAGAATCCCATAGTAGTTTGTGTCCAATCAAGCCCCCTACTTAGTGGAAAAAATCTTGGTTTTCAACTCATAGCATGTAGCTATGTCCTGCTTCATGGAATATGTCCGACGAAGGTTGTCCCAAATGTCCCAGGTAGTAGGCAAGAACATACAATTTCTACTAACCTCTGGTGTCATAGAATTCCATAACCATGTCATAATGAGAGAGTCCTCATTATCCCATTCTTCAAATGTTGGGTCAGCCTTACTAGGGGTTGTAACTTTGATGTGACTTAATTTTCGATGACCTTTGAGGGTGGTACGAACAACTTGAGCCCACTGTAAATAGTTCTTGCCTGTTAGACAATAGGTAGGATGGAAAATAGGTAGGTCAGAGGTGTGGTGATGCAGGGAGTGGTTTTCTGGGTGGTGGTGGAGGTGATGGTGGTCTCGGTGTCTGACATGGTGGTCTAGGGTCACTTTTTGGCTGATAGGATGAGGAAGAGGTTGTTGTTTGGCTTATAACAGGAGTAACAGGTTGCTGTTTGGGCAAGGTGGTGCCAGACTCTAGTAGGGAAAAATGAGACGAGTCAGAGGAGACAAACCACATCGGGAACAAATGCCAGACGCGCTGCCACACGCGGCTAGACTGGCAGCGCGCGGGTTCATGCGCAGAGAAGGGAGGCCGCGCGTGAGATAGCGTGGGAGGGCTTCCGGTGGTGGTCTTTCGGTGGTCGGCTAGACTAGGGACGGCGATCCGTCCGATAAGGTCACCGAAGTGAAAAGTGGGGTGACTGGCGGTGGACGGTGGTGGCAATGGCGTTGGGCGCGATTAAGGTGCAAAAAAGACCAAGGAAACCAGCCGCAATGAAGGTGGAGGCAGCTGCAATGAAGGAAAGCTAACCTAGGGTTGAATACGGAAGTAGAGTCTCCCAGATCGGGAGCTCTGATACCAACTGGAAGGATAAAACTGTATATATTACCTAATAAGTTTTGTACATCGTTTCTTACAATATATAGACTTCCTAATGAGTAACGTATGGCAACTAATGAGTAACGTATAATAATTTACAATAATTATAAAATAAATACACACAAAGACGGTTACAAAGGAGACGGTTACAACACTTATGAATCATGCTGGTGATGAATCCTCTATGGCTGTGATGCACGCCAACCTTAGTTTCAACTTCAAAGTTTTCAGTCTCCGACATTGTTGTTTGAAACTTCCAAATGTGATTTTGAGAAGTTTGGGCCTTGCTTTGCTTGATTGCTTGCCAAGAAATTACTGCCAGGCTGATGACCATTCCATCTTGCAGAGTTATCTTTCCAACAATGCCTCATCTCTCCAGCGTCTCCAGCATCCCTGAGTTGCCTTTCCAACCATGTTTTGTGGAGCCCACTTTATTTTTATGTTATTTTCCTTTTTAAAGCGTTCATTTGTAACAAGCATAAAGCTTAGTAAGCTTTAACTTGAGAGGGAGTGTTAGAATATTTAGAAAATATCTCATAATATCTTTAATGTATCTTAGAATATTTTAGAGTATCTTAGATGATCTCTTAGGAGTTATTTCCTATTTATTATTTAATGATTTGTTTCCTTATTTAATTAACTATTAGGTTTGTCTTTAGTATCACCTCATCACATTATCATCATATCAAATCAATATTAATCTCGTATTATTCTAAGTCTCTATTCTCTTTTTTCCTCCTTCCTTACCTAAAACCCTCCAATTCAACACACTGTTCCCTTGTTTCCATGTGACAAATTGGTGGGCGTAGCCAACTACACCTCTTGGGATGCTACTATGGAACTCTAGTTTGAAGGGCAAGGTCGTCATGATCATCTCATCAAATAGACCAAGGAAACAAATTAACGCTTCTCTCTGCACTATGCTATGGCACTCTATTGATTCTAAACTCCAATTGCAATTTTGCTCTTATCGAACATACTATGATGTTTGGGCCAAGACCAAGAAAGTTTACCATTCAATAATAATGTAGACAAACATGTGGAGCAACGTGGGAAATTCTTTATGGTCCTAGCCCTTGTTAGTCTGCCACTTGAGCTTGATTCTAATCGTAATCAAATCCTCTCAAGCCTTAAGGTTCCAACATATGATGTGGTTTCAAAACAACTAAGGCGTATCTCCACTCCTACAACCTTTGCTCCACCCCTTGCTCCTGCAGATTCTTCTGCATTGGTTTCCCAATCTAGCTACCGGGGTGGACGTGGAAGGGGTCATGGTGGAAACCATTCACGTCTGCATTTCACTTTTTCAAACAATTTGGCCACATTAAAACAGTGCAGAATCAAGGTCAACCAACAATCTAGAAATGTCAATGTCAATGTTGCTCATATTACTCCATCTGACTCCTCAGACGTGGTTTCCCTCTCTACCGCTGAGCATAATGAATATATCAAACTCAAAGTAGCCAAGCAATCCACTACATCAGTCACTTCCGTAGCTCAGACTGGTAATCCTGTTGCATTTGTCTCACAATCTTCGTCCCTTTGACCTTGGATACTTGATTCAAGCACTTATGATCATATGTCTGGTAACAATCCTCTTTTCTCCCACCTTACCTGTATAGATACTCTGCCTAGTGTCACTTTAGTCGATGGATCACAAACCAAAGCCCATGGAATTGGTCAAGCTAACCCCCTTCCCAACCTATCTTTAGATTATGTACTATTTGTATTTGCTTGTCCCTTTAATTTGATATCTGTAAGCAAATTTACTCGCACCCAACATTATTCTATTATCTTTGCTAATGATTCTGTTCTTGTATAGGATCGAGATACTACACAAACGATTGAAGTAGGGCGTGAGTCTCGAGGCTTGTAACACCTCACTACTCCTGCATCTCCTATATCTTGTTTTGCCATTGAGTCACCAGATATCGTTCATAAGCACTTGGGACATCCTAGCCTACAAAAATTGTATGTTATGGTTACTAGTCTTTCTAAAGTACTAACACTAGAGTGTGAGTCTTGTTAGTTGGGAAAACATGTCTGTAGTTCTTTACCTAAAAGAGTCAATGAGTTGATGCTCCCTTTACTTTAGTCCATTCCGATATTTAGGATTCTAGTTGTGTCACTTCTACTATGGGTTATCAATATTTTGTTACCTTTATTGACGATTTTTCCCATTGTTCTTGGTTATTTTTAATGAAAAATTGTTCTGAACTTTTTTCTATATTACAAGGTTTTTTATTACAAAATCAAACTTAATTTGGCACCCCTATTAAAATTTTTGCAAATTGACAATTCACATGAATATTTTATGCTCCCTTTCGATCCTTTTTTACTTCACAAGGCATCTTACATCAAACATCATGTGCTCATACCCCAAAACAAAATGGCATAGCTGAAAGAAAATTTTGACACCTAGACGAAACCGCTCATACCTTGCTCCTACACTCCAATGTGCCAATTCATTTCTGGGGCGACACTATCATGACCGCATGCTATCTGTTCAACTGCATACCTTCCTCTATCTATTCAACTCTTTGCAAATACCATGCTATTCTGTTTTTCCACAAGTGTTTTCGACACATGTTTTGTTCATAACCTAACTCCATGAAAAGATAAATTGGTTGCCAAATCCTTTAAGTGTCTTTTCCTAGACTACTCTAGGTTGCAAAAAGGTTAACAATGCTACTACCCAGGCCTAAAGTCTTTGCTGATGTCAGCTTCTTTGAGACCCGTCCCTTCTTCCCATCTACCTCTAATGTGCATCATGACACTAACATTATGCTCCCAATTGGTCATTTCTCCTTTTTAGGTCGATCTCACACTTATCTCGACTCCTCCCTTGTTCACATAACAGAGACCACGCCATCAACCAGCTGATGCATCCTTAGAGATATGTGACCAAGCTATCATTCTTGTAGATGCCTCACCAACAGAACCATCCTCCAATCCACCTCGTGACTCATCTTCTACTCCTATCGAACTTTCCTGCTCCATCTCCTACACTAGAACTGCCCATAACATTACGCAAAAGTATTAGGTCTACTCATAATCCTACCCCTTTATGCTTGTCATTTGAGTTATCATCATTTGTCTCCTTCCTATTATGCCTTTGTGTCCTCTGTCTTCTATTTTTATTCTAATAACTACATGAGAAGCCCTATCTCACCCTAGATGGTGACAAGCTATGGTTGATGAAATGGATGCTTTACACTCTAATGGTATCTGGGAACTTATCCCTTTACCTCCTGGAAAAATAGGTGTTGGTTATCGATGGGTCTACACTGTCCAGATTGGTCCCGATGGGAAAGTTGACCATCTAAAGGCCCGCTTATTGGCAAAAGGATACACACAGATATTCGACTTCGATTATGGAGATACTTTCCCTCCTGTGGCCAAGATTGCTTCTATTCACCTCTTTCTTGACATGGCTGCCATTCACCATTGGCCCCTTCACTAGCTAGATATCAACAATGCCTTCTTACATGGTGAATTGCAGGAAAAGGTCTATATGCAACAGCCACTAGGTTTTACTGCTCAAGGATCACCTAACTTAGTATGCCGATTGCATAGATCCCTCTATGGTTTGAAACAATCTCCTCGTGCTTGGTTTGGGAGATTCAGTTCCATCATCCAACAATTTAGCATAACTAGATGCAAGGCTGATCACATCTATCTTCTTATTTATGTTGATGACATTGTCATCACAGGCAAAGGTTAGGCTGGTATCCAAAATCTTAAGCAGCATCTGTCTGATCACTTTCAGACAAAATATTTGGGCCCTCTCAAATACTTTTTCGGGATTGAGGTTGCTCAATCTAATACAGGTGTTGACATCACTCAGAGAAAGTATGCTTTAGAAATACTTGAGGAAACAAGTATGTTGAAATGCTGCTCTAGTGATACTTTGATGGATCCCAACATCAAACAGCTACCAAGTCAAGGGGAGCCACTAATAGACCCTAGCGGATATAGACATCTTGTTGGTAGGCTTAACTACCTTATAGTAACTAGACCAGACATTACTTTTGTTGTAAGTGTGGTAAGTTAGTTTCTAAATACTCCTTATGATAATCATTGGGATTCAGTGGCTCGCATTCTTAGATACATCAAGAGTGCACCAGGAAAAGGGTAACTTTATGAAAACAAAAGCAATGCACAAGTTATTGGTCATTCTGATGTTGATTGGGCAGGTTCGTCATTGAATAGATCAACTTCACAGTATTGTGTCTTTATTGGCGATAACTTAATCTCATGGAGGAGTAAGAAGCAAAACATAGTTGCTAGATCCAGCGTCGAGGCTGAGTATCGCACTATGGCAGCAGCAACCTATGAACTTACGTAGTTAAAACAATTGCTTCAACAATTAAAAGTGAGAGATGTTAAGGAAATGAAACTAATTTGTGACAACCAAGCTGCTTTACATATTTCTTCTAAGTTCTAACCTAGTTTTTCATGAAAGGACCAAATATATAGAGATTGATTACCATTTTTGTCAAAGAAAAGATTCTTTCAGGCGAGACCATGACTAGTTTTGTTAACTCCAACGAACAATTAGCTGATATATTTACTGAGTCCCTCAGATGGCCTCGAGTTGATTTTATTTGTAATAAGCTTGGTGTATGACATATATGCTCTAGCTTGAGGAAGAGTGTTAGAATTAAGCACATGTTTTTCATGTAACTTTAGTCATCACTTAGTCATAGCTGACACATAGAGCTGATTACTAGAAATTGTAAAATGTAATTATAGAAATTAGTGTCAGTAATTAGTGTTTGCAATTACTAATATATATATATATATATATATACCAGATTACTTGTGTTTTCACACACAATTTCTCAAAACCTCTCCTAATTCTATAGTTTCCTTTAATTAGGTTTAGTCTTATTGTTAGTGGGCTTGGGCTTGTCCTAGTAGTACTAGTACTTGACCTAACTATTAGAATAAATAGGGGCACTTGTTTTGAGACACATTATTCCTATCAATATTATTCTCGGTTTACAGTCCTCTCTCTCTTTTCCTTATTCCCTAACCTAAACCTAATTCTTCAACAATTTTTATTATAAATGGTACTACTGCTGACACTAATATAGTGTCAAGGCACCCAATTCAGCGTAATAAGTATAATAAGTGTAAAACAACAAGGCAACAACAATTTTCCCAGCGGATCAAACGACGCCATTATATCTATCATAAACTAAGTTCTGTCATTTAAATCAAATTTTTTTTAATCATTTCACCTATGTATTTCTAATAATTCTCCACCGATCTACTTTTCTTACAGATTCTAAAGGTCCCTAAAATATTCTAAACACTAATGCCATTCCTAATAAGTGCTATAATAAGACTGATAACCCTAAAATATTCTAACACTACCTAGTCACTTCCCAGCATTAAAAAAAGCAGATAATTAACTCTTAACTCCAAGAGCACATCACACAAATGTCAAGCGACAAAGCTATACGTTGACCACATGCAATAATATTAAAGCTGCTTCCCATCCGGCCACCAGCTTCCTGTAGCAATACCTTTGGAATCATCCTAACCTCATTCTGTCTTCAGTTAGTGGTTCCCATATCTGGAGCTCATGAACAAGCTTTGCTCCCTTCGCCAGCCATTAAATTTATTGCCTTTCAACATCTGATTTCAACACTAAGCTGTTTCTTGGTCTCTGAGAGCTCCCCTTCCCTTTAGCAAGCATGTCTACTACTGCAAACACCACAGACACCTCATCTCCCATTAGTTTCTATACTGTTACTTATACAGCCCAACAATCCACTACACCAATAGCATACGTCACTTAATTTGGTAACCATATTTTCTTTGTCTAACATTTTTCATCACTTGGACCCTGAATTCTTTATCCAAGCACTTTTGATCATATGTCCAGTAACAAATCTCTTTTCTCCACCCTTTTATAGATTCACTATCGAATGCCACTTTAGCCGATGGCTGACAAAAGTCAAAGGCATTGGCCAAACCAAGCCTCTCCCACACTTTCTTTAAATTCTGTTCTTTTATTTGCCTCATTGTCTATTTAATTTGATCTCCATCAGCAAACTCTTTTATCCCCTGCCTTATTCTGTTATCTTTGCTAATGATTCAGTTCTTGTGTTGGATCAAGGTACCAGACAAATGATTGGAGTAGGGTTTGAGTCTCAAGGGCTATATCACCTCACCGTGCCAAAAACTCCCATAACTTGTACTGTTGAGTCACCAGCCATCAGCCATCAATGTTTGGGACATCCTAGCGCACATAAACTTCAACCTATGGTACCTAGCCTTTCTAAAGTGTCAACATTAGAGTGTGAATTTTGTTAATTACAAAAACATATTCGTAGTTCCTACCCAAATTGAGTCAATAAACAAGCTATGTCTCCTCATGCTTTAGTCCATTTAGATATTTAGGGTACTAGTCATGTCACCTCCACATTGGGATTTCAATACTTTGTTACTTCTGTTTGATTATTTTTCTCATTGTACTTGGCTCTTTCTAACAAAATTTTATTCAGAACATTTTCCATCTTCCAACGTCTTTTTTTTTTTTTGATAAAAGAAGAAATTCATTAAGATGAAGAGAAGAAGATTACAAAGAGTTAGGAGGATAAGAGATCCTCCTTACAAAATTAAAAAAGAGAACAAACAGAGAAAAAAACATGATTGAAGCAAAGCTGTCCAATCTAAACATTTCTGTAAGAGAAACCCCTTTAAAAATACCATGGGCTTTACACCAAATAGAAGCCAAGCCCTAATCTTATCCCAAAGGAGCTGCTCCTCCAAAGAAATATCCTTAAAGATGCGAAAACTTAAGCTCCAACCAAATACACCAAAAAGTGGCATAGATTGCACATTGCCACAAGGATTTGACTTCTTTCTTCTCCCAAAACCAGCAAAGCTAGTCAACAGAAAATGATCCAAGGACCTAGGGGAAACCCAGCAGTCTCCAAAAATACCAAAGCATTCCATAAATAAACAGCTACAGAACAATGCAAGAACAGATGGGGAACCAATTTTGGGCTCGCACCACACATAATACACACATAAAACGAAATAGCCTTATGTAGCCTACAAACCTGAAACATGTCATTGGTATTAATTCTATTAAGAACAGCTGTCCAAATAAAGGACTTAACCTTAGAGTGAGCTTTAGACTTCCAAAATAGGTTTATCAAGGTGGAATGAAGCTCTATTCAACCAATGGGTTAGGAATTGGAAGTAAGATTTACACGAAAACACCCCAGAAGGATCAAGAGACCAAACCCTTTTATCTAGGCTAGAGGACAAAAGGACAGAATCAAGGAGACCCAAGAGAGTCTCCAATTTAGAGGACTCCCTATCATTTAAGTTAAGAAAAAAGTGAAAATCCCAAGAAAAGGTCGAGTCTTGCACACTGTAAAAATTGATCTTCCAAGGTTTTTACTCTTATATTAAAGGCAAGACGCAAATATGCAGCCTAGATTAAGGTGATACCTTTTCTCTTGGTTATTCCGATGTTGATTGGGCAGGATGACTGTCAAATAAGGGCTCAACCCGAGTGTATTGTCTGTTTGTTGGAGGTAACTTAATTTCATAGAATAGTAAGAAAGAAAATGTAGTTGCTAGATGCAGGCAGAGGCTGAGTCTCAAGCTATGGCAACAGCCAACAGCAGTAACCAAACTTAATGGTTAAAGCAATTACTTCAGCAATTGAAATCGAAGAGGTCAAGTTAATGAAACTAATATGTGACAACCAAGCTGTCCTACATACTGCTTCCAACCCAGTTCTTCATGACTTCCATTTTGTTAGAGAAAAGATCCTTTCAGCAGATATTACTACTGGCTTTGTTAACTCCAATCAGCTAGCCGATATATTAACTGAGTCCCTTAATAGTTAGAGGTCCTCATGCAACAAACCTAGTGCATATGATATATATGCCCCCAGCTTGAGGGAGAGTATTATATTTAGCGCATCTGTAAATATATACTCAAGTGTATTTATGTTGATTAGATTAGATTACTCAGTTAATAACTAATAGGCTAGAAAATAGTTTGTGATTAGCACAATTAGTCCTTTAATTACTCTCTATTCTCTAATTGATTGTAAATTAATCTATAAATACCAGAACGTGTGTAGCGTAACACACACAATTTCATTCAATCTTCACTGTTTCTATGAGAATATTGATGACATATAATTAAAGAATGTAACTTTTTTATTGGAACTATTAAAAATTTAAAAAAATAAAAACTCACCTTGAAGAGCCATTGCTTTCTGTGATAGTACTCTCAACACGTATAGTGTAAGGGAAATCATCCTCAGAAGGCAAAATTGGTTCAAGGGATCTCTCAGCAAGCATCCCATGACCAATTTCTCTTCTACTTGGTGCACCAATCCGGCCAACTTCCCCAACACATGAAGGAGGAAATGAGTACTGCAAATTTTATTGAGTTAGTCACAACAACTTGCATTCTGAAAACTAAACAAACAAAAACTTATAGATCCCAGAAACTTTCTTAGCAAAAACACAAGCACAAAAATATAAATGGAAAAGAGATAAATGGCAGATATACTAAGCAAGTTATGCATTAAATCAATCACCAGGATCACCAGGATCAGATCTTAATATAAAAGCATAAATACAGGCAAGAAAAGTGCTTTAATTGCAGGCCTAGTTTAATGGCTAATGAAGTCAAGGAAGATGTTAGAAGAAAACAAAAATGTGGTTCAGTTTTCAAATTGGATTTTGAGAAAACTTATGATCAGGTGAGTTGGTTTTATACATAAATAAGAAAGAAAAATGCCAAAAGATATTAAAATGAAGATAAAATAGTTTCGTAACACCTATAACAAACATACAACATTAAATACAATAATTTTCCTTAATTATGGAAAATAACTCAGCATTGTTCTGCAGCAAATTTCTTCTTACAAAATTTAGACGTTTTGGCTCTCGTAAAAAGCAAAGATGTTATAGCAGTGTTCTATCTACGCTGTTCTATGGTGTTTACAGCTGGAAAGGAATGTGTGAGAACTGGCATTGTATTGAGAAAGAAACAATGTATTGAATAGTTCTTTATTGAAGTATATCTCAATTAGGAATAGAAAATACCCAATTGAGGAAGAATGAATTACAAGAATACAGGACTTTGAGAGTCTGTCCTCTCCCTACAGAATTCCAACTGAATAACCGAATATCTTTTCCTCTATTTTTCCTATTATTAATAGCTAATCAGTTATGGCAAGTAACAGATAGCCTAACTGTCATGTAGTCTATTGGGCCTTGGCCCATTACTCTTTTTATTTTTTCTTACATACACTTTCCTAATCGGGGACTGTTCCTAACAATACTCCCCCCCAAAGTTTCACCTTGTCCTCAAGGTGAAAGTGAGGGAATTGCTGCTGGATGACATCAAAAGATTCCCATGTGGCTTCAAATCCAGGGAGGTCCTTCCATTTGATGAGGACTGCAGCATTTCCTATTGGACTGTCGCGGCTTGATAGCACTTCAGCTGGTTCAACTTGCATTTCTAAGTTCACAGAGAGCATTGGGGGTAGTGGTGATAGGGCTGGTTCTCCCTTTAGCACTAAAATTCCTCCATTGTTGGGAACCTTCAATGTAAGATCCCTGAAATTGGCTCTAATCTCTGATACCAATTGATACGAACCTTGGGAGAACCACACCACAAAAGCTAGCCATTGTAGTTGGAGAGCCCAAGGCCATATAAACCCCACACCGGAATCCCATACTTCCGATGTGGGACTCAAGTCCCATACCTTACAATTGGACCCTAACATTCCACCACGCTCCGCAGCCCCGGCGCCCACGCGGCTGGGCATTTGAGCACTTCTAGTCCCGGTGAACAACGCAATGCATGGCCACCCACCGCGCCACTCATTTGCGGCTGAGAGACATGGTGGAAGGCTCTGATACCAGTTGTGAGAACTGGTACTGTATTGAGAAAGAAACAATGTATTGAATAGTTCTTTATTGAAGTATATCTCAATTAGAAATAGAAAATACCCAATTGAGGAAGAATGAATTACAAGAATACAGGACTTTGAGAGCCTGTCCTCTCCCTACAGAATTCCAACTGAATAACCGAATATCTTTTCCTCTCTTTTTCCTATTATTAATAGCTAATCAGTTATGGCAAGTAACAGATAGCCTAACTGTCATGTAGTCTATTGGGCCTTGGCCCATTACTCTTTTTATTTTTTCTTACATACACTTTCCTAATCGGGGGACTGTTCCTAACAGAATGCTAGAATTTTAAAGGGATCTTTTTCGACTTTAGACATCATTTGGGATTGGGTTATTTTTTTGACTACCTTCTAGTGTTCTGCTCATGGTCTCTTTCCTGGTGTTTCTTTGTTAGACATGCATAGAGATTGGCATGCTTTGTTGCATGACACAATCTCATAGGTTTTGGCTGTACCTTTTTTGTTTGTTTGTGAGGATGTCTTATCCTCTTGCTTTGTACTCTTCTCTTCTCATCTAATATTAATAATATTTCCTTTTCTATAAAAAAATGGAAAACAACTCTTTCAAAATGATTTGAGGCATTATTGATATTGAATTACATAAAAATTCATAAATAAAATTTTAATTTTAAAATTTTCAGAACTCTATTATTATTTAGCAAAAAAGATTTTTATTTTGTTGAACACAATTTTATAAGTGTCATTGTCACATACATAGCTATAAATATGTTTTGTAATGTCTTATAATTATTTATTTATTTCAATAGTATAAAAATATTTTTGTAAAACTGTATAAAATAAAAATAAAACATTGCTCTAATAACACCAACAGAACCAAATGGCTTAGCAGTTGCCATCGTGCCCACTTAACTAAAGGAGACCAGGTTCCATTCCTCACCTGGCTCCCCTAGGCATTTATTTTGATGGTGACATGGAGCATTTGATGCTGCCAGTGCCACGTCATCAACTGAGCAATGGTTGGACCTGCTGAATGGCAGTTCAGTGTGTTTTTATCTTGGTTCTTGGCATCTCCAGTCCTAATCATGAACTGAACTTGACAAACAACCGGTTCACCAGTCGAGTCAGCCAGTCCAGTCGGGTTTTCCAAACATTGCTCACAATAGATGACAACCACACAAATATAAGAGAAGATCAAAGAAGTCAAGTTCTAGAGAGACCTGAAGATAGAACCTCTTGAATTCATCAACACCTATAAGATTGTCTATTCTTTGGGCCATTTGCTTATCTCCAAGTGTAACAACTGCTACTGACTGCCAAACAGACAAAGCAGAACAAGTCAGAAATAGTGGCAGCCATTTGTCACTCAAGTTAAGATGCAGATATAAATATCACCAGAGAAGTATTGAAAGACAAACTCTGAATAAAGTAAAACAATAGAAAACTATTGATGGTTTGTAGCAATCATGAGATGTTCATAACACACCAAATTGCCAAAAAGGGGCAACATGGAAGACTTGTGACCAGACCCAAGATTAATGGTGGAGAAATATATTGTCTTGGTTTTGGGTGTAGTTAGACGGAAAAGATATATTTCTACTAGTAGAAGCTTCTTAAAAGAACAAAGTCACAATCGGAGTGTCTAGCACTCTTGAAGAGCAATTTGGAGAAGCAAAGCTCTTCCTAAGGTGGCCTTTTTTGTTCAGACAGCAATTAAGAGCTACAGTTTAAAAATGGGATACTTTAGAAACAGAAGTATAAAGTATTATTGGATCAAGTGGTGCTCTATGCAAAAATATACATGAGGGTCAACTGATAGTCTACTATTGCAAAAATATACTATTGCATTGTCAGCAAGCCTGTGAGAATTAGTGAATTCCTTCCTTCTAAGGTTTGGTATAACCTGCGTAATGCAACATGCAGTTCTTGTTGCTAGTTTCTTGGTTATATACTAGTTTCTTAAGGTGGACAATGATTGGAGAGGAATGAGTGGATCTTTGAAGGTGAAGAGAAGAGTGTTAATGGGCCAAAGAGCTTTTGTATTATTAGTTTTTTTTCTTTAAAGTTTCTTGGGTAAGGAGGATCTCTTATCCTCCTCCTTTGTATTTGTAATCATTATTTCTCCCTTCTAATAAAACTATCAAAAAAAGAAAAGGGGCACTTTTATGTGACTGCACAAGCATATAAAGGCATCACTACATATCATCAGAGCATAATTTTGGAGACAAAATAAAGTTGCAACAAACCTGTGTCTCGCCTCTTGTAAAAAGAGCACTTCCATGTGCTCTAGGTAATAGACCACATCTTGAGTTGATTGGGCGTATCCCATTTGGTGTTCGCCCATCGCTCCTTTTCCCCCCCTGTCACATGCACAGAAAAGAAATCAATAAACATGGATCCATTCTGTTTGGTAACCCTTCATCCAGACAAGCTTCTAAGGAGTGCAGCATCATTGACCCTAGCAAATTTACTCAAACTTCTCAATTCTCATAATAAATTATACAAAAGTAGTTATGTCCTTTTTGTCAAGGACTAACTCAACCCAAAAGATTAAGCTATTAAAAGGAGGCACATGAATAGTTTTATAGCACCTTTCAGGTGAAGGAAAAGTTTAAATTATAGGATATGCCCAAGCTAATTGCTTAAAAAACTTTGCAATTAAGAAATCATAGGAACTACTTGTATACAAAATTACAAATTGAATCAGCTCCACGGTGAACAAGTCTCAAGGCATGGCACAACCAAACCTAGAAATCAGAGCAACATCATCCTGCTTTTAGAAGGATGTCAGCAGCATCCATATAAAATAAAGGTAGCAGTTTTATTAGCTCATCCCCTTACAGCCACTACAGGTAGGTTTATCGGCAATTTTGGCATCCAAATAAAAATGTTCACAATGAAACAAGCAACGCTGCTGCATTACCTTCTAATGATATAAATTGGACATGATGAACAAAAAATATTAAATAGCTGATTGGACATCTTTGTTGCTTGGACTATGCACTATATCTATATTCAAAGGTACGCATGTAAATAAAATATCTCAGTATAAGACACTCGGTTGAGGGCAAGATTGAGAGAGCACTTATGCTATCAGGCAAAATGAAGCTTTGTGAACCCTAATTGAAAGAATGAAGAGATGGAAAGAGAGATGAAAAGAGAATGAATTTCATTAACTTGCACCCTTTGTTCATCTTGTTCAGCATAAAAAATGTTGGCCCGCAATTAAAATTAGAGAAAGAAGAGGCCCAACCAACCGAAAAGCATAGAAAAGGATCACATATTTAAATATAAAGGAACAGATAGATTACCTGCTTATGCAGAAGGCATTGTTGTAAAGTTCCAATGAAATGAAGCGATTAGAATTTATGATTTTTATTTAAAGGAATAAATGGAAAAATAATTATCATCCACTTGTTCAAGTGCATATCCATGAGTTCAAGTACAAAGCTAAATTTATTGGGTAATGCCAAAAGCTTTTTTTTATTATTATTATGAGGACCAACTCAACCTAAAAGCTTAAGTTAGCTGCATAACCAGGAATAGTTTTATATTAAACATGCTGCCTCATATGAAAGCCCTTTGGGCTTAAAGAATGAAGAATAGGGGCAGCAAGATCAAAGTTTAGACCAAATGGTCATAGATGATCTAATACCATGTCAAATACCAATTCAATCTAAAAGCTTCAGCTGTTTTAGGTGCAAGCCCAGAAATAAATATATGATGCACGGATATGGGTATGGGTATCCGGTACAATACGAGTACAATATGGAGATACGGCATTTTCTAAAAAATTAGAATATGGATATGACAGGATATGGCATTACATATACATGTATATATATATATATAATTTTGTAATATATATATAAAAATCCATTATAAGAAATCATAAGACAAGTCATTTGAAACAACTCAAAGTATTTAAACAAAAAAAAAAAATATTCTTAAAAATTAAATTTATTAGGAACTAAAAATTTGATTAAATTAACTTAAAGATTGAAAATATATTACAAAATGTTGAAAACAATTTTTTTAAATATAAGAACAATCATTTACAATTTTTTATAAGAAAAGAAACTTAAATGAAAATATGCTCAGATTAATAAAACTACTAAAAGCATAAACAATAAATTTTATATTTTTTAATTGATAAATCCTTTTTTTTTGTTAGCTTAATTGATAAATATATTTTTTTAAGAAAGCTTAATTGATAAATCTTGCATCACTCTAACACCAGATAAATTAGATTTAAAAATCAAAAGGCTGCCATATCAAACAAAAGTCACTATTATTCAGTGATTAACACGAGTTACTGAATTAGTCTTCTCACACCCACTTCATGCACCAGAGGTTCACAGACTCGCATTGGAAGGCAACACCCAAATATGACACTTCATCTCTTCTTCGTTATTGTAGGTGGAAGATGCAGCGGCGGCACAGTGGCAACTCAGGGCATTTCAGATCGAGTTGAAAATTTAAATTAAAAAAAAAAGTGTGATGCATACATCCCAGTGCATCCAGAACGCATACCTGCACTGGAAACGTATCGGACACTGGTACGGCTGGAGAGTCATATCGGTGCTTCATAGAAATAAATTTATCTCAAACAGATTTGTTGTGCTTCCATAGCAAAGTGATGCTGAACAGCTTGGCATTTCCTACCTCATTGCTAATTTGAAATGATGAATGCATTTTGACAGCATGGAACAGAATAATCTTGCAACAACTTTAAGGTTCAATAGCTGTTGAGAACAGTGACTTCCTGAAGATTCTTTTGGTGGAATATTTGTTTCCATTTGTGCTTCCACAAATACTTACATAGATATTTATTACTCAATTATCAGATTATTCTCTTTGGCTCATAACCAAAATTTTCCACTTTCAAGTCAAACAGTTTTTCCAATACAAAGAAAACAGAAATTCTCAACCATTTGACAGAAGTTCCACTAAGACAGAAAATAAATTACACTTATATCATGATGTTTGGACAGTATTTATTTTATAACAAGTGTTCATACCTCTACTATGCGCCTCCTCAAAAACTTGGACGTAACTTCTTTAAATACCAGCTTCACATCTACTTCAGAAAACTGTAAGAGAAAACAATAGATAAAAGTAAAGCCAAATGAATTCAGAAAAATAGGCATACAAGAGGGCAGGGCAACATTGATAGTCAACAGTAACAGAGAATAGCAGAAAAACGAAGAAGAGTAGTAGACAATTCAGGGTAGGCTTATGTTTAGGCAAAACAGCAAAAAAGGAAATACAATGGAATAGAATTCCACTGACACAGAGCCTAGCTCCAACAGAGGCCAAGAGTGCTCTCTGTCCCAACAACCCAATGATTATTTTCCATACCTCCCTCTCACCTCACTCTCTCCCATATAACCGTAATCCCTTCCCACAAATGTCATCCCATCTCTCTCTCTGCCACATCATCATTCTTTTTCATTCCTTTCCTATTTTTCCTAACATAAACTCTCCACACTTTGGGCCCATGTGGCTGCTGTGCTATCAGCCCGTTAGAGCCTAATTGCTCATCAGCGGTGGTTCTATCACTGCCCACTTCTTGAAGAGCAGACTTGGCCTCAAGTCTGAAATTTGGGAATTGGCTTCTAATGCTGAATTCTTCCTCCCATGAAGCCTCCTCCACAGCCTTGCCCTTCCAATGGATCAACAACTGATTAACAGATTCGCCATGCTTGGAAATGACACGTGAAGCCAGCACTGCTACTGGTTCCTGTGGGTTTGCAGTGTCACTTTCGAGACCAGGAGGAAGGTCAGGTTCCACTCTATAGTTACCAACTGCCTTCTTTAGCAACGAGACGTGAAAAACAGGGTGAATTCTAGCAGAATCCGGAAGCTGCACCCTATAAGCCACGGGGCCTACCCTTTCAAGTACCTGAAAAGGGCCATAGTAATGTGGGGCAAGTTTGGGACAGATCCTCGGCCCCCATGGTTTGCTGCCCATGTGGTCGCAGATTAAGGAAAACCCAGTCCCCTATTTCAAATTGCAGATCCTTCCTCCTACGATCAGCATATGCCTTCATTTGGTTCTGAGCCCTTTGTAAATGGTATTGAAGCTGACGCAAGGCTTCATCTCTGTCCAATAACTCTTGCTGTACTGCTTCCACCTTAGTTTCCCCTGGAAAAAATCGAATAAGCATAGGAGGAGCTCTGCCATATACAGCTTCAAATGGGGTTGTGCCCGTAGAGCTATGGAATGTAGTATTGTACCAATATTCAGCCCAAGGTAACCATTGCACCCATGTTTTCGGCTGATCAGCAATAAAACATCGTAGGAAAGTCTCGAGACACCGATTAACCACCTCAGTTTGGCCATCTGTTTGAGGATGGTATGCTGTACTCATTTTGAGACGAGTACCCTGCGGCTTGAATAGGTCTTGCCAGAAATTACTCACAAAGATGGGATCTCGGTCACTAAGTATAGAGGCAGGAATTCCATGAAGTCTCACCACCTCTTTGGTAAAGATTTCAGCCACCAACCGTGCTGTGTACGGGTGTTTCAAGGGAATAAAGTGGCGATACTTAGACAACCTATCCACCACCACAAAGATGGCCTCAAATCTGTTAGACTTAGGAAGACCCGTAATGAAATCCATGGAAATCTCTTCCCATACCTTTTCGGGGATGTTGAGAGGCTGCAAAAGACCCCCGGGTGATGCAGCCAAGTATTTCTGTCATTGGCATGTGTCACACTCTCTTGCAGTAACATAGGCACCCAAGGGGAATGAGCTGAAATAACTAACCTTCCTTCAAACAATAAGACCACATTATTATAGGAGAAACCCTTCTTAACCGGCTGACCTTGCTGCAGGGCATGAATAATTTCCTTCAATTGCACATCCCGATGAACCTCTTCAACCACTTGCTTTCCATCTAGCCAATCCGGATAATGAACCATGGACCCCAATTCCACTTCCCCATACATTCTTGAGAGTGCATCAACCCCTTTGTTTTCCAAACCCAGTTTGTAAACTATATCAAACTGATAGCCAAGGAGTTTAACAGCCCAATTCTGTTGATCCATAGTGGAGACTCGTTGTAAAAGAAGTTGGCACAAGCTTTTTTGATCGGTACACACAGTGAACCTGCGACCTAGCAAATAAGGCTTCCAATGTTGAATAGATAAAGCTACAGCCATGAGCTCTCCATTCTGAATTAATATTGTGCCTAAACCTTGCCCAGAAGCATCACTCTCAATAAAAAATGGTTGAGTGAAATCCGGCAAAGCCAAAACAGGTGCCGTAGTGATTTTTGTTTTCAGAATTTCAAATGCCGCTTGTGCCTAGGGATCCCATTGAAAGCCTTCCTTCTTTGTAAGTTCTGTTGGCTTGGCTAATTTCCCATAATCTTTGATAAACTTCCTGTAGTACCCTATCAAACCAAGAAATCCTCTCACTCCCTTAGCATTTCGAGGCACGGGCCAGTTAAGTACACTAGAAACCTTATTAGGATCCATGGCAACCCCTTCTTTAGAGATCACATGCCCCAAGTATTCGATTGAAGTTTGAGCAAAAGCACACTTTTTCTGGTTAGCCACAAGTTGCTATTTCTGCAGAGTTTCCAGCACCAGTGACAATTGAAGCATGTGTGTATCCCAATCCAGACTATAAACCAAAATGTCGTCAAAGAAAACCAATACAAACTTCCGTAACATGGGCCGAAACACCTCATTCATCAACGATTGAAAGGTAGATGGAGCATTCATCAATCCAAAAGACATTACCGAGTATTCATAGTGACCCTCATGAGTCCGGAAAGCGATTTTATGTACATCTGCAGGTCTGACCCATACTTGGTGGTATCCTGATTTAAGGTCTAACTTAGAAAAAAATTGGGAGCCATACAACTCATCCAACAACTCTTCAATCACAGGTATAGGGAATTTATCCGGGATAGTTACCTTGTTAAGAGTCCTATAATCCACACACATTCGCCATGTATCATCCTTCTTTTTTACCAAGATCACAGGACTCGAGAAAGCACTCTGGCTGTGCCGAATGACCCCTGTATTTAGTAGTTCCTTCACTTGTTTTTCTATTTCATTCTTGTGGTGATGCGGGAAACGATATGGTCAAACATTAACAGGGCCATGTCCTTCGAGCAGGGTGATCATATGTTCCTTTTCTCGCTTAGAAGGCAGCCCTTTTGGCTCCTGGAAACTGCCACAAATCGATCCAATAACTGCTGGAGTTGCTGTTTCTTTTGCACATGAACCACACTTGAGGCTCCTGTTTGCTTCAAAACTTCAGTTAAGTATAATTCCAAGGAGAAAAACAAGTCGTCTACCACCTTCGCTGGTTTGCCAAATAGGCTTTGCAAAGCTGTTTGGTGAGAATTAGTGCACCCCTCACCCTTAAGTTCAATCCACTGGTTCTGAGTTTGAAATTTCATGCACTGTTTTCCCCAATCAACCCACATTTCTCCAAGGGAAGCCAACCATGAAATTCCCAAGACAACATCAATGCCTTGCAAATCAAAGAGCAAAGTATCCACTGTCATCTTCATATTTTCCAGCTCAATTTTCACTCCCATGCATTTTCCTTGAGCCACTGAATTGAACCCATCCCCTAATTTGATCCGCAAGGGCCTAGTCTCTTCTATTGGCCATCCCATTTTCGTTACCAACTTCCTGGAGATGAAGTTGTGGGTAGCACCAATATCCACCAAAATTAAAATGGGTACCCCTTCAACTCTCCCTTTAAGCTTCATGGTTTGCAACTTCCTCGTCTTCTCTGACATCAGACTTCCCAAATGCAGAACGCTGCACTCCCCCTCAACTACGACTTCTTCCGCCACCTCGTCGATAAGGGCATTTGCCTCGCTCCCGTCGTCCCCTTCTCCATCCATCACCATGACTCTTAACTGACGGTCAGGACATTGATGGCGGGGATGGAAGGGACCTCCACACTTGTAACAAAGTCCCTTTTGCCGTCGATCGGCGATCTCTTGGGACGACAGGTGCCTCACGCCCCGATCACGTACATTCGATCCTCTCCTCTCAGTGCGCGGGTCAGATAAGGCATTTGGGCCTCTATCGAGTGATTCTCCGCTGCCCCGAATGTAGACCCAATCACTCCCACCAGGTCAACCCGCGTTTATAGTACCGGGTACATGGTTTGGGCTGGATCTATAATTTGCACCCGATCCAACATGCCTCCTAACTCCTGTACTCCTTTGCCCGATCCAACTCTGCTGCTCATGTAACTCTCGCTCCACCGCCCTCGTCAAATTCATCTGTCTTGAATGAGGAAGAGGCCCCAGAGTACGCATGCTTCGTTCCTTCCTTTTGATTCCCTGTTTCAAACCTTGGATGAAGTAACCAAAGTACCGGGTCATCCTAAGACGTGCCACCATATCGCATTGTCAATCGCTCAAACTCCTAGGGATATACTCCTTGACGCTACCTTCTTGCCAGAGCGTCGAGAGTTGTCGAAAAAGTTCCCATCCCCGACTCCGCCATAACGTTCCAGTAGCTCAACCTTAAGTTGTTTCCAAGATAATTCACCCTCTTCATCCAGCAATGACTTGAAAAAGTGAATTGTTGGCCCTCCATACACACACTTGGGCCAAGCTCGAACTCTGGGGAATCGGGCTTGTTTCTTGGACCTGAAATAAACCTCCGCCCGAGCAATCCATCCCGCCGGGTCCTCTCCATTGAACATCGGAAGTTCCACCTTCTTCACAGAGAGACGAATTCTTCGAGTGAATCTCCTTGAAGCTTCTTCACACTCTTACTCGATTTCTCATGTGAATCTGAATCTTTGCTCTCAGCTTGATCAACGCAATCAACCTCTCTTGATTCTCCTCCGCCTTCAACCGCATCGCAATCATCCTCTCCCCGGTTCTCACCGCTTGCAACCATATCATTGTGGCTAGAGTGTTTCTAACACGGGCCATTTCATTCTCCAGAATAGCTACCTTACCCTCCATCTTCTTTGGTGGCATATGTTTCCTTATCGCGCTAATCCTTCCTCGTAACGTATCCGACAGGTCGAACCAATTGATAGACAACAGTAACAGAGAATAGCAGAAAAATGAAGAAGAGTAGTAGACAATTCAGGGTATGCTTATGTTTAGGCAAAACAGCAAAAAAGGAAATACAATGGAATAGAATTCCACTGACACGAAGCCTAGCTCCAACAGAGGCCAAGAGTGCTCTCTGTCCCAACAACCCAATGATTATTTTCCATACCTCCCTCTCATCTCACTCACTCCCATATAACCGTAATCCCTTCCCACAAATGTCATCCCATCTCTCTCTCTGCCACATCATCATTCTTTTGCATTCCTTTCCTGTTTTTCCTAACATAAACTCTCCACACTTTGGGCCCATGTGGCTGCTGTGCTATCAGCCCATTAGAGCCTAATTGCTCAACAGTGGTCCTATCAAACATCTGTACATCCATCAAGAAATCCCAAGAATTGAGGAAGAAAGTGAAGTATAAACGACTCAAATCAAATATAAGAAAATAAATTAGAAAGAACATAATTTCTACTGCCAGCAAAAATTGGACCCACAGTAGGATACCATATGCACAAAATAAGGGAACAGAAAACATGAGCTACTAACTTTAAGCTCATTCGTTTTTTGCCTCGGTTCTTGGGTAAGGGGAGGGGTAATAGAAGACATTTAATTAGAGAGAGAAAAGAGAAACTATTACTCGGGAGGGGTAATAATGTAATATATCCTCCTAAACAGAGAAATTTAACGAAAACAAAGCCAAAGAGGCTCAAAAATGTAGCAAAGCTGGCCATATCTCTGCATCTGGCAACGGATATTCCCTTAAAACATCCATGAGCAGAGCACCAAAAAGAGATCTAAATATTGGTAGCACAACGCTTGTTGCCCAGAATTGAGCTAGGCATGTTTCTCTAAGAAAATTGCAACTTGAACATTTCTTGATGCATCTGGCAACATTGGAAAGCAAATTGGATAGATTTCTTGGGCACACTTCAAGCTAGGATTGCTGATGCTGGAGAAAGGGTATCCTCATGTACCCACTTGGGAGAGGCTTTCATGGCAATGCAATGCAAGACAAGTTGAGTGAGCTGAAAAATAAGTTTAACAATTCTTCAGTCATTTCATAGTAATCCAACACATTAATCTACACATTTCTGGTTTAAGAAGTTCTCCTACAATATCACAAATTTTTTCTTGCACTGATTCAGTCTTCCCCAGGACACCTGCTGCAAGTTGTTCCCATGTCTGGGCAGTTTCCTTCGGGAAGGCTTTAGAAGACTGAACCAGTGCTCTTTCCTGTCCAGCAGACCAAACATCTTGTTCTGAACTTGAGGAAACTCCATTTACAGTAATAGAATAGGTAGAGTTCTGGTTGTCTGTAATAGAATAGGAAACTCCATTTACGAAGGAGGTCTACTACCAGGTTTAGAGAGGGGGATTGTAGGCTAAAGTGCAGGCAAAGCGACCTGGTTTGGATTCAATCCCAGGATCAAGTAATACCCAAAAGGACAAGGTGGTAGGTGCCACTTGAGCTAAGGCTCTTAAACTGGTTGCCAGTACTTTTGCTATGAGAGCCTTTGAACTTATTCATAGTTAAGGTAGCACTAGTTTCAGACATCCCAGGAGTTGATACCTCTCTTATTCTTCTCAGGTTGTCAGCAGAAATGCAAATTGATTGCACACGTTTAGTTTACTCAAGAAACGTGTCAAAAGATTTGGAATAATCAGATTTCAGGAGAACTTTTTTAGATGCCTTCATAATTTCTTCCACGGATCTTCCAGTAACAATGTACTCGGAAATAACCTCCTAGCCCTCTAAACTTCCTTTGAGATATATTTAAATTCCTTTTCTCAACAAATCTGTTGAGGAGCTTCATGCACACAAGCAGAGAAGAGAAATAACAAAGACACTTGCTGCTGCAGCTCTAACAGGGCTATCACCTCTTTGTATTAAAAGAATTCATTAAGAAAGACAACAACATCAACAAAGCCTTTTCCCACTAGGTGGGGTCGGCTACATGGATCAAACGACGTCATTGTATCTCATCATAAACCAAATCTTCAAAAATGTCATTTAAATCTAAATCTTTTTTAACCGTTTTACCTATAGTCTTTCTTGGTCTCCCTCTATCTCTAGCTATTAGGCTATTCTGCACGTGATTTACTCTTCTTACAGGGGCTTCTCTCCTTACATGTCCAAACCACCTACGGCGAGATTCTCTCATCTTTTCCACAATAGGTGTTACCCCTACTTTCTCTCTAATGCATCTATTCCTAATCTTATCTTGTCTTGTCTGGCCACGCATCCAGCGCAACATCCTCAACTCAACAACACTGATCTTATGCTCTTGATGGCTTTTTACCGCCCAACATTCGGTACCATACAACATTGCAGGCCTTATAGCTATGAGGTAAAATTTACTCTTAAGCTTGAGAGACACTTTTCTATCACAAATAACTCCTGAAACACTCCTCCATTTCATTCATCCAGCTTGAATCATATGGTTTACATCTCCTTCCATCTCTCCATCATTTTGTATGATAGATCCAAGATACCTAAACCGTGTGACTTGTGGTATGGTATAATCTCCAATTTACACCGCTAAGCTAGTATTAGCACACTTCTTACTGAACTTACATTTCATATACTCCGTCTTACTTCTGCTTAGACGGAAGTCATGTTTCTCCAAAGCTCATCTCCATAGCTCTAGCTTCCCATTTGTTTCCTCTATCAACTCTCCAACTAAGACTATATCATCTGCAAAAAGCATGCATTGTGGCACCGACTCTTGGATATGCGCAGTAAGCACATGCATTGTGGCACCAACTCTTGGATATGCGCAGTAAGCACATCCAAGACCAAGATAAAAAGATATGGACTCAAAGTTGACCCTTGGTGTAGTCCTATAGTTATAAGGAAATCTTCTGTGACCCCACCTTATGTTGTCACATTAGTTTTAGCCCCATCATACATATCTTGGATTGCTTGAATATAAGTGATATGAACTCCTTTCTTCTCCAAAACATTCCACAAGACCTCTCTCGGTACCCTATCGTAGGCTTTTTCCAGGTCAATGAAAATCATGTGTAGGTCTTTTTACTTCCTCCGATACCTCTCCGTCAATCTTCATAGAAGATAGATTGTTTCCATGGTTGACCTCCCAGGCATAAAATCAAATTGATTATCTGAAATATGAGTCTCTTGTCTTAATCTCCGTTCAATTACTCTTTCCCATAACTTCATGGTATGACTCATGAGCTTAATCCCTCTGTAATTTGCACAGTTTTGTATATCTCTCTTATTCTTATAAATAGGGATTAAAGTGTTTCTCCATTCATTTTGCATTTTCTTAGACCTCATTATTTCGTTAAACAGCTGTGTGAGCCAATTTATACCTTTCTCTCCAAGACACTTTCATACCTCAATAGGTATATTATCCGGTCCGACCGTTTTTCCATTATCCATCCTCTTCAATGCTTTTTTACCTCAAACTCTTGAATTTTACGATAAAATATTTTATTTTGGTCCTC
Source organism: Ormosia semicastrata (assembly GCA_029884595.1). Taxonomy (NCBI): domain Eukaryota; kingdom Viridiplantae; phylum Streptophyta; class Magnoliopsida; order Fabales; family Fabaceae; genus Ormosia; species Ormosia semicastrata. Next base: position 6,779,362 of record JAQQTO010000036.1, on the reverse strand, counting down.
CTCTCTAGTGTTTAAAATGTTCGAGTCCTCTAAAGTCCCACGTCCTTTATTAAATAACTTGTGAAAATAATCCTTCCATCGATCCTTGATGTCTTGTTCTGTAACCAAGACTTTACCCTCTTCATCCTTAACGCATTTCACTTGATCAAAGTCTCTTGTCTTCCTTTTCCTACTTTTAGCAAGCTTGTAAATATTCTTTTCTCTGTCTTTGGTGTACAAAGATTGACATAACTCGTTGAACACTTTAGCTTTCGCCTCGCTCATCACCTTCTTAATATCTATTTTAGTTGCCTTATATTTTTCCCAATTTTCATCGTTTTTACACACGTGCCAAGCTTTATAACATTCCTTTTTAACCTTAACCTTATCTTGTACACTTGCGTCCCACCACCAAGATTCTTTATCCTTAGGTCCAAAGCCTCTTGATTCACTGAGTGTCTCTTTTGCTACTTTCTTAATCCCTTTAGCCATCTCGTCCCATATATCATTAGCACTCCCTTGTACCTCCCAAATCTCTTCCTCCATAATCCTCTTTTGAAAGAGCATTTGTTTTCCTCCCTTTAGTTGTCACCATTTGATCCTTGGGACCCTGTCTTGAAAATCATTAAGAAAGAAAAGTTTGTAAAACAGGAGGATTAGTAATCCTTCTAAGGCTACAAAGAAACTATAAAAAAAATAAAAAGAAAAAAGAAAGAAAAGAGAGGGGGAAAAAATCAACTCATTTGAGAAACCTAGTCCCTTTGCATGTCTGACCTAGAAACACCCATATGAAAGAAGCACTGAGCCTAATGTTGAGAGAGAGATAGAAAGTGAGAGACATATGAGAAAATCGTGTGTTTCAACTACACAACGGAGGCTGAATATATACTCAATAAGTAATAAATAATTACACAATTTACATGATGTGGGACTAACTAATTACACCTAATTATATTTATATACAGTTTCCAACACTCCCCCTCAAGCTGGAGCATATAAATCATATGCACCAAGCTTGTTACAAATATAGTTTACTCGAGGACCTCTCAAAGACTTAGTGAAAATCTAATAAAGTGACAGTCTATTTCAATGTGTTTGGTCCTCTCATGAAACACTGGATTGGAAGCAATATGCAGTGCAGCTTGGTTATCACAAATAAGAGTCATTTGCATAACGTTTCCAAACCAAGTTCTTTAAGAAGTTGTTTTAACCAAATGAGTTCACAAGTGGTTAATCAGGCCATGGCACGATATTCTTGTCATGCATGACACTTGATCTTGCAACCACATTTTGTTTCTTACTCTTCCAGGATATCAAATTACCCCCAATGGATACACAATAACCAGAAGTGGATCTCTTATCAGTAGGAGAACCTGCCCAATCAGCATCTGAGTATCCAACAATCTGAATGTGTCCTTTGTCTTCATAGATAAAGCCTTTTCCTGGAGCTCCCTTAATATATCTGAGGATACGAGTCACTGCAACCCAATGTCCTTCACAAGGTGAGTTTAGAAATTGGCTTACTACACTCACTGCAAAGGAGATATCTGGACGGGTAACAGTAAGATAGTTAAGTTTTCCAATTAATCGTTTATATCTTCTTGGGTCTGAAAATGGCTTCCCCTGATCCGGTAAAAGTTTAACATTGGGATCCATAGGAGTGTCAATTGACTTTGCATTCAATAGACCTGTTTCTTCAAGAATATCCATAGCATACTTCCTTTGTGAGATAACTATGCCATCCTTGGACTGTGCCACTTCAATTCCCAAGAAATAACAAAGTTTGCCAAGATCTTTGGTCTGAAAATGATGACAGAGATGCTGTTTTATCTGAGTTATACCTTGGTGATCGCTGCTTATGATAACAATGTCATCTACATATACAATCAAATAGATACAGCCTCGGATTCTATAGCGATAAAAGACAGAGTGGTCAGCTTCACTGCGAGTCATACCAAACTGCTGAGCAACAGTACTGAATCTCCCAAACCAAGCCCGAGGGGATTGTTTGATATCATACAAAGACTTGTGTAGACGACAAACGAGGCCAGAAGACTCCCCCTGAGCAACAAACCCGGGAGGTTGCTCCATGTAGACTTCTTCTTCGAGATCACCATGGAGAAAAGCATTCATGATATCCAGCTGATGAAGGGGCCAATGGCGAATAGCGGCCATAGACAGAAAAAGCCGAACAGAAGCCATCTTCGCCACTGGTGAGAAAGTGTCCCCATAATCCAAACCAAATATCTGGGTATACCCTTTTGCCACCAGACGAGCCTTGAGGCGATCAAGAGTACCATCAGGGCCAACTTTGACCGTATAAATCCACCTGCAACCTACAACAGACTTCCCAGGAGGAAGAGGAGCAAGTTCCCAAGTACCACTGCTCTGAAGAGCACACATTTCATCAATCATTGCTTGGCGCCACCCAGGATAGGATAAAGCTTCACCTAGAGACTTAGGAATAGACACAGAAGATAAGGTAGAAAGACAAGCATAATGTAATGAAGAGAGACGATGGTAACTTAAAGTAACATAATGAGGAGAAAGATTACGAGTGGAGCGTATACCTTTTCGAAGAGCAATGGGAAGGTCAGGCACGGGAGGCAGTTCCGGAGCTGGTAAAGGAGGTGGAGTCGGAAAGGAGTCCAAAGGGGCCTCAGTAACTTCTACAACCTCTGATGGTGGTGGCAGTGGCTGTGACCGGCGATGATAGACCTGGATGGGGCGAGTAGTAGGAATCAGGTGACCAACAGGAGAAGGTGATGATGGAGCAGGGTCAACTAGAACAAGAGGAGGAAAAGTAGGGAGGACCTCAATAATAGGTGGAAGAGGCAGGTCATGAGACTCAAAGAAAAGAACAGACTCTAAGAAGGTGACATCGGCAGAGACAAGATAACGCTTAAGAGTGGGTGAAAAACACCGATAACCCTTTTGAGACCGATGGTAACCAAGAAAAACGCATTTTATGGAGCGAGCAGACAGTTTGTCAAGACCTGGAGTAACATCATGGACAAAACATGTTGACCCGAAGACATGAGGTGGAAGAGAATAGAGGGGTTGGTGAGGGAACAAAACAGAATGAGGTACCCGGTTATCAAGCACAGAAGAGGGCATACGGTTAATCAAATAGCAGGCAGTGAGAACCGCATCGCCCCAAAAACGGAAAGGAACACGACCATGATGCAAAAGGGTCCGGGTGGTTTCAATAAGATGTCTATTTTTGCGCTCAGCAACCCCATTTTGTTGTGGGGTATAGGCACAAGATGTTTGGTGAAGAATTTCGTTAGATGCCATAAAAATTTGAAAATTGTGAGATAAAAATTCACGGGCATTGTCACTACGCAAAATACGAATTGGAACACCAAACTGAGTTTTTATTTCATGATAAAAGGTCTGAAAAATTGAAAACAACTCGGATCTGTTTTTCATTAAAAATAACCAAGTACATCGAGAATAGTCATCAATAAAAGTAACAAAGTATTTAGACCCAAAAGTAGACTCAACACGACTAGGACCCCAAATATCAGAATGTACTAAAGCAAAAGGAGACGCAGCTCGACGACACATCCTATCGAGAAAGATACGGGTGTGTTTCCCAAGTTGACACGACTCACAAGGTAAACTAGATAACTTAGAAAAGTGTGGCACCATTTGCTTTAATTTGGCAAGGCTAGGATGACCCAACTTAGCATGGATGGTGAAAGGGGAATCTACAGTAGAGCATACACGAGAGGTGGCAGAAAGCTGGTAAAGGCCATTAGACTCACATCCGACGCCAATCATCCGTCCCGAACTCCGGTCCTGCAAAATGACAGAGTCTTTAGTGAAACTAATGCGACAATCTAAAGAACGGGTCAAACGACTAATGGACAGTAAATTAAAAGGACATCCAGGGACATAAAGAACAGAATCAATAGACAGAGAAGGGAGGGGATGGACAGTGCCAATCCCTTGAGGCCGTGTTTGAGAACCATTTGCTAAAGTAATCAGAGGTAAATAGTCAGAGTTAGAAAGTTTTGAGAAAAGACGCTTATTACCAGATATATGGTCAGATGCACCAGAGTCAAGGACCCAAGGACCTAAGGAAGGTGAGTAAGAGAGACAAGCAAATGCATTACCAAGTGTGCTCAACGTATGCGAGAGTTAGAAGCTGCTTTTGCTCAAACCATTTCGAAAAAATCTGCATAGGCGGCCTAGAGATAGGGTTGATGGTGCGAAAGCTCGTGAATCGACACTGAAGAACCTAAACCTGGACAACATTGGCAGCCCGTGGAGGACAGCCATGTTTAGTCCAACATCTATCCTCTGTATGACCCAACCTGTTACAAAAAGTACACTTCGGACGAGGCCTACTTGAGGTGCCAGGGCGAGAACGACCACGATTGGCACCGTGGGAGAGGAGGGTAGAAGTATCAACCGGAGCCGAGGCTAGGACAGAATCAGAAGGGTGCTTAGCCGGGACTCAGAGCAAAGTAGACCAAACAGAGGACAGAGTAGGAATAGTAGGCGAACCCAAAATCTGATCACGGTTGGCAACATATTCCGAAGGCAAACCATACAAGGCCATGAGCATGAAGAAGGTGCTGCGTTGCTCGAGTTCTTTGGCTGGGGTAACAGTAGGAGGTAGCAACTCATTGAAATCATGGAGAGCAGCATGAACCTTCCCCAAGTAAGCAGACATAGGGCCATCAAACTGTCGAGGAGCAATAACACTCATGAGATTGTGACAAACCCCATATAGCCGCTGAGTGTCATTAGTGTAAAGAACTTTGGCTTGCTTCCAAACAGAAGCACAAGTGGTTTGAGCACGAAAGATCAGCTAAGGCCGCAGTGTAGTAAGCACATACATTCCCGTGACATTTCCGACTCTTGATATGCGCACAGTAAAAGCATCCAAGAGTGAATGGTGGACTTGATGACAACGCACAACCGTTTATCAATCTTCTTCCACCCGGGTTGTTCTTCCGTAGGCACGGAGGCAAGGTCGGTGGTGAGGTGATCTTCATATCCTTGACCCTCGAGCCACAACTTGACATCCGAGGCCCAAGTATCATAGTTCTTTTGCCATCTAATTTATCGGAGAGAGGAGCATTTAGGTAACTCGTGAACACATCTCAGGCTCAAATTTTGGGTTGTCTTTAGAACCATCCGGGAAAGTAAAACTAGCCATGGGTCGACTACAAAGTGTTAAAAATGAAACCACAATGTACCAGAGTCCAAACGCAAGGGAACAAGAGGATAGAGATGTCCGATGGAGGATTCGAGGGCAGATCGGCGTAGAGGAGACAGAGACGAGTCAGACGAGAGGAGCGACGGCCGGAGAGGCGGTCGGACGCGCCGTCATGCTCCGGAAAACGGGGCCGCGCGGTGGCTGTTTGGCAGCGGCTATGGGCGGCGCGTGCCGACGTCTTCCGCCCTTTTAGCAAGCCGGCTTTTTCTCCGGGGCCGGCCAATCGGCGGGAGACGATCCGGTGGTGCGGTCGCCGGCCGGAAAGGAGGCGGCGGGACGGCGGCGACCTTATATTTTTTCAGAGATTTTTACAACGTGTCAAGGGAAGAAAAAATTCTCTTTTAAAGACGTCACGACACGGGAGAAAGGCCCAAATTCTTTATCCAAGGGAAACACTCTTAATTCAAAAAAATTTCACTACCTTCTTAATCCCTTTAGCCATCTCGTCCCCATATCATTAGCCTCACCTCTCAAATCGTGCATAATCCTTCTCTAGGATTGCCTCTCTTTAGGCTCTTGATACCATGTTGAGAGAGAGAGAAAGTGAGAGACATATGAGAAAACCGATGTATTTCAACTACAAAACTATAGAGAAAAAAATAAATAAAAAATCAAAAAGTAATAAATAATTACACAATTTACATGATGTGAGACTAACTAATTACACCTAATTATATTTATATACAGTTTCCAACACCTAAGAACCAACATATGTATCACTTTATAATAATAATTTTTAAAAAATAAAAATAAGAAAAACTAACTTACTAAAGGGGTTGGTTTGCGTGAAGTTGGCTTTATATGAACATCACCTTCGTCAACTTCACCATCAACAATTACTTCCTCATCTTCGTCCTCCTCCTCAAGAATCTCTGCAATGGTTTCAGCATTACTCCTCGGTGTTGCATCATTAGTGACAAACCCATTTTCTGTAAGTATCTTCAGAACCTTTTCTTCTAATGATGAAAGGGCTTTCCTTCTTGGTATTTTGTTTCTGATTTGAAGAACTTGCACCAACTCATCACCAGCAATTTCCTGCATATTAACACTCACTTCAGTTTCTATCCTAATCACCATATTCAATAAAAACTATTTGATAAACTCTTCAATCATTATGTTTAACAAAATAATTAATCAAGTTAATGCGCATATTCCTCTCTTATACACATGTGCATGCAACAAACCATCAACAGCAATACAACAACAAAGCCTTTTCCCACTGGGCGGAGTCGGCTATATGGAACAAACGACGCCATTGTATCCTATCGTAAACCATGTCTTCATAAATGCCATTTAATTCTAACTTTTTTTTAATTGTTTCACCTATAGTTTTTCTTGGTCTCCCCTTACATCAACAACAATTGATGAGCCAATTTTATTTTTTATAAGAAGGAAGCCAAAATGGCTAACAAAATGTTTCAAATATAAAAAACCAAGAAAATTTCACACCAAATAACAATATTAGGGAACGATAATAACAACTGATATAGGAACATGAATAAATAGCTAATACAAAGTAAAGCTCATTTTAGTTTTCCCTCCCCATGCCCTTGACACTAAAAAATTTACTCACTTTGCCTTAAGATTCTTTTATAAAAGGAAAAAAATTAACTGGAGACCAAAAGGAATGGAGTACAAGAGCAGAAGACAAGCCATCCTCCTAAAAGAAACCACAAAACACAACCAAGATAGACACATCAACAAAGCGAAGCTTGCCGATCTCTCTGCATGCCAACTAAAGAAACCCTGCCAATTATAAGTAAACCTAACACTCCAAATTCAAATTGAAAACTGATTTTGTGTAATAAGCAACCCCTCTAATTATAAGTAAACCTAATACAAAAGATTGGTTGCAGATTCATGGGCCTCATACAGCTCTTTCTCCCAAAATGTGTGTTTATGTACAGATCGAATTCAGAAACAGTACAACAGCACCAAGCCTTATCAAACTAGGTGGGGTGAGCGTCAGCAACATGGATCAATCGATGTCATTGGGCTCAATCAAAAATCAAATTTTCAGTAAAACCATTTAGAGCAATGTCTCTTTAGAATATCTTAGAATATCTTCAGAATATATTGTGGAGGGCTTGGGCTTGTAGTTGTACTAGTAGTACTCCATTACAGTATATTGGTCTGCTTTATTTGCTTTGCAGATTTGTTTTCTGTTTACTTGCCACATGCTCTGTTTTCAGTTTTGAGCCACAACTTGCATTTGTTTACTATTACTCTGTCACCTAAAACACTTTAACAGCTTTATTTAATTTTTTTATTCTAAATATTTATATTCTATATGCTTTCTGTTAAGTTCATGTCACAACCTGCATGTGTTTATAACAGCTTTTTTAATTTAAAATTAATACAATTAAATTTTATAAATCTTTGTGAGTTAGTGACGTAGAGTCTTTATTAATTAATAAATAATATCTCTTATGATTAAAATGTTAAAATACTTATCTGTTTTACTTTCACAGTACTAATGGCAACAATGAGCAGTGTTTTAAACGAGTGGGTAAAAGAGATGTGCAAATAAGGGGTAGCCAGTTATTTAACTGTTTTTTATTATTAGCACCTATCTTAAGTGAGGCATGTGCCTTTTAGCGCCTCTCAACTACAGGCGTTAAAAGCTCTCAGCGCCTTAAGGGCACCTTACGCCTTTGACTACCTTGCTAGAATAGTACTTGACCTAATTATTAGTACAGATAGATGCTAGTGCTTTGTATTTTATACACATCTAATCAATATTAATCTTACATTATCGAGAGTCTCCTTGCTCTCTATTCCTCCTTCCCTACCTAAACCCTCTAATTTCAACAGGCTCCTTCACACAATATCTGTTCTGGGAACACCCAGTAGTATTAGGAAGAAAATGATAAACAGATTACAGAGAAGAAGAAGATGGCAGAGATATGCCCAAGCCAATTCCAGCTGTTTCAGCAGGTTGTTAATCTCCCAGCTTTCTAGGTGTTTGCCTCTGTATGATCAGCACGCTACGTTTGGTTGCTGTTTCACCTCTGTTTGACCTGTTTGGCTGCTACTCCTGCATGAATACTATGTTATGGTTGCTGTTTGGCTCTGTTTTGGCTGTTTAGCTGGGTTATCTTAGCCAGGTCCTTGACAAAGTCAATAGTATTAATCCTGTTAAGTACCATTCTCCAAACAAAAGACATGAATTTCAAGTAATATAGGGACTGGACAGGAGAGAATAACATCCCACACTCACAAATCAAGGCCAAATCAAAAGTATTTTTATTAAAGAAACAACAGAAAGTGATATAGTAAAGCAAAAAACATACTTCAACATGTTTATAAAGCTCGAGAGGAGGTAACTTGATGGCATCAAACATCTTGGGTTTCCCACACTTCTTAACCAAAGCTTCTACCTCATTACAGATTGCTCGCACAGCATCCTGATATTAGACAACAAGCAAAAGATTATGCATTGGTAATTACGTATAGAGCTGTTCATAAACCCTCAAAGAAAACAAATAAAAACGAGAACATCCACAAAGTGAAGCATATCAATCCCACTATAACTAAAACTAAATCCCTACCAGAGGCAAGTGACTTACTCTTGTACTGTATCACCATGTTTTAGCGAAAATTTCAAAAGCCCAATAGCATAATAGTCAAACAAAAAATGAATTAAAGGTCTAAACAGCATAAATAGATGTATATAGAAAAAAAGGTTTTTTAAGAGATGTCTCGAAATAATTTAACATTGGTACATTAGTGAGGACAAGAATTTTTCTAGAGATCAAAAACTTCTGTGGAGACATCTAGCTTTCTCTGGCCTGTATTAACCAGACATAAATAAATGCATCTTCCATGAAGCAGAACCAATAATGTTTTAAAGATCGCATATGACTTTAGGAGAGGAAAAGAAAATTCATCAAATGTACTAATGATCAGTAAGCTAGTCTATATACTACTATAAGGTAACAACCTGACCAACTTCTACAGCTTGAAGTAACTTCTCTTCTGAAAGAAAATTGCTATAACCCTGCAATAAAAATTTATACCAGTTCAGCCAGTATGAAAGTACAACCATAAGGGTTTCAAGATTGACAGATATTAGATTCTAAAAAGATATGATTTCGCCAAACTTTTTTTTATACTAACACCATTGCAAATTCCTCCAACTTGTCCTTAACACGGCTGAAAGTAAGTAGTGATAGTTCGTTGTTTCCAAAATACTAAACATTGTAAGAGTAGGAAAATTTTGAAATCTGTTTTCCCTGCTGACAAGTGCTGGTTCAATAAAATGTTTTAATAGCTGGGATTGCATGAACTTGATGTGGATAAGGATTATAAACATGTTAATTAGGAGCTTATGATATTTGATATTTATGATGTAGAACTTCCTCTTATATTTGTATGCACAAATGAATTTGCTTCAAAATTAAGGTAACTACTGCAATGTAAATCTCCAGTTAAATCTCAGTAATTAAAAAACAGGGTCCTTCTGGGTTTTCAGCATTTCCACAGCACTAAACCAAGGCACATTCTTTCCCCATTATTAATTGCTCCAATTATGGAATTGTTCAGCAGAGTAACTAGCCCAGCTCCAAAAGGCCACTCAGTTGGCTTTCCTGGAAGCTGATTAACTTTTTTTTTTATAGAAAAGGAGATTCATTAAGAAGAGGATTACAAAGATAGGAGGAAAAGATCTCCTCCAACAGAAAGCTACTTAAAAAAAAGGAGAGAGAATTTCAAAGAAACCAGCAAAACAAAAATTAAGAAAAACAATGCACTATGACAGCCCAATCTCTATGCAGATTTGAAACGGCAAACCCCTAAAAAGACCATGGGTCGAGCACCAAAGAGAAGCTAAAAACCTTATTCTATCCCACAGCATTTCCAAAGACACCAAAACACCTCGAAAAATCCGAGCATTCCTCTCCCACCAAATGCACCACAGAACAGCAAACACTGCACAGTTCCACAGAATCTTGACATCTTTTCTTTTTTTTTATAAAAAAAAGAAACTTTATTAAGGAAGAAGAGAAGAACACAACGAACGAGGATAAGATATCCTCCTAAGAAGACGACAGAAGAAACACTTAGAAGTAAAGAGATTGAGTCATGTAACAAGGCATGCCAATCTCTCTGCATGTCTAACAAAGAAACACCTCTAAAAAAACCATGGGCAGAACACCACAAACAAGCCAAAAAAATAACCATATCCCAAATGTTATCTAAAGATGAAGAAGTTCCCTTGAAGATTCTGGCATTCCTTTCCAGCCAAAGGAACCAAAGCACAGCAAACACAGCGCACTGCCACAGAATCTTACGGAAGCCAAAATGTCTAAAATTAATAAGGAGAAACTGATGCAGATCCTTAGGGCAGACCCAATTCTCTCCAAAGATGCCGAAAAAGCTTATTCCAAAGAAAATTTGCAGCAAAACAATGCAAAAAAAAGATGAGTCCCATTTTCTGAACTAGAACAGCACATTACACACATATTAGGAGACAAAGCGATGAGGGGTCTGCGCTTTTGTAACATGTCATTAGTGTTAGCAGTCCAAACAAAATATTTAACCTTTGGGGGAGCTTTGGATTTCCATATGGGTTTATCCAACAGGAATCTTTCTCTATTAGGAGATTTAATCAGGAACTGAAAATAAGGTTTACAAGAAAGGACTCCCGAAGAATCAAGAGACCAAAGTCTTTTATCATTGTCGAAAGAAAAATGGACAGATTCAAGCAAAACCAAAAGGGACTCTAATTCAGTAACTTCTCTATCATGCAAATTCCTTAAAAAATGAAAATACCAAGAGAAGTTGGAAGAAGAAGAAGACGAGTAAAACTAAGATATGGGAGCATTGTGAAGAGAAGAAAGCTGAAATAGCCTTGGAAACGCCTCAGAAAGAGGGACATTTCCAAGCCAAGTATCTTCCCAGAATTTGATACAAGCACCATCACCCAAAGTCAAGGATAAAAGAGACCTAAATGAGGAGTATCCTTGAGAAATAAATTTCCAAGTACTCGCAAGAGTAGCTCGGTTCGCAAAATTGGCGTCCCACCCATTCGGATGCAAACCATATTTGCTTCTAATAACTTTATGCCATAAAGAAGTCTGAAGAGGAAAACGCCAAAGCGACTTAGCTGCCAAAGCGATATTCTTGGACACCAAATTACCAAGACCCGATCCCCCTTCATTCTTAGTCTACAACACACCTCCCAACTCACAAGATGGTCCCTACTCGATTCTCCCACCCCTGACCAAAAGAAATCCCACATAATTCTCTCAATTCTCTTGGCAATAGCCACAGGAATACGAAAAAGGGAGAGAAAGCATAAACGGATCCTCAAAAGACAAGATTGCATAAGAGTAATCCGACATCCCAAAGAGAAAAAGAACCTTTCCAACTATCTAAACACTTGGATTTCTTGCACACCACTAGATCCCAAAAGGAAAAGGCCCGAGCATTACCTCCTAGAGGGACACCTAGATAAGTAAGAGGCCATTGAAGAGATTGACAGCCAGCCAAAGTAGCAAAAGCAGTCAAAATCTGACTATCCAAATTGAAACTTGCTAGACGAGATTTAGCCAAGTTAATTTTGAGCCCAGAAATGATCTCAAAAAGTCTTAAGATAGACAAAATGTTGACAAAGGAAACAACATCAGGCTCCAAAAAGAACAGTGTCGTCAGCAAACTGAAGATTGGATATTAAAAACCCCTCCATACCAACCTTCAACCCCTTAACCAGCCCATTATTAACAGCTCTAGACACTAACCGGCTAAGAACATCAACCAAAATAGTAAAGAGAAACGGAGACAGAGGATCACCTTGCCTCACTCCTCTCTACCCCTTAAACTAAGATTTAGGCTCACCATTCACTATCACTGCAAAAGTGGAAGAGGACAAACACCCCGAAATCCAATTTCTCCACCTAGACCCAAAACCTTTCCTCTCCAAGACTTCATTCAAAAAACCCCAGCTAACACGATCATACGCTTTCTCAAAATCTAACTTAAAAACAAGACCTTGTTTCCTCTGGGTTTAACCTCTTTTGTTCTTCCAAACCCTTTAAACCTTATTGTCATAAAGGTCTCTAGAGAGTTAGGACAAACCCAATCTTCCCCACAAACACCAAACAACCTGTTCCACAATGAATTAGCAATCAGACAATGTAAAAACAGATGAATAACTGATTCAGAGTTGTTCATGCACATAACACAAATATTAGAGGAAATGGCTGTTTTAGGTTACCAAATCTGCTACAAATCATTAGTATTAATCCTATTCAGTACCTCAGTCCAGAAAAAAGACTACCTTAGAAGGAGCTTTGGATTTCCAAATAAATTTATCAAGGGCGAACTTCTATCTATTAGGAGAATGAGTTGAGAAATGAAAGAACAACTTAAAAGAATAACCATTAGAAGGGTCGAGAGTCCAAATTCTCCTATCTGGAATAGATAAAATATTGGCATTTTCTAGGAGAAGAGATTGTAAATCTTGAGTTTTCCTATCATTTAGATTCCTAAAGAAGTGAAAGTTCCAGAAACTAGAGTTAACCTAAAAAGAACAGAAAAGATGGATCGGTGCATTGTGTAAAGAGGAAAGGTTATAAAGGCTTGGAAACGCCTCCATGAAAAAGATGCCACCCACCCAAATATCTTCCCAAAATCTAATTTGAGAACCATCACCCAATTTTAAGGAAACAAAAGGAAAGAAAGAATCATAGGAATGTGAGATAAATTTCCAAGGGCTTCCATGAGTAGCATTGAGCGCCAGATTGGCATCCCACTTATTCTAATTAAAACCATACTTGTTGCGAATATCCTAATGCCACATGGAAGAAGGCTCTTAAGGAAAATGTATTAACCATTTACCCACCAAAGCAATATTTTTAGCCACAAAGTTACCCAAACCCAAACCTCCAATTTTCAGCTACGTTGCACGGGTATGGTACGGTACTGGTACCTGGTACAAATACGGAAACAGGGTACAAAAAGTTTCAAAAAACTAGGTACAGGTACATTATATATATATATATATGTAAATATATATATATATATATATACACATATATAAACTAAAATCTCTCACAATATAATATGACAACATAACATAAAAATTACAACATACAAATTTCAACATAAAATATAAAAAGAAACTTAAATTGTTCAAACAAGACAACATTCACAATAAGAAATTACAATGCTTAAGTTGTTCAACATGATAACTTCTAAAGATGATTATAAAAATAAAACTCCAACAATCTAAATATTAATTATTAATGAAAAATAATAATTTGTTATTAGTGAATGATTGTTTAAAACTCTAAAATAATTTATTACGATTTCTCAAGTATCCAATTTATTATGTTTTCTATTATCGAAACTATTACTATTACATCTTGGGCTTTTTAAAGATAGTGTATTTTTTCTTTCTTTGGGCTTAGGGTTAAGCCCCTTTGTTTCCTAAAACTAAAAAATGAGTGTCCATCACCATTATCCTGATGGAGACGAACAAAGCGCCACGAGAGTGGAAAGAGTCAACACATAACAGAGAGGAGAGCAGTCGTCGGTCGACAATTGTTGGAGCGCCGCTTGGGTGAGAGTGGTCGTCTGGTGCCGCTAGGTCATGCGAGGTCGCCCGAGCAGAGTCACACGAGGTCGCCGGAGCTGGGTCACGCGAGGTCGATGAATCTAGGCCACACGAGGTCGCCAGTTGTGGAGTTGCAGTTGCTGGTCCTTGCAACACCGCACCAAGGTAGAGAAGCAGAGAGAAGAGTGAGTGGTTGATGGTCGTCTCTTCGAATTAGGGGTGAAAACAAAATACCGATTTGGTTGAAACGACCGTGTTTTGGCATAAATTTGGCCCAGCCGTACCCAACCGTTGGTGGAGCCGTCTCCAGCTGTACCCAAAACTTAAAACAATAAAAATAAAAATTGGGTGCATATCCGATATGTACCCATCGCGTGCTTAAGACGTACTGCATGCCGTGCGACGTACTCCTCTCCCTAGGAGGAGTACCCATGCTTTAGAGCTTTTCAGCCTACAACAAGTTGTTGCGAATATCCTAATGCCACAAGGAAGAAGGCTCTTAAGGAAAATGCCATAACCATTTACCCACCAAAGCAATATTTTTAGCCAGAGTTACCCAAACCCAAACCTCCATCACTTTTTAGCCTACAACAAGTTTCCCATCCTACCAAATGATCCTTCCTCAACTCAGCAACACCAGCACAGAGGAAATCCCACATAATTCTCTCCAATCTTCATGCCACCACAACAGGGATACGAAACAGGGAAAGATAGTAAAGAGGAATGCTCTCCAAACAAGACTGAATAAGTGTAATTCGACCACCTAAAGAGAAGTAAGCTCCCTACCAACTATCCAAACATTTAGAAACTTTATGAATCACAGAGGCTAAAAAGAAAGAGCCTTCGGGTTTCATCCTAAAGGAATACCCAAATAAACCAAGGGTCATTGGAGGATTTAACACCCAGCCACAAAAGCAAGGGAACCACACTCATCGTTTGACACATTAATGCCTGCAAAAAAAAAGTGACCCTTCTAAGATTGAAGCTGTAAAGCAATGGCTAATTCCTAAGGATGTCAAGGGGTAGCATGGGTTTTTAGGCCTAACAGGTTATTATAGGCGCTTTGTGCGCCAATGTGGGCAAATTGCAAGGCCCCTAACCCAGCTATTGAAGCGGGATAATTTCCACTGGAATCAGAAAGCCCAGGCTTTTGAAGATCTCAAGGCAGCTATGATGAGTCTGCCCACTTTGGCCTTACCCGATTTTAACAGTAGCTTTGAGGGGTAGCATGGGTTTTTAGGCCTAACAGGTTATTATAGGCGCTTTGTGCATCAATGTGGGCATATTGCAAGGCCCCTAACCCAGCCATTGAACAAGGCCAGCAGGCTTTTGAACATCTCAAGGCAGCTATGATGAGTCTGCCCACTTTGGCCTTGCCTGATTTTAACAGCAGCTTAGAGGTGGAAACAAATGCATCTGGTTCAGACTTGGGGGGCGGTATTGATGCAGCATGGCAGTCCCTTTCCCTTCATTAGCCAAGCTATTTCAAAAAAGTCCAGGTCTAAATCAATTTACGAACGGGGACTGATGGCCATTGTATTTGTGGTTCAGAAGTGGCGCAACACTTTCTGTTGGTTATTAGACATATCATTATTGTACTGATTAAAAGAGTTTGAAATTCTTGCTGGAGCAGAGATTGATGGCAGAAGGACAGCAAAGGTGGGTTGTCAAATTATTGGGATATGACTTTGAAATTCAGTATAAGCCAAGGGTGGAAAATAGAGCAGTAGATGCTCTTTCAAGAGTCATGGACTTCAAGGAGATTACTACATTAAATAATCCAGATTTGCAGGATTTATCTGAGGTGGTTTTGAAGGATGATTTCACTAGGAAGATCCTGATTGATCTGATGTTTAATCCAGTATCCCATCCCGGGTTTAGCACAAGGAAGGGTTGGTTGTGGTACATGGACATGTTGGTGCTGCCCAATAAGGAGTAGAAAGGACCTACAGGAGGTTGGCTGCTGCACTCTATTGGAATGGCATGAAAAGGGATGTTCAGGGCTCTGTAACAGCATGTATTGTTTGCCAAAGGAATGGCATGAAAAGGGATGTTCAGGGCTCTGTAACAGCATGTATTGTTTGCCAAAGAAGTATCAAACCCTTCAACCAGTAGGGTTATTACAACCTCTACCAATCCCAAACCAAATATGGGAGGATATCTCCCTGGACTTCATTGCAGGGTTGCCTAAATTGCTGGGGGTTGATACTCTTTAGTAGTAGTGGATAATCTGACTAAGTAAGGTCATTTTATTCCACTGAGCCACCCATATTTAGCAAAAGATGTGATCAAATTCGTATTGGCTTTCATGGTTCTAAATGCTGTCTTCATGATGCCCTCCTCCTCATCCTTATTTGATGATATCTACCACATCTTTTGCAAAATTCAGGTGGCTCAGTGGAATAACATGACGATCAGTACCTGTTATGAGAAAAGAGAGATGGAGAAGGAGAAAAGCAGAAGAGGTAAAATAGAAAAAGGGAATAGCTAACTTGTTATGATTAGCCACCCTAACTCTATATTTATATTAAACGATTAGCTCTAAAACATGAAAGTACTGATATACAAAAGCAACGCCCAACCCAACAGATCAATCCTAATTATATTTCACTAACACTCCCCCTCAAGTTGGAGCATAGATATTGATCATGCTCAGCTTGTTACAAAAATAGTCAACTCTACTTCAATTGAGTGCTTTGGTAAAGATATTTGCACGTTGTTCTCCTATCTGTACATGTCTAGTAACAACAAGACCTCATTGAACCTTTTCTCGCACAAAGTGACAATCAGCTTCAATGTGCTTTGTCCATTCATGAAATATGGGATTAGAGGTAATATGGATAGCAGGTTGATTGTCACATTACAACTTCATAGGAATTACACTCTTAACTCCAATCTCATTACGAAGATGATGAATCCACACCAATGCACAAGTAACTTGGGCCATGGCCCTATATTCTGACTCGACACTAGAACGAGCAACAACACTTTGTTTCTTACTCCTCCAAGAAACAAGGTTACCTCCAACAAGAACACAATAACCTGAAGTAGATCTCCTATCTATATAGGAGAACCAACCCAATCAGCATCGAAAAACCCCTCTATAATGTTATGTCCATGATCTCTATATAAGACACCACAACCTAGAGCCTCTTTTAGATACCTCAATATATGAAGAATAGCCTCCCAATGAGTGGTTCAGGGAGATGACATGAATTGACTAACCACACTGACAGAGAAGGCAATATTAGGACAAGTAACTGTGAGGTAGTTAAGTTTGCCAACTAACTTTCTACATCGTTCAGGATCAGGCATAGCATCTCTATCATCTGGTAAGAGTTTGACATTAGGGATCATAGGTGCTTCAACAGGTTTGGCTCCAAGAATACCTGTTTCTCTGAGTAAATCAAGCACATACTTCCTCTGAGTAAGAAAAATACCCTTCGAACTCCGCATCACTTCAATGCCTAAGAAGTATTTCAAAGCACCCAAGTCCTTAGTCTGAAATAGTGTTTGAAGAAAGTCCTTAAGCTTTCTGATCCCAATCCCATCGCTCCTAGTAATGATAATGTCATCCACATTAACCACCACGAAAATACAACCACCCTGAGAGCATTGAAAGAATAATGCATGATCAAAAGTACTTCTCTATAGCCCAAACTGAAGAACAGCTTGACTAAAGCACCCAAACCATGCCCTTGGAACTTGTTTGAGACCATATAATGACTTTTTTAGTCTACAAATTTTACCATTCTCCCCCTGAGCAACAAACCCAGGAGGTTACTCCATATATACCTCCTCCTGCAAGTCGACATGGAGAAAGGCATATTTGACATTGAGTTGGTGCAAGGACCAATGATGCCTAGTTGCAAGAGAGATAAAGATACGAACAGAGGCAAGTTTAGCAACAAGAGAGAAAGTATAAGAATAATCAATGCCATAAACTTGAGCAAAACCCTTAGCAATAAGACGAAACTTTAAACGGGCCACAGAACCATCAGGATTAACCTTCACAGCATACACCCATTTACAACCAATTGCCTGTATACCAGCAGGTAGAGAAACTAACTCCCAAGTGTCATTGTGTTCAAGAGCATGCATCTCAACCAACATGGCTTGACGCCACCCCTCATTGGACAAGGCCTCAGCAACAGTATTAGGAAGGGTACGAGAATCAAGAGAAGCAACAAAAGACTGACAAGAACTAGATAAACCAGCATAAGAAACAAAAGAAGAAATGGGATAAGTACAACTATGTTTACCTTTTCGAAGAGCAATTGTGAGATCTGTAACACCCTGAAAAACTTGTTAGGCTTGTATATGGTTACAGAGGTAGCCCAATACTTACTTAACGTGTCTAAGTGGTTTTGTGACTGTTTGAGCACGTTTAGGCACTTTTGTACTTTAACAACACTATGTGTGAATCGCTATTTGTTCAGAGGAGCAGGATTTGAAGAGGAAGGAGGAACTGGAACTAGTTTGACAATGAATGCCGGATTGACTACCAAAGAAATATGAGGGGTCTAGACAAGTTTTTAGAATCTTACGATTTATTTTAAATACGTTGGAAGCTAGAAGGATGCTTGTTTCACCGAACATATCCTTTAAGTGGTGGATCACTCGGGAGGAGAAAAGAGAGAGGACGATACCAAGAAGAAGGAAGAGAGTGGAGGTACTCCTTAACTTCAGCTTCTTGATCTTGTAGGAAAAATATACCGATAAATTTGTCCTCATCATCATTATAAGGGAGTTAGTGTTTTTAGCTCATTGGAATCCATGGTAGCTTGATTTGGTTTGAGACTCAAAAGAGAAAGCAATTGTTTCAAAGAATGCCACATGAGTTGAGTAGTGTTTAAAAACATGTTTAGAGACAAGATTAGAAAACACTTAAAATCGTAAAATCGGAGGGAGGTAACACTAGTACCCTTTTTTCTTGACTTCGAGAATAACCAAGGAAGATACATTTCACCGACTAGTCGCTCAGCGAGAATCCAATTTGGAGGCTTGAGAAAAGTGGGCGAACGTCCCGCACAAAACAAGTGCAACCAAAAATTCTAGGAGGTATGAGAGTGTGAATAGATATTGAGAGGATAAGAGCAAGGAATGAGGGATTTGACCATTAAGAACCTTTTGAAAAGTAAGGAAACGAATTATTAAATAACATGCTTTTTGATAGGTGATAGTAGAGACATAGCATCAAGTGGATTGTATCCTTTCTAAATAGTGTTTAGAAACTTTCATTTCAAATAAAAGTAGATGGAGCACAAGCAATTTCAAGTAAATGTCGATTCTTTCTTTATGATTGTGACTTCCATATTTTTCAAGTTGATTCGGGTGACAATGCATGAGGTTTCATGAATAATGCCATGATCTTGCTAGAAAGATAGAAAAGGGGCAGACATGTATTCTTTAGCATTATCAGTACGAAAATTGTAAATAGTAATATTAGATTGAGTTTGAACTTCAGCACAAAAGGAACAAAATATATTAAACACTTCTAAACATTTTTTCATTAAATAAAGCCAAGTAATCATCAACAAAAGTAACAAAATAATGAAAACCAGCCTTAGACTCAATGGAACAAGGCGCCAAATGTTAGAATAAATTAAAGTAAAAGGAGAAGCAACGCGCTTATTGACCCTAGGTGGAAAAGATCGTCTATGGTGTTTAGCAAACTGACAAGATTCACAATTCAAAACAAAGGAAGATTCTAAACTCGGACACAACTTCTTCAATGTCTTGGATGTCCCAGTCGGCAATGAAGATGAAACAAAGAAATGGAAGCAGAACAAGCAACCAACAATGGTTCCCATGTTGGCCGACTCCAAAACATACAAGCAATTGGATTCACGACCTCTACCCATCACCTTCTTCGTCCCAAGATCCTGAAATAAACAATATGTAGGAAAAAAGTGAACACTAAAATTCAGATTATTGGCAATTTTACTGATAGACAAAAGATTAAAAGGAAAATGAGGTAAACATAAAACAAAATGTAAAGGAAGAGAGGATGAAGGATTAGCAACCCCACTACCTATAACAGGGGCTAAGGAACCATTAGCAAGAATGACATTTGGTAAGGAAGAAGTGGGAAGAAAAGAGGATAGAATACCAATATTACACGACCTCTATATGGTCTCAATATGTTGCACCATAATCAATGACCCAATTTTACTTGGAGGAAAAAGTGAGACAAGCAAAGGATTGGCAACCCCACTACCTGGGATTACAAGAATGACATTTGGCAAGGACAAGAGTAAGCAATGGAAAAATGACCAATACCACCATAATCAATGTTCGGGAAAGCCAATACTGGAACCGAGTGTAAGCCTCAAATTCAGCACCAAACATGGTGATGGTTCTAAGACCTTGTGTTTCAGGAGCAATGATAGGTGTGGGCAAGAGACCTTCTTGAGTGGCTGCATGAACATAACGCTGACCTTGGGAGGAACTAGGTTTCCCATTCAACTTCCAACAATTCTTATTAATATGGCCTTCCTCCCCATAGTAATAACAAAAATAAGAACCACCATCACGGCCACCAGGAAAGCTACCATCACGACCACCATCACGGCCACCAGAACAACCACCTGTTCTACCACGACCTCCACCACGACCTGATCTACCACCACCTCGACTAACCAAAGTAGTCGGTAATCCAGAAGAATCAGAATGCAACTCATGATGAGTGCGCATGAGGCGGCGATAAACATCAGCAAGGGTCATAATTAGGGCTGGTAAAAAAAATTTATTAATTTTTAATCCATCCAATCCATCCATATTAAAACCAGTCCAGTCCACCCAATTAAAATAATGTATTTTATTAGATTAGATCTAATGGATTAAATCTAGTTATAGATAGTTAGTAATTCAACCAAAACATGCATTGGATATAAAAACCAATTCAATGAATATCCAATGTATTTTACATTTTTTTTTGTTCAAACAACTGAACATTTTCAAGTTCCTGTTTTTCATTCAACACTTTCACTTTCACTAAGAGAAACATTTTTTAGAAAGAGAATGAAAATTTTTAGAGAAAAAAAGAAAATTTTTAGCGAGAGAAACATTTTTTAGAGAAAGAATGAAAATCTTTAGAGAGAGAAACATTTTTTAGAGAGAAAATGAAAATTTTTAGAGAGAGAATAAAAATTTTTAAAGATAGATTTTTTTTGTTTTTAAATGAGTGAATTGGATATCTATCCATCCAATCCATTAAAATGGATTAATGGATGAATTGAATATTCATCCATTAAAATTGGGTCATGGATGGATTGGATAGCATCAAATATTTCGTAATGGATCTTAATGGATTAATGATTTATTTCGGATCCACTCATTATGATCCAATCCAAAATCAAACCAATCCATCCATTTGTCACCCCTAGGTCATATCATCAGAACCAGTCAAGAGCTGATCACGAGCAGCACTGAACTTAGAGTATAATCCAGACAAGAAACTCACAACTGCCAATTGTTCCCGTTGTAGGCGCATTTGTTTAACATTAGTAGAGATAGGTTGGAGGTCATTCAATTCCTCATAGGTACGCTTAAAGTCAATAAAATACCCATGAAGGGACTTATCCTGTTGTGTCAGTCTATGAAACACCTGTGACACCTCATAAAGACGAGTTAAGTTGTCTTTCCTAGAATAAAGAAACTCCATATACTCCCATAACTCTTTCACAGTATCGCAATGAGAAATAACATGCTTAATGGAAGTATCAAGGGTTTTGTTGATCATACCAAATAGTTTGTTATCTTCCCGCAACCACCGATCACGCCTGGTTATGGATGTTGGTGGGTCATTTGTCAAATGATCTTCTTTCTCAATCCCAGTGAGAAACATAGTGATAGTTTTACACCATTTCGCATAGTATTTCCCGTCAAACTTATCATCAGTAATTTGGACAGAAGCAGAGATGACCTCAGGCATGATGGTAGGTTTCGTAGACTGCTCAGATTCATCAGAACTGGTGGAATTGGAATTATGATTAGAATCGATCATTAGAGAAAAAAAAGAGACACCAACGTGCACTTCAAAGAACATGAAAGTCATTGGGCTCAAAGAACAACACCCAAACTGCACTGGAAACACCCAGACACCACTGAAAAATGCATCAACTGAAAACACCAAAATGGCACCCAAAAACACATCAACAGGACTGGGTGCGAAAGAAAGCTTCAGATCATGCCTGAAAATGCCCAAATCGCGGACTGGGCTCGCTAGGTTTGAACAGAAAGTCCAAACCGCGACTGAAAACACCCAAAACACAGCACCCCTAGCCGGCAGCGACACCCCTGGTCGCCGTAAATACCAATCGCGACTCCCCTAGCCGGCAGCAACACCCCTAGTCACCGGAAACAGCAAGTGCAGAACCCACCTAGCCGTTGATCAATGCATCTAGTGTGAAACCCTCACGCCCAAACACCCACGAAAAACGCCGAACTGGACCTCAGCAGTGCTGGGGAAAATCAGCCAACCCTAGGGAAGGGTAGATCGGCAGATTCTAAGCACGAAGGTGATTTTTGCTTTTTTCTTTTCTTTTTTTTATGGAGACCAGGGTTTGTTTCAACTAGCTCTAGATACCATGTTATGAGAAAAGAGAGATGGAGAAGGAGAAAAGTATGATAGGTAAAATAGAAAAAGGGAATAGATAACTTGTTATGATTAGCCACCCTAACTCTATATTTATATTAAACGATTAGCTCTAATACAGGAAAGTACTGATATACAAAAGTAAAGTCCTGCCCAATAGATCAATCCTAATTATATTTCACTAACAGTACCAAAAGGGTACCCCCTCGACTTAGGCAACCCCGTAATGAAGTTCATGGAGATATCCTCCCATACTCAGCTTGGGATAGACTGAGGTTGTAATAACCTTGCTGACTGAGGGGTTTGATACTTCACTACCTTCAGCGTCTATATAATTTGCTTCTTGAAAAATCTTCTAGCTTCTATCCCAGAAATTTGGGTAGTTAAACATTCATGATTTTCTTTTGAATTGTCAGTCAAAGTTACAAGTGATTATTGTACCAGCTGTTGTTCTATTGGCATATTCCAAATATGTTATTGTTCACAAGCAAGGATAATGCCTTACCTCTATCATCAATATTGCACTATCTGTGCCAGCCAGCATGAGGTCCAACTCAGAGTTTTCCATCTCCTCAGTTGTAGGATTTACTATATACTTATCACCAACAAGACCAATTCGAACTCCAGCAACTGCTTTTGACATTGGCACTTCTGAAAGTGCACTGTGGAAATTAAATGATTAAGATAAATGGTTATGCACAGAGTGCTTATGGGCATGTGTCAAATAGTATCATGCATGTAGCCTAAATACCTCAGACCTAACTTAATGTGTCAGCATATGTATTTGGGTCTCAGAGAGAACCATGCATATGTGCTTTATTTTCATGTCTTTTATAGGATATTTTATCATCTTATCCTCCTTTGTACTTCTTTCCTCTTTTTAATGAATTCTCTGTTTTTTTGGTAAACAAAAGGTTAGAGCTAGGGGAGTCTTTTTTAATATTTAAGAAGAAAAACATAGCATCATGCATGGAAGTCTAAATACCTCGGTAATAAAATGACCAACTTACAGTGCTATACCAGCTGCAGTGATAGCCAAGGAATCAGGGGAGTGCAATCCATCATAGCTTAAAACCTAAAAGCATAAATTTACAGAAGGCATTAGCATGTGAAAATTTCCACAAGGAAGGTACAGTCATTTTAATGCACACAAAAAAAGTATAATACATCAATCATTTAAGTTAGTACAGCAGAGTAATGAAATAAATGTTTGTTAACTGACAAAGAACAAAGCAGAAGGTGTTGGTCCTGTTATCTCTATTATTACCTGGAAGGCTTACAGCTATGGCATTTTCAACAGAAACTAGTACATTCATAGCACCAGCCAATTCATTGGTTAGTAAATAATTTATTACTATCTGCAACTAATGGTATTTACCAACATCTACAATGAAGGCCAACATGAAAGGGGATTAAAAAAAATTCTCTATTTATCCATATTGATATGCAATTTTTGAAAACAATGGTCAGACAAAAGTTTAACTTATAAATAATAAGCAAGTTTTTTTAATAAATTTAAAAACTTTTCTTCATAAACTAATTTTTAGCTAATTATTATATTTTTATATCCCAAATATAACTAATTAATAAGAAGCATATCAAGTTCTAATAATAAGATGATGCTTATGATACTTTTTTAAGATATCATCAAAAATTTAAGTCAATTTGAATAATAATAACTTATCTTGGTCCAATATTTTTTCTTGACAACTTATTTATTTATCAGATTGTTAGATGTTATATTTTTCATATATTCTGTCATATAATTATTCGCACATTTTTTAACAACAGTTCAATCCCAATTCAATGAAATTGAACCACCAACCCATAAATAAAGCAAAATTCAGTGACCTAAAAAACTTAGGAGAAAGACCAACAGAACTAGACACATTAACAATCAAATTTTATGAAGGGAAATTAGAAGGACCATACCCAAGACAATATTTGAGTTTCATGGTAGAAGCCCTTAGGCATAGTAGGACGCAGAGGCCTATCAATCAATCTACAAATAAGAACCTGCAAGCAACAGATGACAATCAAAAAACAAAGAAAATAATTCAAAAACAATACCTTTTCCAGACAGGGAACACTTATTTGAATAAGATTTTTTCTTTTGTCCAAAAACATAACGTATTTCCAAGTTCATGCAAATTACAAATAATAACAAGCAGCTAATACTCATTAAAATTGAATTGATCAAATATGCTTAGAGACTTCCCAACCACCAAATCCTAGTATATAACTTTTGAAATCATGTCTGTCCAGCTTTAATACATGAAAACATGCTTCACAGGGATTTATTTGGATTGTGAATGGCTGGCCTCTTACATAAATGACAAGAAGTGTCTTCCATCAACTGCATGACTTCTTACATATCTTTCAGTATATGTCTGACATTTGAATTCCAAAGCAACACTCAGAAACTCTTGAATAGTAATCACCAAGAATAATTGTTCAAGTTTGTCTTATATTAATGAATTAAAACATCAAGACTTGTTTCGATTGGTGGAGTGGCCCCTACACTCCTAGGATAAATATAAACAGTATAAAGATGCCAAAAAAAATTTGATAAAAGAAGAAAAGAAAATTACAAGGAATTTGGAGGATAAGGGATCCTCAACAACGGAAAAAAAAAAGGCGGGGGGGACAAATAAAAATGATAAAACATATTTCTTTGTTTGAAGTATCAAGAAGATTCACAAAATGGAAATACTAGAAGGCCGGTTCTAATATACCAGTACCACAGGTACATACTAGTGGTATTGATACCAATTCTAACTTCACCCACATTTCAATTTAATTAACTAAATACCGTCCCATGTCAATTGTCAACCACATAAGAATAAAAAAATAGTCAATTCAAGTGATAAGTGGCTAACTGAAGTAACAAGGGGCTAATTTTTGAGTAATTTTCACAAAACCAAATTCAGTTAAAGTCAAATGTGGTTAAAAGTAGAGTTCATATCAATACCACCAGAAGTAAGGATTGTATTCCAGAGGCACCCATAGAATTCTTGTCTTAGTCTCATCTAGTTTCAAAATACCATAGTTTCCCTATAGTCTTAGCATGACCTAAACCTACCAAATCAAATTTTTGGTTTATATCCAGCTCAAAGAAAAATCCATCAACATAGAAAAGGAACACATTACAGAAGGATCAGGAATTCTAACAAAAAATAGAAGAAAATAACAAAGAAAATAAGAGCATTGACTCGCTATCCAGATCAAACAAGGAAACTCCTCCCTTAAAAATATAGATAAATAAAAAGAGCTACATCCTACAAAAAGATAACAAAACAAAAATGAAGGGAGGAACTCCAATCAGGTTCTGTTACTGGATAAAAGGACTTCACCCATTGCATATGGGCATGGAAAAATAAGAAAGTAGACATCAGTCATCAGGAACAAAAAAAATATATATATGGATTGTGTTTCCCCTTGTGTCTTATTTTTTGAAAGTATTGCACAAGAGTTTTAATAAGTATCTTTCACTGAATTTCGTCCATTATTTACTTTTATGTAGAAAGGAGGATAAGGCATCGAGCAAAGGCATAACAACACAACAGAGGGAAAAAAAGAAAAAAAGAAAAAGCAGGCTCATCAATCCAATAAAGCTCTCTAGTCTTTCCGCATTTCACTATTATATTTATTGGACACTAGAATACGAGTGTAAATTGGCATAGACTTTATCATAAGCAAGAGTGAATCTCAAGAGCAAAGGGGGAAGGGGAAGCAAATTTTCAATATAAGTTGCAAATTGTCAAAATCTTAGATGGGCATCCAGGACGAAGATTAATTGTCAATTGATATTAGAAAAGCTCTTACAATTCCAAAGTTAATAACTAGTAAAGTTGTACCTCATGATCCTTCGTTTTTCCTTCTCGTTTGAAAAACCCTCCACTGAAACAATGGTAATTAAACACCAAAAAACAAGTACTTAATGCAACGAGTAAAATTGAATCAGGAAAAGCAAAAGAAAAAAATTAGAATGGAAATGTGTATCACACATACCTAGTGCGACCAGCTGCTGAAAAACGTTCTTGATAATTCACAGAAAGAGGAAAAAAATCAGATGGCTCACTAGGAACATCATCCAAACAAACAGATGTGTACACAATCTGCAATAAGAAGAACAACTACATGAATTTCCAAAAGAATAAATTCCATGTTTTTCATGCATAATTTACTGTTTGTCTGTTTCCAACCTAAAACAATGTAAATGTAATGTTTTTCTTCAACAAATAGAATGTTACAATAGGTATCAAAGGGATGGTTGAATTGTCGGGTCTTAAGTAGGGCAGGCGGAAAAGAGAGAATATAGACTGATATTGATATTGACTTGATGTGTTGATAATATGATACAAAAGACAAACTAAATGGTCTTATTTATACTAATTCTAGACTCCTAATCCTAATTAAATACAGAAACAAATAAGGAAATATAATAAATAAGAAATAAATTCTAATAGATCATCTATGACACTCTAAAATATTTTAAGATACAATAAAGATAATTTGAGATATTTTTTAGATATTCTAACACTCCCCCTAAAGCTAAAGCTTCTTAAGCTTGAGCTTGTAACAATTAAATAATCTGGTAGTGTGACAATGGCTGGGACGAATGGAGACGGTAGTTGGCAACTACTTCTAGAGAGAAGACAAAGACGAAGCCAATGCATTTGGACAAACGGAAACGAGGTCGGTGCATTTGGGACAAAGAGCTAGGGCCAAAGCATCTGGGATAAAGACTCAGGATGGTGTGAGTCATAACCAACATAAGTTACCATCGAAATGATCGTCGATGGGAAGAGAAGTTACCACTAATATGATTCATCGGTGGAAGAGGAGTCATTACCGAAATGATCGTTGGTGGGAAGAGAAACCACTGGTATGATCCATTAGTAGGAAAAGAAATGCATGACAAACACTGGCGTTGAAGTATATGTAGAAATGGATTTATTCTCATTCTCCCCCTCAATGCTATGCTAGCATTGGAAAAGAACCAAACAGTAGCCAAAAAACCAGAGATTACCACCACAAAGAATGCCAAACAGCCACGTGGAGGTCAGAGATGGTGTGGTGAGGCAAATGAACGGCGAAGGAGCCCGAAAGAGGGTGAAGAATCCATAGGTCAATGTACTATGGCCAAAAACAAAAATCTCAATACACTTGAATGTCTCTATGCGAGCATACAAGTCTGCACAGAGGCTTGTTGATGGAGGTGAGCTCAGATCTGTGTAGAGGAAGCCAGGGCAAGTTGAACGAGACCGGCGGCTGAATTGCCAGCCAAAGGAAGGAGCAGCGCTTGCGAGCGCGTTGGACGACCGCCAGAGTTGCACCTTCGGGGGTTGGCCGAACTCAGGCCAGCTGTGCGACTGGTGAGGTCACCTACTGGAAAAACCGACGGTGGACAGCGACAGCAACAACAACGGGAAGAAACCAAAGGAGAGAGTACGCGCAGAGGAGATGGTGTTTCTCGGCAAACCGGAGTGGAAACAAAGTTGGCCGAAAAAGATACAGAAAGAGTGTGCCAAAAGGAGAACTCAACAACCAAAGGCAAATAATCAGAGTTCCAGATTTTTGGGAACTCGAAGTGAAATAGTGACAGAACAGGTCATAGAGGATGATACCGCTCTGATACCATGTTGAATTGTATGCTTTTAGGTAGGGAAGAAGGAAAAGAGAGAATATAGATTGATATTGATATTGACTTGATATGTTGATAATATGATACAAAAAACAAACTCAATGGTCCTATTTATACTAATTCGAGACTCTTGATCCTAATTAAATAAGGAAACAAATAAGGAAATATAATAAATAAGAAATCAATCCTAAGAGTCATCTATTTTTTTATAGAAAAAGAAATATTATTAGAAGAGAGAAGAAAAGTAAAAGAAGGAGGATAAGAAATCCTCTCAAAAATCACAGCTAAAACCTATGAGATTGTATCATGCAACAACACAAGTCAATCTCTCTGCATGTCTAACAAAGAAACACCATCAAAGAAACCATGAGTTGAACACCAAAGAGAAGCCAAAAGGAGAACCCTATCCCAAATAAAGTCTAAACTTGAGGAAAGCCCCTTAAAAATTCTAGCATTCCTTTCCAATCATAAACACCACAAAATAGCGAAGATAGAGCACTTCCAAAGGATCTTTGCTTCTTTGAGGGAGCAAAAACCACTATACTCTAAAATATTTCAAGATACAATAAAGATATTTTGAGATATTTTTCAAATATTCTAACAGAGATCATATATCATTTTTGAATTTTGGTAGGTACCAACAGCATCATCATAAGAATTCCTTTCCAATTTCCATAATCTCCATCTCATTATGAAGAACAAGATATTAATTTATTAAATGTTCCAAATCCTAGCTAAATATTCCACATAGTTAAATGTTAGTATTTGGGCCTTAACACTTACCAAGCTATCTCTCAATAACATAACAGTACATTATTTACTTGAGCAAGACCATAATCTATTTGCAGAATGTACATTACTTTATTTTACAAAAATGGAAAAACCCACAATAATTTGAAGCCTCAAAACAACAATTTTCTAGAAGCTCTTTTCTTTTTTACAAAAGAATTATTTTAGAAGTGCATGATTCATATGACAATGTTCACAATCATGGATAAACTAATCAATGGAAGAAATATGAGATCTTACAGTCTCTCCATCTGTAACTGTAACAGAACCACTTGCTTGTCTTCCTATATGACCAGTCTCAACCAAAATCTGCAGAATGCCACAAAGCTTAACATGTAAATCAAACAAGTACTGAATGCACTTCTTTTACGCTATAAAGATACTTCTATAACAACCCCAAGTATAAAAGTAATGTCAAATAAAAATATTATGAAGATTTGTCAGTGGGAACAAAACAATCTCTTTCCAAAGGCATAAAACCTTGGGAAGAAATAGAAACAAACTTTACCACAGTGATAGAAAGATAAAACTAAATTGTTCCATTTCTGCATTTATTTAGATAGAAAACCTTTAAGAACAAATATTTGAGATAAACTTACTAGAAAGTCTATAAAAGCGATGAAAAATATTTGAGAAAAGAAGACTTCCCTATTTCCAAATCATCTCAAAACTGAATATAGGTGTCATTATCCACTCAGAAACAAAGAAGGGTAAACCTAAGAGACAAACTTCAAAGGGCTTGCATGAGTGGTATTAACCTCTATCTTGGCATCCCACTCAATCTCATGAGACCACATTTACTTTCGATCACTCTATGCCATAGAGAACAAGGCTCCAAGAGAAAAATTTCACAACCACTTTGTCAAAAGGGCTATGTATTCAGACACCATATCACCAAACCCAAGGCTCCTCCTCCTTCTCAAGGTTACAACAAGAAATAGCTCATGATCCTTCTTAAATTTCTCACTGTCAACCACAAGAAATAGCTCATGATATTCTCAATCAAGCCTAAAACAAGGTTACAAAGGTGATACATCCTTCAAAAGGAAAAATACACTCATCCTAACATTCAAGTATCTTGCTAATCTTCCAAACAACGAGATACAACAAAGAAGCATGAGTACTTCTAAAATCTTTCACCTTCATAGAAAGATACTTTCTTGACACTCGATTGGTGAAAGCAGAATTCATATTGCATAATTCATTCTGACACCAAACTTCAAACACACACACATACACAAATATTATACACACACACATATAATGTCCAACTTTTCAGTTTTCAGTCAGACAAAAATGTCCAACTTCTCTGTTTTACAAAATCAAAAAGTTCAGGGGTTCTTAAAAAACCAAAATGCCCCCACACTCTTTCTTATTCTTGAACAATCCCCTCCTACAAGGGCTGCCCAAGCCAAACACGTTAAAGGGCTCATCCCATAAAGATCTTAAACTTGGGCGAGTCAGGCCATAAAAGACCCGTAAGGAAGAAGATCCTTGGAGAGAATCTAACTATAACTATCAGCCATCCTGGTATCCCAAATAAAGAAAAAGTCATCCTAATTCCCTAAATAAGATTGTCACTCTTTTCATATTTGTAATTGTAAGCTGTTCTACTACTATCAACACATAAGCCATCCCTCATCCAAACTCCCAATGCAGTTCAGCAGCTAAATGTAGTATCCACAAAGACTCTCGTATTTCATACAAAACGTAATTCATCCCATTATTCACCTGACCATAAATACATCTACAATTTAAAATCTCCATAATGAGCAACACTACAGTATTCGATGAGAAACCGTCTATGATACACGGATATGAATACAAGTATAGGATAAGACATAGGTACAGTATGGTGATACAGCTTTTGTTAAAAAATTAAACAAATATTTATCAAGTATCTGAGTATCTAATACGGTATTGGATACGTATCCGACAAGGCCACGGCAGATATTATGAAGTACGCTTCTTTGGAAACCGTATTCAACTTAAAGAAATGACCGCGACAATCAACTCTATCCAATGAAAAGCCCATCCTCATAGGAATTAAAAAAAAAAAGCAAAAGCAAAATTCAAACACAAGTAAAAGTCACTCAACGTTCAAACGTTCAAACGTTCAAACGTATTCGAATTGAATCCACACCTCCGACACACCAGAAAATCACAGTACTCACTCAAGAAGCCACAAACACTTCTACACAAAGCAGATACAAAATGCTCCAATCCAAACAAAACAAAAAATCTACATGACCAAACTTAATGCATGTTTGGATTTGCTTAATTTTTGGAGAAAAAATGGCTTTTTTTTTCTTACAAAACCTCTCTTAGTAAGAAGATTTTGCTCAATCCAAACACACACTTACATGTCTATCACCAACGGGAATCTTCACCGAATACGGTTGCGGCACAATGAGCGGGCCACCGCCATCGATGCCTACGGACTCCGAAACCTCCTGCGACGATTCAATCGAAGCTCTGACACCGAAACCGTTACCGTTCTTGCCGGAAAACAGAAGAGACACAGAACGAAACTTGCATTTTCTGGAAGTGGCAACGCGGGAGCAGCTAGGGAAGAGAAAACGGTTGGGTTGCTTGGAGAGGAGGAACTGAGAGGGTTGTGAATGGCGGTGGTGGTGCAGTGTGGCTCGGCCATGGAGGCTGCTGCTAGGGCATGTTAACATTTTCAGATTTTCTTCGCTGTTTCTGTGTTAGGGTTTTCGATTTTGAAGCAAGTTATTGTTGTTGTTGTTGTTCAGTGTGAGTGAGTGGGATAGAAGAAGAGGAGAGAAGGAGAATGAGGAGGCGCCATTATCCGCTTCTGCTTTTTTTGGTAAACTACGGACGCGCGCTAAGGTTGGGATTTTTATTTGCTTTTCCAACGCTTTTGTTTTTTGTTTTTTTAGGAATGGTTATGGGCCTTTGTGTATCGATTGGGTTTATGGAGTTGTGAATTTGGTTAGGGTCATTGGCCACTGTACGGTGCTTATAATAGGCTGCTTAAGCCCATTCGTTTTCACGTTAAGTATGGAGCTTCCCACATATTTGATGTTGAGACAAATCCAAGCAAAGGATTATTATCAAGTGACTCTTTTTATATTAAAAAAGGCAACATAAAAATTTTAAATAAGCAATCCAATGCAAAATTTTTAATCTTGTTAATTGAACTCTCTAAAAATGTTCGAGCATAAGAATTACTCTTCGGGTGGACTTGTGTTTGATTCCCTCTTACCAATGCTACCAAAGTCCAAAGCCGTCTTACCTCACTTAATTTCTTTGCTAGTTTTGATTTTCTTCTTTTGGGCTTTGCCCATTTTATGCTTAAAAAAAAATCTTACTATTAATAGTGTACTAAAACTGTATTGAGTTCGAATAGTTTTAGGCTTTTTATAATTTGAAGATGTTACTTTGTGTTGGTTCTTTACATTATTAGGACATGTATTAGACAAAATATATATCAATCATATTATGCTTTTCAACTTAGACATGCATATCTTTAAAAGTTGGTTTTGTAAGGTATTAGCAATTGATGCTTCAATTGAAGTTTGAAGTAAGATATGTTCTTTTCTATTTGATAAAAGGTTACGTGTACTGTACAATATAAAAGAACTTAGTTCCAATCTAAAGATTCAATTTATTTAATATACTCACTCAACTACAAGTTGATAACGAAAGGCCATTGACTACAATAACTTAACAAGACTTGCTAACTCAATGACTATTCCACCTTTAAATAGGGGTCCTACCTCACAAGTAGATAACTTTTTAGTAACTGCTCTTAACTAGTCTCATTAACTTTTTACTCACTACTCTCAACTAGCCTTACTTTGAATTATCTAATTTAATTGGCATGATCATCAAAACAAACACAACATCCACCCCATATATATATACTGAAACTAACTCCACGACTATTAACTAACTACACTACTCCTTATACCCCCCTTGCAAACTCAGAGTGGAGTAATCTTGTACTCTGAGTTTGTATCGACACAATTGAAAAGGTGTTGTTGAAACTGGTTTAGTCAGGACATCAATCGTCTGTTCTTGAGAAGTAATATGATGATCTTCAATTAGTTGTTGTTGTATTTTCTCTCTGACAAAGTATAAGTCAAACTCAAAGTGTTTTGTTTAAGAATGGAGTATGGGATTTGCAGCAAGACTACACTAAGATTGTCACAAAAAATAGTAGGATTCTTAGTCACATGAATATGCAGTTCAGTTAATAAGAATTTGATCCAAGTTATTTCAGCAACTATCGCAGCCAGACTTCGATATTCGGCTTCAGAACTTGATCTAGAAACTACATGTTGTTTCTTGAAAGACCAAGAGATGAGGTTATTGTCAAGATAAACATAGTAACCAGAAGTTGATCTTCTGTCAACAACATCTGACCCCCAATCTGAATCACAGAAAGCTGAAAGATGCAGATGTGATGACTTTGACATAACCAAACCATAATGCATTATGCCACTGAGATACCTCAAAATCCTCTTTACTGCCTACCAATGTGAGGCTTGAGGACAGTACATATATTGACAGACTTTATTCACTGAGTATGCAAGCTCAGGTCTTGTGACTGTCACATACTGAAGTCCATTTATTATAGACCGATATAGAATAGGATTTGGAGCAGGATCAATGTCTTCTACTGTGAGCTTCAGACCAGAAATCATAGGAGTTGGCATTGGCTTAGCAGCAACCATATTTGCCTTAGTTAGGAGGTCTTTAATGTATTTAGTCTGTGATAGATGAATGCCTCTAGTAGCAGCAGGTTGAACTTCAATCCCCAATAAAAAATTGAGATTACTAACATCTTTGAAAGCAAAGTGTGTGTTAAGAGTTGCAATGAGAGCAATAACAGCTTGAGAAGAACTGCTAGTGATGATTATATCATTAACATATTCCAGAACTAGGATTGTATAATCAGTAGCAAACTTCATAAAGAGAGAACTATCACATTTGGCAGAATTAAAGCCTAGATGAATGTGGGTAGAGTGAAGCTTTTCAAACCAGGCCCGAGGGGCTTGCTTGAGTCCATAGAGAGCTTTATGCAACTTACAAACCAATGAATTATTCCCCTGCACATAACCTTGTGGCTGAGACATATATACTTCCTTAGTCAGGTCCCTATTTAAAAATACATTGTTGATATCAATCTGCCTTAGAGGCCATCCTTTTGAAAGAGCAATACTAAGAATTGTTCTGACTGTAGTAGGCTTCACAACTAGGCTGAATGTCTCAAAAAAATCAAAGCCCTCTTGTTGGTGAAAACCCTTTACAATAAGTCGAGCCTTGTGTTTATTCACATTTCTATCAGGATTTCTTTTCAATTTGAAAACCCATTTGCAGCCTATAGTTGTTCTACCAAGAGGTAGAGAGACTAGTAACCAAGTATTGTTATTCATGAGAGTCTATTATTCCTAATCCATAACTAACTTCCATGATGGACAGGATAAAGCAGAAGAAACTGGCTTAGGTTCTGTATCAGGGCTGGCAACTGCAAGAAAAACTTTAGGCTTTTGAAAACCAGCCTTAGCTCTAGTGATCATATGGTGTTGATTCTACCGATAAAACTTGTGATGAAAAGGTGATGGCTCGGCTAAAAATGGTGCAATGACAAATGGAGAAGGATTAGAAGCAACAAATGTTAGGCTTTTGAAAAAAATAGGATTCCCATCAATGATCCATGCGAAAAGCCATAATCCAAGTTTTTAAAATATTTACCTCTTGAAACATGATGATCATAACACCGTAGGAGTTGATTCCACACGAATGGCTCACGGCGTCCAACATACGAAGTAGATGGTTGTGATAAAAAAACTTGACCTCTCACTCACTTTTACTTCTCAGTAGGTGCGGTGATGGCTTAGCGACCCTTTAGCGAAAAATGGTGTCAAGTAAGTGCGAGCAGCGGCAGTAAGGTAAGTTGTGCAACCCTAGAGTAAAGTCCGCCCATATTTGAATTCGAGTCCAACTTGGATCTATTGTTCCAATAATAAGAATGACAAATGGAGAAGGATTAGAAGCACATCGTTGTTACCCAAGTAATAAGAAATCAATTTGACGTAACCTTTTTGGACCAATGTTTTCGTGTCGTTTAGTCCCTTTGTCAAGATATCTAGATTGAACACAAGGCATGGAATGTCACCCTTGTATAGTCTAATTATTCGCACGATGACTAGAGTAGAAACAACAAATGAAATCAATATCTCATATTACTCATTTACATCAAATACTCAATACATATATCACCATTTTTAGGAACAAATCTCATCTAATACCCCTCTGCATTTATTATACATACTTTTTTGATGGTATTAAAATACACAATCACTTTCGTAGTGATTTCGGTCAAAGGACCACGACACATCATTGTCACTATGAGAATCGCTTATGACACTCACGTAATCCATGTACATCATCCATAATTACTATAATATATGTACCCATGTGAAGACTTGATATCTCATATCCATGAATGAGATATTCATCGATCTGCACATACTAGTCTCAATGCATTATTATTGTCCTAGTTAACAATAATACTTCACTAGGGACATTTAAGAATAATGTTCTAACCAAAAAGATCTCACGATCAAGTCATCCACTTGATGTCCTATGACATCAAACTTACTATTCTAAGGACTTTATTATGTTTACCAAAAAAGAACACAATAAGTGAAATGCCTCATATATTAAAATAAGCATAATAGAATGTATGTAAATACAAAAAAGTATCGGCCTCTAGGGCATACACCAATAACAGAAATAATGGGAATAGAGGGAAGTGCACAGGGTGTAGAAAAATAATGCACTGATGACTTTGAATAAATAAATGCAAAATCTAAACTTTTAAAGGGAAACTGAAACTTATCAAATATAACATGTCTAGACACAAAAGTTTTTCCACTAGGTGCCAAACATAAATAACCCTTATGTTTGCCATTATAACCAATAAAGTCACACTGTCAGGATCTAAAATCAATTTTAAATCAGTTATAAGGCCTCAAATATAGATAACAAACACAACCAAAAGTTCTAAGGAAATGGTAATTAGGTGGATGGTGAAACAAAATTTCAAGTGGGGACATATTATTAAAGGCAAGAGTTGGTAATTGGTTTATGAGGTAAACTATAGCAAGAAAGGCTTCACCCCAGTAAGACTGAGACATGGATGCATTGGCTAAAAGTGTCAATCACATCTCTGTGATGTGTCTATGCTTCCTTTCTACAGAACCATTCTGCTCATAAGTGTAAAGACAGCTAATTCTATATGTAATTCCTTGAGACTAAAGAAATTTTGAGAAAACAGTATACTCCTTACCATCATCTGACTTAAAGGCTTTGATTTTAACACTAAGTTGTAACTTAATCATAGCCTTGAATTAAACAAATGTGACAAAAGCCTCAGATTTATTATGCAACAAGTATATCCAAGTAAATTTGGAATTGACATCTATAAAGTGAATATAATAATGACTACCATTAGATGATTGAATAGGTGAAGGACCTCATATATTAGAGTAGATGAGCTCTAATGGTTGTGTATACACAGAATCAGAAGAAACAAAGGGCAATTTATATGACTTACTCATACAACAAGATTCACACACAAAAGGAACTTTATTAGAACTGAAGGGAATGTTACAATGTCTCAAGACAGAATGTATAATCTTTAGTGACGCATGGCCTAGTCTAGCATGCTAAAGTGACAAATTGGAATCAACAAAAACTAGATTACAATACTGTAAACTTGAATTACATGAACGAGAATTCAAAATACAT
Source organism: Ormosia semicastrata (assembly GCA_029884595.1). Classification (NCBI taxonomy): domain Eukaryota; kingdom Viridiplantae; phylum Streptophyta; class Magnoliopsida; order Fabales; family Fabaceae; genus Ormosia; species Ormosia semicastrata. The sequence continues at coordinate 6,742,773 of JAQQTO010000036.1, read as the reverse complement.
GAATTTGAAATAGAATTACAAGAGGAGAACTATTTAAAAGGTGAAGAAGATATCTAAACATTGTCAAATGCATAGAGGCCATTTCTTAGCTTCCCTTCTAAGAGAATCTGATTGGTGGACTGATATTTGATATAACAATGATCATAATGGAACTCAAAATAACCCTTATTATCTCTAGTAAACTGAGAAACACTTAACAAATTTTTGAAAATGTGAGGGACATGTAACAAGTTATGCAACAAAAGTGGTTTAGTAGAATTTGGAGAAAAGAAAAAGGAATTACAATGTTTTAAATATTAACTACTCCTCCATTGGCCATTTTGATTCTATTTTCACCAGTGTAAGTTGAACTAGTCATTAGGTTATCAGAAACTGGTGTCAAATGATTTGTTGCCCCCGAGTTAGGGTACTAGGCAAGATCAAAGAGATTTTCTAGTGCTACCATCATAGCAGGCATGGATGAATTCTGATTTTCAGAAAATCTTGACCCTACTGAATGTTGAGAAGGACCAGTCAACTGTGATGAACCAGAACCAGAATATTATATATGATTGAAACTTGGTCCTGTGAACTGCTCATCAAATATGTAAAAACAGTTCATGGCTTAATGACCATATTTTCTGTATAGCCGACACTGAGGCTTATTGGTTTGTCTACCTTCAAAACCTCCTCTTTGAAAACGACCTCTACCTCTGTAATTTCCATAGAATCTACCTCAATTATGGACAAATGAGTGATATATGTTAGGTCCAAGACCTCTCTGATCTTGAAGCTATTGGTGTTATGCAAGATTAGCTTGCATTGCTTGCATTGAGAATGCAACAGCAATAGGTTTCTTGTTCGTTTCTAATCTTTTTTCTTGAGCCATTAATTGTGCCTCAAGCTCAAGAATTGTAAAGGGTTTAGAATGAGTCATAGCAGAAGTAATGAAACCATCATATTCATCAAGAAATCCATCAAAAACTACATCAATATAATATGTTGTACCATTGGAAAACCAACAACTATAAAGAGTGTTTGCAATCTTCTTGATTGAAAGCATATATTCATCAATTCTAGCTATTTTCTTGACACTTTTAAGTTACAATTTCAATTATTTCACCTTTGTTCTTGTTTGTGAAGCAAAGAATACTTCAAGATTCTTCCACACTTAGAAAGAATAGTCATATCCAACCATTCAGGTAGTCAAGCTTTCTGACATAAATGAGAGCAGCTAAGACAGCAATAGCTGATCTTATTATTCCCAATTTGTCAAATCCTCACTTATCGCATCTTAAGCTTCATCTTCTAGATTTGCAAACTTGGTTGGCATACCTCGAGATCCTTCAATATACTTTTGCAATTTGAAACCCTTGATGGTTGCAAGTGCTTACTGCTTCCAAGGTAAAAAATTACCCCCATCTAGTTTGATAAACACTAGATTTGAGAAGATGTGCACAATGAAACATGAAGAGGAAGATGTAACCTACCTTCCCTCCACTGTTGATCGCTGAAGCTATGATACCATAAAGGTATCTGAACTCAAGCAAGAAAGATAGAAAAGATAGAGAGATAGCAAGAAAGAAAAAAAGAAGTATATGTTGAAAGAATGAATCTAAATCGTATTGATCATCGAGTGTTATGAGATATATATATATATAGATAGATATATATATATATATATATATATATATATATATATATATATATATATATATATATATACACACATAATAGCTAACTATAACTGTCAGTAATAGAAAGTAACAAATTGAAACTAACTCCACAACTGTTAACTAACTTGATTACTACCGCAAGCGCACGGATCGCTCAAGTAATATAGATACAGAGTAAAAGTTTGTTCCCATGAGGATATTCGATTATAAAGTTAAGTACCAACCAATAGCTTAATCCATTCTAGTCAAGGACATAAAAATAAGAAAAGCAATAAATTAAACTAAATCTAATCTACAAAAGCAATAAACATAAAAGCGGTTAGGTTTCAGAAAATTCTCCTTCACCCCCTACATCTACCAACAACATGCAATCCCCCTCATAAACACAAATGCATTGATTAGGTTAGCTTGAGAATCCGATGTAGTCAAAAGCCTATGTCTAAGTCAATCAACCCTGGTTTCAATTGCCCAACTCACTAAGTTTCCTTGAGAGCCAGCTCAACTTCCACTCATGAACGATCTATTCTCAATCACACACTATACATGGTCAACAGGTATATTTCTATCCTATTAACGAATCAACTCATCCAAGCTAATTGAATTCATCGAATATGCATCAAACATACCATATCCATATCAACAAATCCCTATGTCTAGTTCATTTGTCAATATTAGGATCATGCAATCGAGGCCAACCAACAGCAAGCATTAAACACAGATAATGATTGAACCATAATCAAACATCCACACAAACTCAGAGAAAAACACATCATTAATATAAATAAAAGTATTCAAAGTATTCCTAAAACAAAGCTTAGCTATACAACAAATAAGGAAGAGAAGAGAGAAAGGGAAAAGAGATAAAGAAGCTCATTGATTTGTCTCTGAAGCTTGAATCCCCCTTCAATCCTTTGATCCTTGACTCCAATCCACCAGCAATGAAGATCTAGCCAAACTAAACTAACCTAAACTAACTAAAACTAAGAAAACTACAAAGAACGAAAAATGAAAATGGCCAAAATGGCCAGAACACAGAGAAAAACGCATAAAATCTATTTATAGGCTCAGCTGCCGCCTCAGCGCCGCGGCACCCACTCGATCGGTCTACCTACGCCGCGATGCCCACTTCATCTGGGCCGCGGCCCTCTTGCCTCGAGTCCAAGTATGGCATGACTGAAAATGCTCTCGACGCCGTGGCGCGCAACACCTTGCGCCGCGGCGTTAACTACTGAAATGTCTAATTTGGCTTCCTCCTCATCTTTAAGCTCAATTGCTCCATATTTAACCTTATTTGGAGCCCTTCCTAATATAGAGAATACACCAAATCAGTAATATATACAAATCTACTTAATCCATAACAATTAAAGCTCAATTTTGCATAATAACACATCGAAAAGCATCAGAATCAGAATATATCAAAATAAGCACAAAACCTCCAAATATGCATTATTAACAAGGACTAAGCATTCATTCTAGCACAGAAATAAGGCACAAATAACTGCATTTTATGGAGTTATCATAACTACACTAGGAATTCAAGCTTTTTATATTAATTTAAAGTGTTCTTTTATTTTCATTAATACTTTTCTTTAGTGGAAAAAAAAGGTAGTGGTGAAAATTTTTTGGAATAGTTTCCTAAACCATATGCATTACTTCTAGGTAAAAGTTGTTACTTACCTAAATTCCTTTACTTCAACAAACCTACATGTAAATCAATCAAATTATGTTATCTTACTCAAGGAAAAACATTTGATAGAAATTACAAATAAATAACAAATATCTTACAAAAATATCCTAACACAAAACTGCATCAAAAGTGTAACAATTATTAAATTTTCAAAATCGAAATAGGGTAGAGTATATTAAATATTCAAAATGTTAGTGTGATTAATTATAATTAAGATAATGATTGATTATGATTAATTTTAAAGATGATTGTAATTGATTTAATACAGAATTTGATTGAATTAGTACATAATTATATTTTATTATTTTCTTTTTTAGTACAACAATCTTCTTCTATAAATAGAGGTTAATCCTCTTGTATACATTTATTCAGAAATTCAGAAATTTAGAGATAATTCAGAGAATATACAGAAACTTTCTTCAAATTTTTTCTTGTGTCTCTGTTTCTCTATTTCTAACATGGTATCCACCTTGAGGATAATTTCTAACTTAGTATTAGAGCATCTAAGCTCTCGGTCCGATCCTAGATTTTAGACTCCAGATTTCATCCTAAATTCCAAACTCCAGACTTCATCCTAGATTCAAAAATTCAAACTCTAGACTCCAGACTCAATCATCATCTTGACTGATTTCACACTCTAGTTTCCAAAATGAAATTAATTTCTTCTATACCAACTTGAGTTTGAGGGGGGATGTTAGCGTAATTAATTATAATTGAGATTATGATTGATCACAATTAATTTTAGGGATTATTGTAATTAATTTAGTATAGAATTAGATTAATTTAGTACATAATTATATTTTATTATTTTTTTTTTCTATATAACAGTCTTTTTCTATAAATTGAGGCTAATCCTCCTATATACATTTATTCAAAAATTTAATAATTTAGAGATAATTCAGAGAATATACAAAAATATTCTCTAGATTTTTTCTTCTGTCCCTATTTCTCTATTTCTAACACTAAAAACACAAATATGAGCTATCAAACACATAAAAATAGTAGTAAACAAAAAAGCCAAACAAAGAAGCTAAGATTTCATCAAACTATCTAAAAAAAAGGATTATGAGGTTGTTCAATAGCCAACCTTAAGACAAAAAAAAAATCAATTAATCCAAAAGTGTTAAATTGCCAAAGCCCCAAATTGTTAATAATAATAAGTGTTAGTTCCTAAACACATGAAATTATAATAGTATGAAAGCCAAAAATGAATAAAATGGATTCATCCAATAAATAAATATAAAAACCTTATAATAGATATAGCTAAAAACTCAAAATAAGATACATGAGCCAAATTATAAAAGAGACGTGGTGAGACAAAAAGAAGAAATTATAAGAGTTTAGTTGAAACTGAATACTATGTAAAAATGATGAAATCAATGTGCCAAGAAAAGAAAGGCATAATCAATGATGAAATCTAACAAATCAACAGTCAAGGAAAAACTAAAGAGAAGTGAAAATCAATGAGAGGTTAAGAAAGATAAAATGGGAGGAAGACGGAACCAAAAAGCTTTCCTTATGAAATGAAAGAGAAAATTTGAAATTGAACTACAATATGTGATAAATTTGAATTTTGAACTCAAATAAGAGAGAAAATGTACTAAAATAGGACAAAAATTACAAATTTGAATTTTTAAAAATACTAGATAGAAGTTGCAAATAGATAATAAACGTCTTAAAGATATACCCTTAACACAGAATTGCAGCACTCGAAGATAGATTAAGAAAACTTAAGAATAAATTTGGAAAGTGTTTGTGAATTGCTTAAGTGATTTGCACTCAATATGCAGGTATTTATATACATGAAATAATAAGTACAACTTGTATTTACAAAAACAATAAAATGAGAATTGAACTATTTCCTAGGACCATATTGTTTCTAATGCTACATTAACTATCAGTATTTCTAATGTTATATTAATATCTATTGCTATTTCCAACACTATATTAATTGCATGATATCATTTTCAACACTCACCATCAAGTTGGAGCTTATAAATCATATGCACTAAGCTTGTTATAAATGTAGTAACTTCAAGGTGCTCTGAGAGACTTTGTAAAGATGTCTTCCAATTGTTCATTTGAGTTAACAAATTCAACAACTTCCTTAGAAAGAACTTTCTCCCAAACAAAATGACAATATATTTCTATATGCTTAGTTCTTTGATGAAAAACTAGATTAAAGGCTATGTGCAAAGCTACTTGATTATCATAACATAACTTCATTTATTTTAACATCTTCAAACTTCAACTCTTAAAGTAATTGTCTTATCCATATATGCTCACAAGTGGCAGTAGTTATGGCTCAATATTCAGGTTCAACACTAGATTGAGCAGTATTTTGCTTCTTACTTTTCTAAGATACAAGATTACCACCAACAAAGATATAATATTCATATGCATATCGTCAATCTATAGGAGTACCAGCCCAATCTGCATTACAATATCCTATGACCTTAGTGTTTCCTTTATCCTCATATAACAATCCTTGACCTAGTGCTTTCTTAATGTATCTTAGGATTCGCATAATAGCATCCCAATGATCGGTATAAAGAAATTGTAAGAATTGACTTATTACACCCACAACAAAAGAAAAGTCTAGTCTAGTAACAGTGAGGTATTTTAGTTTCCCAACCAGTCTATACCTGTCAAAATCTGAATAAAGCTCCACTTGATTTGGTAACAATTTACTTTTTGGATCCATGGGACAATTGATAGGTCTATAGTCCAACATTGTAGTTTCTTTAAGAATGTCCAATGCATGTTTCCTTTGCGAAATAATAATGCAATTCCTTGATTAGGCAACCTCAATGCCAAGAAATGGTGTAGTGGATAAGGCAACAAATGTATTACCAGAATCGAAAATTAGTTGCTTAAGGAGGGACTCAAAATTACTGGTAGAAAAGGCAAATTATGGTGTTTGATGACATAATAACCCATCTAAATGAACTGAGCTTTGGTCCTTTACCTCCCCAACCAATGGAACATGAAAGTACTGGAGGATTTTTGTGATGAGCATGGAATATGGAAGAGGATGGTTGCCCTTTTGTGCCTTCAGCATATGTTTGATGATGTAGTAGCCCAAGTTGCTTTGCTTGCCGTTGTTTAAGGCCCACAAAGTCAGTACATCATCCATTTGCACTTGGGAGTAGTTTCCTCCCCTAGCAATTAGAGCCCTGACTAAGATGTAATGTAGCAAGCAATTCTCCAAGGTCAAGCCACTAGCCATAATTCTCCTTTTTGCCCTATAACCAGTCTGTAGCAAAGTAGTCAAATCAGTTTGATAATCATATTCACCAGCCCAAGCATCATGAGTAATAACAATCTTTACTTTCTTAACTTCCGTAATAAGAATGACATTCTCATACCTCAGATTAGCATAAAACATTCCAACTAAATTCAGATATATATCTCTTCTAATACTCAGAAATGTAATCAACTCAATATCTTGTAGCAATCTATAACACTGAAAGGGCTCATTAGAGAAAAAAAGTATTATTCAAATGCCTTGGTTGAATTATCTTGCGGATTTAGAAGTTATTTTTGAAATTCTCTATTTGCTTGTTACTACTGAAGAGGTGAGAGAGATCTAATCCTTGAACGGGAGCCTGAGGAGCTTTCCCTATAGCATGCCCTGTTCTTGGCCTCTTCACCCCTCTTGAAGATTAAGCCATATTGGGATGGATTTGGGTGTAGAATGGAAGGAGGGAGAAATAGGAAAGTGTTTAGGGATTAACTGAAACAAGAAAGAGGGAAATTAAAGGTGATTTGAGTGAAATTTGGAAGATGGGTCACATGTTCTAGAGAGAGAAATGAGAACGATATGGTGAAGGTTGAATTTAGGTGATTTAGAGGCATTTTTCTTGAGTGGATTGTTTGGGGAAAGGAAGAAAGAGCATTTGTGGTGATTTGGAGGTGGAATGGAGGGATTTGGTGGAGAAATTAGGTAGAAATTTGAAGAAGAAAGCGTTAGGTTTTGGGGTTTCTAGAGAGAGAGAGGGGACACATGAAATGGTTGAAGAAGGGCATCCAACAGCTTAAAAAATCAGGTGGTAATCGATTATTGCGGTGCTGTAATTGATTACCAGGCTGCTGTGACCTTGGTAATCGATTATCATTAATGGTAATCGATTAACACACTTCGTTAGCCACTTTTGGGCTTCTGGTAATCGATTACCATCCTGTACCATTACCTGGTAATCGATCACCATCCTTCCGACTTCACAAGTTCCACATTTCAGAGCCTTGGCAATCGATTATTGGCTCTTGTAATCGATTACCATCCTTCAAAAACCAAATTCTTCACTCCATTATATAGAAAACCAAATTTCAAACTATTCCAAAAGCCTTGCAATCTATTATTCCTTCTTGTAATCCTTTGTTTTGAATCAAAATACACATCTCTTGTAGTTCTATAAACTTGTAAAAAATTTCATACTCCAAGTAAACCATAACTTCATCATAAATCTTCAAAAAATCAACAAACTTCTTGAGCAAAGTATTCCTTGAGCAATTTGGAGGACTTAATTATTATGAGAGCACCTATAAAACAAATTTAAGAGAACCTCCGACACTCAAGTCAGTATAAGATTCAAGAAATAAAATCAATAAGAAATTATGCAGCAAATACACTCATTCACTTCAAATGCATGATTAATTAATTATACCAAGTTTACCTTTTATATAAAAGAAAGTTTCTTTGGCTAAAGGTTTTGTGAAGATGTTACTCAATTGTTTTGTTGTTTATACAAATTTAAGCACACAATCTCCTTTTTGTATATTATCACTTATGAAGTGGTGTATAATTTCAATGTGCTTAGTCCTAGAGTGCAAGATGAGGTTTTTAGTTAAATTGATAGTACTAGTATTATCACATCTTATAGAAATATGATCAAGCTAGAGTTCATAATCTAGAAGTTGTATAAGATGTGATCAAGCTAGAATTCATAATCCAGAAGTTGTTGCTTCACGCAAAGGATTTGAGCACAATAATTTTCAGCTACAACATACTCAGCTTCAGCTGTAGACAATATCACACTGTTTTGTTTCTTGCTATGTCAAGAAATTAAGGAGCTTCCAAGCAAGTGGTATGTCTCACTAGTACTTTTCCTATCTACTTTGCATCTAATAAAGTTATAATCGGAATAATCAATTAAACTACATAAGGCACCCTTGGGATACCATAAGCCAATTTGTGAAGTACCAACAAGATATTTCATTTTTTTACTACACTTAGATGTGGCTCTTTAGGACAAGCTTGGCATCTAACATACCTACACATACTAAACATTATATATGTTCTACTTGCAGTAAAGTAAAGGAATACGCCAATCATACCTCTATACTTAGTGATTTCTATGGGTTTACTCCCTTCATCCTTGTCCAAGTAGCAAGAGCTGCTCATTGGGGTAGTCATTTGCTTAGCATTGTCTATGCCAAACTTCTTGAGCAACTCCTTACAATATTCGGTCTGACTTATGAAAGTTTCACCATTTGATTGTCTGATTTGAAGTCCAATGAAGAAGTTAAGTTCATCCATCATAGGCATTTCAAACTCACTCTACATAGTACTAGCAAACTCCTTACATAAAGATTTATCAGTAGCACCAAATATAATATCATCAACATAGATTTGTACAAGGAGAATGTCATACTTTTTGTTTTTAATGAAGAGTATTATGTCAACCTTTCCTCTTGAAAAATCTTTTTCTAAAAGAAATTTATTTAACATTTCATACCAAGCTCTAGGAGCTTGTTTTAAGTCATACAAAACATTTTTCAATTTAAAAACATGGTTAAGCAACTCATAATTTTCAAAATCAGGAAGTTGTTTCATATATACTTCTTCTTGAATAAACCATTTAGAAAAACACTTTTTACATCCATTTGATAAAGCTTAAAACCCATGATACAAGCAAATGCAAATAACATTCTAATAGCTTCTAATCTAGCAATAGGAGCATATATTTCTTCATAATCAATTTCTTTGACTTGATTATATCCTTTAGCTATTAGGCTAGCTTTATTTCTTATTATTACTCTCATTTCATCAAGTTTGTTCCTAAAGAGCCATTTTATGCCAATAATATGATGATCATTGGGTCTTAGAACAAGTTCCCAAACTTGATTCTTTTCAATTTGATTTAACTCTTCCTACATAGCCAAGATCCAATGTTCATCATTAATGGTCTCATCGATGTCTTTAGGTTCAACTTGAGAAACAAAAGTCATATGATTACATGCATCTCTAAGTAAGTTTCAAGTTGTTATCCGTTTTGAAACATCACTAATAACCTTGTTAAGAGGGTGGTATCTTGAAGTTCTCTATTATTTTGGAAGACCATTGGATTGTTGCTCCTCTTGTTGTGGTGGTGTTTCCTCACTTTGGCTTTTTTTCCTTTACTTTTCCTCTTTGCTCTTCAAGTGAGTATTGGAAAAAAAATCTATGCAACATCATCAACGTTATTCTTTCCCAGCTCAATGGGGTTAGTTTTATCAAATGCAACATGTATCGAAAACTATAGGATACATTGAAAAGTCTTCTCCACACTTCTCTAACATCGTGGTGTCATAAGAGTCCTAAAACGAAAAATGTAGAAAACTTTATCAAAATAATTAACAACTTAACAAATGCGATTAGTTTTAATTTTAAAGACACTTACAATGAAGTTTTTTGAGCGCTGAATGACATATTCTCCATTTTCCCTCTCATGAACACTTTCACACAAATATGTGAAAGGGACTAAATGCTTCAACTCTACCTCTTGTAATCAACATCTATTAGAATATAAAATTCTAAAATCTTTATTATATTTATAGTATTATTATAGTATAAGTTAGTTATATTATTGTAAAATTATAGTGCTGCTATGTGAAGCCAAAGTGCACAAGGAAAACTTATCAGGGCATACAAATGCTCATCAAACATAGTAACAACACAAGGCCCTGATGTGGAAGTTCAACCATGGTGCTTGCAGAGCCTTCTACATCTCTAAGAAAGAACCAAATCAATTTGATAAGTTGAGTTAGAAATATTTAACCCATAAGATCTCTAATTGAATTGGTCAATATTTTATTTTTGGTAGTCAATTATATGCAATAGACTATGAAACTAAATCTTTTCTTTAATGAAGGGATGAAAAAGAGCAAGAAAGAGAAGACGTAAAAATATGTTTTTGGAGACACTTGCACATGAGAATTACACGCTAGTTGCAATGACTATAAGCACAAATGAACAATAAATAGAACAAATTAAACAAATCTAGCAAATGGATTTTGGAAACCTAAGCATCAATTTGGATAAGGAGGAATCTACATTCTTGGACCAATGATATGGGGAACATAGGTAAAAGATAATAGCATTTAAGATTATAGGAATGTCCTTACTTTAAAAATAAATATTTTTTTGTTTAATATATCTAACATATTGGTGTCTACAATATGTTAATATATCTAACAATAAAAAATCATTAAATGAGAATGGAAATTTAAAAAAATTATTAAATAAAAAAAATTCTAGGTCTACAGCTAACAGATTTAAGGTTGAATGACATTTTAGAGATGAAAATCATTCTTAGGTGAGCACCTAGTATCTTAAGCTCTTAGGCTGAATGAACTCTCAACACCAAGTAAGTTGTTTTATATATAAATCTCATTAAAAGAGAAGAATTAATTACAAACATGAATGATGTGAGATCTTACCCAAAAAAGAAAAAAAATATGGAAAAATATCAATTGAATCAAAAGAGCATAAACAACTCAAAAAAGCCTCAGTCCTTCCGTCAATCCATCATGAAACCTCACTAAAAAAAGCCATTTAAAATCAAATCAATTTCATTTTCCAAATTAATGACAAAAGAAACTACCAATTGCATAATTATTCATGGTCTTGATGTTGACATTTAAAATGATTTCTTTCTTTTTTAAAGAAACAAGTAGAAGAGAAGTTCAAGTACAACTTTGGCATAAATTGATAATTCAAACTGCAAGTTATGAAAGCTTAATAAATGAACAAGCTAACAGGAATCCAATAGGACTAGGGAAACGTAGGAATCACTGACCAGAGGTAAAATTATCCTGTATGTATCGATTTAATGATGCAAAAAATATAATTTGCTATTCAAATATGCTTCTCTCTTGTTTACGGTTAAGCAATATAATATATAAATAATGAGCATAAGTTAATAAGAGCTAAAGGTACCATGTAATTTGCTAATTTCACAGGATTTGGTTTAGGGTAGAAAATATTTCCATACTTAGATAGGAAAATAGGATAACTTAAGAGAATGCTTACTTATTAGGATTAGTTTCCCTATTGTTAAAATGGTCAATGTAATACCCTGAATCACATGTTAGACTGGTAAATAGTTACAAAGGATAGCATTTGACTTGTTTAACATGCTTGCGAAGTGTTGTGACAAACTGGGTTCGTTTAGGCACTTAGTTGCAACATAGAAGTTGAAAAGTAGTTTAAAATGACTTGGATAATAGCATAAGTTGCTAAGTGAAGGGAAATAAACGTAGAGGGTTTGTTTCTAAGTCACAAATGAGCCAAGTAAGATGTAGTTAAAGTTTCAAGAGAATTTGAGTTAGTTTAGTATTTTTAGGGATACTGGTTGTGCATTTAATATCAAATTGATTACCAGCAGATATGAAAAATGAGAACACAGGTGAAACAATAATTTAGATGAATTTTATTATTTATTCTAAAGTTGTTAGAAGCTGAAAAACTTGAATTAGCATAATTCAGGTGTTCTTAGCAGATAAGAAAGTTTCAGCAAAATATCCTAAGGGACATGATGATCATTCTCTCATTTCTCTCTCTCACGTTTAAGCAGCTGAAGCTGCAAAAACAGAACAAAATAGAGAAGGAAGAAAACGAAGAAACAGAAGAGAGAAAGGAAGAGGAAAAAGGAGAAGGAGGAAAGGAAGATCAAGGATCAAGTTCAAGCTTCAAGATCTTCATCTTCTTCAAGAGGTAGGGGTTCTATGCTCATCTTCATTTCTTCTTTCTTTTTTACCATAGATGCACCTTTGGTGCTTAAGAGGTCAAAATGAGTTCTAGAGGTGTTTCATGAGTTTGACTTGCATGATGAGTTTCTTTGGTCATTTATGACTTGTTTATAGCATAAGTTGAAGCTAGAAGCTTAAAACATCTTATTTAGGCCATTGAAGCCCAAAAGAGGGGTTACGTCAAGTTAAGTGGAATTTTGACTCCATAATCCAAATTAAGAGATTTAAGTTAGTGATTATTGATCTCTATGTGTTAGTAAACTTGTTAGGGACCTTAAATCACCTAGGAACCGAGTTGGAGTGATTAAAATCCAAGAATTTAGCTAATGGAACAGTGCCACGAATCTGCAGATGTTACTGCAAAGTCTCTGGTTCAGAGACACGGCCCGTATACGAAGACACGACCCGTGTACGAAGACACGGGGGGCATGTTCCTCTCTTCCAGTTGAAAATTCGTGAACAGTGCTCACGAGAGAAAACACGGGGGAGGGGGAGGGGAGGGGTGTCTCAAGACACGGGCCATGTTTCCTTCTGTAATGAGAATTATCTCTTGTGGTCTTCATAAATGTTGTATCACTTTCTATTATCTTTCTAATGCCGCTAGAATCACCTCGTTTTGACCTCCGTAGCTCAAGTTATGCTCATTTTACTGTGTAAAGGTCAAAGATCGAGATTGAGCAAGATGTGTTTTTGGCTAGGAAATGTATGATGTTTTGGCATTTTATAAGGCTAGGAGTCTTAGAGGGACCTTAGATAACCATATTGAGGTGGAGTATGAAGGGGTAATGTGTTGGAACATCTTAGGCTTCCATAGTGTAGTGGAATGTCATAGGATAGTCTTGGGAACCTTAAGCAACCAAGAGTATGGGAATGCAACAATGAAATGTTTAGAACCTTATTTAACATGAGGTTGACTTTAGTATCACTTCTGAAGTGATGGTGTGAGGTTCTAGATATAAAAGCATTAGTGTTGAGACACAGCTAGTGGTAGCTCTTGGAAAGAATAACCACCTACCTTATATGAAGGACTTTGAGAAGTTAAGACAAGGTGTACTAGAAACAGATAGTTTGAGTTTGTTTGGAATAGTATGCCTTCTTTTATGCATAGTTTACTCCTTTAGAGTTAAAGTTGAGTTTAAGATGCATAGATGATGTTTATGTAAAAGATAAACATAACTTTACGCTTATCACATACTAGTTAGTTAATCTAGCTTGTATGTGAAAGTTATGAGAACCTTAGTACAACCAAGAGTAATGGTTTGTCATAGGTGAGTATATAATACTTCAGTAACATAATGTTGCATAGGATTCACTCCAAAGTTATAAGTGATGAGATGGTGTTTAGATATAAGAATGTATGTATGTAAATGGAAATGGTATGGTAGTATTGATCTTAGTGAGTATCCTTTGATAACATTCATGGAGGCCAAGGGAAATTGAAGTGTGTCTAAAAGGCTCTTTTGGAGTAATGACATAACCATGATATTTCGATAATGCCAAGGCCAAAGGAGATAAGTAGGGGTCCATAAGGTTCTTCAAAATCAGGACTTAGATAGAACATCTCAGCGTGCCATGATATGTGTGATGTGAGGATATACCTCAATCGCCACGAGATAATATACCGAATCAGTTCCTAATGACCTTCTTTGTTTTAAACACTGCATGTATTTCAAAACAAAGCATTGCATGAGCAGAGCATGTATTTAGGATCTTCTTTGAGCATAATCATATTACATATCATCTGCATTGCATTTACAGACAGTTGTATGAGCATTGTCTGTCACTATTGATATTTATAGCTGTATGGGCAGTTGTTTATATTTAACAATGTGTATGCTATCAGTTCTAGATCACACTTTATAGTAGTGTGTAGTTATGAGATATTAGTGGAGGAAACTCCTAAGTTAGTAGTTATAACAATTGATATGTTGATTATACAAATGTTATAGTTAGTTGGTATTGAAATTACTTTCACTGAGAATTATAATTCTCACCAAAATTATTCTTCCATGTAAATCCAGGTGCAGAGGTATAGACCATGTTAAGGGAATGAAGGTAAAGTATAAAGACTAGTATAGTTTTATATGCTTTAGTAGACAGAACTTATGTATACAGTTTACATTTATTTTGTATGTATTACAAAATACCATTTTAAGGCAATGTTATATATATGTATGTATAAGTTTATGTTTTCCGCATTCTCTCAAGACTTTTTATAATTACTCAGCTGTGATTATGGATATATATTAGTATGTCGCATGAAGAAATGACGTCTCTAGTACTGATTATCTTTATATATCCCTGTATATCTAGGATATATCTAGATATTTGTATTAGGATGTTATAGATGGCATTATCCAAATTAGCAACAAGCGATTACTTCACCTATTTTTGACATACAAACAAAATACTTCTATTCCAACTGATAAAAGTGATTGAGAACAATTCAGTGATCAAACTGAATTCCTTTTCAGGCCCAAAAAAAAAATTTGAATCCTTCAACATGAACATTAACTCGTCACCTACTCTAAAACACCTAACTTAATAAGAAAGGGATGAAAAAGAGAGGGAAAAAGAAGCTCCTAACATCTTTATTGACTTGTACAATTCTACATTTCAACTTGTGTAAAGTCCATTCTAATTGTTAAATGAAGTAGGTATTGACTAATGAAGAAGTTTAGTCCCCTTAGGAGACCCACGGTTGAAATTATGGGCTGTTATAGTAATATTGAAGAGGTTTTCTTAAAGTGCACCAAAGTCAAAGTATTCTAAACATTTTTCATCAGCCTCCCATATGAAATGTGTTCAAAACAAAGTCAACTTGGCACAACAATGCAAACACACAACATCACTTATGCAAGACAAGACAACTAAATCACAATGAGCTGTTGTAATCTAACTTAGTCGTCAAAAAAAGAAGCTTAGGTTGAATAGAAATGAATAGCTTAGATAGTGTATGTTTAGTACTTAGTTTCGCGATTGTGGATGATGTTGATAAAAGGGAAAAAAGACATAATAAACTACACTATGAAAGAAATTATTTTGGCCAACATAATTACCAGGCAACACAGGTGAACTGACACCAAGTCACTTTCTGTGAGATTCTAAGCTTTAAGCTGAGAAGATTCCATTCTCTCCTGCATTGCTTTTAGTTTTGAGACTATGTGAACCCCAACATAGCACACATATTGAAAGGGAAATATGTTAATGGGTCTCAGAACAATACTTGTCGACAGAAAACATTTTATAACATTTTAACTATCAAAACACGAAAACTACATAACTCTTCCCAATTCCCCCTCAGCCAAACAAGCTGTAACGAATCATAAAGTGCTACTGACCAAACATATCTGGTGGAAATCTCATTTTTTCATCTTTTTTTTCAACATCTCACTTATAGTTAAAACTGAGTAGCACTTCACCAAGAGTTTATATCACAATTCAAACCTTAAATTAAGTATAAAAATGAGTACAAATATTATCTCAAATAGGGGCTGAGACATTCAAACAATAAAACTTGGTCATACATACCACTAAAACCATTACAACTTCAACATAAATCTCATTAGAATTTAAATAAACAATTTAAACATAATATATTTTGCTCCTAACCCAACTCATCCGTGAACATTAGAGCCTCAAACATCAACTAATACCACAAGCTTTCATTCAAAATCAAGGGAAATTTAGGACTAAACCAAGATAAAATAAATAGAAGCATAACATAAAAATTAAAAACCATTTTCTGATTCAACTCTGCTCATGAGCTTGTCTAACTCCATGGACCAGATTTCAAACTCAAAATCAATAAGAAAAGATGAGCTAAAAGTTAGCAAAGAACCCTCTACCTCATAGTTTTCCTTTGTTCCATGTGATTTTTCAAGCTTTAACTCTCCCTCTTTCTTCCTTTTCTTTTCTTCTTCTTGCCTTATTGCTTTGATTTCTAGCACACACAGAAATGAGAGAGAAAGTGAGTGAGAATCAAAGAAACAGAAAAGAAAGAAGATGGTCATAACAGACTAAATCGAGCAAACTCACGAGAGCAAACGGGCGAGTGAGAAAAACAAGCGATCGAGAAAGAGAATGAGCGAGTGAATGAGCAAGAGAGAAATGGGAAAGAATGAAGATAATTGGTAAAGGTAAAGTTAATGAGAGGGAAGGGATGAGGTGACAAACGTAAGTGGAAGGGTAGGAGGGAGGAAGGGTGCGCATGGAGGAGGGAATTGAGAGTTGGGAAAGTTTAGTAAGGGTCTGGCGTGCGTACGAGATTAAAGAGAGCTGATTTGGTTAAATTATTTTTTTTATGCAATTGAAATTTAGCTATGAACATTTTTTGTAGCTAATTTGTTACGAATTAGCTACGAATTTAATTTTTTTGGCTAAATTTGCGAAAGAATTAGTAGCTATTTGCTTGATAAAAATTTTCTCTTTGTGATTCAAAATTTAGTTAGGGAATTTTATTTTGTAACTAATCCATAGCTAATTTACTATGGATTAGCTACTAAAATTTTTTGTAACTAAATTTTGTAGCTAAATCATAGCTAATCTGTAGCTATTTGTTTGATAAAATTTTTAGCTTCCTGTATTCAAAATTTAGCTACAGAAATTTAAAACAAAGTATTTCCATTATTTAAGTATCTTTTCTATTGTTTAAAATAAAGTATTTCCATCCAAAAACATGAAGATGGGAAATGTTTGATTTCCTTCCTTTGTATAATTCATAAGGGATTTTATTTAAAATTGGACTTATTAAGGCTCTATTCATTACATAACAAGTGAAACTTACTGTATCTGCCAAAAAATACTTAGGAAGGTTTGTTTCATTGAGCATAGCTCTAGCCAATTCTTCTAAAGATATATTTTTCCTTTCAACTACTCCATTTTGTTGTGGAGTTATAGGGATTGAGAAATTATGCTCAATACCATTTTCATTGCAAAATATTTCAAACTCTTGATTTTCAAATTCCCCACCATGATCACTTCTAATAGATGCAATGCTACAATTTTTCTCATTTTTAATAACCTTGGTAGGTTTTCTAAATGCATGGAAAGTAAGGGTGTAAGTGGGTGGTTTGATTTGGTTTTTGAGAGAAAATAAATCCGAACCAATCAAAATTAATTAGTTTAGTTTGGTTCGATTTTCGTATTTTTTGATAGTCAAATCCGAACCAAACCGAACCGAACATCTATGGATTGGTTTGGTTCGAGTAATCAGGTTGACCATTTTTTTTTAATACAAAAATTAACTAAATAATTAGCTTTTCATAAAAAAAATACAAAATAAACTAATGAATAAATTTCTAGAAATAGAATCAAACTTATTATTTTAAACACTAAAAATTATTTCATATTTTAGAATGTGTATTAAAAGGTTCATAAAGAGGGAACAAAAAACATATTGATATTTGTATTAAGAAATTATATTTGAATAAGATTCTTCAAGAGAGATTTAACTTGACAAGTTGTATACTACTACTATTTAATTAAGAAAAGTTGTGAGGCTATTAACTAGGTATATATGAGAATTGAACCCTAAATGAAATATCCCTAATGAAGACTTGATTAGTTGAACTTTGAATCAACAACCTAGCGAATCCAAAGTCTCAAGTTGCGATCTTTTTCATTCAAGATTGTTGTTAGGCCTCAAATCAAATGTACAATAGTAACTTCCTATCATTGTGCAAGTAATCAATGAAGATCAATATCTATATCCAAATGTTTTCATTTGATGCTTTCTCTTCTCCTTAATCCAATCTTCCAAAATCTCATTACTTAAGTACTTCAAATTAGGAAATTCCTTTTTTAAAATCAATACTAGAGCATTTAAAGTCAATTCATCGTTTCCAAGCTTTCATTTAGATGATGTTGTTCTTTTTAAACTTACTTCTTTATGTATAAAAAATTATTAGACATAATATCGAACCACTGTGGTTATGATGATGTAATGTCGACATGCCATTCTTCATGGCCATGAGGGCTCACATGCAAAATACAAGTAAATTTTTTAAAAATGATCTATTTTGAAAAACTCCTTAAGAATGGTTTTTTCTAAATCATTATAAAAGATGTTCAAAAATTGAATGACATTTTTTGTTCAATAGGAATGGATCCAGAGGTTAGTTGAAGGAAAGATCCAAAGTTTTCAAGTCTCAATTTTTAGAATAACCATTTTCATATAGAAAATATTTCAAACTCTTGATTTTCAAATTCTTCAACAAAAATGACGTTTTAGGAGTTGGATCACTATTACAAAAAAATAAAGAAAAATAAGTATAGCCAAAAAATGTTGTAGCAATTTTTCTCAAAATAAAATTATAAATATATGGTTTGGTTTGGTTCGGGTTGGTTCGGTTTTGAAATTTCAAATAAATGCATCAATATACCCAAACCAAACCGGTTTAGTTTGGATTAATCGGGTTGGTCGATTATCAAACTTTACACCCCTTGGAAAGCATCAATCTTGAGGAATAGTGTCCATGTGTATCTAGAGTAATAATCCACAATAACAAGAACATAGTAATTCCCACCAAAACTCATAGTTCTTGAAGGTCCAAAAAGATTCATGTGCAAAAGTTGTAAAGGTCTAGAGATAGAAACAACATTTTTAGCTTTGAAAGAGACATTTACTTGTTTTCCCTTGTGACATGCATCACAAAATTTGTCTTTCTCAAAATTGAGTTTAGGTAGTCCAATTACTAAATCTTTTGAAACTAATTTGTTTAGATGATCAATGTGAATGTAGCCAATTCTTCTATGCCAAAGCCATGAATCATTTTTCTTACTCATAGGACATCTAGCATCTTGAGAGGTTATATCATTTAGGTTAATCATGTAGAAATTATCAACCTTATGACCAACAAACTTAACTTGCTTGTCATCCTGATCTTCAATTATGCAGCACTTAAAGTTAAAGATAACTTCATTTCCCTTGTCATATAATTGACTTATGCTAAACTAGTTATGTTTGAATCTTTCTACATACAAGACATTATCAATTAAGGTAGAAGGATTTTTACTAACTTTTTTAACTCCAAAGATTCTTCCTTTATTGTTGTCCTCATAAGTGACATGACCATACTTCTTGGGAGCAAGAAATGAGAACTTGGATCCAACACCAGTCATGTGCTTGGAGTAGCCACTATCAAGGTAACAATTTGAGTTATTAGCCTTTAAGCACACCTACAAAGCATGTTCAAGTTTTGACTTTAGGTACCCAAATCTTTTTGAGTCCTTGTGTATTAGTTTTAGGTAAAGAGCCCTTTAGAATCCATATTTTCTTTTGACCAACATGAGTTCTTCTTAATGCTATATGTGGATACACTATGACCTTTTCTTCCACAATGAAAAGATGTAACAAAAAGACTACTTGATATATTTGAGGAAACAAAGAAATTATTATAAAAATTTTGTTGTTTATTAGGATTGTAACCTAATCCAGCCTTGTCAAATATATATCTTTGTTTCCCAAGTAAGATGTTCAAGTTATTCCTTCCCAAGGTAAACTTAGCAAGAGTATTTTAAAATCTTCAACTTCTTTATCCAAAGATAAACATAAATGACACGAGGAAGATAGAAATAGAGTATCTTTTTGAGAAGAGCAAGTAGAGTATGAGGAATTTACATCAATTAATCCAAGAGTCTTATTTTCTAACTTCAATTCCTCAATTTCTTTGTTTAAAGGAGAAATTTGATTTTTAAGAGATGAAATTGTTTTCTTTGAAAATGAAACCATTTTTTAAAGTCTTATGGATTCTTCATACAATTCCTCAAAGGTATCTTGCAATTCCTCATAAGAAAGTTGAGATTCAAGAGTTCGATATTCTACTTTTAAGTTATCTTTGGCCATTAGACAAAGGTTGGCTACTTCATCATTCGATCCATCTGAAGAGTCAATGTCATTGTCTTCCCAAGCAACATATGCTCTTCTTCCTTTATAATCTTTGTTTGGCCTTCTCTCAAACGTTTCTCCCTTCTTTTGATTTAGAGGGCAATTCATCTTCATATGCCCAGGTTTTCCACATCCAAAGCAAGTGGGAGGAGTTGGAGTTGAGCTTTCACCTTTTACATAATTCTTCTTTGGAGGAAAGAATGGTCTTCTTCCATTTCTCTTTTTCTTTAGAAATTTTCCAAATTTTCTAACTAGAAGGTTAAATATGTTTCTTCATTCATCTCTAACTCCTCAAGCTCATCTTTATCTTCTTCTTCATCATTGTGGGATAAGGAGGTCTTAATAGCTAGTCCTTTCTTCTTTTTATCAATATCTTCATTTTGGTGAAACCTTGACAATTTCATCTAATATTCTTGGAGCTTCCCAAAGAGTGTTGGAAGAGTCATGGTGGCAAGATTTCTTGATTCAACTATGATTGTCACCTTAGGCTGTCACTCCCTGCTTAAATATCTCAACACTTCATTAATCAAATCTTCATTGGGAAATTTTTTTCCCAATAAAGCAAGATGATTAACAATATGAGTGAATCTCTTTTGCATATTGATGAGCGCCGAACTCAATCAAAATTCAAATCGATTTGTACCTATGGCTTGTAGTATAAGAGTTAACACTGAATCATCTCTCAAGGATCTTTAATTATAATTTAATTAGATCAAGCTGAGATTGGGGGGAAGAAGTTGATAAATAGATTACAAAATAACAGAATTAAGGAAAGAACAATCAACTAAAAGCGTAATCAGTTCAGAAATCTATCTGAAATTTAGTGGATTCTATCATAGATCACAAATCAAACATTTGAATTACATTTGAATGATTAACTTAGAATTAACCGAAATCTCTGCATTAAATCCAAAATTCATATTAGACAATTATCTAGAATTCAATTAACAATAGATACACAAATTCACAATCACATAATTCATATTAGATCTATGTTAATTTTAGATCTGAATTCAATTAACCTAAACACAATTTAGCACCTAATTTCTAATTCTGTGATTAAACCAGATTAATCAACCTAAATTCAATCATAATTCTCAATCTCAAAACAAGATCTAATCATATCAAGATTAAGAAAAAGAATGAGAAAAGGAAGAATCCAAATACAAATCAAAAAAATAAAATCAGAACAAGATCTCAAGAATCCAAACCAAATTTTTTTCAAGAATCTAGAATTGATTATAAAATGTTTAGCCCTCCATAAGAAGGAAAGAACTCAGAAAAATATGAAAAGAAAAGCAAAACAAAATTACAGAGAGCAAGAGGAGAATGAAGTCAGAATGCCTAATCTAGATCTAAATACAGAAGGTGGAAGTGTAATCATGATGCTTGTGGGGTTGATCTCGGATCCCCCTTCTTTACAGCTAAAACTGCCCTCTAAATTGGCCCCTATTGTCTCATTATGCTTCACAAACATAGATGGACCTTATAGGAATGCAATGACCCAAGTCTTATCTGATTTGGACTTGAATTGACCAAGATATGCTCACTTTAATGTCATATGCTCCCCAAATCTGAGTCTGAACTTCCAGGTCCAATTAGGTCCACTAGACATCCGATTGAGACTTTGAGCTCTTCATGAAAGTTGTAGAGCTTCCTCTCATCTTTCCTACAAGATAAAATGTATAATTATCAAATATCTAGAACTCAAGATATGACTAAAATACAGAAACAGTGTAAAACCTCAACAATGCTGGAATTATCAATTAAGTCCAATTTGAGCCCAAACTTGCAAAACATGACCAAGCTCTAGGAATTAAGTACATAAGGAGTGTAAATGACTAAAGATAATGGTTTATTAATATATAAAATATATAATTATCACATATCTTGTATGTTTTCTCCTTCATTCATTCTAAATAACTCATATTCATGTGTGAGAGTATTAATTCTAGCTCTTTTCACCTCACTAGTTCCCTCACGGGTGACTTGAAGAGCATCCAACATTTCTTGTGCTATTTTGCAGTTAGAAATACGAAAATATTCATTATACCCTATGGCACTAGTGATGATGTTCTTAGCTCTATCATTATATTAAACTCTTTTTTTTTTCATCATCATTCCATTCAGCCTTTGGCTTAGCAACTTCTCTATCATCAACTATCTTGGTAGGAATAAAGGGGCCACTTTTAATAGCATCCCAAATATCAAGATCAATAGCTTCAATAAAAAAATTATTTTTTCTTCCATTCAGTATAATCAGTGCCATTAAAAGCTGAGGGCCTATTAATTGAGGCACCTTCAGGCAAAACACTTTGAAAAGAAGCCATCACCCCTCTTGAAGTTGTTAAGCTCTTTAAAGAAAAGTTAAGCTTTAATATCACTTGTTACTAAGTGGCTTCAAAATTCAAGAGGGGGTGAATTGAGTTTTTCAAAACTTTTCGCAAGCAAGCCCTTTTTGATTTTTGTTGGAGCTATTTTCTTGTGTAGTGAATAAGTTTATGACAACAAAAAGTTTTCACACAAGTTTAAGAAAAGTGAATGAGTAGATGATGAAGCAACAAGTATCCAAAAACAATAAACAAATTTGAAAGTCAAGAGATAGGAGTAGAGAATATCACAAAACGAGATTTATACTAGTTCAATCACAATTGTGATCTACGTCTATTCCCTAGGATCATCCACCCAGGAGTTTCCACTATTGTTCAAGTTTCAAAAGGTGCTTGACAAACCCTTACAATATTTGAGTCTTTCTTACACTTCAAGGATTATCAATCTCCATGTGTAGAAGCCTCGTTGTTTCTTCAAGAGATCATTCACCCTCTCAAGTGTTTACAATATAAATTAAATGAAATAAGCTCTCTCAAAGAGCAGATAATACAAATTGAAGTTTTATGAAACTCTCAAAGATATCTCAAAGTGTTAAAAAAAAACAAAGCAATATAAATGAAAGAATTAAAGCTCGGATTAAATGCTTGGAAATAGGTTGTTAGATTGTCAAGAGTTAGCATTAAGTGTCACAATACTCGTATTTATAGCCCATCAATGAAATAGATCTGTTAAGGGTAGTTGGTGCAACATTAAATGTATAGGAAACTAGTCGTTGCTAGTTTCAAAGATGTGGTAATCTATTATAGACATATGGTAATCAATTACTAATATTGGTAATTGATTACCAGCTTTCAAAAAGTTGTTCCTAGGCTCATGATAATCGATTATCAAGCTTCTGTTTGTGAGAAGGACTCATAGTAATTGATTACTAAGCATGGTAGTCGATTACCAAGCCTCTATTTTTTGAAAACCAAGTTCGCGCATGCTTGTAATCGATTACAAGCTCATGGTAATCGATTACAAGCTTTTTGACATGCTTATAATGGATTACTAAGCTTTTATAGGAGATTACAATCAACCTAAAATCAATTTTTGAGCCCAAACAAGCTTGGTAAACATTTCCAACAAAGAACACTTGGATTTTTCAGAGTTTCAAACTCAATTTTCATAATCCAAGATTAAAACATGATTTTATGAAAAACCACTCAGATTTATCAAACATAGCAACCATTAACTAAAAGGATTTCATGATGGACTTTTCAAAAGCATTTTAAACATTTTGAGATATCATAGATTGCTTCTCACACAAAAATCCTAAGTCCTATAAAACTATTTTATTATATTTTCCTTTAGACTTGGTTTTTGTCATGACTTTGTTATCATCAAAACCTTCATGAAATAAGCATTAACAAGTCCTGCATAACCATTTTAGCCCTCTTAAAAATTTCATAATATGCTATCCATAAGTAAGTAGCTGAATCTCGACACCTATCATCTAGATAAACCTTTCCCCCAAAAGATGGTACCTCAACTCGATCTTTTACCAGAAGCTTGGACACCTTCGCCTCTAGGAGTTTGCTACAAATTCTCTCCCACACCTTTAGCCCTTGTGCATATTAAAATTTAGGGTTTACAAAGGTACAAATATTCCCCTAGACTTTGCCATTTGTGTACTAAATACCTTTTACTATGAACATCATTAATAATTAAAATTTTTATTAGGTGTCTTGCATATGACACTACAACAATAACTGAAAAATAAAAATTACTAGAAAATATGTTAATACAATATAAAAAAATGTATGTTATTATGTCTGAGGTATTGGCGTTATTATATTGTTGGGATTGATCCAAATTCCTAGATTTTAATTGATTGTTTCCTATTTTATTGGTATATTTATTTCTTATAATTAATATTGAGAAATGTGAAAAATATATGTAATAAATATAAGAGATATGTAATATATGAAAGAGATTTGTTTGTAATAGGAAATTAGGAAAGTCATAAAAAGCATAAAAAGGGTAGTTGCTTGTCAAGCAAGTTATTGTGGGTTATAAATACTTGTATTAGGGAATTGGTAGAGGCATGAGAATGAGGGAAATGAAATTGTGAGTAATGTTGCGGTGGAGGGTTTGCAACTTTGTGATCCTCAAAAGTTACATGGAGGATGTTTTGCAATTTTGTCCATGCAAAAGTTGTCATGGTAAAAGAAGAAGGATGGTTTGCAGCTTTATTCATGCAAAATTTGTAATGTGAGAGTATTTATAGCTTTATCCTTGCAAAAGTTGTATTTTGATGTTGTTCATAGTGAATTTGATCTCTTCTCATCCATGGATATAGACATGTTAGGCTGAACCACGTTAAATTTGTATATGCTTATGATGTTTTCCCTAAATTGCTAGTATTTATGCGAGCACGTGATGAAGGGAATGTGGTATTCCCCCAACAAGCGATATCAGAGTTGGTGGTTCGAGGAATTACGCGATGATATGATGTCCCTTTGGCCCCTTATGTCGAAAGTCTACCTAATGATATAGAGATTAAGTGGTGTGTCTCGTTATGATGACAGTAGGTGTGTTGAAAGTCTTCTTGATGTGGAGGAAAGCAGCATATTCCACGTAATGGCGGTATAAGCACGAATTGTTGATTTGAAGATTTGCTTTAATCAAGGTGGAGATTGTTGGGATTGATGTCAAGCAAGTTATTATGGGTTATAAATATTTGTATTGGGGAATTGGTAGAGGCATGAGAATGAGGAAGATGAATTTGTGAGTAATGTTGCGGTGGAGGGTTTGTAACTTTGTGATCCTCAAAAGTTATTATCGTAAAGGGTTTGTAACTTTGTGATTCTCAAAAGTTACACTAGAGGATGATTTGCAATTTTGTCATGTAAAAGTTAGTGTGATAGAAGAAGGATAATTTGCATGTTTATCCATGCAAAAGTTGTAATGTAGGAGGTTTACAACTTTATCTGTGCAAAAGTTGTATTTTGATGTTGTTCATAGTGGATTCAATCTCTTCTCATCTGTTGATGTAAACATGTTAGGCCGAACCATGTTAAATTTATGTGTTTATGATACTTTTCCTAATTACTAGTATTTATATAAACATATAATGAAGGGGATGAGGTATTCCCCCAATAAGTGGTATCAGAGCTGATGGTTCGAGGAGCTGCGTGGTGATACGATGTCCCTTTGACCCTTTGTGTGGAAAGTCTACATAATGATGTGGAGATTAGGTGATGTGTCTAGTTATGATGGTGTTAGGTGTGTTGAAAGTCATTTTGATGTTGAGGTAAGCATCGTGTTTCACATAATGACGGCTCAAGCATGATGTGTTGATTTGAAGATTTACTTAGCAATCTTAATGGTGATGAGGGAATTTGGATCAAGGTGGCGATTGTTGGAATTGATCCAAATTCTTAATTTGAAGATTTTAATTGATTTTTTCTTATTTTATTGATTGATTCGTATCTTGTAATTAATATTGGTATATGTAAAAAATATACGTAATAAATATAAGACATATGAAAGATATGAGAAAAATTTGTTTGTAATAGGAAATTAAAAAAGTCATAAAGAGCGTAAAAAAGTAATTGCTTGTCAAGCAAGTTATTGTGAGTTATAAATATTTGTATTGGGGAATTGGTAGAGACATGAGAATGAAGGAGATGAAATTATAAGTAATGTTATGGTGGAGGGTTTGTAACTTTGTCTTCAAAAGTTGTATTGGTGGAAGGTTTGCAACTTTGTAATCCTCAAAAGTTGCCGTCGTGAAGAGTTTGTAACTTTGTAATCTCAAAAATTACACTAGATGATGGTTAGCAATTTTGTCTATGCAAAAGTTATCGTGGTAGAAGAAGAATGATGATTTGTAGCTTTATTCATGTAAAAGTTATATTTTGATGTTGTTCATAATGGATTCGATTTTTTCTCATCTGTGAATGTAGGTATATTGGGTCGGACTACGTTAATTTTATATATATTTATGATCCTTACCCTAATTACTAATGTTTATGTAAATACGTGATGAAGGAGATGAGGTATTTCCCCAACAAATAAATGTGAGCTAAAGAAGCTACTATTGCTAACCATGGGGAATAACCTTACATCATTGTAACCAACAATGGTCGAATTATGAGTTATTTGGCTTAGAAAACCTTACATCATTGTAACCAACAGTGGTCGAATTATGAGTTATTTGGCTAAGAAAAGGAATTATTAATTGTAGAACATCATACTTTTCAATTCAAATGAATTTTCAAAACTCTGCCTATCAATGGTAAAGGAAACTGAATAAAGCATTGTGTTGCAATATCAAAAACATTTTCTCAATTACAAAAAGTATTACTAAGGTTTGTTGTTTATATATATGATTGCTACCTGAAAATAGCACACAACTCCATCATATAATCATTTACTTAGAAAAGTAAAGCATATCATAAGGCATAACCTTCAATAAAAAGTTAGCAAAGAATAGAGTCAACAGAGTTTGAGATTTTAGTGCAATGAGGAAACTCAATTGTTTTTCTATTTTTTTAAATTATTGTATTAGTGTCCCATGCAAGACATGTGATAAATTTGCTAATTTTTAACTGCGTTAGTAATGGAAGGTGTTTTATACACAAATAATAAATTCTTGGAGATTAGTAGCATCTTTGCAAATCATAAAGTTTAATATTCAAATGAGCTATAGTTAAAGGTGTAAAGTACAATTTATTCTAAGGCTTTGTTTGGATACAAATTGTGAATGAAATGAGATTAATTGAAATGGAATGGAATGAGATGTGATGAAATAAAAATCTCATCTCATTGTTTGGATATTTAATGATGGAATGAGAAATATTAACACTCCTTTGTTTGAAAATACTAATAAAAGGGGATAGAATGGTAAGCATTATATATATTTTTTGTTATTATATTAGTCAATCCTACCACATACCCCCCAATTTGGAAGGGGACAAAAAGTAGAGTGTAGAGTGGTATGGGATGGAATGGATCACACCCAACACCATCCCATCCCATCCTTATTTTAAAAATCCAAACAATGAGATCATATTCCATTTTATCCCATTGCACCTCATTCTATCCCTTACCACCAATCAAAATAAAGCCTGAAGGTATGTTTGAGAGGATAGCAAGGGAATAAGTGATAAGGAATGACATGGCAAGATTTAAAAATAGTGTGTTCGGGTGTTATTTTAAAGGAGGAAGTGAAATGACAATGTTGAGTCAAAGAGTCATTCCCTTGCTACTCAAAGCCTTCATTTTTTGTCCCTCTAATTTGGGAGGGTCAAGGAAGGAATGATTTGAATATTTCATACTCCTTCCTCATTAACTTATTAAACTACCAAACAATGGAGTGACATATTTTCTTCCATTTCATTCCTTACCTTTTTATTCTATTCTATTATGAACCACTCACTTCCATTCTCTTTAAAACTCCAAAACACAACCTAAACAATAGAGTTTTGCTATATTTTCTAAAATATTATCTTAATAATTCTTCTTATATATAATAGAGAAAACATTAAATGAAAAAGTAAATGCATTTGATTTTTTTTTGGTACATTAGAGAAAAAATAGGAAAGGAAATGGAAGAGAGAGAGAGAGAGAAAGAGAGCTTATATAACAAAAAATACCTTAGTGACATTTGCCAACAGTTGAAATTCCACCCCAGAGGGAGGAACCATAAGCTAAAATGCATTTAATATTTTAGAAACATTAAAAATTTGCAATATTTTCTTTATTTAGAAGAGTGAAGATTATTAAAAGTATTGTTTAGAATGGTTTAGAATTATTCTAAATAATAATATTGTGGCACTCAACAAGAACTCATGTCACTTGCTAGTGCTAGTTAATGCCCAGTACTTGCTCGGGAAATTGAAAAACATCTCTTGGAAGTCTATTAGTCATGCACATGTCATTAATAATGATGGTATTCGTGTGAGGTAGAGTGGGGACTACCTTCCTACTCCCTGTTCCAGCCAACCAATTCTCTCCTTGTATTTGTCCCCAATCCTCATTAAGAAAAAAGAAAAAAAGAAACCTCAAACACAAGCACAATTGGTACCAACACCATTGTTATATAACTCGAATTGAAGGTTGATCTAGTTAGAAGGTCAGATTACCAAGTTAATGATCCCATTACGGGTCCAATGGTCGAACCAAAAAACTTGGACCAAAAAAGAAATATCTTTTAAAAAATATTATATGAAAAATTAGTTGATATAAAAATATTATATTAAAAACATACTAAACAAAAAATATTATATGAAAAAAATACTTTTAGACAAACGCTAATAAATAACCTATTTGTTGGATAATAACATAAATTAAGAAATTAAGAATAATACTCAATAAGAGCATATGATTTAGTGGTAGAATACATTTCATGACAAAGACATTTTAAGGTTGGAAATAGGTTAGGTTAGGTTTTACATAAATAAGTCCAAACCTCTTTTATAAGACGTCAACTTAGGATTGACTTGTTACTTATTTTTGGGGCTCAACTTGACATTTTTTTGAAAATATAAAAGCCAGACCAAGTCTAAACTTATTTAAAGGTCTATATTATATAAAGACTTTTAAATAGAAATTATATTTTTAATGTTAAAATAAGTAAATTTTAATAAAATTATTATATTTTATATAAATTAAATATATTACATTGATATATAATTAAATATGTAAGTATTATATATTTTTAATTATATATCTAAATAATAAATATACAGACTAATCTACAATACTAAATCAACTTTTTTAAATACCAAAGTCTTAACCTATTAATAATTTTTTTTATCAAACTTAAACTTGACTTGTTTATTAATAGGATAGGCCAAAATAGGTCCAAAATAAGTTGGTGCAGGTTCAAGAAAGATTGTTTTTGGAGAAATAATTATTTATTTTTTAAAAGTTATTTTAAGAAACTTTTGATTATAAGTTATTTTAGACATTAAATAAGCTAGTTTAAATACATACTTAGGATGTGTTTGGGTAAACTCTAAAAAAGATAATTATAAGAAAGTAGAATTAATTAATTACTATTTAGAGATTTTCTTATAAAAAGTAGAAGTTAATTTATGTTTAAATATAATTATAAAAAAATATTTTTTACTTTTTTTTCTATTACATCTCTTTATAAAATGATTATTTTAAAATAACTCATTCTTCTCTTTCAAGAAAAATAATAAAGTGGTTTTTTAAATTATATATTTTTAAAAAATCTTATCAACACATATATTCATAATTCATAATTATTTTTCTATTAAAAAACATTTTTTATTAAAAAAATAAAAAGAAACACACTCTTAATCCATATCACATACACCATAATATCTATAACAATAATGTATTCTTACCACAAATAAGTATACACACATCTTTTTATACCTCTCTTTTAATACCATTAATTATATCACTTTTTTCTTATCACTTTCTCTTACTTAATCACCACTATTCACAAAAAATATAAATAGTAATGTTTTTGAAAAAATGATGTATAAATATTATTTTTCTATTTATAACCATATTTTTTTACACTATTTTTTTATATTATTTTTTATATTTTTATATCATTAATTATATTATTTATTATTATTATTTTAATTTAATCATAATTATTAAATAATAGTGTAAATAGTAATGTAATTAGCAAAATGAACTATTCTGATTTCTGAACCCCACATACGTACAATACAAGCACCCGCCAAACAGCAGTCCAAAAATATTTTTGTTTAATTTTTTTTTTTTGGGTACAATTTCGGTTTAGTTACTTAGTATTTAATGAGCATCCCGGCGACTCAACTCAGCAGCACTCAGCAGACAGCAAGGGCAGGGCACTGGTGGGGTAAGCCGTGAGTCATGGACTACACCCACGGCACTAAGAAACACCGCACTAATGGTAACACCTTTTCTCTCTCTTTTTATATCTTTTCCGGGGATTTTTGTTTTTTTGTTGCTAACTTTCATCCATCATTTTCTCTTACTTTATTGCACCAAGAAAAAAGAAATGGGACGTGGGACCCTAAAATGTAAAATGCGAAGTTCAGAGCCCAAAAGTTCTTATTTTGCATTGGAAATGGGCATTTGTGTTGTGGCATTAGCTGCTTGTTTGAGTTGCTTGCTGTGTCCTAATTGTTTATTTTATGAAATGGAATAAATAAATAAAACAAATAGTTTATTTTTATTTTATTTTATTTTACAAGTAAAGTATGATCATAGGTATGAATGAGATTTACAGTGGCCGACAGTACTTGTGTGCTGCCTAGATTTTTGGTGACATTAATTTTGACCCTTTTGGTCAGCCCTTTTGAATTTTTGTTTATAAATATTTCTCTGGTCTAGCATTTGGGTGTTGAAAGGAGAAACTTTTTTTTTTTATAATTTTTTTTTTCATGGAGGAGTATTTTAAAGGACCAGTGGCTGTGGATGTGTTTTTTTATGGAGAAAGGATCCATTAATCACTTCATAGCAGGATTAATTGCCTTTTTCTATAAATGTTATGCCCCACTGGACCCTTTCAATAATTCTCCATCCTTTATATGATCTATTGCGGATTATTAACTTGTTTGTTAAATTTATTTTAGAAATTGGATCAACAGCATATGGGTCATGGTTAATAGTTTTGTAGTTTAAAATGTGCATGCTCATTTGGTTTCATATTGGGCTATTGTTTGAAAGTCAGAACAAATATGAAAGTAAGATCTTGTTCCAGACAATTCACCACTATTTTTCATTTTAAGGCCATGGAAAGGTGTTTGGCGAGGGTTGCTGTGGATCCTGTTCTGCTGAAAGTATGGTGGAATGGAAGCTCAATGCCAGCCCACACGTGGGGGAATCCATGGCAGATAGATAAGAAATTTATTATTTAATAAAATGACATTGAAATGTTTGATAGGAAAAGGAGTTCTGCATTGAAGCTTCATAGCTTGTAATGGTTGTCTCCATATATGTATCATAAAGCTTGGATTGTGACTTCATAATAAAGTTGCTTTGATTACTTACCTTTGTGTGTATAGGCATTTGATACCCTCAAGTGATGCTACTTCCTTAATAAGTAGCAGCTCTTTGGCATAATATGATGTAATCTTATGGTGTCTTTCTCACCTTATTCATTTTTTTATATGATATATTTGTTTTTAGCTGTACACTTTAACAACCGATATCATAATTCGATGTATTTTTATGGTTAGGATTCTAATGACATTTGTACTTCACCAAATTTAAAAATGTTCACGTATTGGACCTTGAATACCATTTATATTATGCAATTTCTTGTGTTTCTAATGTTCATTGTTGCATATGTTATGTCAATAGGCCTCTGCTACAATTTAGTTGGTCACTAGGGAAAAACAGAGAAGAAAGAAAATTGGAAATCACATCTCATTTTTCTAAATTTGAAAAATCATGAACTTTCCATGTTCTAATTACTGTTGCCTTCTTTTTCCCTTTTAGTGAGTAATTACTGTTGCTTCTTCTGAATGCAAGTAAATGTTTAATGCTCTATGTGAAGTTATATCACATAGATCCCTTGGCGTTAATGTAAACTGCGGGTTGATGACCGGTCTCTTAATTGCTACCATGTTCTGCTCCAAAATATTGAGAGTCCTTTCTGTGGTCATGGTTATAGAATTGAGAGAATGTCATTGCTACAGAACCTCATGGGAGAAGGGATATAATGAACTTTGAGCATCAAATTCACTGTCTGGAAACTGAGGCTTACAGTTCTATTTTGAAGGCTTTCATTGCTCAATCTGATCTTCTTACTTGGGTAAATATTTATTCTAAACCCACTCTCTGTGAGCAAGTTTGTCTCCTTATTGAGAATGCTCTTGCAAATTGTCTCTTTCTACATAAGGTATCTGCTAAAAATTTGTTAGTTCCTGCAGGGCAAAGAGGGGCTTATGACCGACCTGCGAAAGGAATTAAATATTACAGATGTAGAACATGGAGAAATCCTGACGACAATCAATTCGGATGAGTCAGTTAAATGGATAAGGTCAATTGTTTTTCCGTTAATATTCTGCTGCACAATTTGCAATTGTTTTGATTGTTATGATAGTGCAGACTGCAGAATCTTTACTAC
This sequence comes from Ormosia semicastrata, assembly GCA_029884595.1. Taxonomy (NCBI): domain Eukaryota; kingdom Viridiplantae; phylum Streptophyta; class Magnoliopsida; order Fabales; family Fabaceae; genus Ormosia; species Ormosia semicastrata. The sequence continues at coordinate 6,710,110 of JAQQTO010000036.1, read as the reverse complement.
TTTTAACATTTTATGATGCAGGGAGCAGAGGAAAGTGGCATGTCATGCTCAGGATTATTTTAAAGTTAATACTCCTGGATGTGCTTCTGCTTCAATGGGAAGTTCAATGATAAGATTGAAAACTCCATCCTCTGCTGCATTTTTTCCTCAGAAGAACATGTCACACAGCCAAGTTTCTGTTACTTCTATTCCTATTCGTTCTTCAATGCCCGTGAGTAAAATCAAGCTTAATACAAATGTGAAAGTTGTTTATCTTTTTGCATTTAGAGCCTGTTCGGTTTAGATTCTGGACACTCCGGAATCACATTTGAGGCTAAATTAGTGCCTTGAACAGCATGCAAACATGTTTGGCAAAAATTTTGAGAATTGATGTTCAGGTCTAAAAGTAGAAGTGAAAAATTGTTACTTGTGCTTTGCAAAGTCAGTTCTCACATTTCCTAATACAACATATTTACATAAATTTCCTTGATCATGAACTTAAAATTATTTTAGTAAACACTTAATTTTTTGGTGATTTGAAACTTGATAAACAATTTCCCCTAACAGTATTTAAATTCCATAGATGTTTTACTTTTCTAAGATCAATTCTTCCACAATCAATTTGACACTATTCGTCTTCTAACCTGGATAAAAAGGATTTGGACCCTTGACCCTTCTGGGTGTGTTTGTGCAAATTCTTTTTCCAATTCCTTGCTCATTCATTGAATAGGGCTACTTTTCTTCTTGATAAACCCCTTTTGGAAACCCAAAGCTTCCTCAAGTCTTTTATTTGGATTGAGGTGTTTAATGGAATTAATACTAATGACATGTTGCAAGTTCGTAGGCTGCATAAATATATGTGAAATATGTGGTGCTTGCTCAGATTCAGTTCCACACCTGTTCTTGCACGGTTCTGCTGCCATTTCTTTATGGAATTCCTTATTTGTTATTTTTGGTGAATGATAGGTGTGTCCTAGGTCCCTGGACCAATTCTTGATGATTACCTTTCATGGCTTTGGTAGAAGTAAATAGGCAAAATCTTTGTATGTGCAACGTATGCTACACTTTGGTGCACTTAGTTGGAGCATCACTCCCTTATTTTTTAGGAGGTTTCTGTGGGACAACACTTGATTTGGGATAAGATTAGGCATTTGTTTTCTATTTGGTGTAAAGCTTGTGGCCTATTTAATGGGGTTTCCCTACCAGATATGTTGAGGGATTGGGCAGGCTTGCTCTGTTGATTTTTTTTCCCTTTTTCTTTGTTGTTTTCTGTTTTGTTCTTTGGTTAAGGACGATTCGTTACCCTCCCTTTCTTTGTAATTTTTTTCTCTTTGTCCTAATAAATTTATTCTTTTATAAAAAAAAAAAATTCCACAATCAATTTTATAAAAATTAATTTGTGTAAAATCAATTATCTTATCCAAAATCGAAACCACTTATTTCAATGACTGATTGCCATTGTGCTGACTGAGGAAGAGATTGCTAATCAATTTCATCTATTGGTAACTTCAACAATTTTGAACAGTGTTTTGAGTTTGATAGGCATGCAGGAGTAAAGGCCATAAGGCACCAGACCACCATGTGGACAGTATGGAGGCTAAAAGGAATATTCACTATGGGAATAACAGAATTCCCACGTGGCAGGGAGGAGTGAGGAAGGTGTGAATTCTGTTAGCAAAAACGATTAAAAGGAGAAAGAGGGAGAGTGGAAAGGCAACGAAAAACTGAGAGAGGAGGTGGGGCCTTTGGGTAGGGAGGAAGCTAGCCCATCGAAGAGTTAGCCTACTAGCCTAGTGGCTGTTATTTTCCATTTCTGTTTCTTCCTTTTCATTTCTGTTTCTGTAATTTTTGACTTGAATATGTAATAGAAAAGGAGGTTCCTATCAGAGTTTAAGTTTTAACGACTTTCATGGTAGCATAGCCGTTCCTGTTAACTTCTAAAAGAATAAGATATTTTTCCTGAGAAAAAAATAAAGGCTTGTAAGAATTATCCTCAAAATTTAGAGGGACTTGTACATATTAACTAGGAGTTTATGTGGAAGAATGGTTTTATGTTATCATTTAGATGCATATTTGTTTTATATGTGTTTATGGATGGTTTTCCTAACAAAAAATGTATGCACACGGTTTAACTAGGCAACAAATGTACTGTTTCTCTTATTAGAATAACATGTTTTGCTAGTTTTTTTTTTCCTCCTTCTTCTTTTACAGACATTTTTTAAAACCTGTACCAGCCTGTCTTTCCATCTACTGATCGACAGTGTGAGCCATAGGCATAGTTTATGGACAGTTCACTTCACGGTTTCATTTGCTTATCTATCATCATTTATAATTAATATATGATAAAAACAGTTGAGCCTTGGGTTTATTAATTGTGACTTTGTTTGTGCCAGCCAAAATTTAATGATGATCGATTGACTGCTGAATTCTCCCATGGGAAGCAATCTATGGAAATGTTCAATTGTAATGTTCAGTTACCACCTATTGGAAGAGGGGGAGTACTGAAAGGAAAACATCAATTGAAGAAGGACTTGCACACATCTGAGTGTGTCCAGTTAAAGAACAGATCTGATTTAATTGAGATCCGTGCTACGGATAGGGTTATCCATGATGTAAGAAAAATCCTTATTTTTATTTTTGATTGGTTTTATATTACTTTTAATTATTTATTTTGGTGAATTATGTTACTTTTATTTTCACTGAAACTAAATAATTAGTTTAATAAAGTTGGCAATTTGCGGAACTCGTGGATATGAAGAGATAATCAGAAAATACACTTTTTAGTGGATAAAGCCATGTTGAAATGTTGATGATCCTTGTCTATCATATTAAATCCACTGTACCTTAGTACTTGATAACTTTGTGGTTTTGCAATGTTGGATGATTGTGGAATGGGTAAATGGGGGTGAAAGAGAAAGAGGAATGCCAGAATTTTCATGGGTAGTTTTTCACATCTACCTCTTTTATGGGATAAAGTGGTTTTGGTAGATTCGTTTTGTTCCTTGACTAAAGGACTAAAGGTTATTTTAGCAGGGTTTCTTTGTTGGATTTGCAAAGAGATTGGTAAGCTTTGCTTACTTGCCTATTGTTTTTGGAGGTTTCTTTTAGGAGGATATCTTATTCTCTGCACTTAACTTCTCTCTCTCTCTCTCTCTCTTCTTTAATAAAATTCATTCTCTTATCTAAAATTAGAGACTTACACATGGTTTTCAATGATCTGGAGAGAGGTCTTGTGGAAGGCTTTGGAGAATAAAGGAATTCGTATCGCCTATATTTGAGCAATCTAAGATATGTATGATAGGGCTAAAACTAGTGTGAGAACACAGGGTGGGGTTACAGAAGATTTTCTTATAACTATGGGACTGCACCAAGAGTCAACTTTGAGTCTATATCTTTTTACCTTGGTCTTGGATGTGCATATTGCGCATATCCAAGAGCCGATGCCACAATGCATATTTTTTACAGATGATATAGTCTTAGTTGAAAAGTCGAGAGAGGAAATAAATAAGAAACTAGAACTATGGAGACGAGCTTTAGAAGAACATGACTTCCGTCTAAGTAGGAGTAAGACGGAGTATATGGAATGTAAGTTCAGTAAGAAGTATGCTAATGTTAGCTTAGCAGTAAAAATTGCAGGCCATACCATACCACAAGTTACACGGTTTAGGTATCTTGGATCTATCATACAAAATGACGAAGAGATAAAGGGAGATGTAAACCATAGGATTCAAGTTGGATGGATGAAATGGAGGAGTGCTTCATAAGTTATTTGTGATAGAAAAGTGTCTCTAAAGCTTAAGGGTAAATTTTATTGCACAGCTATAAGGCCCGCGATGTTGTATGGTACTGAATGTTAGGCAGTAAAAAGCCAGCAAAAACATAAGATTAGTGTCACGGAAATGAGGATGTTGCGATGGATGTGTAGCCATACAAGACAAGATAAGATTAGGAATGAATCCATTAGAGAGAAAGTAGGAGTAGCTATTGTGGAAAAGATGGGAGAATCTCGCTTTAGGTGGTTTGGATATGTAAGGAGAAGACCCTTAGAAGCCCTTGTAGATCAGGTGGAGGATAGCCTAATAGCTAGAGGTAGAAGGAGACCAAGAAAGATTATAGGTGAAACAATTAAAAAAGATTTAGATTTGAATGACTTTTTTGAAGACTTGGTTTATGATAGGGTACAATGGCGTCGTTTGATCCATGTAGCCGACCCCACCTAGTGGGAAAAAGCTTGATTGTTGTTGTTGTTGTATCTAAAATTAGAGAGAGAAGATTAGTGAAAAAAAGACAAATTACTAAATTCGCTGTTGCCATGTTCTAAATTATGGAATTGATAGTAAAAATGGTAAAATTTAACGTTAATAAATGATAGGGGAAAAATAGAAGCTCACTTAAAAAGCATTATTCCACTATTTACTTGATAGAGTAATAATGGTCGTAAAAGCCATTGGTAAAGCATCTGAAAATTGGAATATTGCACAAATTGGCAAAATTGAGGCCCATAAATTGTAGCTGATTTCAAGAACTACATGGATTTCATATTTGAATATCTTGTATAATGTGGCCAAGACAAGTTTACAGAAATCTGAGGTTACTATTATGGTTCATCATAATCATCATTTTTCTCAACCTCATAATGTTAACTATGTGGGTATATTTGAGGATTTTAGGTGATGCACAGGCTATCATTTTCTCATGTTTGAGCTTCTTTTGGTGACTTTTCTTGTGTTCAGATGATGATAAAAATTGTCTGAGAATTTAAAATGACTATCATATTGGTGCTGGAATCGTCTCTGTGTCTGATACTCCTCTGACACGATTGGATACTGCTACCCTGCATCCTATGCTTTGTTTATTTTTAACTTGCATTTATGTCTCAATACGGGTGGGATGTCATAAGAGTTGGATAAATGATAATTTTATTGTCTATAATGACTAATACTAACTTTTGAAACATCTGTGCCTCTGTTATAATTTTATCTTTAAGATTTGTGCTAGGAATGACTATGTCGTAATGCTTACATATATAACACAGGTGCTCACGTTAGGATTTGTGTTTTTATCTTAAATATATTTTATATTTTTAGGATGTGTTTTTATGTTAATCTTGTATTAATTTTGTCTGTTGTATCCTAACCGTGTCTTGTCGTATATTTTTTAGAATTTGCCTTATCCTCATCTCTTATTGTATCTTACCTATGTCCCGTGTAGTCATTCCCATTGTAGTGTGACTATTATTACAAGTTTTTACCGCTTATATTAGGAGAAATAATAAGCACTCGTTTTTTTTTCCCCACTTTTTGTTGGTGTCATTTTCTGTTAGATTGTTTCTTATTAAATTTTATTTTCATTAATAAATAGCATTATTTTTGTTAAAATGAGTGCGAAAGTCTGTATTGGATACTTCTAGTTTTGAGAGTAGGAAAGTGTTCTTATTAATATTTTGGGATCTCATCCTTCAATCTTCCATGAGCATTGAATGCTTTTTATCACTAATGTTAAATGAATGGTGCAATCCAGGGTAAGACTCCTTGATACGGACAAATCAGCTGCAACATTTTTCAATGGTCCAACAACCACCTAACCACCATTCTTGACTTTAAACCACCTAGCCACCATTCTTGACAAATCTCCATCTTTACAACTTGCATTCCCATTTATTTTCAGTTGTTTTACAGCTGTTATCAGCTGCAAATTGACCTCTAGGATTAGTATAAATAAGGTCAATCTCTCTTGTATTTTTCATCAATGAATTGAAGTAAATTTGAGTATTTGAGAGTTTCTCTCTGGCTTCTGAGCCATTTTGGCATTAGAGCAGGTTTCCAGTGTTGAGTTTGAGTGAAGAGAGTGTCTAAAATTGGTCTGAGTTTCGAAAATTCCATAGGTGTTTGTGCAACAACCACTGCCTCCTTCGAAACCACCATTTAGAGTCATTTTCTCGAAAAACCGACACTGCCATTGTGTTCAGGAGGTCCAAAAATCCCTGGATATTAATTTTCACGGCCAACGGAGGTTCCACGCGCAGCCACGCTCCACCACCAGAGACCCACGCGCCGGCCACGCGCCTGACCAAGGTAGGAGACAACCATGTCATCTGCCACATCAGCCACTCAGCTACCGCCACATGTCCATAGTACCACATCAGCAGTCCAGTCACCAGAAAGTTTTTGAAATTGCAATTCAGTCCCTTAACTTTTCAAAATTGTAGATAAGTATTTGCAGTTTTGCCCCTGTACTTTATGAAATTACAATTTGACCCCTAATCTCTAAAAAATTTCAATTTAACCCCTAATCTCTAAAAAATTGTAGTTTGACCCCTAATCTTTCCTATATTCCTATTTTCAAAATTGCCTCAAAAATCTTTTGTAAGGTGCCGAATTCATTAGAAAAAATTTTTAGTATGCTCTGTGGTTGCAGTATCATCTGATCTTTCACATTAGAAAAGAATTATTCTTGTTACTAGAAAGAAATTGTAGTAGTGTGAAAGTGCATGTCTAGGAAAGTTCTGGTTAGGAAAGACTTGATATTTAAGTGTGTCCATTGGTGACTCCACCTTTCTTTCCTGGGAATTTACCTGGTGTGTTGTTTACAGACTACAGTCACTGTTCCAGTTACACGGTACTTTAACAAATTTCAACTCACAAAATGCCTCTAAGAAAACAACATTTGCATGAAATTGAAATGGAAGAATTGAGGAGACAAATCCAACAGTTACAGGAAATTGTAAATGCGCAGCAAGCCCTGTTAGAAGCACAACACATACGGTTAGACAATGACGAATCCAGTAGTGATTCATCATCGTTTAGAAGCTGTCGTCCACAAAGACAATCGTTTAGAGACAACGACCTCAAGGTAGAAATTCTAGAATTTGAAGGGAAGCTCCAACCAGATGAGTTCGTTGATTGGCTTCAAACAGTTGAGCGAGTATTCGAGTACAAAGAGATACCCGAAGAAAAGAAGGTGAAGATCATTGCCGTGAAGTTAAAGAAACACGCTTCCATATGGTGGGAGAACCTTAAAAAGAAGCGTGAATGTGAAGGGAAAAGCAAGATCAAGACATGGGAGAAAATGCGTCGCGAACTAACCCATAAATTCTTGCCTTCTCATTATTATCAAGATAATTTTATTCAACTGCAGAATCTTCGACAGAACAACTTGCCTATAGAAGAATACACTAGAGAATTTGAGAAGTTAATGATGAAGTGCGACATCCATGGAAGGGAGGAGCAAACAATAGCTCATTCCCTTGGAGGGTTAAACACTGATATTGCCCATCTTGTTCAGCTCCAACAATACTGGTCCTTAGACGATGTCATCCGTCTAGCCATTCGAGTGGAGAAACAATTACCCAAAAGGTCAATTTACCTAACTTTTTCCCCCAATGAAAATTCTTCTTATACTCGCAAAACACCAATTGATCAACCCAGTACTTCAAACAAACCTCCTTCTAAGACTACCACAGAAAATAAACCTAGAGCCCCCAAATGTTTCAAGTGTCAAGGATTTGGACATATAGCCTCAAACTGTCCAACCCGAAGAACCATAACCATCATCAAAGGAAAAGCATATGAAGTATCTGAAGAAGAAGAACCTAAAGAAGAAGAGGAGGAAGAGCCAGTGTATGATGAAGAGCTCACTGTTGCTGATCATGGTGAATCACTGGTGATTAGGCGAAGCCTACACACAATGTCAACAAAGGAAGAGCCTTGGCTAAGGCACAATATTTTCTACACCCGTTGTACCACTGTGGGAAAGGTTTGTGATGTTATCATTGATAGTGGAAGCTGTGAGAATGTGGTGTCAAACTACATGGTGGAGAAATTGGAGCTACCTACACAAAATCATCCACATCCATACAAATTACAGTGGCTCAACAAAGGTAGTGAAGTGAGAGTTACTAAACGCTGACTTGTGACCTTTTCCATTGGTCAAAAGTATCAAGATAAAGTATGGTGTGATGTTATTCCCATGGATGCATGTCACCTTCTTCTTGGGAGACCCTGGCAATATGATCGTCGCGCCTTATATGACGGTTATGCCAACACCTATTCCTTTGTCAAAGATGGAGTAAAAGTCAAGTTAACTCCTTTACCACCAAGTGTTCTAAATGAAAGCAAGAAGGAATCTAGGCCATTGGTATCTTTAGTAACAAAGGAACAATTCAAGGTGATTGCAGAGGAAGTCCAAACCATGAGCTTTGTTCTACTGTTCGAATCAAATGAAGAAACTGTTCTTCCAGTAGAAATTGAACAACTGCTTGCTGAATTCCCAGATGTTATACCAACAGAAATTCTTCATGGACTGCCACCAATGCGAGACATCCAGCACGCCATTGACTTTATTCTTAGGGCTGTCATTCCCAACAGGCTAGCTTACAGAATGAGTCCACAAGAGCATACTGAAATCCAATGTCAAATTGAGGAACTGTTGAAGAAAGGGTTGATACAAGAAAGCGTTAGCCCTTGTGCTATTCCTGCAATTTTAGTACCCAAGAAGGATGGAAGTTGGAGAATGTGTGTTGATAGTCGAGCTATTAACAAGATTACCATCAAGTATTGATTTCCAATACCCAGGCTCGATGATTTGCTAGATCAGCTGCATGATGCCGCCATCTTTTCCAAGATTGATCTTCGTAGCGGATACCATCAGATCAGGCTTAGGCCAGGAGATGAATGGAAGACTGTTTTTAAAACCAGAGATGGCCTATATGAGTGGACTGTGATGCCCTTTGGGTTATCCAATGCCCCTAGTACATTCATGCGCTTGATGAATCAGGTACTTCGACCCTTCATTGGTAGATTTGTAGTCGTCTACTTTGACGATATTTTGATCTATAGCAGAGGCAAAGAGGAACACTTAGAGCACCTTCAACAAGTGCTACAGACTCTTTGTGAACAAAAGCTCTATGCCAATCTGAAGAAATGCTCTTTCTTAACCAGTGAAGTTACTTTTTTGGGTTATATCATCACTGCTGAAGGTATTCGAGTTGACCCAAGCAAGGTCGAAGCCATCAACAGCTGGCCTATCCCGAAATCTATCCATGATGTAAGGAGTTTCCATGGATTAGCTTCATTTTACAGAAGGTTCATAAAATTTTTTAGCTCTGTTGCTGTCCCACTCACAGATTGCATAAAGGGAGACAAGTTCCAATGGACAGAGCAAGCATAGAAAAGTTTTGAGGAGCTGAAGAAACGTTTGATTGAAGCACCTATGTTAGCCCTTCCAAACTTTGACCAAGTGTTCGAAGTCAGCTGTGACGCTTCCAACACTGGCATTGGTGCTGTTTTAAGTCAAGAAGGTCATCCTATAGCCTTCTTCAGTGAAAAGCTCAACAATGGTAAACTCAAGTACTCTACTTATGACAAGGAGTTCTATGCCATTGTTCGTGCCCTATAGCATTGGAGTCATTACTTGTTGAATAAGGAATTTATTCTTTATTCTGATCATGAAGCCCTCAAGCACTTGAACTCTCAACAAAAGATCAGTCGTAGACATGCCGCTTGGAGTGAGTTCCTACAGCCTTATCCATTTGTACTTAAGCACAAGGCGGGAGTTCAAAATGTTGTTGCTGATGCCCTTAGCAGGCGTCATATGTTACTTTCTACTCTCGAGATAAAAGTCGTTGGCTTTGAGACTATCAAGGAGCTATATCAATATGATCCTGATTTCCAAAAGTTTTGGAATGCCACTGAATTGCAATCATCCCAAGACTACTATAGGCATGAGGGATTTTTGTTCAAAGGAAAGGCTTTATGCATTCCTCAATGCTCACTACGAGAAGCCATTATTTGGGAAGCCCATGATGGAGGATTAGCATGTCATTTTGGACGAGATAAAACTGTGGCTTTAGTGAAAGAGAATTTCTATTGGCCAAGGCTTGAAAGAGATGTTAACAGACATATTCAAAGATGCAGAATCTGCCACTTGGCAAAGACCAAAAGCCAAAACACAGGGTTGTATATGCCACTTCCTATTCCAGAAGCACCTTGGGAAGATGTTAGCATGGACTTTGTCCTTGGACTACCTCGAACTCAGCAACAGAAGGATTTCATCATGGTAGTTGTGGATAGGTTTTCAAAGATGGCCCATTTCATTCCATGTCAGAAGACCATTGATGCTGTTCAAGTTGCAGACTTATATTTCAAAGAAATTGGTCGTCTTCATGGAATTCCAAAAACCATCACTTCTGATCGAGATGTCAAGTTCTTAAGCCACTTTTGGAGAACCTTGTGGAAAAAAATGGGTACTAAGCTTCAATTCAGTAGTGCCAGTCATCCTTAGACAGATGGACAAACTGAAGCAGTTAATAGACTTTTAGGAAATCTACTACAGAGCTTTTTCGGTAAAAACCTGAAACAATGGGATCTTGTCCTTGCACAGGTTGAATTTGCTTACAACAATTCAACTAATCAAGCTACTGGGAAATGCCCATTTGAGGTGGTATACGGCACTCAACCGCATAGTCTGCTAGACTTAACCCCTTCATCGGATAAACAACAGTATAGTGCAGATACAGAACGCAGAGCGAAAGAAATCAAGAAGCTGCATGAACAGGTCCGAGAAAGGATTAAGAAACAGAATTCAAGATATAAAGCTCAGCGTGACAAGCACCGAAGACAACAAATTTTTAAAGTGGGAGATTTGGTATGGATACATTTACGGAAAGAACGATTCCCAAATCAACCAAATGCCAAGTTATTCCCTAGAGCTGATGGTCCATTTAGAATAGTGCAGAAAATCAATGACAATGCTTACAAGGTAGAACTGTCGGGAACCTATGGCGTATCTGCAACCTTCAACATCACCGATCTTTCGCCATACTTGGACGATGAAATAGAATTTAACTCGAGGGCAAGTTCTGTCCAACCCGGGGAGGATGATACGGACAAATCAGTTGCAACATTCTTCAATGGTCCAACAACCACCTAACCACTATTCTTGACTTTAAACCACCTAGCCACCTTTCTTGACAAATCTCCGTCGTTACAACTTGCACTCCCATTTATTTTCAATTGTTTTACAGCTGTTATCAGCTGCAAATTGACCTCTAGGATTAATATAAATAGGGCCAATCTCTCTTGTATTTTTCATCAATGAATTGAAGTAAATTTGAGTATTTGAGAGTTTCTCTCTGGCTTCTGAGCCACTCCTACCTTCTCCTTCCTGTTTCTTCTTTTGTTTTCCTTTTTTCATTTACGGGGAATCTCTGCCTGTCTTTTATTTATGCAATCTATTCTAGGGTATACCTGAAAACTTTATTTATTATTATTATTTTTCTGTTAAAAGCCACCTTTCCACTGTTATGCAGTACTTAGATTACATTCCTCTTTTAGCCTTTCTAGGATCTCAGTTGTTGATTTTTTGGCTTTCTCAAAAGACTTTTTAGCAACCTGAGATGAATTATACATTGTTTTGGTGTAATGACCTTTGCTCTCTTGCATTTGGAGAAACAAAGTTGCTCAACTGTATTATGTTGTTAGAAGGTTTTATAACTAGCAATATATTTTCTTTGCCTTCTATCGCATTTTAAAGAGCACTCATTTTTCTTATACAACTGTTTACAGATTATCCCTGAAAATCGACGGGTTTGGAAATGGAATGTATTGTAAGCTAGGACAGTTCATTTTATTTTATTTGGCCTATGATTCTGTTGTCAACCTGGAACGGTGGAATCTTGAGTGTGGCATTTGGTTTAAGACAGCTCATTTTGCAGAATAAAGATTTATAAATTATTGAAACTTCCATATTAAGAGCATGTTTGAGAAAGATTAACAGCTATTTTTGGAGGATTAAGCTGTTTTGTAAAATAATTATTATGTTTGGGTAAAAAGATTATTTTTTAAAAAAGTTTTTACACGAAATTCAATGTAAAAAAAAGTTTTTTACAGCTAATAATCATAAGCTGAAGATTGAAGCTTATGATTTTAGCTTATAAATTATTTCTTACACTTTGATATGTAAATATTATTTTGTTCTCAATCAAATATTTTTTTAATCATTCTATACCTATTTTAGTAATTTAATACATAAAAGTAATTCTTTTTTATATCATCCAAACGAATCATATTAGCTTAAAATCGTTTTACAGCTAATGCATCCAAACATAAAAATGAACCGATTATAATCGATTATAACAATAATCGATTATCAGTATAATCTATAATTTTCAATTTTTTCAAACAAGCCCTAAGTAGCATTTTTTTGTGGATTAAATTATTTATTATAGGTGGTTTCCTTTTGACTGTTTCATATATTTGGTTCATGATTTGATGCCTATTCAATGGGTTTCTGTGGAGGATCATTCTTGTATTTGTTTAATACATTATGCATTTAGCAATCAATTAGCAATAACATAGGCTGTAATTTTTGATCTTCGTTAGTTCTCATTACCATGTGTTAATTCCTTATATTTGGCAGGTTGAGAAGATGCTTTTCAGTAGAGAGAAACCTGACCCAGTTGAGATTGAGAGAGCTAAACGGGCTCTTAGGGTAACTCCTGCCTTTTGAGATGCATTGAGTTACCTTAAATATTTCATATTTGTCTTAAGACAATTCTGACAAATATTGTATTATATGAATATATAATTTGGTCCAGGAGCAAGAAAGAGCTATAATTGAAGCACTTGGTAAACTCACTGATGTATTAGAGAGGGGTAAGGATATTTTGCTGATATTATTCTTGGGTTTCCCCTTTAACTTGTTTTAATGAATATGTGTGGATAAATATTTGGTTTTCCAGATGATCCGTCCGATCAGATGCGACATTACGAAGTCCCCAAGATTACACCTGGAGGACAAGAAGTGATGATAAATGGTAATTTCTGTTGACTAATGGGTAGGTTGAATGGACTTGGGGACTCATTCGGATCCACGCCATCAGGAAGATGATTTCATGGCATAGATATGAAACTTTTTACTCTAATTATAGAGGCTATAGAACTCTGACTAAGATATGATACTTGAGTTGCTGGATCTGTTCAGTGTGCAGTTTACTTGTTTAAGAGGTAGAGCTTTTAATTTAAGCTAGTAGCTGACTGATATGAGATGAACACTTCACTTTGACTTCTTTCAACACGTGCTGAGTTACACTACTACTAAGTACTAACAGCTTAGTTAAGTGTAAATTGTAAAGGAGAATCCAATCCCTTTCTTTTCTTCAGGAAAGAGTTCATATTTCTTTCTTGCTAGTTGTTAAAGGTTCACAATCAGACATTGCATCATCTTTTAAATCATATGGTCATTGATCTTCTGACATGGTTTGTTAAAAGCATTTGTTTTGTATATGGATGTGTGGGGTGTCTCATTAGCTATTAGTGGGATATGAATCACTTTCACTTAATTTTAGCTGTTGATATATCTTCGCAGACTTTAAAAGGGTGTCTATTCCCCCTAAAAGGGTTCTTTGCTAAGGTGAAGCCTTATTTTTTTATTTTTTTTATTTTTTATTGGTAGGGTTAATATGGTGTTATTGTATGTCTTGCTGCTTTGCATTCATTGTTACAGCATATTAGTTGTACTTATAAATTTGATGAAATTTATTCTAATGAGAATTCAATTGAATAGAATTGGTTGTTTACCGTTGGAATCATGTTGAAACTTTGTACCTCACAAAGAAATATCCGAGTGTCTATTTTCTTTTTGTTTTAATCGTGAGTGTCTACTTTCATCACTGTGAAGAAGCTCCAAAATTTTCTCAATTATTATTTCTTGCATAAGATGATAAGTTGTGGCAATAATGGCAAAACATTTTAGAAAATACAATTGCTTTACGACCAGCATCTTTGCTCAAATCCGATGAAACTGTTATGCTACCGTTAAGCCTCTAACATTCACCGTGGCGTACGTGCATTGGTAGTGTAATTAAGTGTGTGTTTGGATTGCAGTTAGCAATTTCAAACACACTTTTGAAATTCTTGACGGGCGTAAAATGATGTTTGGTAAATTTTTTTTTCAGTTGAGTTTAATGAAAAATGTTTTCAAAAGTACGTTGGAGTGAAAGTAAGAATTTTTTACTTTTTTATTGGGCAAAAGTCCGTTGGAGGATATTTTCTCTTTTAATCTTATTTTAAAAGTGATTTTAATCTTTCATCCAAACATCATTCATTTCATCAAACTCACTTTTGAGTTCAAACATAAATCAAGTCTATCAACTACAAACCAAACACACACTAAGTCATTCAAAAAACTCTGGTTTGGTTTAGACGTTTAGGCCACCGATGAAGTTAACATGTGAAAAGCTTCTTTGCACAAATTAAGTCCAGAAGAGAACTCCATAAAGGTTCATCACCTACCCGTTTTGTACAAACGAAGTTGCCACCTATTTATTTTTGTGTATTGTGAAAATGGAAAAGGTATGATAGCCACTATAATGTGGCTAATAAATTTGATCCTTGATGATTATGAAAAATAACACCTACTTATGATAGTATTTCGTCAGAATAACACCAACCGGAGTGTATTGTTCTTTTGGTAATTGTATTGACATAAGAATTGATTGTGAATGCGACTTCCTCCTGAAATATCTACTTTTATTTTTTGAAATGTCTGAAATCTCTAACACATCAAAAGAAGAAAAAAGAGTACTATATTATCAAAATTGACATTTGATGTATAATCTCTATGATTTGGCCTATCATTTAATTATAACCTTCCCTTAGTAAGGATGGTGAAGTATGGGCATTTCAAGAAAGGTGTCATATTCGTATTAATTGGACACGCTGTATACATGTTTATATTGATGTATACATGTTTTATTATATTAAACAAGGTACATCCCTTAGAAAGGATGGGGAAGTATGGATACATCAAATTTTATTATATTGATGTATACATGTTTATGCCATGTATTGTATTTTGTATGTCCGTATCCAATCTTCTTGGGAATAACCATGTCACGTAAAATTAAAATATGCTTTCAAATCACAAAGACACATTAATAATATGTAAAATAAACAACTAGGAGTAGGCTAACAGTGAAAATTTTGGGTTGTATAAGTTTATATGTTCAATTTTTTACCCCGTTATTACAATAAAATAAAATAAAATAATAAGTAAAATTACGAGAAATTACTGGAGGATTTTATATATCAATTTTATAAACTTAAATTAATTATAGATACAAAATTATAGCATATTAAACACATTATATTCAAGAAATAGATCAAAAATGTGTACCTGACATGATTCCACAATCCATTGTTGTTTAGTGATGAAATCAGGAAGGAATCCTTGTGTGAGAGAAAAACTACCTTCTACCTGGTAAGTTTTTTGTATGTACTGAAACTGTCTAATGGGAAGTCAGTTTTATTTTCTTACCAGATGAGAGTAAGGACCTCTCAACGGGCTACCAAATGAACAACCCAACTCATTCGGTCACTTTCACAAAAAAGCTCAATTACAATATTCATAAATTAACCAAGTGTTATATTATAAATCATAATTCCATAATTAATATATATTAATGATTTAAATAATATTTTAATTATTAATTAATGCTAATCCACATAACATATATATTTGAATTAAAAAATTCAACAATTCTCCCACTTGGATAATATTAGTCAATCATTAAAATACAAGAATTATTAAGACTAGAATACCAACTATGGTCAAAGCACATGTCAACCAATAGTCAAGAAATATAAGTTTTAACGCTGTAGAAATAGTATCCGATAGGGAAGTAGATCATACATGTTAAAAGCTCATATTTTACATAAAGATTAATGAATATGGAAAACATAATTAAGAGAAATATGCAATCCAATAATGGTCCAAGCATCTGAAAATGCTATAAGAGATATGATAATAAAAGTGACGTTATCTCATACATATCTCATAAAAATGACAATAAGTAAATAAAAAATTTCAGACTCCGACTAACTCAAAACATCAAAAAACTTAACTAAACCCATATGAGCTACATGATTCTGAAAAGCTCTAACAGTCAAGCCTTAATTTAGTGGATCTGCTAACATGTTCTCTGTAGTAAGATGCTCAATTCGAGTCCGAAACTCCAAAATTTTCTCTCTAACAAACAAATATTTAATATCAAAATGCTTTGAGCGAGAAGAGCTTCTGTCGTTTTGAGAGAAATGCACAGCAGCAGTATTGTCGCAATATATCACACGTGGCCTTGATATGCTTTCAACAATATGAAAGCCAGAGATTAAGTTTTTTAGCCATATAGCTTGACAAGTAGCCTCATAGCAAGCAGCATACTCTGCTTCCATGGTAGAAGTAGCCGTAAGAGTCTGTTTGACACTCTTCCAAGAGATAGCTCCTCCTGCTATCATAAAAATAGAGCCGAAAGTAGACTTTCGGTCGTCAAGGCAACCTGCGAAATTAGAATCAGAATAACCAATGACCTGAAGTTGATCAGACTTCTTATAGGTCAACAAATAATCCTTGGTTCCCTGCAAATATATCATGACCTTTTTCTAGGCTTTCTAATGACCCAAACTTGGGTTGCTCAAGTATCTCCCTAAAACATTAATAGCAAAAGTAATATCAAGACGAGTACAAACTTGAGCATATATTAAACTGCCAACAA
This sequence comes from Ormosia semicastrata, assembly GCA_029884595.1. Lineage (NCBI taxonomy): Eukaryota > Viridiplantae > Streptophyta > Magnoliopsida > Fabales > Fabaceae > Ormosia > Ormosia semicastrata. The sequence continues at coordinate 6,693,582 of JAQQTO010000036.1, read as the reverse complement.
TGGAAGCATATGGGACATTTTTCATTTCAACTATTTCTATATCATTTTGAGGACATTGGAATTTAGAGAGTTTATCACCTTTTTGAACAGGTGTAGCACATGGGGAACAAGAATGCATGTTAAATCGTTTGAGGATCTTTTCAATATATCATCTCTAAGACAATCCAAGAATGCCACGTGACTTATCATGGTAAATCTGGATGCCTAAAACAACTGAAGCATCACTAAGGTCATTCATATCAAAGTGACCAAAGCCATAACAACTCGAAACGTGTCTTTTGTAGAGACCGGTGAAAAAGTTTCCTTATAATCAATGCATTCTCTTTGACTATAGCCTTTTACTACTAGTCTAGCTTTGTACTTCTCAACTTTACCATCTGGACTACGCTTAGTTTTGAAAACCCATTTGCACCCAACAGGTTTGCAACCAACTGGTAACTTCACGAGATCCCAAATAGTATTATAAGACATAGAAGACAATTCATCATGCATAACATTTAGCTAATCAGAAGCATGAGAGCTAGAGATTGCCTCCTTAAAAGTGATAGGATCATCATCATCATGGAGATCAAACTCGTGCTCCTGAAGACATAGTTATCTGATATAGAAGGCCTATGTATTCTCTGAGATTGTCTTAATGAAACTACTTTAGTAATGTCATCTGGTTCCTGTTCATCAGCTGGTGGTGCCAGTACATCATCTTCTCCTCGAAGAGCCTGATCATCACTATGATTAACTGGAACCATGATATCTGTAGGAAGTGAAACAGTCGGTATAGGAACTACAGTCCGATCTTCTTTAAGAGTGACTGGTCGTGGTGCATGGCTCCCACTGTCCAAATCATCCTTAAAGAATATCGCTCGGTCAGACTCAATGACTCGCATGGAGTGAGAAGGACAATAGAATCTACAATCTCTAGAGCCCACACAGTAGCCAATGAAGAAGCCGCTAATAGTCTTAAGATCAAGCTTCTTTTGCTGAGAATTACAAGGTCTAACTTCTGCTTTACAACCCCACACATGAAAGTGTTTCAAACTCGGCTTCCTTCCAATCATCAGCTCATAGGGAGTTTTTGGCACAAACTTGTTGGGTACTTGATTAAGAATGTACATAACATTCTTCAAAGCATCTCCCCAAAGAAAATATGGCAATGACGAATGGCTCAATATGCATCTCACCATATCCATAAGCATGCAGTTATATCTCTCTGTAACTCCATTTTGCTCAAGAGTACCAGACATAGTATATTGAGCTTCAATTCCACATTCATTAAGAAATCTGGTGAACGGTCCTGGATTTCTTCCAGTTTCATCATATTTGCCGTAATACTTACCTTTTCTATCAGACCTCACACATTTGATCTTTTTTCCTGTCTTCAATTCAATAGCAGCCTTAAAGGATCTAAAGGTATCCAAAGAATCAAATTTTTCCTGGAGAAGATCTATCTAACCGAATCTGGAGAAGTCATCTATGAAGGTAATAAAATACCTATATCCACCTATGGCAGTGGGTGTAATAGGTCCACACATGTCTGTGTGAATCAATTGTAGCACATCATCACACCTGTTCGCTCCTTTATTCCTAGTTTTAGCAGTAAACTTGCCTTTAACACAATCAATGCAAGTGTTGAAATTAGAGAAGTCAAGGTTATGAAGAACACCTTCCCTAATCAGTCTTTCAATTCGAGGCCTAGAGATGTGCCCCAAGCGTCTATGCCATAGCATAGAAGAAATCTCATCAGTCCTATTACACTTACTTCCAACAACAGAGTTAACAGACATATCATTCAAATTTAGCATATATAGCCTATCACACAAAACTCCTGAACCAACGACAACAGAATTAAAACAAACAACAAATTTTTCATTGCCAAATTCAAAAGAGTAGCCACATCTATCTAAAGCTGAAACTAAAATTAAATTCCTTCTTATAGAAGGTACATAAACAACATATTTCAACAATAAAGTATGTCCAAAAGTTAAATACAAGGTAACTACTCCTATTTCTTCCACTGATACTCTAGCTTCATCTCCCACAATGATCTTGGATTCAGCATTACTTGGCTCCCTCAAGCTTGTGAACCATTGTAAATAATTCACAACGTGAATAGTTACACCTAAGTCAAACCACCAAGTATTGGGAGCAACATCAATCACATTTGATTCAAAATAAGCTAAAGCTAGGAGTGTACCTTGCTTCTCAAGTTTCTTCTTGAGAATGTAACAATCATGCACTTTATGGCCATACTTCTTGCAATACTTGCAGTTTCCCTTGAAGAAATTCTTCTTAGGCTCTAGGTGTTGAGATACTTTCCCTCTTTTCTTCTTATCATGTTGAAATTTGCTTTTGTAACCTTTCTTTTTCTCATTCTTAGTACCAGAAGTAGAAGCAACAAACTAAACACTGTGTGATTTCCCTTTCCTTATAGAATTCTCTTCTTGAGAGGCAATAGCAATCATTTCATCAAATGTCCACTCATTTTTCTGAGTGTTATAAGAGGTTTTCAGAACATCAAATTGAGAAGGAAGTGACTCTAGAACCTGCCAGATTGGATAACTCTCACCGAGATCAACTTTGAGAGACTTCAGTTTATTAAAATAGTGCACTAACTTCATGATGTGCTCATGACCTCCACTAACACTATCATATTTAGTCTTCTCAATCAAAGAAAGATATTGGCCCTTCTGAGCTTTATCAAAAGTCATGAATTTCTCACCAACAGATTTCAGAAATTTCGCAGCCTTCTTGCTCTTTGGAATGCTCTATCTAATTGACTTCTCCATAGTGTATTTCATCACCATAAGACACATCCTGTTTGAGTGCTTCCATGTTTCACGAGAAGCCTTTTCAGCAGCAGTGGACTCAGTAGTAAGAGCAGCAAGCTCTTCTTCTCTCAAAGCCAACTCCATATTAGTGATAGCTAAATAGAGATCCAGAGATTCTTTCCAATCCTCAAAGTTAGTCCCATTCAAAGTCTTGACAGAAGTTAATTGTATAGGCAAATAGGCTGGCATGAAAACAACAAAATGAAACATTTAATATGCACAATGTTATTATACAACAAGAGAATTAAATAGTTCTGTATGCACAGCTAAACAAGCCCTTTCAGAAAAATTCTTACTTATCATGGTTCCGCCTAAGGGTCCCGAACCATAATAAATAAGAAATATAATACTACAATACACAAATCTTATATCATCAAAATTTCTAATACCAATAGGGTACTCGAAAGATAATTGACATTAGCATAAATCTAACAGCACATTGTATAATAACAAATTACATTAATAATAACACACCGATAGGGTGTAATTACTATTAATGCAATAAAAAAAATTATGATTAAAAAAAATTAATCATTCAACTCACAAAATTTGCACAGTTGTACCTACGATAGGTGAACTCACAGTTATACAAATTATCAATAATTATGCTTGATAGAATATGATAAACTCATTAATGTATATATAAAAAAAAATTCAATTCACATATATACCTAAAAATAATTTCATGACTATGACACATTAACAAAGAGAGTATCATATACAAAAAAAAAAAAAAAATGCACAGTGAATAACACCATTATGTGCTTTCTCCAGTATATGCCAAACCATCAAACACATAAAAGTCGTTCCATTCAAAGAACGAATTTCAAAAAACGATTGTCCATATTCATAAATATATATATTCAATCTCACATAGTCCACATCCTGGCAAATATTTGATGGACATTACGAAAACAATCACCTCCATATAAGACAAAAACAATCACCTCTATTTTACTAACATTATCTCACTTAGAGTAACAAAAACCTTGATTCCTAAACGGCACATGCTATTGGACATGGAACCCTTGATGGATTTACAAATAGGAATGTAGCGGGGCGAAGGTTCTTTTCTTCCCCTATCGAAAATACTCAAAATAGGGTTCATAATACGAATTTCTGGGATAATTATCGAGAAAAAAAAGCCATAATCTGTATCTAGTAGGCTCTGATACCAATTGAAGGATTTTATATATCAATTCTATAAACCTAGATCAATTATAGATACAAAATGATAGCATATTAAATACATTATATTCAAGAAATAGATCAAGAATGTGTACCTGACATGATTCCACAATCCATTGTTGTTTAGTGACAAAATCAGGAAGGAATCCTTGTACGAGAGAAAAACTGTCCTCTACCTGGTAAGTTTTTCGTACATACTGAAACTGCCTAATGGGAAGTTAGCTTTATTTTCTTACCAGATGAGAGTAGGGACCTGTTAACAGGCTATCAAATGAACAACCCAACTCATCACGGGCCGCTCACAACAAAAGTCCAATTACAATATTCATAAATTGACCAAGTGCTATATTATAAATCATAATTCCATAATTAATATATATTAATGATTTAAATAATATTTTAATTATTGATTAATGCTAATCCACATAAAATATATATTTGAATTAAAAAATTCAACAATTATGTGATTTTTTTTTATATCTATAAGTAATGGTGTAAACCAGTCGAGACAAGTAAGTTTAGGCTTGACTTGTGAAAAACTATATTACTTAAACTTGATTTATTTATTTAAATGAATCAAATTTAAAGTTTTGGCTTAACTTGTTAAAAAATATAAAGTTTGAGCTTAACTTGTTTAACTCGTTTATAACTTAATTATTTTTATTTCATTTATCAAATTCCTCTTTTGAGTAGGTTTTAAATTTATTACTTTAATATTTGATAGACTTCTTTATGCTAGAAGATGAAATAAAAATAAAAAAGAGAGTAAAAGACTCCTAAATATTGGAGTAGGTAAGTAGTAGATAACAACATATAAAAATACAATTCTCTAAATAGAATTTAAATTTACTAAGTAATAGTAATATATAAATTATTATTATTATTATTATTATTATTTATATTTTCTTATGTAAAATCACATTTTTTTGTGATTATATATATATATGCACACACACAAATATACACGAACTATTCATGAATTTTTGATGTCAAGTTTGTAAAGCTCATTTATATAATCAAGTCTAAATTCAAGTTTGAGCTTGATTGTTTAGTTAAACAAACAAGCTTAACTAAACATTTAATGAATCAAGTTCGAATAATTCACCAATAGCTTAGATCATTTACACCTTATCTATAAGTTTAAAATTGAAACTTGAGTAAAGAAAAGTAGAAAAGGATTATATTTTTAAATTGTCTAAAGTAATAATCATTAATATTGAATTAAGATAATTTATTAGAAGTTAACAATATCTCCTATCATCAAATTCGATCGGTGACTTTTCAGGCTTCATTTGTTACTATTGATCATCATTAACAACTATCAACCATGGATAATTGGTGATCAGATGACTAAATCAAAACCAAAATTTAATATAGCTATAAAATATAATTGTTTATACAGTTGTTAGTATAAAAATAACACTTTTCTTTTCAAGGCAATTTCGAGGAGGTGTTGTAAAGCTTAGTGCAGATGAAATTCACTAAGTCATGAACGTACACATATTCTAATTTTATTAGAATTGAAATTACAGTAAAGATGTAAGGTTGCTGAAATAACCATTTCAATTTAGCATCAGGAATGTGATTTTGATCTCATATAAGAGATAATACTTCGAGTTAGTATCGAAGATTGAGATTTGAATAGTAGCTACACTTGGGAATTTATGAAAACAGAAGCAAGGGGTCTCGAATAGAAACCAACAAATGTTTGAAGGTTCAAATTTGAAATCAATAGAAAGGGTTTAAATTTTAAATAGAAGTTAGCAGCAGTTGTAAGTATTGCTGATAGAGATTGAGTAGTTACTTATAACATGATGATTGCTAACAAAAATATGGCAATTACTTGACAATGATCACTAATAATCATTAGGTAACTTCCTTTGTTTTAGACACATGTCAAGATCATGTAGAAATAGTAGTTACTTAGAATGTCTATACCAAAAGAATAGAAATATTTAGGGGTTGGAAATTCATTACTCACAAACACTTGTAAGCATGCTCACACGTCTCTCTGACACTTTGAGCAATCACGCAAGTTTAGTGAAATATGTTTCCATCCACTTTCATTTCTGTATCATTTGCAAGTTCAATGCAAGTTTAAATTCAGTCTCATTTACATTCTTAATTTACTTTCCTACAACATCTCTTCTACTCTTGATCAAGTGATTCTGTCAAAGATCATTTGGATTCTTTTAATTGCTTTCATTTACTTGCTTTCTTTACTCTTCTGTAAATTTATTTTTCTGCACATTTACATATTTGTAACTTTACTTTCATTGTCTTTACATTGCTTTCTTTCAATTCCCGTTCTTTATATTTTTGCACTTTACATTGTATGTCAAGTTTACTTCACTGCACTTTATTACTTTTCCTTTACATTTCATGTTATTTTTAATTACCTTCTCTTTACTGTTTTCTTAAGTTTAAAAGCAAATTTCAATTTTCAAAACAAGTTCTTTTCAACCATCTTTATTGCCCTACTTATTTTTCATAATTTTACTTACTTATCATGCAATAATATTTCGATTTCGATATACACGGTCTTGTATTTAATTCGAAATTACTCTTAACATTCTTGCCTAAAGGCCAGTCTAGGAACTAGAGAATTCTAAGATGAAGTGATTCCCTTTTCCGAATTGAGATCTAGAATCAAATTTGTCCTTAGACAAAAGTTTACCATAAACAACAATTCAATTATCATGTAGAAAAAAGCTACATACACATCATTTTATCTCACATCTGCCTATGTGGCAGAATTAGAATGGAGATGTACAGAAAATAAAGTGGAACCAGATGCAATCAGACAATGAAAATTATACAAATATGATGTGATATGAGTAGAAATGTGTATGACTATAATTACTTTACCAGATATTGTTATAACAAGTTTATGCCTATGTTTTCATATGTATTTTAGATTTTATATATATATATATATATATGATAATTTTTCTTCATTATATGTACTTGTGTATTATTCATCAATATTAATGATAATATAATTTCAAATTGTTCTGGACCATGATTCAGGACACTAGTCCCATGGGTCAACCCGGCACGCACCCAACCGGAGTCCGTCATTGACACTCTAACAGGAATTCGCTCATGGCACACTATTGAGATCCTAACACAATGCATACCAGACCACAACATTAGGTAACAATAACATTATCGCGAGATTTACGCGGTGGATGAATCTCATGATTATCTGTATTTGCTAATCTCGATCTGGCCAATAATAGTGTCCATAACCACCTTTGACTAATCATAACTGCAGTATCAATATTCCAGTTTTATAGGGATCCTCTGCAATAATCAAAGGAACGCGTTTCCCTATTCGCTCTCTATAAATATCAGGCTCAATCACCTTCAATAAGTAACTTTTGGTCCTTTTCTTAAACCCTAATTATGCACAGCCTAACTTGAGCGTTGAAGTGCCTTTACAGGTGCCAACCACCCTCATTTCAACTTGCTCCGCTGCTTCTCAAGGAGGAAAACACTTGTACATACCTATTCAAGTAAACCTCAGCATCCACTACTGAACATTGGTGCCATTTCTGGGAATCCTTAAATTCCTATTTCCATCCAACCATGGTGAGCACAAGAAAGAACTCAAGGAGAGGAGATGTTGCGCTTGCCCCCGCAGGCCAAAGGTGAGGTCCAATGGCACACTATCATCCTCACCCTATCGCACCACCACACGATGACTGTATGGCCCATAATCAATTAGCTGTTGAAACCTTCATCGCAAAGAACCAAGAGCCTAACACTAGGCACCTATATGATAGACAGGAAACCTCACTCTTTGATGAAAGCCTACACCCATCGTGCAGGACCTCTGTGAGGGATCGACTTAGTCCCCGCGTGCATGGAGCCAATTCTGATGATCATGGGCCTAGAATCCCAGTCCATCAGTGCCTGAGATGTAGGAACAATGACGCTGATGATCGTGCATCCCACCCAGAGGGCATGGTTCGATTTGACATGTCCAGAACCCATTTGTTGGACTTAGTGCGACAACAAGCAGTGGTACTGGAGGAGTAACATCACAGAATAGAAAATCTGGAGCGATCTATGCATGAGGACCAATCCGGATCACACCAAGATGACGGAGGATGGAATGCGGCCAATGGCCAAGGAAGAATGTTGCACGTTAACGCCGAAATGTCCAATGTTGTTAACAATAACCCAGACCCTGACGATCAGGAGCAACCCTTCTCTGCCCAATTGATGGAGTATATAGTTCCCAAAAATTTCAAGTTTCCAGCTAACTTGAAACTCTACGATGGGACTACGGACCCTCAGGATCACATAAATGTCTATATTCAATCTATATGCTTCCATAGGGGATCCTCATAATTGCTATATCGTGCCTTCTCGCTTTCATTAAAGTAAGTGGCCCTCAAATGGTTCGTAACCCTGCCACCAGGATCTATCACTAACTGGTGGGGCCTCAGGCAATGATTTTTATTGCACTACACCACCATTAAAGGAGCAACTAGATCTATTGAATCTCTTTCTAAGATTCACCAAGGGCGCAACGAGCCCATTCGCGAGTACCTTATGAGGTTCAATACAACTTGTATTAATGTGAAGAACCTTGATGAGAATATTGCTCTCCACTATATCAGAAGCGGCCTCCAGACTGACTCCCTATTTTTCCATTCATTGGCAAAAAAAAAAAAAGCAGAGAGTATGGAAGAATTCCGGGAATAGTCCCAAAAGTACATAAACTTGGAGGAGGTTACTAAGGCCAAGAGAAGCTTGGAGAAGGGTGAGCCCTCTCACCAGAAAGGCAACCAGAATTTCTCTCAGCCCCGGAACTCCTCTAAGGACGATCCACCTCGGACCATATACTCAACCTATACCCATTTGAACACTCTACGAGCAATGATTCTAAAGGATGTATTTCAGACCGAGTTTTAGGATATCAAGAGGTTGCCTCCTTTGAAAAAATATATATACAAGGATCTTATAAAGCATTGTTTATGGCATAAGGGCTACGACCATGACACAGAAGATTGCTTTTAACTTCATATTGCCATTGAGTCCTTAATTAGGGCAGGACAATTGAATCAGTACATCAGCCATGTCTAAAACAATGGACGCCGTGGAAGATGGAATGAAAGAAAACACAGCCCTAGTCCTAGGCGGAGTCCATCTCTGCACCAAAGAAGGAGGTCCTGAAGTCCACATTACTGTAATACTAACAACTGGTGATGGCTACCATGCCCAGGTCAACCGAACCATCAATACTATTGTTTGTGGTTTCGCGGGTAGTGGGTTATCTAACAGCACCTGGAAGAAAGCACACATGATGACGATGTTGAGTGTCTCCCACTCTGCATCTAAATCACGTGCCAGAGATTAGAAGGCACCCCCATCTTCTTTTCAGATGAAGACTATGATGAAATTATCCTAGAGCACGATGACCCACTGGTTATCTTTGGGATAATTTCTAATATTGAGATCTGACACATTTTTGTAGACTAAGAGAGTTCAACTGATATTATGTTCATGGAGTTATATGAAAAACTAGAATTTCCAAACTCAGAGCTGATCCTCTACAATAGAGAGCTCACCAGTTTTACTAGTGAAAAAAATCACTCTGGCAAGGTATGTTGAGGCTTACCTGACCCTAGGGAGTAGCAAACTCTTCAGGACTGTTAAGGTCAAGCTTCTGGACATGAACTGCCCCTTAGCATATAATATCATCTTAGGTCATCATACACTGAATGCATTTGATACCGTGGTGTCTACTACCCACATGACCATGAAATTCTTCAACAGAAACAATAAGGTTGTTGCAGTTAAGGGGGACCAGATCATGATGTACAAATGTTACAATGAGAGCCTCAAAGTCAGTAGGATTCCCAAGAATGCGAAAGTTAGCACATCTAGCCCAACTCTAGACTAAGTCAACATTCTCATAACTGAGTTAGATGTACGTGAAAAAATTTAGAGTACCAGACCTTAGCCGGAGGGTGAACTATAGCCGCTCCAACTTGGTGTCAAGCCAAATCAAGTCACCAAGATTGGAGCAAACTTGGAGGAAGAAAAGAGGCACTAGTTGATTGAGCTCTTAGAGAAAAACAAAGACCTTTTTACTCTGACATGCCTGGGTTTGGCCCCGCCATCATCTGTCATCGCCTATCTATAAGGAAAGATGTGAGACCAGTTTCCCAGAAGAAGGGAAATGTTGACCTAGAAAGATAGCTGGCCATTGAAGAACAAATCAATGAACTGCTTAATGCCAACTTCATCAGGGAGATAACTTACACAACATGGCTATCTAATGTAGTCTTGGTGAAGAAGTCAAATGAAAAGTGGAGAATGTACATGGATTACATGAATTTAAACAAAGCTTACCCTAAAGATCCGTACCCAGTTTCCAACTTGGATAAACTGGTTGACAGCTCCTCTAGCTTTTGTTTGCTGGCTTTCGTGGACGTTTACTTCAGGTACAATCAGATCCCAATGTACCTGGGGATGAATACAAAACTGCTTTCATCATTGAGAAAGCAAGTTACTGCTACAGGGTTATGATCTTTGGACTAAAAAATACAGGAACCACCTATCAGAGAATGATGAATAAGGTTTTTGAAGATCGAGTAGGGAAAATACTAGAAGTATATATCAATGATATGATAGTAAAGACCCCACAAGCTAGATCACACATCTCGGACCTCGAGGAGGTGTTCTTACAACTCTGGAAATATAACATGAGGCTCAATCCAGAGAAATGCATCTTCAATGTCTAAGCCGGCAAATTCTTGGCCTTCATGTTGACTCACCATAAGATTGAGGCAAACCCAGACAAATATCAAGCGATGCTCAACATGCGTAGCCCATAAAACATGGAGGAAGTGCAGCAGCTAACAGACCAGATAACGGCCTTCACATGTTTCCTTACTAAAGCTGCTCACAAATATTTTTCCCTCTTTAGACTGCTCAAAAATGGGAAAGACTTTGAGTGAACTCAGGAGTATGAGGATGTCTTTATATCTTTGAAGAATCTTCTGTCCTCTCCCTCCATATTAACAAGATTGGAACCCAGTGAAACATTGTACGTGTACCTCTCAGTTCATAAAGAGGCCATAAGTTCTCTACTGATTCGGGAGACAGCCGAGGGACAGAAATTAGTCTACTTTGTAAACAAGATGCTGTAAAACCCCGAGCTCCATTACTGAAAAATAGAGAAGGTTTATTTTGCACCTATCATTACAACTACAAAACCCATACAATACTTTCAATGCCATCCTATGTTGGCGAGGATGGACCAATCCATCCACCAGATATTACAGAAGCCAGACCTAGCAGGAAGAATGATCGCATGGTCCATTGAACTATTAGAGTTCCAAATCGCGTATAAGCCCCGACTAGCAATTAAGGCTCAAGTGCTCTCAGATTTCCTGAAAGAGCTTACATCAGACCCTGGTAACCCTAGGAGAATTTTGTGGACTGTATTTGTCTACGAATCTTCAAACTCCAAGGGAAATGATGCTAAGGTGATCTTGGAAAACTCTGAAGGAGTGATAATAGAGAACTCCTTGAAGTTTGAGTTCCTCGCTTCAAACAATCATCTAGAGTACGAAGCATGTGTTGTTAGATTAGTGATGGCCAAGGATATGGGAGCGACTGAAATCACACTTTGCAGCGATTCTCAACTTGTGACCTCCCAAATCTGAAGTGATTATTAAGCTAAGAAGCCCCTCGTTCATAAATACTTAGCCAAAGTCCAAGGGCTCCTAAAAAGATTTCAGGTGGCCAAGATAAAACACATACCTAGGGAGTAGAATTTCAGGGCAGACTTCTTGTCCAAACTAGCCAGCACCAAGAGCCCGAGCAACAACTGCTTCATCATCTAAGAGACCATTTCTCAACCTTCCTTCATAGACTCAGTCATTTTCTAGGTGGAAGGATAAAAGTATTCTTAGATTTACCCCAATAATAGAGTACCTTCAGCTTGGAGCCCTTCTCGATGATCCAAAGGAAGCCTCCAAGTTGGCCAAAACCACGATCCGGTATACTATCTACAATGGACAGTTGTATCGCCATGGGTTCTCTTTACCTCTCCTTAAATGCCTTACACCAAAAAAAGTAGAATATGTTTTGGCTAAGGTCTATGAGGGGAGTTGTGAACACCACTTGGGGGGTAAAGCCTTAGCTTTGAAGGCACTTAAGGCTGGATACTATTGGCCAATAATAAAGCTAACTCCCTCGCACAAGTCTGAGTTTATGATAAATGTCAACGGCACTCCGACATTATCAAGCTACTCTTAAAGAACTATCCACGATGTTCGTACCTTGGCCATTCTACAGATGGGGTATGGATATCTTGAACTTATTCCCTCAAGCACTTGGACAATTGAAATACTTGGTGGTGGCCATGGATTATTTCACTAAATGGATCGAAGTAAAGCCTCTAGTCACGATCACCTTCGCTTAGATCCATAAATTCACTTGGTGCCACATCATCACTAGGTTTGGGGTCCCGGAGTCCATTGTAACAGATAACGGAACCTAATTAAAGGATAAAGGTTTCGAAGAGTTACTTGCCAAGATCAAAATCAAGCAATAGATAAGCTGAAGCCATTAATTGGGTTATTGTTCAATGAATTAAAAGGAGGCTAGAAGAAGCGAAGGGAAATTGGGTCCAACAACTAGACCATGTCCTTTGGGCCTATTGGACTACGCCTCACACCACAACAAGGGAAACCCTCTTTAAACTTACTTATGGGTGTGAGGCTATAATCCTGGTTGAGATAGGGGAATGCAGCTGGCATCACCAATAATTCTCGCTTAACAATAACCCCAGACTGATTAGAGAGGACTTAGATCTTCTAGAAGAAAGAAGGCACATTGCTTACATATGCGACGTCGCCTTCAAACAAAAGACGATGACTCAATATAACTTGAAAGTTATCCCAAGAAAGTTTGAGTCAGGTGATCTAGTACTTCGGAGAGCAAACATTAGTGGTAGGAATGCCTCCCATGGGAAGTTAACTCCAAATTGGGAAGGCCCCTATCGGATCGTGATTAGCACTGGAGAGGGAGTCTAAACCTTAGAAACATTAATTGGAAAGCAAATAAAAAACTATTGGAATGCAAACAAACTAAGAAAGTACTATAACTAAGTGTTTTTTAAGGCTTAGCCTCTTAGTTTTCTTTTATGTTTAATTTGCCCCAGTTTTTGTGAGCATACATTGTACGGACTCTGGTCCTTTGTTCAATCAATAAATTGGCGAAGTTGTTTCTGTACATATGCTTATACTTTCTGTTTAAAGCTTTAAGACCCTCAAGTCAAACCACGTCTTGAGAATGTCTAAAGAGCCCATTCCTTATGGGATACAGGGTTTCTTGAATTCCAGGTTAGGAGAAATGACCCGCGAAATCGATTTTTATGGTTTTGTTATGAGTTGTGGGCCTTTACCTAAATCCTCAACACTTGGCCATAACCATTTTGGTTATGCGTAGTTAATTGGAAACACGGCTTAAGGCATCTGTTGTTTACCATTCGGTACCTACCGTGGATGTTCTATGTTAAATTGGCTCTTAACTCGAAAATTGCTAAGTGTTAGGTAGTTTTCTAAAATAGTCCATTAACATTAAAAACCCCAGTTGTGGTTCACATTTTATTTTGCCTAAGTCCTTAAAGGAATTCTGAATATTAAAAAATTTAGGTATTGAACCTTAGACTAAGGTTTCACGTGAATGTAATTCTCCTAAGTCCCTAAATGGCTACCAAATACACATTAATGATGGGCATTGGACCTAGTATAGACCATGGAAAAAGAAATAAGCATACATCACAAGTAAGGATAAAGCAAGTATATTCAGTATGGCCCAACAATCAGGAAAATTGTCTTTACAAGAATAAAATACGCCGCGCAAGGGATAAAGGAAAGCAGTAAGAGGAAAGAAATAAAAAACAAGTTAAGCTTCAGTAGCACTGCCCTCTAAGTTTGATGGTCAACACCACTACACCATCGTCCCCATTAGCAGAAATCATATTAAGGATAGTAATAGGAAGGACCCAGGCAACAACTCTACTAGCCTCTTGAGCTTCCTGTGATGATATCAGGCGATTGTTGAGGATGACATTCTCGAAGTCCAATTCATCCAAGGCCAAGGTGACCCCAGAATTGAAGAATTGGACTTGAGCAACTATATTCTGGAATTGCTCACCACTGATGTCTATACAAATCCTCATTAGCTGCGTCTTATCCTCCTACAGTCGTGCCACCCCCGATTTGGTGATCCACTTTTTTCAGCTCGGAGGTCGACGACTACCTTCCCGGCTTTCTCAGAGTAGGCCATTTCTTTCTTAAGATCGCTCTTGGAGTCTGATGTGGTGTGGAATGTGATTAAAAATAAATATAAAAAATAGTTGCCAAGTTCCACCAAAAATATAAAAACCTTGCAACCAGTTGTAGTAAGTAAGGGTCGATCCACAGAGAACCAATTCAATTAACACTATCAATCTAATTCCTAAATTAAACTCTGATGAAAAATAAACAGTAAAATTAAAAAGGGGGGTTTTGTTAATTAAATCTAACAAAAGAAATTAAACTTAAACCAAAGCAGTAAACACAAATTGAATTATCAAGTTAAAGATATTGGTTAAGAGATGGAATCCACCACTAGATTTATATGATTATGCCAACTTACATACCCTTTATACCAATATGATCAATTATGTTCTTATGTGATTGTGAGATAAATCCCATGTCTTCCTTAAGTTTCGCTTAATTCAGCAACCGCTCAAATCAAACCCTAACCATTAGTTATTTATAAAGTAACCGCTCTTACACATACCTAATGATTGCATTAAAAATTAGAAAGCCAATCACACTAAGGTTTAATCACACACTGGGATTAAATTGCTTAGATCATATGTCTCACTAGTCATACCACCGCAACCGCGCATAGCAATCCTAGTTTTACCACTCTCGAAGTTTGGCAAGAATATAAAAACCTTTATATTGATTTAAGAATAGAAACATATGAATAAAAACATAATTGTATTGATATAAAGAAGTATGCAAGATTCACATAATCAAAACTAGAGTTTCATCTTCCCTTAACCAATCAAGGAGTTTAGCCACACATGGCAAATTCAAAATCACAAGAAAAATAGAAGAAAAACATAGTTCAGAATGAAAGTACAAAAGAAAACTAAAGATCAAACTAGTTTCCAAAAGTTGGGGATAATCAATCTCCGATTGCTCGAACCTGAGACTCCAATCTTCGATCCAATCTCCCTTTCCCTTGGTCTTTGTGTTTCCCTCAGTTCCCTTGACGGCTCTCTCTGTCCAGATCTCTTTAAGGGCTCTAAGCAACCCTATTTATAGGTTTGGGAACCTAATTTAGCATTAAAACACGAAATTAAACTTCTGAGCTGATGATACGGGCCGTGGCATATTACACGGCCCAACCCGTGTCTGATTCTGATAACAGATTTCCAGCTATTCCAAAGTCAGAGAAGAACACGGCCCACCCTGTGTCATTTGACACGGGTCGTGTTCTCGGTTAAGGCTTGAAATTGATTCTTCCTCGTGAAGTCAGAGAAGTACACGGCCTACCCCGTGTCATTTGACACGGGCCGTGTTGTCCAAAATCTTCTAGTCTTCAAAGTCAGAATAGTACACGGCCTACCCCGTGTCATTTGACACGGGTCGTGTTGATCACTTTCTTCAAATCCAACCTTGATTCCTCATGAATGCCCTTCTTCATTTGCTTCTAGGGGTTGATACTGATTCCCTTGAGTCTTTAACTTTCTTCTCAATGGTTCAATACCAATGAACTCCATCACTCATAGATCTCATGAAAATCACAATACATTCATGAGTACTTATAACCACATTTAAGTATAGTTTCACAATAAACATCCAAAGACAACTCTAAATCAGAAACTTAGCTAAATGTCAACAATTAAGCACATTTGGAATCCAATTAGATCAAACAAAGAACATTTAAGAGCTGAAATTATTAACAGATCAAATACCCCCACACTTAACCTTTTGCACTCTTGGGCAAAAACATAAAATCAAGCACATGCTTCCCAAAAAGTAATAAAAGTACTAAACAATGAGCAAAGATCTACACACATCAGTCCTTTCAAGGAATCTAAGCATTCAGGAATTTTCTCTCTCAACAATCCAAAACAGCAAGCCTGGTCAATCCAATATCAGGGTTAAGTCAACATGATAAATCCTCACTGATATACTCTCTTTCACTCAAGTATTTTAGGCTTGTATTTACTCTCAACCAACTCATGAAGACATGCCCTATCATAGGCTTGACAAGCCTCTACTTCTCCACCACCTAAATCACATGCACACAAAGATCAAAAGTTCTTTAATCGGGTTGTAATGGGGTTAAGGTCAAGGTAAGATATATCAAGGATAAGCAAAGTTAGACCATCGGAAATAGAAGAGCAAAGGGGAATAAAAATCAAACACTTTTGCACAATTACCCCAGCACTTTTCAATCCATCTTCATCTTTTGCTTGACTTTCTCCATTCATTAACCAACTTATCATCATTTTTTTAGAGCCCTTTTTTTTTTTTGAATAAACGCTAGGCAAAACAGTGTAATCACCCCCACACTTACTCAAACACAATTCCCAACATAATTATCAAGCTCTTCTACTCCCTAAGGTAGGGTAGCAATGGTTTTTCACTATTAGGCTTGTATTGAGCTATAATAAAAAGAAAGGATATCATTCAGGCTCAAAGGGGTGAAACAATGGATCAAAATACAAGGATAGCTATTTGGCCAGTGGCTGAAAGAAAGAAATGCCTTTATCATCTCAAAAATGTGCAGTGATCATTTGCAATTTAAAAGAGAGTCAAATCAAGTTCTGAAAAACATATAATCACAAGTGGAATCACACAACAAAGAACAGAAATGACTTAAAATTAGTCATTCACATCAAGGCCCAAAAACTCACTAGGTCCCAATTTTATCATATTCTCAAAACCCTTTCAATTTTCAAAACCTCTCGGTGCAAGTTTAGAAGCAAGAAAGTTAACTCCTTTAGGCTTAAAAACCTATCAATAAAAATCAATCACTTGCTCATTGCTCAACATACTCTAAAAACCAGTTAGAAAGACATGCACCAGATATGCAATTAAGATCAAACCCAGACTTCCCCCCATACTTAAAATAAACAGTGTCCTCAATGTCAAAGCATACACAACAGATAAAAGGAATCCAAATAAATAAGCAAAGTATATGAGAAGAAATTGATTCCGGCATCATGAAACTCAGTCAAATACAAAAGAGTAACCAATAGTAACCAAAACAATGTCCACTAAGCCAGTAAAATGAAGGACACAGCCTTAAAAGAAAATGAAAATACATCAAGATGGGGGAGGGGGATATGAAAAATGCTAAAACAAAAGATCAATTTTGCCATCAATGGCATCCATCCTCTGATTGCGCGCAACTTCCAGAGCCTAAAAACGGTCCTCTAAGCGCTGGAAGCAAACAGCATGGTCCAGCTCCAAGCAGTCGATACGGGCTAAAATAACATCATAAGAAGCTGCGCCTGGCTGAGTGGAAGGGCCTGCATCATTAGCAAACTTGGGAGGAGGGGAGACGGCAATATCCTCATGCGGCGCAGGGGCCGGATCAGCCCTAGGCAAGGCAGCTCCATCAGCACCAAGCAAGACGAGAGCACCATTTAGACGAGTGCAGAGCTTCATAGATACCAAAATGGCCCCGTCAATAGCATTGGGACCCTGGACTGGTGCCTCCTCCAGCAGATCCAAATAATCAAAATGATCAGCAATGGCTGTCACATACCCCCTATCACAATGCGGCCAGCTAGAGTGGTCCCTACATGGTGAAACTGATTACAGAGCCAATACCCTCCATTAACAGGTACTACCTCAAGCATGCAGTGCAAGAAAAACAATTCAGAACGGCTAATTGTCCTTTGACTTTCCCCCTACCACAAAGGGTATTAGCTAACCATTTCTGAATATAGCAATGGGCAGGGGACCTAAGCCTAGAAGCTTTAGACATCTTAGGATCATAGTCATCAGACCCAGGCACAGTGAGGGCAGACCACACACTAGCAGCATTAAAATCACGGGGTAACATATTGTGCCCCTCAGGAAAACCAAAAACAACTCTAAACAGATGAATATTAACAGAATGAGAATTACCGAGCATTCTAAAGGTGATATCACCAGGCCACGTGTTCTGATCAGACAGAGGATAAAGCTTACGATTAAAACTAGAAATAAACTCCCTAGTTAACGCAGCAAAAGTAGGCCTTTGTAAGTGCAAAATCAACCCAACCAATCCTACCCAATAAAGCAAACACCTCATCATATAACCCTATAGCCCTAAGGGTATCTACATCTAAAAAGCGAGTGGGAACCACTACCTTTCTGTCGATAGGGTTAACTGGCACCTGAGAGGGTGAGGGTTCACGCGGGGGTGATAGAGACCGAGCACGCCCAGAGCTGGTACGATGGGGATGGAGCGAACAGGAAGCAGCGGTGGTGGTCTTGACGCACTTTTTTAGGACCCATCACTTGGAGGAAGCGAGAAGAAATGAAGAAAAAAAATGGGATGGGGCCAGTGAACGAGGGAAGGAAAAGTAGGGGAAGCAATCGTATGGAGAAATTAGTGGAAAAGAGGAAGAACAATGAGAGATTTTGGTGGTGGGTTGAAGGTGGAGTTAGAAAAAAGAAGAAAAATGATGGAGAGGGTCAATGTGGGGGAGATAGGGAGGTGATAATGGTGGGAAACGGTGAAGAATGGTGGAGAATGGTGGTGGGTAAGAGGATATTGGAGGGGGAGAGGGTGGTGGCTGCGCAGAGAAGAAGAAGAGAAGAAGGGAAATTGGGGAGAAATTAGGGAAGAAAACCCTAAATCAGGGTTTAAGTGATGCTCTGACAGCGCTGCCACGAGTACACAGGCCGTGTCATATGACACGGCCCACCCCGTGTACTCCTCTGTCTTAGTGATTAGCTGCGCAAGACAACATGGGCCGTGTCATGTGACACGGCCATACCCGTGTACCTTTCTGGAAAACATCACCAAACGTGTTATCCTCGAAAACACGGGCCGTGTCATATGACACGGCCCAACCCATGTATTTTTCTGTAGTAATTGGGGTGCTGTCATGAGGACACAGGCCGTGTCATGTGACACGGCCCACCCCATGTAGTCTACTGACTTACAAGAAACACTCTAAACTGTTCCTCAGGACTGCATGCACTCAACAAACCATGAACTCAAGCAATCAAACTAAAACTGAGCAAGTCAAAAAATACCGGCAAGGAGACAAGTATCATCAAGCAAGAAACACATAAAAATGGGTTAAGCTAAGAAACTAAACAATGCAAAACAGAAAGGGAAAAGAAAGCAAATCTGATTGGGTTACCTCCTAATAAGCGCTTGGTTTATTGTCCTTAGCCAGACATTACGAAGCTCCTCAGTGTTCTGCATAAGATGGATGGAGAAGAGGCATGTCTTCAAATTCAGTATTCTCCGGAAGCTCATGGTAAGGCTTGAGACGGTGCCCATTGACCTTGAATGTCTTCCCAGAGGCCTCGTTCATGATCTCCACTGCACCAGAATGAAAAACAGTAGTTACTACAGATGGGCCAAACCATTTAGAACATAACTTACCTAGAAATAATTTGAGTCTGGATTGGTATAGTAACACTCTTTGGCCTTGGTGGAAACTTTTCCTAGAGATCATGTGATCATGAAATGCTTTAGTCTTGGCCTTGTAAATGAGGGCACTCTCAAAGGCCTCATTCCTCAATTCTTCCAACTCATGAATTTGGAGTTTTCTCTGCTTGCCAGCACATTCCAAGTTCAAGTTAACTTGCTTGATAGCCCAGTAAGATCGATGTTCCAGCTCCACTGGCAAGTGACAGGGCTTCCCATAAACTAATCAAAATGGAGACATGCCAATAGGGGTCTTGTATGCAGTTCGATAAGCCTACAAGGCATCAGCAAGTTTAGTACTCCAATCCTTGCGCGTGGGATTCACAGTTTTTTCAAGGATAGACTTGATCTCCCGATTGGATACCTCAGTCTGGCCATTCGTCTGAGGATGGTAAGGAGTAGAGGTCCGGTGCACCACACCATATTTCTTCAAAAGGGCTTCAAAGATTCTGTTGTAAAATGTGTCCCTTGGTCACTAATGATGGCTCTGGGAGTGCTAAACCTGAAAAAAATAAAGGACTTCACAAAATCTACAACAGTCTTAGAATCATCAGATTTAGTGGCTTTAGCTTCTACCCATTTTGAAACATAATCCACAGCTAAAAGAATATAGGAGAAACCAAAATAAGGAGGAAATGGTCCCATGAAGTCAATGCCCCAAACATCAAAGACTTCCACAAAGATTATTGGAGTTTGAGGCATTTGATTTCGTGGACCAATATTACCTGTTCTTTGACAGCGGTCACATGACTTACAGAAATTATAAGCATCCTTAAAGATGGTAGGCCAGTAGAAACCACTGTCAAGTACTTTGTTGGCTGTCCTCTTCATGCCGAAATGTCCTCCACAGGCATAGGTATGGCAAAAAGAGAGAACGGAATGTGTCTCTGAATCCAGGATACATCACCGAATCACTTGATCCGCGCAATGCTTCCAAAGGTAAGGATCATCCCAAATGTAGTACTTGCAGTCACTCCTCAGCTTATCTCGCTGTGCCTTGTTCAGGCTTGCCGGAAAGTCCTTGGTGGCAAAGTAATTGGCAATATCAGCATACCACGGAATAGTGGTTGCGATAGTCATTAAATGTTTATCCGGAAAGCTCTCTGGAATAGGTATGTCCTCCTCTTCAGTCACCAATCTGCTCAAATGGTCTGCCACCAAGTTTTCGCTCCCTATTTTATCTTTAATCTCCAAGTCAAACTCATGGAGCAACAGAATCCATCGAAGTAATCTTGGCTTCGCCTCCTTCTTTGCCAGTAGGTACTTCAATGCTGCATGATCAGAAAAAATAATCACTTTAGAACCAATTAAATATGATCTAAATTTCTCTAAAGCAAAAATAACAGCAAGAAGTTCTTTCTCAGTTGTGGAATAATTCAGTTGAGCATCATTTAGGGTCCTTGATGCATAGTAAATAGCATAAGGAACCCTATCAACTCGCTGTCCTAGGACAGCCCCTACCGCAAAGTCACTCGCATCACACATTAACTCGAATGGAAGCTCCCAATTTGGTGGCCTAATGATAGGTGCCTCAGTCATCAACTCCTTAAGTGTGGTGAAAGCCTTCATACACTTCTCATTAAATTGGAATGGTACATCTTTTTGGAGAAGTGTGCAGAGAGGCGCTGATATCTTGGAGAAGTCTTTGATGAAGCGCCGATAGAAACCTGCATGACCAAGAAAAGAACGAATATCCCGCACACTAGTGGGCGGGGGTAATGAACGCACAAGCTCTACCTTAGCTTTATCAACTTCAATGCCCCTAGCAGAGATAACATGACCTAACACAATACCTTCTTCTACCATGAAATGACATTTTTCCCAATTTAAAACAAGGTTAGTGTCAATGCATCTCTTTAAAACCAGAGCCAAATGTTCCAAGAATTTCTCAAAGCCATTCCCAAATACCCTAAAATCATCCATGAAGACCTCAATGATGTTCTCTATGTAATCAGAAAATAAACTCACCATACATCTCTGAAAGGTTCCTGGCGCATTGCAAAGTCCAAAAGGTATTCGCCTATAAGCAAAGGTGCCAAAAGGACAAGTAAAAGTAGTCTTGTCCTGGTCTTCCGGAGCAATAGTGATCTGGTTATAACCTGAAAATCCATCTAAGAAACAATAATGAGAATGACCAGCTAATATTTCTAACATTTGATCAATAAAAGGTAAAGGGAAGTGGTCTTTTCTGGTGGCAGCATTCAATTTTCTATAATCTATACAAATGTGCCACCCTGTTTGTAATCTAGTGGGAATAAGCTCATTATCAGCATTTCTTACCATAGTAATGCCAGATTTCTTTGGTATTACCTGGACCGGGCTTATCCACTTGCTGTCAGAAATGGGGTAGATGACCCCCACACTTAGGAGCTTCAGTATCTCCTTCTTCACAACATCCATCATCGGGGGATTCAACCTCCTCTGTGGTTCTCGCACTGGCTTAGCCCCCTCCTCCATCAAGATTTTATGCATACAAATGGAGGGGCTAATACCTTTGATGTCTGCAATAGTCCACCCGATGGTTGTCTTGTGTTCTTTCAACACAGAAATTAAGCTTTCCTCTTGCTTTTTGGTAAGGGATTTAGCAATTATTACCGAAAATGTCTCCTTCTCACCCAGAAAAATGTATTTCAAATGGGCAGGCAATTCCTTCAATTCCAGTTCTGGTGCCTGCACAACAGAAGGTTTAGGTACATCAGTGGTAATAGGTAACTTAATATACGACACCTCATGCCCTTCTGAGGTGGAAGAGAGTGTATGCAAGGCTGCCACTACTTCATTAACTTCCTTACTCCATGGCTCTCCTTGGTCATCCTTCTTTGAATTCTGAAAATCTAAACTGCGAGTCATAACTGTATCAAGGGCATCAAATTGATCAGACTGAAAAATAGTAGAAATTAAAGATTCAAAAACATCAAAAGAATCAATAACATAAGCAGAGTGCACATCACTCGGGTATCTCATGGCCTCAAAGATGTTGAATCTAATCAACTCTCCATCAAATTCCATAGTCAATGTTCCCGAATACACATCAATTTTAGTTCGTGCAGTCTTTAGGAAAGGCCTCCCCAACAGAATGGGGGTAGAGTTGGGAGATTTGTCCTCCTCCATGTCCAGCACATAGAAATCGCCCGAACACCAGTTCATTTACCTGCACCAAAACATCTTCAACAACCCCCTTAGGGTATGCGTTAGACCTGTCTGCCAGTTGAATGATAACTCCAGTAGGTTCTAAAGGTCCTAGATGTAAAGATGCATAAATAGAAAAGGGCATGACATTAATGGATGCACCTAAATCTAGCATGGCCCTCTCAAACCTGGCATTACCGATAGTGCATGGTATAGTGAATGTGCCAGGATCCTTACATTTAGTTGGGAGTTTCTTATTAAAAACAGCTGAAACATTTGCTCCCACTTGGACCCGTTCATTACCTTTCAACTTCCTTTTGTTAGTGCATAACTCTTTTAAGAACTTAGCATATCTAGGCACTTGCTTAATGGCATCTAACAGAGGAATGTTAACTTCAACTTTCCTAAAGGTCTCTAAGATCTCTTTATCCGCTTCTTCTTTCTTATTTTTAACCAACCTACTCGGAAAAGGGGCCTTAGTGACATATTTAGGAAGTGGGTCAGAAACACTTACCTTAGGGGTCTTAGAATTGATCCCCTCCTCATCTACCTCCTTAGGCTTTTGAGTTTTTTCTTCAGTGACTGGGGAAGATGTGGGTCCGTCAAGTGTCTTCCCACTTCGCAAGGTGACAGCACTAGCATTTTCTCTTGGGTTCACCTCTGGCTGCGAGGGGAGTTTCCCAGAAATCTGACTCTGCACCTTGTTGATCTCAGTGGCCAACTGTCCCACTTGGTTTTGCAAGGTACTGATAGTGGCCCTTGTTTCTTGCTGAAACTGAATATTACTGGTGGCCATTTGCCTCACTAGTTCTTCCAACGAAGGCTCAGGTTGCCTAGGAGCTTGAACTTGTGGTTGCCTCGGAGGAAAGGGTGCTTGTCTTTGCTGAAACCCTGGAGGCCCATAGGCTTGAGGTTGAGCTTGAGCTTGGGGCTGCTTTGCATAGCTAAAGTTGGGATGATCTCTCCACCCCGGATTATATATGTTGGAGTAGGGGTTGTAATTCTTGGATGGAGCAGAAAATCCCCCCACTGCCTTGGCCTCTTCATTTGTGTCCTCTTGAAAAGTGGGACACATATCAGTGGGATGTCCTGAATAGTAACAAATCCCACATGCCTATACTGGTATTTTCCCATTGTCCATCAGCTTCTGAACCATGGCAGTCAGTTGGGTCATTTGATGCTGCAAACTAGTAGTGTCAGCCTCTTTAACTGCTCTCACCCTTGTATCATTCCGAGTGAAGAATTATTGGGTGTTCGCAGCCATCCTAGATATCAAGTTTCTAGCTTCTCGAGGAGTTTTATCAACCAAGGCTCCTCCACTGGCAGCATCAATCATGTTGCGATCCATAACTAGCAAACCTTCATAGAAGTACTGTATCAGAAGCTATTCACTGATTTGATGCTGAGGGCAACTAGCACACAATCTCTTAAATCTCTCCCAGTATTCATGAAGCGATTCCCCATGTCTTTGTTGGATGCCACAAATTTCTTTTCTGATGGTTGCGGCCTTTGATGCAGGGAAATATCTGTCTAGGAAAGCCTGAGCCATGTCCTGCCATGTCTGAATTGATCCGGGTGGCAAGTAGTACAGCCACTCCTTTGCAGAATCCTTCAGGAAAAACGGAAAAGCTCTCAGCTTGACTTGCTCCACTGAAATTCCCGCAGACTTCATGCTAGAACACACAACATGGATTTCCTTTAGATGTTTGTTAGGATATTCTCCGGCTAGTCCATTGAAAGATGGCAAAAGATGGATTAGACCAAATTTTAACTCAAATGCCTCCTCATTCTCAGGAATTTCTATGCACAGAGGTTGTTGGTCTAAGTCTGGAGCACCCAACATCCTTAATGTATTTTCTGCCATCACTTCTTCTTTAGGTGGCTCAGATATCTCAAATGCCGCAGAATTGGAAAGATCTATGTGACGGGCAGCTTCAACGTCAGCAGGTGTGAATTACGAGCTGATTTGTTCAAAGTAATGCCTTAAGTTTCTCAATTGCTCGTTCACCTCTTCACCGGACATGAACACCTGCAAGATAGTTAAAGAGAACAACTGAAACTATTAAAATAAAAACAAAAATAAAGAGAAAAATAAGAAATAAATTAATAATGTAATTGGAAAATTAGCTCCCCGGTAACGGCGCCAAAATTTGGTGTGGTGTGGAATGTGATTAAAAATAAATATCAAAAACAGTTGTCAAGTTCTACAAAAAATACAAAAACTTTGCAACCAGTTGTAGTAAGCAATGGCCGATCCACAGAGAACCAATTCAATTAACACTATCAATCTAATTCCTAAATTAAACTCTGATGAAAAATAAATAGTAAAATTAAAAGGGGGGTTTTGTTAATTAAATCTAACAAAAGAAATTAAACTTAAACCAAAGCAGTAAACACAAATTGAATTATCAAGTTAAAGATATTGGTTAAGAGATGGAATCCACCACTAGATTTATATGATTATGCCAACTTACATACCCTTTATACCAATATGATCAATTATGTTCTTATGTGATTGTGAGATAAATCTCATGTCTTCCTTAAATTTCGCTTAATTCAGCAACCGCTCAAATCAAACCCTAACCATTAGTTATTTGTAAAGCAACCGCTCTTACACCTACCTAATGATTGCATTAAAAATTAGAAAACCAATCACACTAAGGTTTAATCACACACTGGGATTAAATTGCTTAGATCATATGTCTCACTAGTCATACCACCGCAACCGCGCATAGCAATCCTAGTTTTACCACTCTCGAAGTTTGGCAAGAATATAAAAACCTTTATATTGATTTAAGAATAGAAACATATGAATAAAAACATAATTGTATTGATATAAAGAGGTATGCAAGATTCACATAATCAAAACTAGAGTTTCATCTTCCCTTAACCAATCAAGGAGTTTAGCCACACATGACAAATTCAAAATCACAAGAAAAATAGAAGAAAAACATAGTTCAGAACGAAAGTGCAAAAGAAAACTAAAGATCAAACTAGTTTCCAAAAGTTGGGGATGATCAATCTCCGATTGCTCGAACCCGAAACTCCAATCTTCGATCCAATCTCCCTTTTCCCTTGGTCTTTGTGTTTCCCTCAGTTCCCTTGACGACTCTCTTTGTCGAGATCTCTTTAAGGGCTCTAAGCAACCCTAGTTATAGGTTTGGGAACCTAATTTAGCATTAAAACACGAAATTAAACTTCTGAGCTGATGACACGGGCCGTGTCATATTACACGGCCCAACCCGTGTCTGATTCTGATGACAGATTTCCAGCTATTCCAAAGTCAGAGAAGAACACCGCCCACCCTGTGTCATTTGACATGGGCCGTGTTCTCGGTCAAGGCTTGAAATTGATTCTTCCTCGTGAAGTCAGAGAAGTACACGGCCTACCTCGTGTCATTTGACACGGGCCATGTTGTCCAAAATCTTCTAGTCTTCATAGTCAGAATAGTACACGGCCTACCCCGTGTCATTTGACACGAGCCGTGTTGATCACTTTCTTCAAATCCAACCTTGATTCCTCATGAATGCCCTTCTTCCTTTGCTTCTAGGGGTTGATACTGATTCCCTTGAGTCTTTAACTCTCTTCTCAATGGTTCAATACCAATGAACTCCATCACTCATAGATCTCCTGAAAATCACAATACATTCATGAGTGCTTATAACCACATTTAAGCATAGTTTCACAATAAACATCCAAAGACAACTCTAAATCAGAAACTTAGCTAAATGTCAACAATTAAGCACATTTGAAATCCAATTAGATCAAACAAAGAACATTTAAGAGCTGAAATTATTAACAGATCAGAATCCGCCAATTTCTTCTTCAGCTCGTCAATCTTTGCTTTGGCGTCCTCCAAGGCCTTCTTGGCCTCCTCTTTAGCCTTGAGGGCCAACTCAACCTTCTGTGCTCCCTCCTCCTCAGCCGCTTTCACTTTTCCAGCCATTTCCTCTCCAAACTGCTCTAAGCTCCTTTAGAGGTAGCAAGTTTTAGCGATAATGTTGAGTCTGTAGGTTTGGGACCTTCATAAGATCTCCAATATATCCTTTTTGGAGGTGTGAGCTATGACCTCATCATCCAAGAGTTCGAAGTCCATGAACGGCTCGGGCTCTAGATCATTCCTATACAAGGTAATCAGACCTTAGACAATAGCCCTCCTTGGCTGAACTCTTTCTACAGTCCACCACCCTCCTGCCTTCAGCATTCTTCCTCTTCCGCTTTTGAAGGGGCTGAGTAGGAGACTCCTCCCATTAAGCCGGAGTCACCTCGACCACCGGACCCTGGACCATGGGGGCCAGAGCAATGAGTGCTGGACTGTTAGACGGTACGATGCCCCATTTTTTCTCTTTAATGACCTAGAGGGCAAAAAGAGCTTGTCTGGATGCCATACTTTCTACAAAATAGACAAAGTACAAGTTAGAAACAACAAAAAGATTATTCAAAAGAAAATACTATAAGCAAAAAGTAAGGATGGACTACAGCCTACACTCTACCTAGCATGGCCTCAAGGGTTTCATCATCAATGGCATCCAGAACATCCTTACAAGAAATGAGCTGGAATTTCTTTGCCCATTTATTGATAAACCTAACAGAGTCAGCGTCCTCCTGATTGAGTTCAGACCACTCCACCTTAATCATCTCAATTAGAGTGTCCTATGCTCGGGTGGTCAAGTATAGATCGAACACCGGAGTCCCATCAGTCTTCCTGAAGAATAGGCAGACTTTGGGTGCCGCCATCAGCTTAAAGAACTTGTTCTTGAAGTTCTTAAAGCTTTCTTGGAAGACGTCAAATACTTTTCGTCCATCTCTGTCCTAGAGCATGAGCCAAATTTTCTTCGTTGCTCTCTGTCCTTAGGGGACCACTGAGTGAAGAGGTAGAAGAATGCCTTCACTGAGTACCATAACCCAACAACTCGGCAGAATCTCTCAAAAGCAAGGATGAAACCCTAGCTATTGGGATGGAGCTGGGATGGTGCCACATTCAAATGGAGGAAGACTCCGATTTGGAAATCAGTGAAGGGTATCTGAAGCCCCAGTCAGATGAAGAGGTCCTCGTACAAAAACATGAAGTGTTCACCTTCTGTCCGGGCTGAACACATTCTTTCATCTTCTCTTGGGGCTAGAACTTGCTACTTATCATCCACTCTTCCACCCTCGCTCAACTCTATATAACGCACGAGGTTTTTCGCATCTTTCTTAATCCGATGCTCGAACATGCTACCCTAAACATCGTTCTCAACCTAGGGGTATATGTTCCTCATGGAAGCAAACACCATGGGCCTCCCCGCAGCTAGTCTACTAGATTTTGCCCCTCATCTCCTAACCATGGAATCCTTGCAAGCACCCACAAAGGCCAATAAGGTTTGGTCAAAATCAGAAGAATAGCTAATTGTATATAGATTTAGACATGGAGGAGGGCAGACCATGGAGGAAAAGCCTATTAAAGGCTATCTACATCTCCTTCTGCCCTTCATCTCTAGTTATCTACACCCTTTACAAACACTGGCCTCTGCGCCCTCAAAGGTACCTGAATTGGACGCCATCGTCACTTATAGCGCGGTGGAGAGGGTGCTCTAGAGAGAAACACCACTAAATGGACTAAGAAATGCTGGTATCCTTACTCATTTAGCTAAAAAATAAGTAAAGATACCCTAAAACAGAAAAAAGACAAGTTTTCTCCCTAGGGTTGATGTTAAGGACAATAAGAACAAGGGGTAAGAAGACATATACCTTGAAGAAATAAAGAGAGTTAGTGATTGGAGGTTGATTAATCGGTGAAAACTACTCAAGAATATTACTTTTCCACCATGCACAGTCACCAGAAATCACTTCAGTTCATCGGAGATTTGAAAGAGATAGCAAAATAGTGGAGAAGGCATCCTCGACTCTTATTTATAGAGAAAATGCTTAGGGGGCAATTCCATCCTAGCACTTTGAATTTCAAAAATCCTCATCATGGCGCTTAGAACTGCACAGAACCCTAATGGCGTCCCCCAGTCAGAATGCGCCACATGGATGATCACAACTATCATGCCAGATATGTTAGCCAAGTGTCCTCAAACTCAAGAGGGGGGTGAATTGAGTTTATGAAATATTTTCACTAATCTTTTGTAAAATGTTTGTTTATTAATTTTCGTTGAAGCTATTGGATAATTAAAGCGAATAGATAAATGAGATTGAATACTTCACTCACAAATTAAACAAGCCAAGATGAATAACATTCAAGCAAGCATATAAAATAAATGCACAAATGTAAAGAGATAGGGTTGAGAGAAACAAACACAAGGATTTATCCTGATTCAGCCACCCATTGTGACCTACGTCCAGTCCTCAAGCGAACCACTCGAGATTTTTCACTAAACTTCAAGCTTGAACGGGTGCTTAAAAATCTTTATAGATTGGAGCACTCAACAACACCTTGGGATACCTCATCCTTGTGCTTTGAGCCTCAAAACAGGGATGCCTCACCCTATACAACCTTTGAGGGATACCCCACCCTCTTTACACCTTTGAAGAATACTTCACCTTCTTCTCAACAAGGGATACCTCACCATTTTTCACTAGAGGGATACCTCACCCTAATTACACAATAAGCAAAGTGTTTGAATGATAGAAACTCTCTCAAAGAGTAGATTAATACAAATTGAAGCTCTAACAATGCCCCTTTTGAATATCTCAAGTTTTCTCACAAAAAACAGGGCAAAAATGTTTTTAGGATTGATTCTCGTATATGAGTGTTAGATTGATGTTCTAAATTGAAGTTCAACCCTTAATGAAGACCCAAGGCAAGTATTTATAAGTTATATGAAGAAAGGAGCCGTTGGGGGTGATAAAGCCAAGCATTTAATGCAGTTAAAATAGTCGTTGGATTCTGTCAGATTGCGTGTAATTGATTACACAACAAATGTAATCGATTACATTGTTGTTCCAATGTGTTCTTCACTTTCTGGGCTCTGTGTAATCGATTACATTCTTAGTGTAATCGATTACATGGCTTCTGACTTGCTTTGTAATCGATTACATGACTTCTGTCTTGCTGTATAATCGATTACAATATCCATGTAATCGATTACATAACTCTTTGAACGTGTTCTTGCCTTTCTGGGCTCATTGTAATCAATTACATTACTAGTGTAATCGATTACAAGGCCTCTGACTTGCGTGTAATCGATTACATGAACCATGTAATCGATTACCAGCTCTCTGTTTAGCTTGTAATCGATTACAAAACATGTGTAATCGATTACCTTGACCTTTGAACACATTTTTCAAGTCCAATTAAGCTTGTAAGCCATTTCTAACACCTCAAGACATTTGATTAAACATAAATCCTTTTATGAGTATTAGATTTAAGATTGAAACTCAAGTTTAGCTTTAAATTTTCTCATTTATTTGGAAATGATATAATGAAAAACTATTTGAGAAATCTTGAGATACTTAAAGGGCATTTTACATTGATATTCTAAGACCTATATCTAATATAGCTCTTTTGATCTTGGTCTTCTCTTTTGATCTTGATCTTCATCTTTGGCTTTGTTATCATAAAAAACCATTTGATATGCTTCAAGACATAAGCATTCACAAAATAAAGCGACACTTGCCCAGAAAGCCAAGCATCACACAAAGCCTCGCTGTTTTAAGTAAGAATTTGTTCTATGGAACACGACAACAATCCTAGTTTATACTACGAACCCCAGTTGCACATTAGAATGTCCACCTCTAATCACTTGACACGTGGACCATGGCCGGACTATGGTGCGTCCATGAGTGTCAAGTGACTTAAGTCATGTTAACGCTTCCAAATTAGAGCCCTTGATCTCTTAGGGGCATTACGGACTCCGGCTTCATGTAGAGCACGAATCCCATGACCCGGGGGGCATTGAGATTTACCTTGATACTTAGCTATGTTAGCTAAGCACCAAGCTAGGGGCAATATGACGAGGTTGAACATATTTTTACATGATATTTTTACAGTGAGACTTAAGGGAGCAAGCAATGAAAAATAGAATATTAAAAAAAGGAAACTTTTTATTATTCATTTTCCATACATCATCAACTTTACAAGAAGGATCTATAAACTACTCTTATCCAAAAATGGCCACTTGAAGGAAGCCAAGAAGGTAGCAAGCAAAGATGATGATGATGATTGTGAACACCCAATTTTGTCCGCGGCATTTTGCAAAAATAAAAAAAAATAAAAAAAATAAAAAATAAAAATAAAAAGACTCATCTTTCAACCTATTAACCCATAACCCCTAAACTAACTCATTAACCCATGACCCATCTGTCAGCACTTATCCTAAACAAATTCCATCAGTTATCCTAATTCCTAAGCACTTATCCTACTTATCCTAGACAAATTCCATCAGTCATCTTAATTCCTAAGCACTTATCCTAACTATCCTAAACAAACCTTTTCTGAACTAACCAGCACTTATCCTAAACCAACCACAACTTATCATCCTAAATCAATTTCAATCAAACTTCAACTCAAACACTTCAACCTAATCGCCTCCTATAAAAACACCTAACCCACACACAGAAAACGATCAGAACCTATACTCAGAACTTGACTTATTTTTAAGCCTTAAACGCACCTCTGCTTACTTCTTTCACTCACGTTGCCTTCCCTACATTCTTCCGCCAAAGTTCCAAGCACCCATATAACTTCATCATCACCATTCTCATCCCTCCATAACTTCAACCCCCGCCTTTCACCACCACAAACTCCACCAACCGGAACCCACTTCATAATCCCACTAAACCATCAAACATACAACCTAACAACCATAAACCCATCAACAACTTCATCATCAACATCCCCTTAACTAACTAGCCACCCCTTAGACATTACCATCTTCATCACCAACGAAAACCATCACTACCATAACACACCTCAACCATCGCCCACGACCTTCACCATCAACGAGACACCGCCGCCGACACCACCACCAAACTTCATCAACCCGCTTCTTCATCACCTTCATTCACATCATCTTCCAACTACATCAACCACTCACTCCACTGTCGCCTGGAGTCCACACTGGCCAAACAGATTCGACTGTCGGCACCCACTCGCAAACCACCCCAGATCCGGTGAACCGCGGGTCCTGCTCCAGTCAACCGCCTGCGACCTCGAACCTGCTATCCCGTCACCTGACAACACTATCCTCGGAGCAAGCGACCTCTGCACCGCCACCCGTTACCAGATCAGAGCTCCTTGCGAACGCCGCCATCGCCTGAAGCCATGATCGAACCAAAAAGCCCAAAATAGGCTCCATTCTGTCAATCACCGCACCGCACGTCGCACCCAGCTGACCGGAACCAAACCATCGTGCTTCGTTGTACCAGAACCGCGAATGCAGCCGTCGCTCGAGCCACAACCGCGCAGCTTGACCAGATCCACTCGCACTGGTCGCCAGCGAACTTGCACCGAACTGCCACTGACCCACCGGTCTTCCTCCTCCTCCTTCACGTTCCTTCCTCATCTGCAACTAAAAAAAAGAATCCCCCCTGTTTTTCGTAAGCATAAGCCTGTTTTGTTTTGTTTGATTTTTTTTTGGCAAATGGGTTTATTGGGGCTAAAAGGGTAAAATAATAATAATAATAAGAAAAAAATAGAAATTTATAAAAAAATATAAAAAAAGGGCAATCAAACCTTTTTTAAATAATAGTAATAATAACAAAATGGGTTACCTGAGTTGCGACAAATTGTTAACCCTTGTATTTTGTAATCATCCGAGTCATGACATTACTTGATGATTTACATTATTATTATTATTATTATTATTATTATTATTATTATTATTATTATTATTATTATTATTATTATTATTATTTAAATTATATTTAAATTATTATCTTGCTTCCAATTTTTCAAGTTAAATCGCTAATTGATAATTTTAAATAAAAGTTTTGTAACAAATTTGATAATCAATGGGTGACGTCTCTAGCGTGACGCGAGCTTCACCTATTTAATCCTTAATTTGAATAACTAAGTCACGACGATTTATTAATTCAAATTTTTAAAGTTTTTTTTAAATAAAATCAACCAACCCACAAGTATTTTTTAAAGAATTACGTGACTTTAATTTCCTCATTGCACCTGAGGATACGTAGGAGCGAGACTCTTATTCTATCAAGCTAAAATTTAATTTTTTAAAATTTATTTGTCGAGTTCATTTATTTTTTGTTTTAGGGGTAAAATAAATATTTTCAAGGATTATTAAAAATTTACATAATTAACTTAAGGTACCGTCTTAGGGCAGGTGTGTTAGGGGTGCTGTGGGATTAAGTTTCCACCATTCTCTACACATAATCGACTTCCGAATTCAATCTGGTTCCAAAGACCATTTTTCTAAAAAGGTTTTCCAATTTTTCCTGTTTTAAATAAAATTGGTGGCGACTCCATTAAATAATTTTTTTATTTAAGTTGCTATTCCGCCGCGATCAACGGTCGCGACAATGATCAAGCACTGACCACAGCCACCCCAATGATTCCTCAAGATGCGAGCACCCATCTCCTCATTCTTGAGAAACATAAGCAGAAGGCTTCACAATCCCACACATCCAGCTGCACACCTGCGTACCCATGGCATAGTGAATGCCTACAGGAACAATCAAGAGGGCAGAGGAAAGAGAGCGGTGAAACTCCTTCATAGCTCATTGGAGCTATGGTAGAAATAATGAATCCTTCCGGCAAGCGTAGGAAGGTTGCATACTCTTGCGTACACCTAGAAAGAAAGGCTTCTGCAGCCTAGAGACGTGTCGACTAAGCCACACAGAGTAGTTACTTAGCCCTTATTGTGCCATTACGCTTGAAGAGAAAGGCCTATACCAAAAAAAAAGCATATTGGGATAAAGGGAACACTTTTAAGAAATTGAGAAAGAAATGGAAAATGATTTTAGAAAGAGACATGGCTCTCAACACGCCCACAAGAAGCTAAATAGGGACCATTCTATGGAAAAGACCATTATTGAACACAACCAAAAAATGGAAGAAACAAGTGATAACCGCATTGCTAATATTCTCTATTTTTAAAGGGAGTCATGCATTTTGATTGGCTTCCAAAAAGGCAAACCAACCGCACGTTCGAAGCCACGTTTAATTGTTCCTCCTATGTGATTGGTCACATGGGCAACAGACAGTTGGGAAACGGAGCAGAAAAACTGCTATCTTCATTAAAGCGATTTTCATTCTCAATAAATTCAAAGTAACGATTCTCAACCAAGTAGATACTGCTACAAACCGCAAAGTAAAGGCTGCTAAGAGGACATCAAGTCCCTGAGAGTAGTAAAGTCCTTACCCCCTTCAAGAAACACTCAACAGACCCTGCAAACTACACGTGAGGGTAACCTACCACATACCCCGAATAGCGAAATGATGACGTAAACAGAGCGATCCAACTCAGATGCCGACCTTACTCATTAACCCTGGGAGCATACTATGATATATCACGGAACCCGACCCTTTGGAATAAACATCGCGAGACCCGACACTACGACTTGGATCCCTTTGTCCATTGCGTGTCGTGTGCTCTTATCAAACTAAGATATCTCGACACTTAGTTGTCTCATCTAAGCGCCAAGTTGGAGGCAACTGTTCTAGACCGTGATCTGCGACACTAGTCCCATAGGTCAACCAAGCACATATCCAGTTAGAGTTTGTCATTGACATCCTAACGAGAATTCACTCGTGGCACACTGTTGAGATCCAAACACAATGCATACCGAACCACAGCATTGGGTAACAACAACATTATCGCGAGATTTACATGGTGGATGAATCTCTTGATTATCTATAACTGTCAATCACGACCTTATGAAATAAGCCCCCAAAATTGCCTTTAACTGCTCATAACTGCAGTATCAATATTCTAGTTTTATAAGGATCCTCTGTAACAATCAAGGGAACGCGTTTCCCTATTCACTCTCTATAAATATCAGGCTCAATCACCTTCAACAAGTAACTTTTGTTTAAACCTTAATTGTGTATAACCCGACTTGAGGGTTGGAGTGTCTTTGCAGGTACCAACCACCCCCGTTTCAACACGCTCTGCTGCTGTTCAAGGAGAAAAATACTTGTACGTGCCTATTCAGATAAATCTCAATATCCACTACTGAACACAAAATTTATTTTATATTTTATGTTGTATATATTAAAATCCTTTTAATAATGGGTCAGAATGGATCAAAGGAAAGGACCTATATATTTCATCAAGAATGAAAAAAAAAATCTATATATATCTTCACCTAAAATGAGAATTTTGTGGGTCAAAGACGAATTGAGGACGCTACACTAAAGATAATGAGTAAAAAGCGTATATGTATTAAACTGTTCTTTCGACTTGACGTGCAACCTTGGGGAATTATTCACCGGTGGATGAGCTCAAGAGGAAAAAAATTGTGAGTCTATGATGAGAAGAGGAAGAGAGAGTATCAAATATCAATGGCATCCAACCTATGCCCAATGTTGTGGTTTATTGAAAGAATTTTGTTGGTTGTACTGTTAACATAATGTGCAACTCATGTTAGTGACATAGTTATTAATTTTAATGAAGAAAAATGAGCGAGAAGAGGAAAGAAAGGAATAGTGTTGTTTGAAGGTATATGAATTTTGTGAGGAAAATATTACGTGTATGTAACATTTCCCATACTAGAAGACAGCATTCTCTCTGTAGATCTCTCTGGGCAACTGGAACAGCAACAACAAAGCCACAGAAAACGTTTGATGATTCAAAACAGGAGTATAAATTATATTACAATTCTGATTTTCTTATTTTTTTTTACATTACATTTTATACTATTCTTCATATAATTGATTATATCACTTTTTTCTATTATTTTCTTTTATTTAATTATAATTATTTAAAAATAATATAAAAAGTGATATATGAAAAAAAATGATGTATGAACATCATTTTTTATTATATTAAATCCAATGACTGATCAAGTAACGTAATCAATGCTGTCCTTGTTGTACGTTCTTAGGAAGTTTCCTAACTAAACTTATTAGAGGCACTTCAATACGGGAAACTTGAGGTGAGCACGAACAAGTAACATAGTTAATGCTGTTCTTGTTGTTCTTTGGGAAGTTTCCTTAACTAAACTTATTAGAGGTGCTCCACGATGGGAAACTTGAGGTGCATGCACGAATAGAGTGTGATTGTAGGATTTAAATTATTTATCCTCAATTCCGTACCTTCAATAAAATAATATACTTTTTGTCTCCTTTTCTCATTTTTTTTCTTAATTATCAGTATTTTATTTGAGAACACGATTAGAGGGAAAAAAATTTGAGACACAAGATTTAAATCGTGATGGTAAGTAATTCTTGTTAGTTGATTTGAAAGTAGGATAGCATGGGCATAAGTACAATTTTGTCTCCTTTTCGCTTTTCTTTTTGTTTTTAAAAAAATATCAGTAGTGTATTGGGAAATATGATTCGAGGAAAAACAAATGAAAAGATTTAAATCGTGATGGTGATACTTGCCAGTTAATAGGATAACATTCACGTCTCATGCTGATTCTGTTAAAAATCTAATGAAAATGTGTTAATTGCAATATAAAAAAAGATAATTACTACAATTAATAACACAAAAATTCACTTATGAATTGAAATAATAATAATAATAAGTTGTAGGGAGTTGTGGACCCAATTATGTCTGGCTTTTTGAGTGAAAATTACTTCATTGCAAGTTTGCAACGCTATAAACTCGATCCCCTCGCCTCTTGCATGCCTTGCATGGCCCTCTAGATTAGGATATGGCTTTGTGCCTCTCTGATGAAGACAACGAAAACGGAGCAAAAAACATAAAATAACCTGTTTTTTTAATGCATATTGGAAGCTTCATTGCTACCTCTTCTTTACAAAGAGATGTGGTCCGCGATTGAATAATTTCACTTTAGTAAAAAAGTGTTTTTTTCCCACACTAATGCTTTTCATTGAAGCAAGTGATGTCTGTTGGCTTCTTGCACACAAGCTCACTCATAACCTGACAACAATAGGATATCGTCATTGATAGATATATCATATATAGAATATCGTCCTTTCAAAAATGAGATTGAAATTTAAATAAGATAAAACAGATAAATGACATAATTGTCTTGCGACATAATTTCTCCAATTTTTACTATTCCCTCTAAATGAATATACACTCATGTCATGGTGTACTAGGACTAGCATTTGTGAGCTATTTATATATGCTATATAATGCACACACGATTAAAGTAAGCAACTCTAATTTTTTTACATGATTTTTTCTTATATTATATTTTACATTATTTCTCATATCATTGATTACATTATTTTCTCTCCATCACTTTTTTTCACTTAATTACAACTATTAAAAAATAATATAAAAATTAATATATATATAAAATAATATATGAACATCATTTTTCTAAAATAAGATGAGCTATATATGTTACTAATGCACACACTATTTCACACACACTACTCACAAAACAAGTAGCACTAGCATTTGCGAATTGTTTAAAATGCAACAAGTTGATTAAGGACATAGAAAAATATCGGTTGAACGTGATTTATAATTTAATTTTCATAGGGTTAATTAAATACATATCTCCTTTAACTTTAATTATTTAGATATTAAATATTTTATTATTTAAATTTTAATAATTGAACCTCTAAACTTTCAACATATGAAAAATAATATTACTCTATTCACTAAAATAGAAAAAAAATTGATTAGATATATTTTGTGACATGATTTAAAAAGCTGCTCTCAAGTAAAATCTCTTTCAATTGTGTAAATATAAGTAAATCTATTTTCATGTAGGGTTGCTAAATTTGTGATTTTTTTATTGAAGGAAATGTTTGAGTGTTTGACACATATTTAAAGTTTTAGTATATTAATTAATTATTAATAAAGTAAAAATATAAAAAAGTTGATTGCAGAAGGACTAAAGTTAAAATTTGGGTGCATGATATGTATCATGAAGTTAAAATTATATTATTTCAAATTTTTGAGACCAAGATTTTCTTATAATATTTTTATTCTTACTTTTCTTAATTCTTAAGTGAGAATATATGAAACTGTTGTTTCTACTTTTCAAAATTTTGTTCATATATATGAAACTACTTAATTGTCTGCTTTCGGTACCTTAAAAAATATATATAAACCTTTTCAAAGTTATTCGTAATACCCCATTTTTTTTCTCACTAATTAGGTATTTCGAAAATTTCCCGAGATAACTTCATATACCACAAGATATTTGAGCTCAATTATAAGGAAAATGTTAAAAGAACTCTATTCACTAAAATAATAAAAAAAAAAACTGTTTAGATATGACATTTCTAAAAGCTGTTCTCAAGTAAAATCTCTTTTAATCTTGTAATTATAGGTAAATCTATTTTCAAGTAGGGTTGCTAAATTTGTGATATTTCTTATGGAGAAAATGTTTTGTACATATTTAAAGTTTTAGTACATTATCCCAAGGTTAGCTTAGCAATACATAAATATGTGATATGTAGGTAGGCGTATGATCACAACTTCGTTTTCCTGCAATGTCATTTTCTTGGGGACAGTCCTTAAGAAATATCTTTGCGAATCATCTAATCTCGCAATGTGGATGACCTACCTTTTATTAAAGTAGGAAAGTGAATTAGTCGATATGCCCGTAAGTTAACTTAAACATCACCTAACTACAATATTGACAAAAGGATATAGTTTTTTTTTGGTACATCTGAAAAAGAAAGACAGAGAAACAAAACAAAACACTAAGTTCTAATGAAAGGAATACTCATGACAATAGCGAAAAACATTGGATTCAACTCTCGAGGAGGCTGTGTCCAGATCTTGAAAAAGACATCATTCTTAGACTCGTCCTTAGCAAACCAATCAGCGCAATAATTGCCCTCCCTCAACGTATGCTCCAACTTCACAGACCAGTCGTTAGAAAGTAAGACCTTAATATCTTTAATAATACAAGCATATTTGTGGAACAAAGATGATTCGTTAGCTATCAAATTAAAAGCCTCTTGAGAATTAGAGTGGCACACAAGCAATCTACACCCTTGATACCAAGCAAGACAGAGATCCTTAAAAATAGCAAGAAGCTCAGCATGAAGATTTGTCATGATCCCAATAAAAGAAGAGAAACCACAAACCCATTCACCATCACTATTTCTGATCAGCCCACCGTAACCAGCCCTCCCTAGATTACCCTGCAAACTACCATCAACATTCAACTTAAAGAAATTGTGAGGAGGTTTCTCTCAACAAACTAAGTGCATACTACGAGGATGAGAAAACCTGAGATTACAGAAAGTCGATCTCAAGTCCTCCATCATCATAATAATTTTCCTGATAAGCTCATACTCAGTCCAAATATTAGTAGATAATAGTTTGTCATTCCGGGCCCTCAAAATCCACCAAATACCAGCAAGAAAGATATTAGAATAGGAACCATGACTAAAGGAGCGAATCCACTATTTTATATTAGAGATAAGGAACAAATCTACTTTAGACAG
Organism: Ormosia semicastrata; assembly: GCA_029884595.1. NCBI lineage: Eukaryota > Viridiplantae > Streptophyta > Magnoliopsida > Fabales > Fabaceae > Ormosia > Ormosia semicastrata. The sequence goes on along the minus strand of JAQQTO010000036.1, from coordinate 6,654,246 downwards.
ACCCAACAAATCCCAGATCCTCCTGGCTTTAGGACAGTCATGAAGGCAGTGTAGCACATCTTCAAGAGACCAAGCACATCGCCCACAAGAGGAATCAGAAGTCACCTTCCTCCGCACTCTCATGAAACCTGTGGGGAGAGCGTCATGCCAGATCAATCAAAGAAAAAATAGTAACTTTTCTGAAGCATGAATCTTCCACAACCAACACCAATTCTTGCTCAGGATGAACTGTGTTAATTTGAGAAAGAAGCCAAGAATAACCTGACTTTACAGAATAAATACCTGAAATATCAGTGGTCCATACAATTGTATCCCGAATGCTACAATTATGAGCCATCGGAGTTACTCGGATCAGAGAAGCAAGATTGTGAGGAATCACTGTAGCCAACTTGTTAAATTCCGAGACTAGTTTTCAAACACACCAGAGACCAGAATATAAGAATCTTGAATGTCAACAAAGGGAACCTGATCACAAAAATGACCTACCTCTAACCATCTATCAAACCAAAACAAAATGGAACCGTGGCCAACTCTATATCGGTAACCATCCTTAAACACTCCTATAGTCTTGGTAATAGATCTCCAAGTATAAGAATCTCCATTTCTACCCACTGCAGACAGAGCGAAGGATCCTTTAAGATATTTATTAGAGAAGATTTGAACCCTAATTTTTTCATTCTTACAAAAAAGATTCCAAACCAGCTTGCCAAGAAGCACAAGATTTCAAAATCGAGCTCTTCGAATACCAAGCCCCCCCATTTTCTTAGGCTGGGCAACTATATCCCATTTTACCAAAGGAAAGCTAAGAACCTACTCAGTATTCTTTTTCCAGAGAAACCTACGAACAATCGCATCAATATCATCACAAATACCATCAGGAATCCACATAATTTGCATCAGGTAACTAGGTACTACAGTAAGAATTGAATTAATCAAAGTAAGACGATCAGCCTTGTTTAACAAGAGACTCTTCCAACCCACCAATCTAGAGTGTAACTTCTCAACAATATAAGCGAAATCATGTTTTCGAACTCTACCAGTCAACAAAGGAAAACCAAGGTACTTTCCCAAATTCGTGGTAAATCGGACATATGAGATGGCCATGAATTTTTCACACTTTCTTCTAGAAACATTCCTAGAACTTATAGCTTTGGATTTATCAAGATTCACTTTTAGGCCAGAGGTAAGGCAAAACTCGTGAAGGACATTAGTAACAAGCTGGACCTGAGAAGCTTTGGCCTTAACAAAAAGCAAGCAGTCATCAGCAAAAAAAAAAGATGAGAAATTGCAGGACCCCTTTTAGATATTCTCACCGGAAGCCAAGCACCAGAAAAAGTTTATCATAAATTAACAAAGCAAGTTTTTCCATGCACAATACAAATAAATAAAGGGAGAGAGGGTCACCCTGATGTAACCCTCTGTTAGGAGCAAAAGTCGTCAACCTAGAACCATTCCACACCATGGACAGAGAGGACGACATAACACAGTGCATGATCAGATTAACACTAACATCAGGGAATCCAAAATCATGTAAAGTGATGCGTAAGAAATCTCAATCAACTCTATTATAAGCTTTCTCAAGATCCATTTTAAAAAGAAGAGTAACTTTTTCTTATCTCTGGCACGCTGCATTTAATGAATAACTACCTAGGCAATGATAGCATTCTCAGTAATTCCTCTCCCTGGAATAAAACTACTCTGAAGGGGACCAATAATCTCGTCCAAGAAATGACGCAATTTGATGACCAGAAACTTGGTTACAAGCTTGAATACTACATTGCAAAGGCTAATAGGTCTAAGCTCAAATAGGCGAGTTGATGGCTCAACCTTAGGAATTAGAACAATTAAAGTCTCAGCAAGCCTAGAGTCAAAAGTTCCCGTGACAAAGGCATCCTTGATAACTTTCCAAATATCATCCCCCACCATATCCCAATACTGTTTAAAGAAAAAAGGTTGGAACCCATCCGGACCCAGAGCTTTGTATGAATCTATGCCAGATAAAGCATCAAAGACTTCTTTCTTAGAGACTGGTTTTAGTAACTCATTGCACGCAACAGAACTAAGACGAGGAATAAAAGAAAGCTTCAGTGCATTCGGATGGCATACTTCATTCGAACAAAATAGAGATTTGAAATAAACATGAGCCTCCCTTCTTAGTGTTTCATCATCAGAACACCAAATATCATCAATAAAAAGACCACTGATACGATTTCTGCATCACCGGATAATAGTTTGAGCATGAAAAAACTTCGTGTTACGATCGCCAAACTTCACCCATTTCTCACGAGATTTTTGGTACCATAACAACTCTTCTTGTCTCAAAACCTCTTGATAATCCTTCTAGAGATTTCTTTCAAGAAGAAGAATATCAAAGGCAGAGGAAAATTCAAGTTACTGCTGAATTCCCCTTTATCTAGCTTCTAAATGACGCTTCTTTCTGAAAATGTTCCCAAAGATCTCCATGTTAAACTTAATGGAAGCTTTTTTCACCAGCTCAAGTTTATTAGCAATAACATAATAAGCATTTCTCCAAGCATGGTCAACTATACTATGAAATGCAGGATGCATAGACCGAGCAGTAACAAACCTAAAAGAACGATCCTCAGTATGAAAGAAGGATCCTCCACAGCGAAAGAGAATAGGATTATGATCAGAGTAGACCCTGCACAAATGTTCCACAAAGGCCTCAGGAAAACTAAGGCGCCAGTCACAATCAGCAACTCCACGATCCAACCTTTTAGAAACCCGGTTATTACCCCTGCAGTTCCTGGTCTAGGTAAATTTACTCCCAATCGCACCTAAATTAACCAAATTACACTTCTCAAGGACTTTAGAAAACTGATAAGCCTAAGAGAAAACAAAGACCCCGCCTATGATTTCAAAAGGTAACAGAACTTCATTAAAATCTCCCATCAACAGCCAGGGCAACTGGATTTTATTTCTCAACTGCATAAGGTGATCCTAGAGCAAGCTACGAGCAACAGGAACTGGACTCGCATAAATGGCAGAGTAAAACCACTCCCTATGAGCTAGGCTAATTTTCACAGTTACTGACTAAGTAGTCTGAGCAAAAACACTATAAGAGAAACCACCATGGGATGCAAGAATCCAAATGCCACCAGTATGACCACAGGCTTCCTCAATCGCAATAGGATTATAACCCAAACGCTGCCAAAAATGCTCCACCTTAGCAAAAGCAACATGAGTTACCAAAATAAAAAAATAAACTTGGTTTATACTTCAACACCAATTGGCAAATTTGCCTTTTGACAGTAGAATTAGAAGCTCCCCTGATGTTCCAGGAGAGAATGGACATTTCTTTGAACTCAATCATAGAAGGAGAAGAGCACGAGAACAACACTAATACACTGGCCTAGGAAGACAGTGTTTCCATGGCTTGATGGCAAGCACCTTCTGACGACTCACCTCCAATAAAAGGAGTTTCAACCACAGCTTCCATCTTAACAGTTCCATCCAAAACCTCATCCACCACAGGACCCGTAACAGCAACCATGGCAGCCCTTCCACGGTCCAGAGGTTCTGGTATATAAATCCTTACCTGAATAGCTTGCATTTGCGCCACTAAGGCCATTAGGTGCGTCTGCGACACCAAGGCTACTGGGTGCATCTGCGACACTTGAATAGCATCCATCATAGAGTTCGTACCTCTTCCACTGCGAACCAACTTAGGCAACACAGATGGCATAGCTTGATTATTCCCTCTGCGTTTCTGCACAAAAGTAGAAACAATTGCAGCTTTACCTTCACCCGGTGTAGAAGGTTGAGGGGTGCCAATAAAATTAACCAAGGAGGCTTCCTTACGAGGCCTTTGTGGACCTGGTTGGAGACCCACGTGGGCCTTGCCCTTCAAAACTGCTAACCTTCTTAGGCAGCCCACTTCTCAAATAAGATTTGGATGATTCTCCCTCTTTATAACTTTTAAATTTCCCAATAACATTAGACATTCCAGCCACACTGTTAGCCTTGATTTTCGCATGTTGTTGAATACAATCATTCTATTTCTCCTTGCCGTTATGCTTTTTACGAGACACAATAAGCCATTCCCCATGTAGAGCATCCGAAGAGCCCTCTGCAATAGTATCATGGTTTTGGGTATGAGTTGAAACAACCTCATGCACTTGAACGGATTCGGCACATGAGGGAGGATTAAGTTGTTTACCTAAACCACTAACAACAGATTCTTTACGAATAACAGAACTACAATCTCTACCTAGATGCCCATAGTGACCACACGAGGAACATATGAGATGAAAACCCTCATATTCCACTTGATACCAATGTCCTTTCAACCAAACCTTACCAACAACTGGTTTAGTTAAATCAACCTCAACACAAACTCAAGCAAATCGTCCTCTTGTAACATTTAAAGTATTCATGTCCACTCTTGTTGGAACCCCTACTACTGAAGCAAAAGCCATTAAAAAACTTTCATCATAAAAAATAAGATTCAATCGTGGAAAATGGATCCATACCAAAGTGCAATCAATTTGGGCTGTAAGAGAGACAAAATCAATAGTCCAAACCTGCACAGCCAAGTAATGGTCAAAAAGCATCCATGGACCCCCTTCCATGACCTTTGTCCTATCTATCTCCAAATCAAATTTGACCATGAAAAAGCCATTACCTACATCCATCAATTCAAACCCCCCGAAAGCTTCTATAAAGCCTTAATTCGGTCCTTCATCATAAGAAAATCGATGTTCTTGCCTAGAAACTTAATCACCAGTGCGTCATGCCATGGCTGAAAGAGATCCTAAAAAACTTGATCATCCAAAAACACCTTAGGCTTGAGCCTATTTCCATCTTTAAACTCCACACGAACTAAGTTCTTCTTTATCAAATCCATCTTCTCTCTTAGTGGTGGTGGCTGTTTGCTACCAGTCACCTTATCCCTAAAGGAAATAACAAGCTTATCTGAGTCATCCTTTTGCACCAAACCTCCTCCACCGTCAAATGCTTCCCCAATGGACCTTCCTCTAATATATATATATATATATATATATATATATATATATATATATATATATATATATATATATATATAGGTCTTATTCAGTGGTTGCATCATTCCATTGGATCTTTCATGAATGGTCAAGAAGATAAAAACAAAGCCTTCCCTTGACCAGTAGATGGTCAAGATTTATATATATATATATATATATTGACGTGAAAATTTAGTATATTAATTGTTAAAGTAAAAACTTAAAAAATTTATTTGCAAAAGTTAAAATTTGGCTACAAAATATGTATCATGAAGTTAAAATGATATTATTTTAAATTTTTGAGATCAAGATTTTCTTATAAATTTTTTAAGAATTTAATTTTGGTATATTGTCGTATAATTTTTTTTATATATTATCATCCAATGATATGTTATCACATTATTTAATAAAATAAAATTTATGTGAAATTTCAAACTCAATAAATGATGTGATAACACATTATTAGATGACAGTGTAAAACATTTTTTATACTAATAATGCATTAAAATTAAATTCTTTTTTTTTTTTACTTTTCTTCTTTAGTAAGAATATATGAAACTGTTGTTCCTACTTTAATTTTCAAAATTTTGTTCAAAAATGAAACTACTCCTCATTGTTTGTTTTCAGTACCCTAAAAAATATATAAACCTTGTCAAAATTATTCGTAATACTCCCCTCTTTTTTTCACTAATTAGTTATTTTGAAATTTTGCTGAGTCCATATACCACTAGATATTTGAGCTTTTTTATTATAAGGAAAATGTTATATAGACGTCAAAATAATTTTTAAGAAAATGAGTTCCTATACTTATTGATTCTTATATAAATAAGTAATCCCTGTTTACTTCATCTTATCTAACAGCTAATTTTAATTTTGTCAAAATTCTTACTAATTTTTTCTTGTTATTTAACACTACTTTTGTTATAATTCACTCTTTTGTTTCTCTCATTTTAACCATTTATCTAATTTTTTGTGTGCATTAATACATTGTTACTACCACTGTAAATCTAAAATTGACTGCAAAACTTCGTTAAGTGCAGTTTGGCTTCATCCGTTTCCTTATGTACGTCCCCTTAATGTCCACACAAGTGAATATGCCCAACTCTAATCCCAATTCCCACACATGGAACATGGCAACGAGGCATCACACACTCTGGCTTTTGCTTTGTAATGTACTGTCTGTAAAATTGTTTGGTCTAATGTTGATACTCCAATACCAGTACTGCAAGAACTCTTGAGAGTTAAATTTCCTATTTCTGTCTTCTTGTTCAACTTCCCTTGCTTTTTAGTACTGCCCATACCCCCCAGAAATAGTCCATCATATCATATGGAATCACTACTTCTAAGTTCTTACTTCATATGTTCACACAATTTCCATATCCTTAAGAATCTGCTCTAGCTATATGGCAACCTCCTTCTCCAATTTCAAGTCCCAACACAGAAAAGTCACTCTTCTCCTCAACATATCTTTCATCTTCCTCCTGTGTCTCCTTCTCAAAGCCTATCTCCACCCCTCCAATTCCAAGTTTCAAGGCCAGTCCAAAGCCCCCCTCACAACCATCTTCAACCATGGTAGGTTGCTCAGTGATGTTAGTGTTGATGGCTGCACAGACCTACACAAGTATTCAGATTATAGCTCTAAGTGCTTATATGTCAAAACCCATCTTGACTGCAGGTCAAAAGGGTACATAAACTATCTTCAAATATTCTATTGCAATCTTGGCCAATCCCCAATTCTGGGCCATGTTCTCCTTGTCTTGTGGCTTGTGGTGTTGTTCTATCTTTTGGGTAACACAGCTTCCAATTACTTTTGCAACTCCTTAGAAGGTTTGTCCAACATCTTGAGGCTCTCTCCCACCATAGCTGGAGTAACCTTGCTTTCTCTGGGAAATGGGGCTCCTGATTTTTTTGCCAGTGTTGTTTCTTTCACTGGTTCCAGCAATGGTGCAGTTGGCCTCAACAGCATTCTTGGAGGGGCCTTTTTTGTGTCTAGTGCTGTCTTGGGGATTATAAACATTCTGGTTAGCCCAAATCAAGTTGCAGTTGATAAGGCCAGTTTCATTAGGGATGTCCTTTTCTTTCTTTTCTCTCTGATCATCCTCCTTATCATCATTTCCATTGGTAAAATTAGCTTGTTGGGTTCAATCTGCTATGTTTCTATCTACTTCCTTTATGTCTGTGCTGTCTCTGCTACACATTTCATCTATGGAGGGGATGAGAAAGAAAGGGAAGTGTCTTCAGATGACTTACTAGAGTCTGGCATACCATTGCTGGGCTATGTTGATGATGAGAAAGAGAAACCAAATTTATCAGAGAAAGTGGCTGTTGAAGATAAGGAGGGAAAGCCAGAGTGTTTTGATAAGGATTCATTTGACTGTATTTACTTGGGAAGGTTTCTACAAGTACTAGAATTACCTCTTTGCTTGCCAAGAAGGCTTACTATACCAGTCGTAAGTGAAGAGAAGTGGTCAAAGCCATATGCAGTTATATCTGTCACATTAGCACCAGTTTTGTTGGCAGCTCTTTATAATACCCAGAGGGAAAACATGGGTTCAAGGGGCAGTCTAGTTACATACTTGACAGCTGCTTTGATTGGCATAATTTTGGGCAATATGGCATGTGTGACAACTAAGAGCTGTAGCCCACCAAGAAAGTGCTTGTTTCCTTGGCTGGCAGGGGGTTTTGCTATGAGTGTTACATGGACTTATATTATTGCTGAGGAGCTGGTTTCCCTCTTGGTTTCACTTGGAAATATCATTGGGGTTAGTCCTTCAATCCTTGGTTTAACTGTCCTAGCTTGGGGTAACTCTCTTGGGGATTTGATAGCCAATGGTGCCATGGCTTTGAATGGTGGGGCAGATGGTGCCCAAATGGCTATATCTGGCTGTTATGCTGGTCCTATGTTTAACACTTTGATGGGTTTGGGCTTGCCTCTTGTTCTCTCAGCATGGTCTGAATATCCAGACCCTTATGTCATTCCTAAGGATCCTTCCCTCTATGAAACCCTTCTGTTCTTGATGGGAGGGGTGCTTTGGGCCCTTGTGATATTGCCAAAGAAGAATATGATGCTGGATAAGTCCTTGGGAGCAGGACTCTTGAGCATATACCTGTGCTTTCTGTTTATAAGGTTAGCCATGGCTATAGGTGTTCTGAAATTCTAGAAGAGTAGTTTCTAAGGGGAAACGGGGTCCATTGTGGTCCATCTCATGGAACTCACTCATGTTAATCGTACATTTCACAATCAGCAAGGCCACTTGTAAAATTCATTATAATTTGCTTTATTATTAGTTACTAACATTACAATAATAAGTAGGAACTTCTCTTAACTATATCAGAAAAGAAATTCTTATGTACTAGCACTACACTAATTAAGTCTAATTAAAATGTGTTTTTCTAAATAGTGCTCTAAGACACTTGTTAAGGATTCAAATATTTTTTTTTCAGTACATTAGAAATTGAAAAAATTCTACTTTTCATATGAAATTTTTTATTTTAAATTTTTTAACAAGTGATCTTATTACACTTATTAAAAAAAATTAAAATATAATACCTGTCAGAAATTAAACTTATCATTTTATAATAGTACATATCATTGAATATATTACCCTCGTAATAATTAAGAATTTCTCCTACCTTAGTGTAGGGAATACCAATGACAGGTTGCACCTGGGTTAGAACCGAGACTAGTTTTAACTACCCCTATCCGAGACATAGGATTCATCCTTAATTGTCTTGTCACAGTCTATGTCCTTTTACTAAGAGGAATGGATTCAAAGGATGGGATCCTCTTCTGTGTGAGACTAACAGGACACAGTCCTGTTCATTGAATCTGAGCTTCACATTTTTGTTAATTCATCATCTATGGTACATGTTAAGACACATCACCAAACTCATCTTCTTTGTGAACTTTACCTTTCTTTCTTCCTCCACCAAAACGTGTTGGGCTGTTCTTGTTCTTTCGAGTTGCTCTCAACATGATAGCACAATAACAAGAAGAAGAAAATAATAATGAGCAGATTGCATCATATCCTTTAATGTTTAAAATCGTTTCTCGTGATTATGTTATATTGCTATTATGAGTTGAGACCTTCCATATCCTTCTTTGTTTTTGATATGTTTACAATCACATTAATGGCCTTTCCATCACTAATTTGAGATCACAATTTATGGTTCATGGGTCGTCCCGATATTGGTATTGATTTTTCACAAGAGGTATATTGAAAGGGAAGCAAATACCCATCATTGAAGGTCCTTATCGTTCTGACCAAAAAAAAAAAAAAACAAAGGTTCTTATCATTGCTCCGTTGCAAGCTATGATGCAAGAATACGGGTATTGGTATCAGATATGATACGAGTATGATATGGGGATACGACTTTTGTTAAAAAAATTAAACTAACATTTATCAAATATTTGAGTATCTAATATGATATCAGGTACGTATCTAATACGAGTATGATAGATATTATGAAATATCCATGTTTCATAGGTTGCAAGGTACTTTACTATTACATTATGAAGGGTTGCTTAGGGGCATTGGACACTCATATTAGAGTACCAGAAGTGGTGGGAATAAGAATGTGTCAGTTCAATTGTGGGTTTACAATCTGAGCAACATTTCACCAGTACATGTGACAAAGCTTGTGAGCATTCTGGAGAAGTTGCTCAAGAAGGAGGCAAAGAAGAAACTATTGTCAATGCCAATATAAATGGGGACGTTCTTTTTTGGCATGCCAACATAAGCTTGGTGAGAAAAGATTTTGGTTACAAGTCCAGCACAGTTTTGGAAACAGGTTTGAAGAAATTCGTGAATTAGTATCTGGAGATTGGAGTATTTTTCACATATGGTATGGGGAGAAAAGTGTTAAGCTTTTCCCAAGGTTGAAGTGCAAAGCATAACGCAGAACATGTTTGAGCATCATAAGAACTGATCCAATCTCCTTATTATAATATTCTTGTTGATGTTGTGCAATCACGTAGAGAATAGCCATAACAACAGCCCAAACAAGTTTTGGGTCGGCAAAAAAATTGTAGAAGTCAAGAAGAAGATTAGTTTGGTGATGTGTTTTCCTATAAACGAATGATTATAAATTAATGAAAATTAAAGGCTCAGATTTAATAAACAGGATAGTGTCTTGTTAGCCTCAAACAGGAGAGGATCTCTATCTTGGATTCAAATAATTTACATCAAAAGTGAAGCAAAAGTGTGCCTAGTGAAAAATAGAATAATTACAATAATGTTATAAATAGAGAAGAGAAATATAAAAGATGAAGATAAAAAAATATTAACTCAAAATCTTATTTTGTATATCAGATGAGATACATATTTTTGAAATCTAACAGGGTATTTAAAAGAGCGTTTTAGGGTTTATGCAATGTAATTATTTAGAATTAGTATCCCTTAAGAATTGTGATCTCTTTTAATTAATTTTCTTATTTATGTGGGATAATTAGTGTGCATATTATAACCACCAATCCTTTAAAATCAAATTAAAGTAGTCATTCACCACATGCTAAATGTACATGTTTTACAATACTTCTCCTTGGATAACTATACATTATGAATATGCCTCGTTAAGACTTTGCTAAGAAAAACCCAGTGGGATAAAAACTTAGCGAAGGAAAAAGAGTACAATATTCATAGGAAACTTATCTTCAAAATATAACAAATTATGAAAGGTCTTTAAGTTGATGCATTCTAATATTATGCACATGCTTATTGAAAATTGAAGTTGGTAATGCCTTTGTGAATAGATCAGCTGGGTTGTCACTTGAGCCAATTTTACAAATATCAACATCATCTTTTTTAAGAGTTCATGAGTGTAAAATTTTTTTGGTGAAATATGTTTAGTTCTGTCACCCTTTATGTAGCCTCCTTTGATTTGTGCAATACATGCTAAATTACTCTCATACAATATTGTTAGCTCATCATTTTCTTTCAATAACCCACATGCTCTTTTAATGTGTTGGATCATAGTTCTCAACCATATACACTCACAACTTGCTTCATGAATGGTCAATATTTCTGAATGACTTGATGAGATAGCAGTAATTGTTTGCTTTACAGACTGTCATGAGATAGTAGTATTTTCACATGTGAACACATAACTTGTTTATGATCAAGCTTTGTGTGGATCAGAAAGACAACCAGCATTAGCATATCTTACTAATTTTGACTTTTCTCCCTTTGGATAAAACAAACCCATATCAGATGTGTCACAGAGATAACGAAGAATATGTTTTACTCCATTTCAATGTCTTCGAGTTGGTGCAGAACTAAACCTTACTAGCAAATTGACTGTAAAAGCTATATCTGGTCTAGTGATGTTTGTAAGATACAAAAGTGCTCATATTGCACTGAGATATGGTACTTCAGGACCAAGAATTTCCTCATCATCTTCTCGTGGACGAAAAGGATCTCTTTTTACATCAAGTGAACGAACAACCATTAAGGAGTTTAATGGATAAGATTTATCCATATAAATTTGTTTCAAAATTTTTTCTATATAAGATGATTGATGCACAAAAATTCTACTTGCCAAATGTTCAACTTGAAACCTAAGACAAAACTTTGTCTTTCCAAGATCCTTCATTTCAAATTTCTTCTTTAAGTAAGTCTGCAGTCTCAGAGATCTCTTCTAGAGTCCCTACTATATTTAAATCATCAACATGAACTGCGATTATAGCAAATCCAGAATATATTTTCTTAATGAAAACACAAGGATAAACAAGATTATTTTTATATATATTTTTCAATAAATATTCACTTAAACGATTATACCACATGCATCCAGATTGCTTTAACTCATATAAGGATCTTTGAAGTTTAATAGAGTACATGTGCTAAGATTTTGAATTATATGCTTCAGGAATCTTAAATCCTTCAGGGATTTTTATATATGTCATTATCTAATGATCCATATAAATAAATTTTCACAACGTCCATTAGACGTATGTCAAGTCTTTCAGAAACTGTCAAACAAATAAAAAATTTGAAAGTAATTGGATCTACAACAAGGGACACTATAAGAAAAATCACGATTTGTGAATGATAAATCCGCCGCAAATCAACTAAAATCGGCTGCAAATCACCCATTTGCGGCAGATTCGTGACCGTCGCAAAAATGGCCATTGCAATATAGTTTGCGGTGGATTTTAGTTTTCATCACAAATTTGCGGCAAATTTTTTCACTGTAAAATCCTTCACAAAACTCTCCAGCGATAAGCCGGATTCATTGTCAGAAATGGGGTATTTGCGGCGGATTTTTCCACCGCAAATTTGCGGTGAATTTTTTAACCTCTAATTTGTGGCAGATTTTTCTGCCGTAATTTGTGGCAAATTTTAGCGGTGGAAAAATCTTCCACAAATTGTGACAAATTTAGCGGCGTATTGGCAGCATGAATTTAATTAGCAGAGTGAAATTTTGTGGATTAATAAAAAAACTAAAATGAAATTTTTTTCTTATTTGTTCTTTCAGCTACCACAACAATCTCATTCTCAAGAAAATGTCCATCATCCCAAGCAGCAACCCCTTCGAGGATTCTCCGTTTACCACTTTCCTTTCTACTTCATTCCCAACTCTGTAAATGTTGTACTAGTTGTGGTTGTTGTAGTATCAGAATTTGGTGTTGGTGGAGTCGCAGTAGCTTCGGCACTAGCTTGGTTCTGCAGGGGCTTGGTTGCTTGTGCATGTGGTTTTCTTAGAATCGATGACGACATCTAGTGGTAGTTGTGAAAATTTGCATAGTAGAAATGAGTTTGTTTCAACGAATGAGCGTATGTGGGTTGTATTGTGAATTGTTATGGAAGAAGGGAATCAATGTGTGTGGGGTTTTAGTGTGGAGAGGGGTGGCTTTATGGGGTACAAGAGAGAGAGAGAGAGAGGGGAGATAGATGGGAAAAGAGAAAGCGAAGAGAGTCAGAGAGAATATCTGTGGTGAAAACAAAGACATTGTCGAGAGTTATATAATCAGTGTTCTGTTAAATTGCGGTGGATCATTTGCGGTGAATTTTTTTGCCGTAATTTTTTTTTTTTTTTTTTTTTATTTTTCATCCGTAATTATTTATTATATTTATTAATTTTGTGGTGATAGTTTCACCGCAAATGTATTTTTAAATTAAGGTCGATCATTTGTGGCGATTTTTTGCTGTAAATTTTTAATTTTAATTTTATTTTTTTAGAATTTTTTATTATATTTATTAATTTGTGGCGAATAGTTTTGCCGCAAATATATTTTTTAAATTGTGGCAGATTATTTGCAAAGGATTTTGCCGCATAAAATTTTTAAATTATTATTTTTTGAATTTTTTATTATATTTATTAAATTTACAATGGATAATTTTACCGCAAATGTATTTTTTAATCTATGACAAATTATTTGCGACGGATTTTACCGCAAATATTTAAATTTATTTTTATTTGTTTTTTCTCCAAATTTTTTATTATATTTATTAAATTTATTTATTAAATTTGTGTCGGATAGTTTCGTAGTAAATGTATTTTTAAATTGTGGTAATTATTTGCGGCGGATTCTTCCGCCGTAATTTTTTATTTTATTTTATTTTTATTTTTTATCCTGAATTTTTTATTATATTTATTAATTTTGAGGTGATAGTTCTGCCGTAAAACTTTTTTTATAGAAAAAAAAATTTACGATGGAAGTGTCATCGAAAAAAATTTGGGGTAGAAAATCCATAGCAAAAATCCGTCACAAATGGATTCGTCGCAAAATCTCTCTTAAATTGAGACGATTTTTTATTCGCCGCCAAATTCACCGCAAAATAGTTGTTTTCTTGTAGTGGGAGTAAGTTTATTCATAATCTATATCAGGCCTTTGTGAGAAACCCTGTGCTACAAGTCGTACCTTGTATCTCACAATTTCATTTAGCTCATTTTTTTTCGTACAAAGACCTATTTATATCCAACGGATTTGACATCTTCAGGTGTTTGAACTACTTGTCCAAATATATTACATTTGGCTAAAGAATTTAACTCAGCTTGTATTGCTTCTTTCTATTTTGACCAATCACTTCGATGTCGACATTCTTCTACATTTTGAGGCTCAAGCTCACTATCATTAATAATTTCACAAGCAATTGCATATGCAAAAACATTATCAACAAGATATGAAACTGTTGTTTCTACTTTTCAAAATTTTGTTCATATATGAAATTACTTAATTGTCTGCTTTTGGTACCCTAAAAAAATATATAAACCTTTTCAAAGTTATTTGTAATGCCCTTTTTTTTCACTAATTAGGTATTTTGAAAATTTTCTGAGTTAATAACTTCATATACCACAAGATATTTGAGCTCAATTATAAGGAAAATGTTACATAGAAGTCAAAAGAACTTTATTCACTAAAATAGAGAGGGAAAAAAAAGCTGTTTAGATATGACATGATTCAAAAAGTTGTTCTCAAGTAAAATCTCTTTCAATTTTGTAATTATAGGTAAATCTATTTTCAAGTAAGGTTGCTAAATTTGTGATATTTCTTTTGGAGGAAATGTTTGGCACATGTTTAAAGTTTTAGTACATTTTTCTAAGGTTAGCTTAGCGGTAGATAAGTATGTGATATGTAGGTCAGTGTATGATCACAATGTTTCCTAGTTATGCCATTTTCTTGGGGACAGTCCTCAGGAAATATCCTTGTGAATCATCTAGTCTCGCAGTGTGAATGGCCTGCCTTTTACTAGACCAGGAAAGTGAATTAGTCAAGATGCCTGTAAGTTAACCTAAACATCACCTGACCGTAATATCAAAGAAATTCATGAATTAGTATATGGAGATTGGAGTATTTTTCACTATGGTATGGGGAGAAAAGTGCTAAGCTTTTCTCAAAGTTGATGTGCAAAGCATAATGCAGAACATGTTTCTGAGCACGTTTATGAGCATCATAGGAACTGATCCAATCTCCTTGTTATAATATTCTTCTTGTTGTTGTGCAAACATGTAGAGAATAGTCATAACAATTGCCCAAACAAGTTTTGGGTCGGCAAAAAAAATGGAGGCGTTTAAAATGCTCCAATTGAAGTTTTGAGTATCAATGCTCCAACTAAAATTACCTGTTATAACAGGTAAAAACTTGACTCTATTTTTTTCTGCAACTTCCTCTCTCTCACTGTTCTCCTCCTTCTCCACTACCCTTAGCCGACAGCCACCACCGACACCATCCCGACGTTGACTTTTTTTTTAACAAAAAACCATCACGTATCTTCCTTCTTTTTTTATTTTCTTTTCTTTCCACTTTCCCTGCTTTCTTCTAGATCCAAAAACAAGGTTAAAGTGGTGGTTTTCTTGGTGGGGGTGTTTTCTAATTTGGTGAGTTGGGATTCGAGTATTGGCTAGCGATGGTTTTTGGAGAGGAGGAGAAATTAACAAAAACAAGGTTAAAGTAGGAGCATACTTGTCCGAGTTAATCTCGACCTGACTAAAGGACTGGGCCATTTGGCGGATTCAAGATTATAAAAAACTCAGTCAAAAGAAAATCAAAGAAGACAAAATCATCCCTGGGCCTGGCTGGCTTGTTCTTGTTAATGAAAAAGAGGGGAAAAAAAAACAACAACCTTGAATTGAAGACAAGGAAGGGAAGTAGGAGATGTTTACTTCGACTTGTAGAAACATGAAAACAACAAAGAAATAAAGAAAGGAATTGAAAAAGTAAGTGAATATGAAAGTGAATCGGAAGACAAAAACAGGGAAGAAAAATGAGAAAGGAAGGAGAGAGAAAGATAAGGAAAAAAAAAATGTATGATGAAGGTAACCTAGTATGCAGGTTGCCTGTAACAATTCTCAACCATAGATCATTTGGCTCATTAATTGACGGTAATGCATTTTGGAGCATCCATGCTCCATTTCACTCTTGGAGCATCCATGCTCCATGTCACTTTTGGAGCATTTAAAACTTTTCCAAAAAAAAAAATGTAGAAGTCAGGAAGAAGATTAGTTTGGTGAGGTGTTTTCCTATAAACCAATGATTATAAATTAATGAAAATTAAAGGCTCAGATTTAATAAACAGGACAGTGTCTTGTTAGCCTCAAACAGGAGAGGATCTCTATCCTAGATTCACCTAATTTACAGCAAAAGTGAAACAGAATTGTGCCTAGTGAAAAATAGAATAATTACAATACAAATATAGAACAAAATTTGACTACAATCTTTTTTTTTTAACTCCTTTAATCATTCTCTATTTGTTATTTTTAATTCCACTTAATTGAATTAATAGACACATGAATAATGATTAAAAGGGTTAGAGAGAAGAGTTAGAAGAAAAGGATTTGAACCAAATTTTTTTCACAAATATATCCATACCTATCCATATGTTTTCTCTGTATTCATTCCTCTTCATATTTTCTTTCTCCGTTTTCACTTTTCCAAAAATATGAATTTTAAAGAGTAGTAAATATTATTTGAAAAGCCTTTAACAAACAAAATTGACAGTTGACAATTTTATTCATGTTTAACGCCATCAGCGATCAGGCCTAACTACAGAAAATTTTCAGTCATGTATGCTTTTGAGTACATGCTAATCAATCCTGCAATGGTAATAGCCTAACTAACAATAACTTCGCACTAGCTGTGAATCTTGAAGGTTCTGAGATTTGAAGAATGGCTGTGTATCATTGCCATCTATTTGCTTAAATTAGGTCTCATAAAATGTCTTTTCCCATCTTTGGCTAAGCAAGGCAAGCTCATGTTTCTGTCTTATTTGGAACTTATTATTGTCACATGGGTTATCATCTCAATTATGAGTCAAAAGCAGAACATCGTATTCAGCATCGCTGCCATTGTCGTTTTTAAAACGCACGTAAGCCTTTATGGAAGAGAAGTACATAGACAACAACATATCTGGTAAAATGAGAGATGAAAACCAGAATTTTGGTACTACTATAATTATTATAAAGAGTTATGCTATTTTTTTTTTTAATTTAGGAGGTATGCCTTTTTTACACCATTTTATGCAAATCACTTGCATATTTATACAAAATGAGTCGCATGAATTTAACTCAATTCACACTGAACCCGTTTAATGCTTAATGCATGTTAATTGGTTGAGATTCTTGACCTCATTGAATCAGGCTTGAATGCAAACCACACCAATTGAAACGTTTGAGAGTTTGAGAAGCACTTGCCAAAATTATCTAGGGAACAAAATTGATTTTGAGGTGAAATCAAAAGTCAACACTATAAAATTAATTTAAAAACTAACAATATTTATTCTTGACTCAAACTAACAAAATTTAAAATCAATTATTTCTAACATTATTTTATTTTATAATCAATTCTTCTGTATATAATTTAACTCATAAAAACCAAATTTTAGTCATATGTTTTTTTGGTATAATAAATAGTGGTAATGAGGTTTGAACATATGACATTATGTAAACTACTTAAGTTTCTCATCACTAATCTAATCCTCATGACTTAACTTTAATCATATGGTTCACACTGTTGCATGGAGTAAATTTTTATTTTTATTACTTATAAAGATTGGCTCAACTAGTAAAATCAAACAGCATTAACTCAAAAATTTTAGATTAATTCCTACTAGTAATTATTTATTGACAAGTTATTTATAAATATAATAATTGAGCACTAGTCTTAGAAAGAGACAGCATCTTATCTCTCAACTTTTTTGTAAAATGATTTTTTTTTCAAAGTATTTATTTACTTAATAAGTGAGAGATCGATTTCTCAATATACGATCAGGTGTTTAAACGAAAATTTTTCTCAATAATATTATTTTTATACACATAAATTTAAGAATACTTAAGATTACATATTTAAATGACCTAAATCTTTTTCACTTGAATCAATACATGTTAATAAAAATGATTTCTTTATTATATTACTACTCGTGAACAAGTCCACGTTCGACTTGGGGCAATAATTGACAAAATGGCATAGGTTGCCTGAATCAAGTCCATTATCCAACAAGGACCTCCTACCAAGTGGGAGGATGAATCGTATCGATCATTTGGTCCAGTGTGTTTCTCCCTTGTTATCCAAATCATGGTGGTCCATTTCCAGCATGTTGATTTTCACTTTGGGACAATGCAGGATCATTATATAAATAATTAATAGAAAGTATATAAATAATTATTGGAAAAGTATTAGAACACAGCATTTTAATGTCTTATAAAAACCACATTACCACAAATATTAATCATTTTGATATGGTTATAACATATATCTTTTCTTGAAAAATAAAAACCGGTATGCAGGGTAGTGCATGCTATTCAAATTTTCATTGCCATATCACATGCTAGCATTCAGCTTAACTCTGCTTCTGACATGTCATGTATGTTTCATTTCAATTTGAGATCGATTTACTTGTTCTCAAGACATGTAGTCTAATGCGGTACAGAAGTTAAATTTGCTTTCTATTTTCATTATATATAAGAGAAAATCTTAGTTAATAAACTATATGGAATACCATCACCCTATTAAGATGAAAAATTGAAAATGTAGTCTATAATGCTAGATGATTTATCACAAGACAAAAAATTTTGTTGTCGAGTGGGTCATTTATTTGATTTATTGTTAAGTTTCTTATGCAATTAATTTTAATTTGTTATCTTCCAAGTCCTTTTTTACCTGTAGTTTTTCTTGAAAATTTCTTGAGGGTCTGTTTGTTGCTCATGATCAAAGGTAAGTAATAGGCGTTCAGTCCAACAGCTTAGACCCACACCCGCGCAGTTCTAATAATTGAGCTACATTCGTCAGTTTCAATAATAGAACTAGAATTAAGAGAACGACAAGCAAGTTGATTGTGAAAGTGATCTTTCTTGTTTCAATCAATTACTTACACAGTGATACTGCTGGCCATAGAAACAATACAGGAAAATAAACAAGGTGTGGTGTTGATGGGAAGCGAACCAAAATTTTATACGAATATGATTCCTTCCTGGTTGAACTTTTTTGCATTAATAATATATATATATATATATAGGGAAGGGCGATAATTATATGAAATAGAGTTTTTTTTCTCCTATTTTTGCCCTAAAATTGTTGTTAATTCCTTGAAATCATTTGTTTATTGCAAAATTTCAAACCAAGTTTGAGTATCTTGTATTACTCTTGCAATTGCAATGTTGATAACTTAGCTAGATTTTTTGGGATATTTTGGATTATTTGATGACCTGTTCATTATTGGTCTTCTCATTGGGACATTTTGGTCTTGTTTTGTAGGTTCATAGCCCAAAAGGAAACTAAGGAGGAAGATGTCCAAGTCCAGCAAGCAGGGAAAGAAGACCGGCAAAGAGGGTGCTGCGGCCTTCTCTGTTCAGCGTTGTTACACCCAAGCCTTGGGTCATAACAAAATTTCAGGCTAAAGCTTCAACCTTGCCCTGTCACAATCACTCCCCTTTTTATTCTCTTTTCCTTGTAATTTTTAGGTGGGTATTATTTTTGCAAGGACGAGATCTAGAGTTACAAAGAGAAGCTTTGGGTATTCTTAAAAAGATTCTAGAGAGAGAATCAAGGGATTCAAGAAGGATCATGGAGGAGTTGAAGATCAAAGCTCAAGACCTTCCAATCTAGTTTCACTCTTCCTCTTCTCTTGTTTTTCTTGTTGATGTTGTTCTTCTCTCTTTTGTGTGATTCTTGTAACTATGAGGTTCTAATCCTCTTATCAAAGGTTCCAGATGAACTTGTTATGTAGCTTGGATTGATAGTATTTCTTCAAACTTTCTGTTATTTGGTTATCCATTCTTACTCTTAATGCTTGCAATTGTTTCACCATTAATTGTACTTGATTTGGAGAACCCTAATGATCTAGACTAAGTAAGGTTTGGAGTTCGGATTCTATGTGTGCAAAAAAAGAGAGGGTTTTCACAAATATTTTGCAAAATTTTGTATCTTAAATCTTAATTGCACAAAAATCACCCAAACAAGGAATTATATAAATGAAGGGAATTCGAAATACTAAAAAGAGGAAAACTAGAAACACATTATTTTATATACTTATTTTAGTACTTATTTTATTATTGATTTATTTCATACACTTAAAATAATTATTAAAAATAGATATTAACAATATTTATTTTTAAATTAATAATAAAATAAATATTAAAAAAAATATTTAAAATAGTATGATACTAATTTTCTTACTAAAAAATACTTCATCCAAATCTAATCTTAACTTTTAAAGAAGCTAATTTTAAAGTACATAAGAAATAATCATAAATTATAATAAACTTAGGAAGTGAATAGCTAAAAATGTTGCATTTGAGTGAAAATAACTTTTATAGTACAAAAAATTTTTCTCCAAAATAATTAATCATCCCCAACTATGTTCATAGTAACCTTTGTAATTGAATGCCAAGATAAAATAAGATTTTTGCTTTTATCTATTAATATTTTAAAGTTTTATAATATTAATAAATATGATTTTTTGGCTTAATAATCTTTTTAAATTTTCTAAATATAATCATTTTTAATTTTGATCTCTCTAAAATTTTTGACATCATTTTGACCCTCTTTAAATTTTAAAATTGATGAAATTAGTCTCTATTGTGATTTTATTTTAAGAATTAATTTCACCTGTCTCAAAATTTAAAGGGAGGTTAAAATTTTTGAAAAAAAATAAAAAATAATTATATTTAAAAGACTAAAAAGATAATTAGACTAATTTTTTTTTATCAAATATTAAAGATATTATATGTGAAAATTGTTGGATTAATTAATAAAATTCAGTCATTTCCTTGATCATTTTCCTCGTCGTGGATTTAATTCCTTTAAAGTGAGGATAAAGTAAGTCCATCTTCACACTTAAAAATTTTAAAGGTTAAGATATTGACACATAAAAAAAATTCTTTTTTAAAAAATACAAATAAAAAAAAGAGTGCTCTACTCGTTTTCCAAAAAACTCAAAATAAACTCATCTTCAATCACCAATCTCAATCTTCGACAGTCAATAAATTTTAGTACAAACAACATACTACTTGTTCGTTGGTAATGGTGCAAACCCCCACAAGTACATTTTTTTATGCTCATATGGAAATGGAGCTGCCATCTTTGCTTCCTCACGAACAATTAGTGTGGTAGCGATCTCAGTTATATTTTCTGGCGAAAACAAAATCTCTGACATTACTCTTTTTCTACCATTAGGCCTTATCCCCTAAACAGAGAATTCTCAAAGTGGTTCACTAGGGAGCAAATTGATTTGCTAGCATGGCACAAATCAATCACTTAAAAAAAGAAGAAGAAGAAAGGAATAAATCAATGAAAGAGGTGATGTTGAGCAGATAAACTCCTTTTCTCCAAGAAGGATGATTTTTTTATTTTCGTTTTATTTTAAATGGAATATTTTGATGTGTTAATAACCTAACCGTTAAGATTTTTAATGGTAAAGATGGCTTATTTTACTCTCTAAAGTGAGGAAGCTCACTTCAGAGCAGTCAAATCCCCTCATCTTGAATTAGGTATCTTCGTCATTTACCAAAGCTTCTATATTATTATTCCCGTGTTTTCCGATAATGTCAGAAGTGTGAAAAAATTGTGATTCTATCTCAAAAAGGAATTCAATCACACTTAAGTATCCGAAACTAGAAAACCTCTTTGTTTAATAAGATAGAATCATATTTCTGCCAAAGCTTCTACTTCAAGTTCTCCAAAAATGGATTTGCTTCTATAGTGAACTCATTATTGATACCTTCTGATCTAGCCATAATTAGCAAACAATTTTTCTTAGATAATTAAGTCTTTGATGAATATCAGAGCGTTAGGTAAGTGTGTAAAATAATAATCTACGTACCTTTTAACTTCGTCAACTCCATTCACATGATTTCTCTTTCTTTTTTTTTGAAAATTTTCTACTACTTTTTTTTTTGAGGGTACAAAACAAGGCCACAAGGCCCAAACAAAAATGAAAACAAACAACCTATGACAGTAGAACGGGGAAATGAAGCCCCAGTAACATTAGCAAGCAAACCAAGAGACGTCTTCAAGTAGGTTATTCTAGATGTTACGATCGAAGTCCAGCACTAGGCTCTTGTTGGCAAGTATAACAGTGTAGGTATTACCTTCTCGAAGAGTGTGATTAAACTTAATTATCCACTCTAGGTTGACAAGACGGATGATCCCTTGGGCAAGTTTATTATGTTGGCTTTGGGTGTAAGTCATTTTTTTTAGGAGCTGAATAACTGCACTTGAATTACATTCAACAATGATTTTCTTGTATCCACTGTGCTATGCCTCTTGGAGACCAATATACTGTATAATTATCTTTGCCCTAATAATTTAATATGTTAAGTTTTTATGATGACAAATATATTACAAAAGGATATTAATCATGTTATATAGATGTGCTTAACGAGATATATTGTATCATGCATGATTATGTACTTTATCTAGTTATATTTTACTGAATAATCATGTAATGAGATATATGTGTAGCATTCTTCATAGAATATATCCAATAATGCTTTATATGAGTTATACTGAACTAATATCAAATATGTTTCTATGTGAACGAATATATGCATGATGCACGTCCTAGTGTTTTATACTTAGAAGTCTTGTATATTCTGTAAAGTATTGTATGTTACATAATTTATAGAACATATCTAGTAGAAATTGATAAATGTCTTAAATGGATGTATCTATAAGAATCTTATATGCATATTAAATTAACTAAAGTTATATATTATTGAATAATACTTATTAAATGTTGAATTATGAATTTAAACTAACTATGTTTTTCAAATGAGTTATGCCTTGTAGGATAATCTAAGTACCAAGAGTGAATATTAATTAAGAAAATGAAAGATCCTAATTATACTCAACTTAAGAAGAAGGAGAATGAAGAAATGATCTAAGATTTTGGAAGAATTGAATAAAAGAATTATTGAAAGCTTGGATTACATCAATAAGCCTAAAGATTTGATATATTTTCCCTTTTAGGTTTTTTTCTTATGTAAAAATAGAGATTTTACAATAAGAGAGCTCAAATAAGTTTTTCAACCTTCACAAATGTTTTTAAACATTTTAAGATGCCCAACAAATAAGTTTTTAAAAGCTAGTCTTGGTAGTAATTCAAAATTATGAAAAAATAGCTAAATTTGAGTTTTGGAAATTGACCTTTGATCACTAATTTGACTATATCTCTAAAATTACTTTGATTATGAATTTGAAATTTATTTCATATGAAAATAGACTCAAAGATCTTTCTAATGAATTATCATTTGTTTAAATCAGATGAAAAATGAAGAAATTATGACTATTTAAAGTCAGTTTTCAAAAACATAGTGCAATAGTTGATTATCCATAAGTAATAATCAGTTACTCTGTTTGTCAGAAAGCTGGAAACGAATGAAGAACAAAATAATCGATTATCCACTTTAATAATTGATTACTACATTTCAAATAATCAATTATCCACATAAATAATTGATTATTTTTTATGTCAGAAAGCATGTTAATGTCTAGTAACGGTTAGTTTTCATGGTAAATCATTTCTAAACACTACCAACGACTATTTTATCACTTAGGCTCTATAAATAAGTGAAGAATGAAGTTTTTATAACTCTTGAACACTTGATTTAATCCTTCAATAATTAAAATCATATTTTGAGCTCTTCATTGCAAAATCCTATTATGCATTTGTTCTTTAAGTTGTATATCTACTCTTTGAGAGAGTGTATCTTGTAATCTTTGTTATAAAAACTTTTAAAAAGGTGGAGAGTCCCTCAAGTAAGATTAAGGGTGAGGTATCCCTATAGAAAGGTTGAGGATGAGGTATCCTTTAAAATTTGTATATAAAGGGCAAGGTATCCTTTTGTTGAAAAGAGAAATTATAATAAGGTGAGACATCCTTCTAAGTTTGAGATAAGGGTGAGATATCTCAAGAGTGTAAGGAGTTCTCTTCTTTGTAAAGGTTTATCAAGCACCTAGTTGAAGCTAGAAGATAGTGAAGAAAATCTCATGTTAAACTTGGGGACTGAATGTAGGTCATAAGTGGTTGGTGATTGAATCATGATTAATTATTGAGTTTAATTTTCTTTTCCTTACACTCTTTAATTTTAATATTTGGTACACTATATTTATTTATTACATATATTGTCATCTTAATGTTTTTATTTTACGAACGTGATATCTAGTTTATTTGCTTGATTTATCCTATAACCCAAGTTATATTTGAGTAATCTATAATAGTTGTATTTTTATTAGAGTTATTCTGTTGCATGTGTTGATTTAGTATACCAAAATGTGTAATTTCACAAAGTTACTTTAAAAATTTGTGATCACTCAATTCACTCTCATCTTGAGTGATGATTGCCATGACTAACATATACACCCTCCCCCAACGACTCAACGAAGAAGAAATTGTATATTACTATATGGTAGGAAAAACTTCTCAGCCACCTACCATCCTCATTGATGAACTGTCAACATGTCATATTTTTACGGTTCAATTGCTTAGTTTTTCATATTCTTTTTATTTATTTTTAATGAATTTTTGTTTGTTAGTTTTGTTATATTTTTAGTATTGTTTAAATTATGTTTTTATTAAGTATTTTGTGTGTTTTTGTCAGGTAATTGTACGAGGAGAAGATTGAATGTGCAAAGGAGCAAGAAAAAGAAGAGTTTTGCAACAGTGACCAGCGCCTAAGCGCTGATGTTGGGACGCCTGAGCGCCCAGAGCATATGCAGCAACGGTGAATTAGTGATTTAGTGCCTGAGCGCGCAGGAGGTTGCAGCGCGTATATAGACTTAAATGCCTGAGAGCTTAAGCGCTCAGAACTGGGTGCCTAGGCGCTGATAGTGTGACAGCAGACGTGAATTTCAATATAATGAGAAAGTTACGCCACAGACAACACATTGAGCACATTATACAGGAAATTCTTAATCCTGAGAGTTGTTTTGCGGTAGCAGACCTTAGAGGAAGGCTCAAAGGAGGATTCTTGAAGGCTTGAAAATTTTAATCTCCATTAAAGGGGTTTTAATTTTTCTTTCTTTTTAGTTTCCCTTTTTCTTTGGATTTTCCTTCCATGGGTTTGTATCTTGATATGAGTTTGTTTTTGTTGAATATGAGTAGCTTAACTCATAGCTAGGGCTATAGGGAATCTTGTTTTCCTTATTATTTGGATTTGATTTTTAATTTGATTATGGTAATTTCTTTTTGGATTTATCATATTGCTTGTATTCTTGTCAGAATTTGATCACTTTTGATATGTGTTAATTCATTGTTTAACCGGTAACCATCCACATTCAATGAATGGATCTATATAGTAAGCCTAGGATTAGATTGTTGAATGACCAAACATCAATTTTTCCTACCAATGGAATTGACGGTATGTTAGTTCATCTCTTGAATTAAAACTTAATGCATTTTTTATTAATTCAACTAAATGACCAAATAGGTGAATTAAATTAGGAATAGAATATTGTTTCATCCATGACTATTGGGATTCAATAGCAAATAAGAGAATATTGACAAAAGAATTACCTTGATCATAATTGAAAGAAAATTTGAATAATTGGATTCAAGTGAACCTTGCGTCCTAGTCTCTCTCTCATTGATTATATTTTCTTTGTTTAATTGTTCATTATTATTTTTTATTTATTTATTTTGATTTTAACTTGAATTTCTTCATACACTTTCGATTGTCTGAATAACAAAGAGTTTAGCGAATCTAGTAATTACCAATTATTCCTCGTGGGATCGATAACTGGGACTCAAGTCCTATATTACTTAGCGATAGAGTGCACTTGCTCTTAGTGTATTTTACGCCTATCCCGAAATTCTTTCATTGAGTTAAAGTTTTTTTATTTCAAATGTATGTCATAAGTTGTTGGAGAAAATAAGTTTGGTAATATTAGAAGCGAAAAACTCTAGTTAATTTAGACGTCATTTTCTTTTATTCCTTATTTTATTTTTATTTTTATTTTTATTTTTATTTTTATTTTTATTTTTATTTTTTTATAAAAGATGGGTTTCAAGATTTCTTTTTATTTTATTTTATTTTTCATTTTCAATTATTTTTTATTTTTTTTTTTAAAGTTTATATCTTATTTTAATTTTAATTTTCTATTTTATTTTTATTTATTTTATTTAATTTTCCTCTTCTTATTTTTGTTTATACCCACTCGATCTCGGTGTTAAGATTTGGCTTTTGATCTTGAAATTGAAAAATGTTAGCAAACCCGTGTGGGTCTACTTAATTATTTTCAACACATGCATTCAAGAGAATAACTCATTCCTTCTCTTTCAGGCTTCAACATTGAGTTAAAAAGCTTTTTATTTAAAATTAACCAATATGTATATAATATATCACATGATAAGCATTTATGCATAAGTAAGATGGAAAAAGACATAATACGTAACCAAAGACAACCAGTTGTTGAGGCCAATCGTGAAGAAAGAGCTATTCCATATTTTATATAATGCACGAAAGCGGATCATGTTTGAGTACTATGCTATGCCCACGTATTTTCATTTCAATTGGTATGGAGGAAGTATTATAAGACCAGTTGTGGCGATAAATAATTTTGAAATTAAACCAGCACTGATCCCCATGATTCAGAATTCAGTTCAGTTTGGTGGATTGCCTTCGGATGATCCAAATCAACATTTGGCCAGGTTCTTGTAGTTGTGTGATACTATCAAGTACAATGGTGTGACAGATGATGCAATCCGATTGCGACTCTTTCCTTTCTCTCTTAGGGATAGGGTCAAACATATTGCCCATTTGCTAACCGCAAGTGCACAGATCGCTCAAGTAATACAGATACAGAGTAAAAATTCGTTCCTAAGAAGATAATTGGTTATAAAGCTAAGTACCAACCAATAGTTAAATCAATTCTATTCAAGAACATAAAAATAAGAAAACAATAAATTAAACTAAATCTAATTTACAAAAGCAATAAAGATAAACGGTTAGGTTTCAGGAAATCTTTCTTCACCCCCTACATCTACCAACAACATGCAATCCTCCTCATAAACATGCATGCACTGATTAGGTTAGCTTGAGAATCTTTATTAGCTAAAAGCCTATGTCTAGGTCAATCAACCCTGGTTTCAATTGTCCAACTCACTAAGTTTCCTTGAGAGCTAGTGCAACTTCCACTCATGAACGATCTATTCTCAGTCACACACTATATATGGCCAATAGGTATATTTCTATCCCTTTAACGAATCAACTCATCCAAGCCAATTGAACTCGTCGAACATGCATCAACCATACCATATCCATATTAACAAATCTCTATGTCTAGTTCATTTGTAATATTAGGATCATGCAATTGATGGCTAACCAACAACAAGCATTAAACATAGATTATGATTGAACAATAACCAAACATCCACACAAACTCAAAGAAGAACACATCATTAATATATATAGAAAAGGATCCAAAATATCCCTAAATACAGCTCAGTTATACAATAGATAAGAAAAAGAAGAGAGAAAGGGAAAAAGAGAAGAGAAAGGAAACTCATTGATTTGTCTCTGAAGCTTGAATCATCTTTTATCCTTGTTCCTAGCCTCCAATCTACCATCAATGGAGATCTAGCCAAACTAAACTAACCTAAAACTAAGAAAACTAACAAAACCTAAAATGGAAATGGCTAAGGCAGCCAGAACTAAAAATAAAAATGGCCCAAATGGTCAAAATAGAGAGAAAAACGTGAAAAATCTATTTATAGGCTCATCTTACTGCCATCGCACTGCGGCCCCTATATATGCGCGTCGCGGCCCCCATTGGGTCGGTTACAATGCCGCCACGACGCCCACTTCTTTTGGGCCATGGCCCTCTCGCCTTGGGTTGAAGTATGGCATTCTGATGATGCCTCTTTGCGCCACGACGCGTACTATCTTGCGCCGCAGCAGTGACTTGCTGAAGGCAGATTTGGCTTTCTCTTGACCTTTTAACTCAAATGCTCCATATTTGACCTTGTTTGGAGCCCTTCCTACCATAGAGAAAATACCAAATCAATAACAATTACAAATCTACTTAATCAATAACCATTTAAGCTCAATTTGCTATAAAACATACAAGAAGGGATCACAATCAAAATATGACAAATATAAGTACAAAACCCTCCAAATATGCATATAAATAAGGACTAAGCATTCATTCTAGCACAGAGATAGGACACAAATAACTACATTTTATGGAGTTATCAACAGAGTAAGTCAGTGGTTAACGTCACTTCCAAGGGGTTCCATTACTACATGGGATCAATTGACACAATAGTTTCTGGCTAAGTATTTTTCTCCTTCTAAATCTACTAAGTTAAGGAATGACACATCTTCTTTTGTGCAGTTTGAAATAGACACTCTTTATAAAGCTTGGGAGCGCTTTCAGGAGTTGTTGAGGAGATGTCCACATCATGGATTTTTCTGTATGGCAGCAGGTTCAGACTTTTTACAATGGTTTATCGCCTGCAAATCGTTCACTCATTGATGCTGCTCAAGAGGTGCTATATGGAGGAAAACACCTACTGAGAGCCAAGCTTTGATTGAAGAAATGGCGCTGAATAGTTATCAGTGGCAGAATGAGTGCCAGGCTCCTAAGAAATAAGAAGGTGTACATGTTGTTGATTCTTCTACTGCTATTCTGAGTCAGTTGGAAGCTTTGACGAAGAAGGTGGAGACTTTGATGGTGACAAATAGTGCAACCCCACCTATCATCCGTGAAGCATGTGGAGGATAAGGTCATACTAGTGTAAATTGTCAAGTTAGTAGTCTTTTTGCCCCCGAGCCTAAAAGAGTTAATTTTGTTGGTAATTCCAACCGGCAGCAGTACAATCCGTATTCAAATACGTACAATCCTGATTGGAGGGACCACCTAAATTTCAAATGGGAAAATCAGCAAGGCTATCAGCAGAATCAGCAGAAAGCTTCACCACCACCTCCTGGTTTCCAAACACCTGCAGAGAAGCCAAGTTTTGAAGATCTGGTTATGAAGTACATGCAGAATTTCGATGCCAGAATGAAGAACATGGAGACTCAGATCAGTCAGCTGACTACATTGATGACAGCGAAGGCACCAGGGACATTGCCTAACACTATTGAGACTAATCCGAGGGAACAGGCCCATGCAATTTTCCTTAGAAGTGGTAAAAAACTTGAGGAGTCATCTCAAAAGAAGGAAATACCAGAGCTTGGAGATACTCTTATTAAGTCCGTGCATGATGAAGAGAAGGCAACTGAAGATGTCCTTACTGAAGATGTCAATAAAAAATGAGAGGTTGAAAAGAAAGCACCGAAGTGGCAGAGAGTGAAAAAGGATCGTGAGTAAAGCACAGTTTATGAACCATCCCCATATACCAAGATCCCATTCCCTCAGAGGCTCAAAAACAATCGGCCAGATCAACAATTTATCAAATTTTTGGAGATATTCAAGAAATTACAAATCAATATTCCGTTCATTAAAGTCATCTCTCAAATGCCCAAGTATGCAAATTTTTTGAAGAAAATACTAATAAAGAAATGCAAGCTTGAGGAATTTGAGACTGTATGTCTTACTAAGGAGTGTTTTGCCATCCTTTTGAAGAAGTTACCCCTAAAATTGAAAGATCCAGGGAGTTTTACTATTCCTTACACCATTGGTAACTCTTATTTTGATAAGGCATTATGTGATTTGGGTGCTAATGTTAATTTGATGCCTTTCTCTATGTTTAAGAAATTAGGGATGCAGGAACCGAAGCCCACCAACATTTCATTACAGTTGGCTGATAGATCCATCACTTACTCGCGTGGTGTGGTGGAGGATATTTTGGTGAAGGTGGATAAATTCATATTCCCAGTTGATTTTGTGGTACTAGATATGGAAGAAGATGTTGATATTCCTCTCTTTCTTGAAAGATCGTTTTTGGCTACTTCTGGAGCTGTGATTGATGTACCTCGGGGTGAGCTCATCTTGAGAGTGGATGGAGATCATGTGATCATTAATGTCTTTAGGGAAGCTAAATCTTCCCCAATGTCAAATCTCCATGCCCCTATTAATTTTGTTCAAGCTAAGAAGCAGGAAACCTTAACTATCAAGGACCCCCCACCATCATACAATGTTGATGTTGATATGTTGAAATGTCAAGCTGCTGAAATAGATAAAGGTTCTCCTAAGATCCATGCTTCTTCACAGATTGATCCTTCATCTGTTGATCGAGTGCAACCACTATAGCCTAGTGGAGTCAAGGCGCAATTAGGACAGTCAAGCTCTTGTCAAGTTCACAATTCTGTTGAAAGTAGTCTCAAAGCCATTGTTGAAGGGAGGAAGAACTATTTTGAAAAGAAAAAGACGTCCTCCTATTTCTCTTGCTTTAAGCCACCTTGATTCATCAAAAAAAGGCAACGTCGAACTAATGACGTTAAACAAGCGCTTCACAGGAAGCAACCTTTGTTTCTTCTTTATATTATTTTAGTTATTTTTATTTTTATTTTTCTTTTAGATTCTACTCATGTGTTTTGGGATTTTATTTTTTCGATTGTGTTGCTTCGCTGACTCTTATGCTTCTCCTTTACCTGATATTATGTCATTGTCCATCAGGTTGTGTTATTTTTTTCTTTACCCCATTTATTTCTTTTTCTTCCACATTGAGGAAAATGTTTATCTTAAGTGTGGGGGGTACTTTTACAATTTTTGTCAAAAAAAAATTTATTGAAGCACTTGAGTAATGTTGGTAATTAAGCTGAAATTGTGTATTGATTTCTTAATTTATTCTGAGCTGATGGAGATATGTTTTAAATGGGATTTCATTTATTATAAGCTGATAATATGTGAAGCAATCTTTTTCAATGAAGTAAAGTGAATTTTAGCATCTTTAGTTAGAAATTAGTCATGTCTGCTTGCTTTTGTTCTCTTTATCAACTTAGCCAGAAAGTGAGTTTTGAGCTTTAATGATTTGATTTTTCATAAATGAAATCCTATTTTTCTTCTGGAGTGAGTTTTCTCTTGATTAATGTGCGCTAGAACTTGCTTTGATATCTTGTTGAGGCTTTAATGATTTACATACATACTTGAATATGATTAAGACAATTAGGCTTAATTTTTTTTTTTTTACTTTCAGAGTTGCATTGATTAAATAACCCCTTAGTTGCTCCATTTGAGCCTGAAATTGATTTCTTTGAATAACTAATTGAATAATCAGGTTGAATTCTTTGGAGCAATTGATGTGTTGATTGAAAAGTCTTGAAAGGTTGCTTTTGTCTTCAAGGGTTGAAAAAAAAAATAAAAAAATAGAAAAAGAAAAAAAAATTTTGAAAAAAAATGAAAAAAAAAGAAAAGAAAAGAATTGTTGGTGAAGAATAATGAAAATTTTAGGTTGGAAGTGAGAAGTTGTTATATTCTTATACATCATGCTCTATCTGTCATCTTTTCAGTCTGATTATGTTTTGTATTGATTTATTCATTAGTATTCTTTACCCTATTTTATCCTTTCTTCTTACCCTTCATTATACCCTTGGCTCCGTTACAACCAAAGAAAAGTTTTTTTGATTCTTGTGTTGTATGTGAACTTAGAAGTGGAGATGAGATTGATAAGCAAGCCTATGACATTGCATTTTTCAAGAGAAATTTGAGTGATCTCTTTGTCCTTTAAATACTTAAGCGATGAAAAGTTAGTGATCTTAGATGTTTCGTGAAGAAAACAATTGTAAGTTACACTCAAGCTTTTAATTGTTTAAGTGCTAAATGATCTTACTTGATTGGATTTGATTACTGAACTTGAATTTCTTTTAATTGTGGAATTTTTCTTTGATTCATGTTTCTTGATGTTGAGTTTGATCTTGTTATTGATTCCTATTCTTTGTTTGAGGACAAGCAAAGTTCAAGTGTGGAAGAGTTGATAAACTGTCAACATGTTATATTTTTACGGTTCAATTCCTTAGTTTTTCATATTCTTTTTATTTATTTTTAATAAATTTTTATTTGTTAGTTTTGTTATATTTTTAGTATTATTTAAATTATGTTTTTATTAAGTATTTTGTGTGTTTTTGTCAAGTAATTGTACGGGAAGAAGATTGAATGTGCAAAGGAGCAAAAAAAAGAAGAGTTTTGCAACAGTGACCAGCGCCTAAGCGCTGGTGTTGGGACGCCTGAGCACCTAGAGCATATGCAGTAACAGTGAATTAGTGATTCAGCGCCTGAGCGTTGAGAAGGAGCGCTTGAGCGCTCAGGAGGTTGCAGCGCGCATATAGACTCAAGTGTCAGAGCGCTTGAGCGCTCAGAACTGGGCGCCTAGGCGCTGAGAGCGTGACAGCAGACGTGAATTTCAATATAATGAGAAAGTTACGCCACAGACAACACATTGAGCACATTACACAGGAAATCCCTAATCTTGAGAGTTGTTTTACGGTAGCAGACCTTGGAGGAAGGCTCAAAGGAGGATTCTTGAAGGCTTGAAAATCTTAATCTCCGTTAAAGGGGTTTTGATTTCTCTTTCTTTTTAGTTTTCCTTTTTCTTTGGATTTTCTTTCCATGAGTTTGTATCTTGATATGAGCTTGTTTTTGTTGAACATGAGTAGCTAAACTCATAGTTAGGGCTATAGAGAATCTTGTTTTCCTTATTATTTGGATTTGATTTCTAATTTGATTATGGTAATTTCTTTTTGGATTTGTCATATTGCTTGTATTCTTGTCAGAATTTAATCACTTTTGGTATGTGTTAATTCATTGTTTGACTGGTGACCATCTGCATTCAATGAGTGGATCTATATGGTAAGCCTAGGATTAGATTGGTGAATGACCAAACATCAATTTTTCTTACCAATAGAATTGACGGTATGTTAGTTCATCTCTTGAATTGAAACTTAATGCATTCTTGATTAATTCAACTAAATGACCAAATAGGTGAATTAAATTAGGAATAGAATATTGTTTCATCCATGACCATTGGGATTCAATAGCAAATAAGAGAATATTGACAAAAGAATTACCTTGATCATAATTGAAAGAAAATCTGAATAATTGGATTCAAGTGAACCTTGCGTTCTAGTCTCTCTCTCATTGATTATCTTTTCTTTGTTTAATTGTTCATTATTTTTCTTTATTTATTTATTTTGATTTTAACTTGAATTTCTTCATACACTTTTGATTGTCTGAATAACAAAGAGTTTAGCGAATCTAGTAATTACCAATTATTCCTCGTGAGATCGATAATTGGGACTCAAGTCCTATATTACTTGGCGATGGAGTGCACTTGCTCTTAGTGTATTTTACGTGTACCACTCATCTATAAGGAGGCCACCATGTCCAGCATCTCCAAGGCTACTTTTGGAGGCTCCATTTATGTTTATTTTGGTCTATCCATAGGGGAGTTTTGCCATTTCACATTTACCACTATGGGATATATGAGGATTGAAGAAACCAATAAGCTACGCTTGGCACCATAGATCTCATCTTTGAATTTCCTAATGAGTAAATCAGCATTGAGAGGTCTAATGAAATCATCTTCATGCAATTCTTTATTCCTCCATTTCCAAAGATGCCAACAAGTCATAAACATAATTAGAGTTAAGGCAATCAAGTAACCATTATTGAATGTCCCTTGAGAAGAAGGGTCTTATAGCCAAAGAAGACTAACAAGTCCAAATTCTAGAGGCATGGGGATAGTCATACAAGGTGTGAAGAACAATTTCAGCTGTGTCATGACACCAATAGCAATTTGGACTTCCTCCCACAGTTTGGCTTCTTTTCAAACCAATAAATAAATGGTGCAAGGCCACTTGCCACATAAAAGCTTTAATTCTTTAGGGTCTGTGCCAGCCCCAAATCTTGGACCAAAGGGACTAACAATATATTAAATAACAAAATAACAAACGATGAAAATTATAGTTAGCATTAATTATTAGATAGTGTAATTATTAAATCTTGAGGGAAAAGAAAAATCAACTTTAATTTCTTTTAGTTTAGGTTATCCACCTACCACTTAAATGAGTTTTTGTCAAAAGTAATGCTAATGATACACAATTATATATACATTACTTTACATTTGTGCAGCTCTTACCATCATAATTCTGTACTTTTACACTTTAATCTTGCTACCTTTGCAAGTGTGAAGAGACGTGACTCTTGGAGATATGACTTCAAGAGATGTGTATCAAGCATTTTTCATTGCAAAATTATCAACAGTGATATGATTTTTTGGCATAATTATGTATTTAATTTGTATAAAATTTAGTGTTTTTTTGTTTTAGTCCTTACTTTTTACATTTTGAGAACTAGTCCTTGTAATTTTACTTTTCTTCCCAAGTCCATCCATCTGTTACACTCCTGTCCAAGAATGACCTTTTTTTGTCTACGTGGAACATTTCAATGCCATTTTGGATTGAATATTGCCAATATGGACACACTAAAACTAAGGTGGATAATTGCATAGGTGGGTAATTGCATGGCATATTATGCGAAAATGTTTCTCACTTAAAGGAAATACTAAAGCTAAGGTTTGTAACAAACCTCTTTGTCCCTTTGAGCCACATCACACTTTCTCTCTAAATTCTTCACTTTCTTTCTCCAAATTCTATTTACATTTGATAATCCTTTGCCACATTCTACATGTTTTACACACATCCTCCAAATTGCGCATTGAAATTTGACCAAGGGTGGTAGAGATTAAGCAAGCAAGGTGAGTGCTCAGTATTGCTATGTTGCAAATTATATGTGGTTCTAGGCTAGCAAATCAATCCTCTAGAAAGGAATCTTTGAAAAAAAAGTAATATATGATAAAGGTTAGAAACACAAGTTTAACAAAGCCAAAAGACAAAGCAGACAATAACTTCAAACCACCAATATATTTCTACTTCCATCTTTCACCAACCTGACCTTGACATAGAAGAAGAACAAATAATGCAAGTCCAAAAGGAACTTGTGGTTTGAAAGGATCACACGTAGATAATCAAAGGCAAGCACACCAATCGTCAAAGGTTATCATCCCCACTTAATTAGGTTAGCTATACCTTTTACTAGCACTGATAATTTTGGAGGACTAGATCTCGTCAGTAGCCACAACAACACCCACCACCTCAATTGAATCCAAGGATAGAACTGAAGACGAGGATCAAGACATGGCGAATCATGTTATCGAGCATTTGGGTTATTAGAATTGACGTTGCATGGTTAATACTAGCTTAATGTCTATAGTGGCGAAAATAAGTTTACGTCAGTGGATAGTATTAGAAGTTGGACGGAAATCTAAAAGAAGGATGATTTGGGAAGTAATTTTTTTACTAGTTCTCAAAGTTAAAAAAAAGTAGGGACTTTGATAGGTTATAATTCATGCATATATTTAGTGCTTGATTCATATTAGATTAGAGCATAATTATGAGTAATTAATGTCTTTTATGTTATATTATGATAAATCCTCTTTTTAGATGACTTTATGATTTTTTTTGGGATAATTTCAAGGATTTAATCATAAATTTGGCATGATTAGTTTTAATCTTATCTTATCTTGTCTTCATTATTTGATTTATGTGATATATTTCTTGATTATATCTTATTATTATTTATTGACGTCTAGTGCATCACTATTGATACGGTATAGAATAATACCCCAAATTAGTATTGCTGGTTACCTTTTTGGCTTTTCCTTGTTGTACATATAATACAGTGTAAATAATTGCCAATATGGACACAGTAAAACTAAGGTGGAAAATTGCATGGCATATTATTTGGAAACTTTTCTCACTTAAAGGAAATATTAAAGCTAGTTTTTGTAACAAACCTCATTGTCCCTTTGAGCTACATCACATTTTCTCTCCAAATCTCTTTACATTTGATAATCATCTACCGCATTCTACATATTTTGCACACATCCTCCAAATTGCACACCGAAATTTGACTTAGGGTGGTGGAGAATAAGCCATGAAGCAATGAGAGTATTCAGGTACTACTATATTGCAAATTTTGTGTGGTTCTAAGCTTGCGAACATCCTCTATAAAGGAATCTTTGAGAAAAAGCCATATATGGTAAAGGTTAGAAATACAAGTTTGACAAAGCCAAAACATAAAGAAGATAATAACTTCAGACCATCAATATATTAACTCCCATTTCCTTCCATTTCTACTTCAATCTTTCACCCACACCCTATTCTCTTGTGTCATCACTCACCTGACCTTGACACAAAAAAAGAACAAACAATTCAAGTCCAAGAGGAACTTGTGGTTTGCAAGGATCACAAGTAAATCATCAATGGCAAGCACACCAAGCGTCAAAGATTACCATCCCCACTTAATTAGGCTAACCATACCTTTGACTAACACTGACAATTCTGGAGGATTATATCTCACCGCAACCACACCCACCACCTTAATTGAATTCTAGGACACAACTAAAGAAGAGGATCAAGACATGGCTATTTGTCTTATTGGGAATTTTGGTTGTGGGAATTGATATTCTTTTTTATTAAAAAATTGTGGAAGACATCGCTCTCACAATTCTGAATGATGGAGCATTAAAGGTTACTCCCCCTCCCAACAAGTGTGCTTCTTGGGAATTATGGGAATTGATATGGCATAGCTAACAATAACTTAACGTCAATAGTGGCAAAAATAAGTCCACACAAGTAAATAGCATGATAAGTTGGGTGGAAATCCGACATAAAGATGATTTGGGAAGATATATATATATATATATTATATATATATATATATAACTATTTATTATATATTTATATATATATTATAAGCATATATTTATTTAGTGTTTAATTTATATTAGATTAGAGCATACTTATAAATAAATCTCTTTTTATGTTATATTATGATAAATCCTCTTTTAGATGATTGATTTTATTGGATAATTTTAAGGATTTAATCATAAATTTGAAAATATTATATTTGACCTTATCTTCTTGTCTTGTCTTCATTATTTGATTGATTTGGCTTTCTTAATTACTTTTAAGATTGTGATTATTATGATTAATTTTATATTAAATTAGATATTCTCTATTTGATTTGGTTCTTATTTGTAGGAAAGTCAATAAAAAAAAATAAGAAACTCAATTAAATCTAATTTTGGAAAGTTTGCTATAAGATCTTTGTGCAATAATTTGGCTATATATTAAACTATAACAGTAAAAAAAAATATTAATTCTGGATGAATTGAAAAGTTAAAACAAAGCTCTACAACTTTTGTGTTGAACGTTTCTTTAAATTCCCACATTTTGGCCACAGAAAGAAGGAAGCATGACCATTTTTTTCTGTGTGTGAACCAGAAATCGCTGAAAGATGGTTACATAGCCCAGCTTTGTAATTTTACAAGGTCATATAAATGTTGTTAATGGAAATAAATGCAAAACTCGAGTGGGTTTGGGTTTGGTTCTTTGTAGACCAATTTTTAAGGTTTCATACTTTCAATTTGAAAAGGCAGCTACTCTCCTATATAAACAACATTATGACCTAAGAAAAGAGGAGGTTGTCTTGGGAAATCATCAGAGAACAAAGCTCTCAAGGAGTAGAAAACACCTAGGGATTTAAAGCATTGAAGATCAAGGATCACGAGAAGGAGATTTCAGATGATCAACCACACACATCTAATCTATCTTTCTAATCTCTTGAATTTTTATTTATGATTTTCTTATTGTGTGTATTCATGGTTTCTTCAACCATGTTAGGCTAATTTCTCTTTTAGTTGAAGGGATGTCAAAGCCCTAGACATGGTTATGTCTCTTTGATGTATACATTATTTTTCTTTTGTTAGTTGAGATTATTTGTGTTCTTCTGATTATGGTGTTTATGATTCATGTTTAATTAGTTTAGATCTAGAACTAGATAGATCTTGCATGTTTCTATTACTAGTTTAGGGAAATACAACTGGAACATTATTGGTTTTCCTAATCTTTAGGTAGCAAATCAATATAAGAGAGGTTGTCCTCATTATACTTGATGTGGAACCAACATAAGGTAAAATGTTCATTCTCCTGGTGATTGTTGCTTAGAGTAATCTAATACATTTCTCATCTTAATGTTGCCATAAATTAAATCTTGTAATGATCCAAGTTGTTTAGTGGTTAGAGATTACGTAGTGAAGCGTCTTCCTTTCTAACGACAAATTAAGGAAAGATGAGAGTAGTAGAGAACTTAGTCTTACTACCTACAATTATTAATTTTAATTAGGAATTTGGGAATAATATTAAAGTTAAGTATTTATAAGTGATATATCTTATCTTGTCTAAGGTCTGGTGGAAATTAATTCTTTAACCAACCTTTATCTTTGTACTTTTAATCCCAATAAATTTCCGTTTGCAATTTTAGTTTCTTTGTTATTGTTTTTGTTATTTACTTTCAATTCTTAAGCAAAATCTCGTTTTACTTGTTTAATAATTCCTAAAATATTAGACTCAATTTTATGTAAAAATGACCCTTACTCATTACTAAACTGTAACTATATCATAACATTACTATACTACAAGTAATTGACAAAATTTAAACTTCGATGGAATCTTAGACATCATTGCTGGGATAGCATCAGGCTAAAACAAAAAGGCTGAATTTTACAAAAAGGACTTAAATCATATTTAAGCCAACTAAATTACTCCTTGTATGTTAGACGACCAACTAATTTCTAATACATATTTTTTTTTTATATTTTCCTGGCCATCTATTATCTATAACATAATATAAAGTTTTGACTGAGAATAACTAAATTCTGGTTGTTGGACCCACAATTAGGCTAGATTCTATCCAAACGTAACTTTGACAGGCGGTTGTTCTGTCCTACGTCCAGTCTCTTCTACCACTACTTTTCCATAACCATTTTGCTTCTCCATTAGTACCATGGCCCATCCCATCACGTAAGCAGTGGAGGGGGCAGAAAACATTGTGAAGCACTATAGTGCTTAAAAGGTAGAATTGAGATGAGAATAAAGAATTATCTAACACACCGACAAGTTTCAATTATTCATGAATAATCTAAAAACACGCGTTATTTTCAAATTCCTATCTTTCAAACCATAAGACAAATGTAATTGTTATTATCTATTGACGTCTAGTGCATCACCGTATTGTAGCATAATACCCCACATCACTATTGATGGTTTCCCTTGTGGCATTTCCTTGCTATGCTGTATATGTCTCTAGAATCTAGATAGATAATTAGGTATTTATCCACAATTCAACTTGCATTTCCTTGCTATGCTGTATATGTCTCTAGAATCTAGATAGATAATTAGGTATTTATCCACAATTCAACTTCTAACATGTGCAGTGGAATAGTTGTTGACTAATGACATCCACATATAATACAGTTTAAATGCAATTTGCTGGAGTTAACAACACTACCATGCTTTTCTAGTAGAAGGCTTTAAATAATTAATACTATCTTCATAATAATTAAGCAAAACAACAGTAAACTTGGTCAGATGTAATTCAATGATCTAGATGGATGTATTAGAAATGGCA
Source organism: Ormosia semicastrata (assembly GCA_029884595.1). Lineage (NCBI taxonomy): Eukaryota > Viridiplantae > Streptophyta > Magnoliopsida > Fabales > Fabaceae > Ormosia > Ormosia semicastrata. The sequence continues at coordinate 6,614,898 of JAQQTO010000036.1, read as the reverse complement.
TTAGCCAAGGAAAGCTAGGTACAGATTGCAGTGGGAGTATTACACCTGACAAATTTACACCTACATATCATAGTTGCATAATATTGTTCCTTTACATTCTATATATACATATATAGTTCCTTTACAGCAAGCAATGTCGGTTGCTAATAGCTATACGAATCTGATAACAAATTCATAATTCTTATCATCTTTTGAAGACCAAGGCTAACATATCCTGAAGTTGGAGAGGACCAAGTGTCTGAATCAGCCTCAGAAACAGAGAAACGAAGTAAACAACTAAAAGCCCTCCTCCTAGGACTGCATCAAGCCTCATATCTCTTCTTATCAAAACCACAAGTGCCCAAACCAATCCAACCACCAAAAGTGCCATTGTCTCCCACAGATACGGATCTCTAGGGATCACAACAGATGAAGGGTACTGTGACCAAGTAGAACTCACAAGAGATAAGCCTAATCCAACAACTGTATTGAAAATAGGGCCAGCATAACAACCTGATATTGCTATTTGAGCACCTTCTAGTCCACCATTTAAAGCCATTGTTAAATTTGTCACTAAATCCCCAAGTGAATTTCCCCAAGCAAGAACAGTTAACCCCAGTATTGAAGGACTAACTCCACATATGTAACCAAGTGAAATCAACAATCCCACCAATTCCTTAGCTGAAATGTAGCTCCAAGTCACACTCATCACAAACCCACCTGCAAGCCAAGGAAACAAGTACCTCCTTGGTGGGCTTGACACCTCAGTTGTGAAAAATGCAGTTACTCCTAATATAATTCCAACCATGAATCCAATTCCATAAACTACAAGGCTTGAGATGAAGAAACTGTTTTCCTTGTTCGGGATCCACAGGGAAGACAAGAGAAGTGGTCCTAGCATAGCTGAAGAAACTGCATACGGCTTGGACCATCTGTCTTCACAAACAACAGGAATTGTCAATCTCCTAGGCAAGTAAAGGGGCATCTCCAAGACATAAAGTAACATTCCACATACTGGAGATTTCTTAGAGCAGCATTTCTTCTCAATTTTCAAGTCACATTCTTGAGCTCCATTTTCAGCACTATGGACTCGTCCTTTCTCCATCTCATTCAGAAGAGGCACGCCTAAATCACTGCCATGACTTGAATCACCATCACTTTCAGCATCTCCACAGAGACCCTTCCACCGGGTAGAGGAGACATAAACAACAATCACATACACCACATACATTAAGCAAAAACCAATTGCCCCAAAAACATTGATCTCACCAGTGATCAAAATGGTGAACAACCACAGAAGAACGAAAAGAAGAAAACAAACATCTCTTATCAAGGCAGACTTCTTAACCCGAATTCCCCTATGGCGAATTGAAATGCTCACAATTCCCACCACAACACAGGACACAAAGGAAGCACCCCCAAGCACAGTGTTAAAGCCAATGCCCCGGGTCCCACTACCATTGAAGGAGACAAGGGTGGCAAAAACATCACTGGCACCATTGCCAAGAGCGAGAAGAGTCACCCCAGCAATTGTAGGGGAGAGCCTCAGCAATTTGGACAAGTTTTCAAGGGAAGGACAAAAGTATTCAGAAGCTGTATTAGCCAAAAGATAGAACAGAACCAAGACCCAAAGAAACAAAAGAGTGTGACCCAATAGAGGGAATTCCCCAAATTTGCAATAGAAAAGGTAAAGGTAGTCAACATAGCCCTGAGAGACACATGGGTCATTGGATTTCAGGTAAAAGCACTTGGCTTTGTAGTCACTCAGGCTGTGGAAACCCTTGCAATCCTGGTCACTACTGCCACCAAAGGCAAAGTGGTTGCTCAGAATAACATGTTCTGAAGAGTGGAAGTGAAAAATCACAAAAGCACACAAGACCATGAGGAAGGAGGTGTTGAAGAACAAGGTGAAACCCATACGTTTGGGGACAGAAACTATGGTGATAGACATGTTGAGAGGTTAACAAGCAAAACCCAGTTTCATGATCATAGAAAGATTGAAATTTGATGATTAAGAAAAGCCATATATGGTAAAAATCCAAGATTTCAGAATATCAAAAGAAGAAAGAAAAAAAACAAAGAGAAAAAATATAGACAAAAAAGGGAACTGACCTAAACTCAAAATTTTGCTGCTTAATTGGTCTCTGCTTTGTGCAAACAGAGAAGAGATTCTGAGAGAGATAAGAGAGAATTTGGCAAAATATAAGCAATTGAGATTTATATAAGAACTTGAGATACCATTACCATTCAGATTACAGAGACAGCAAACCAAACAGCATGACTCGCTGCCACACAAGTCGCCTGTGTTGAGGTCTGGTTTTCTTTCTGGGTTATGGCAATTCAGTTTGAGAGTGGAGAAGGGCATAAACAAAGGAGGGTATACACACGTGTTAGTGGAAGAGAAGTTGCATTCATAGAGGTGGTGGGGGAGTATAGCAAGAACATGTTTGAGAACATCAATATTCTTACTCTACCTTTCATATCCATTTCGTCTTTGATTCATGACAACTTCCTCCATGGACCATGCCAACATGCCCAACTTCGGTAACATCTTTTTTATTTTTTGTCACTTTCCCCCCTTTCCATCTCTTTCATTTTCTGCTAATTCAATGTTTTCATCACCACTCATCAGCTGATGCAAGTGCCACGCGTAGTATACTATATAGTATACTATACTATGTGACATTATTGCTTTCCCACTTCCATTGTTATATTGATAAGGTAAATTACAAATATAGGGAATAACAGTTAATAGTGATATAATGATGTGGATATGAAATTTTTTGTTATATTAACGTTTTTACTTTTTACACTAGTCGATAAAATTATAATATTAGATCTTAAATGTGGAGACATTTAAGACTTTTATGTTTATTATTATGATATGTTTTTTAATATCTCCTTATTAGATAATTGAAAAAATTAATTTTTTAAAATATAATCAGATATTTAAATAAGAATTCATTCTAATAATATTATTTTTATGCATATAAATATCAAAATTAAATTTAAAATCACATTTTAAAGAGAATTATTATGATATTTATATGTTAAAACGTGCAATATAACAACTTGAAAAAAATAAAAAACCTTCACAATAAAATACTAAAATATAAAAATCTCAGCTTTTTTTAGCATTTTGTATTTTTAATATGTTAAAATTATATAAGATTCCTTTTAATTTACTAATAACTCATGACTCAAACTAAACTTGAGTTGAAGTGATTAAAACAACATTGTAATGCCAAAAATTTGAGATTACGTGGACTTATTGTTGAGAAAGGCAAAAAAAAAAGGACTCCTTTTTTTTGGTGAAGCCGAAAAAAAGACTCCTTTAATTTAGATAATGTGTGTGATTTTATCTCATATATTTTTAATTAAAGATTTGTCTAATAAGTATTTTTAAAGTACTTATTAAAGAAATTAAAATAAAAAATTTTAAATAAAAATAATACATTTAATATATAAAAAAGTATTTTTTAAGAAAAAATTTCTATTTTAAATTTTTTAAAATGTGCCTTTAAAAAACTTTTTACTTAAAGGAAAATAATTTTATCTCATTATTTTTTTAATTACATTATTTAACATCTTTTTTTATTTTTTTTGTCACTTTCCCCCCTTTCCATCTCTTTCATTTTCTGTTAATTCAATGTTTTCATCACCACTCATCAGCTGATGTAAGAGCCACGCGTAGTATACTATATGGTATACTATACTACGACATTTATTGCTTTCCCACTTCCATTTTTATATTGATAAGGTCAATTACAAATATAGGGAATAATAGTTAATAGTGATACAATGATGCGGATATGAAAAATTTTGTTATATTAATGTTTTTACTTTTTACACTAGTCGATAAAATTATAATATTAGATCTTAAATGTGGGGAAATTTAAGACTTTTATGTTTATTATTATGATATTTTTTTAATATCTCATTATTAGATAAATGAGAAATTAATATTTTAAAATATGATAAATATAAATTTATTTTAATAATATTATTTTTATACACGTAAATCTTAAAATCGAACTTAAAATCATATATTTAAAAAAATTATTATGATATTTATATGTTAAAATGTGCACAATGACAGCTTAGAAAAAAATAAAAAAACCTTCACAATAAAATACTAAAATGTAAAAATATCAGCTTTTTTTAGCATTTTGTAATTTTAATATGTTATAATTATATAAGATTCCCTTTAATTTACTAATAACTCATGGCTCAAGACTAAACTTGAGTTGAAGTGATTAAAACACCATTGTAATGCCAAAAATTCGAGATTACGTGGAACTATAGTTGAGAAACGCATAAAATAAAAAGCACTCCTTTTTTTTTTGTGAAGCCGAAAAAAGACTCCTTTAATTTAGATAATGTGTGTGATTTTATCTCTTATATTTTTAATTAAATATTTGTCTAATAAGTATTTTTAAAGTATTTATTAAAGAAGTTAAAATAAAATTTTTTAAATAAAAATAATATATTTAGTATATCAGAAATTTAAAAAAATATTTTTCATGAAAAATTTTCTATTTTTAAATTTTTAAAATGTGCCTTTAAAAAAACTTTTTAATTAAAGAAAAATGATTTTAACACATTATTTTCCTAATGACATTACTATGCACACCATTATTTAATTGTGATTAAGTAAAAATAATAATAAAAATGTGATGTAATCAATTCATGCACCTATGACATTTTGCGAATCGCACCTCATGATAGTCTTTTATTTAAAAAAAAACTTAAGTTTATTTTTTTATATTTATTATATTTATTATATCAATTAAATTATGATATGTATTTATTAATATTTTTTTATTTTTTTAAAATATATATATCATAACTTGATTGATAAAATAAATATAATAAATATAAAAAAATAAACTCAAATTTTATCTTTTTATTTATGTGAGCATATTGTCATGCACGTGCTTAATATGCCTGTAAATTCGCATTTTTCCATATAGTTTTGTCTTTAAAAGAAAATAAGAAGATAACTCATCTTTAAAAAACATTATAGAAATAACAAAAATATAACCAAACTAAAAAAAAAATCTTTTTATAATAATATAGATAGTTAACAAATTATACTTATAAAACACATATGATAATTAAAATAGATTTAAATTAAAAAGGATATTTGTAAATAAAAGCTTTTATTATTATTTTTTGGTGATGCAAAAGAGCTGTTATTAAATACTAACAATGATGTATTTACCAAAAAAAAGTACTAATCAGATAAAAAAAAAAGGACTGACAATGATGTAACAAAAATAAAATACTAACAATGATTAAAATTAAATTCTATCAACGATGTTTGCATGCGAAGTTTATGGTATATTTTGATTTTAAAATGCGGCAACTTTTTCTTTCTTAAACTTTATTGTCAAAAAAATAAATGCCTATCTACCTACGAGATCAGATGAGTCACATATAGGGATGGCCGCCCCTAGGATACTCTTTATAAGGAACGGGGTATCACGGATAGATAATAATTTAAAATAAAATTTTAAAAATTAAAAAATATAAATAAAATAAATTTTAATAACACTTAATATATTTTTGTTTAATAATTTAAGATTTTCTTAAAAATAAAGAATATTATAAATAATAAATTTAATTTAATTATATTTTATAATAATTAATTTATATAAATAATTATTACATAAATAATATATATATTTTTAATAAATTTTATCATTATAGATTTATTTAATAAAAAATATATTTTAAAATAATAAAAATATATATATTTTTATCTCATCTAAAAAAAAAAAATAATAATATATATTAAATAAAAATATATACGTAACTAGTTTATGAAGATTTATAAGACATGTATTATAATTCTCGTCTCTGCCTTCATTTATTAAATGAGACTCATTCTTCATTCATCATGGGTAATTTTTACAAATTTTCACAGATATAAATAATTTTGTTATCCTTAATCACATAAAGTTAGATTAGAATCATAACGCATATAATTAATATGTGTTAATTTAAGTGAAAGAAACTTAAATTCTTTAAATATATAATCTTAAATTTAATATTTAAATTTATGTATATAAAATTAATACTATTAGAAGAAATTTTTATTTGACTCCTTATTATTCTTTAAAAAATTAATTTCTCACTTGTTAAATAAAAAGATACCCTAACAAACTTTAAAAAAAGAAAGTCATAACGCGTATTGATGATATTGCAGTCAAGTTCAATGCTCACTCGTCACAGACATTAAGAGGGTTTATTGAAGGAAAGAGACAGCTGAGAGAAACGTAGAGAGTAAGAAATCTCCTCCTCCTCTATTCTCCATGTCCGCACTCTTTGGATGAACCACTAATTATAGTCTTACCTACTCAATGCTCACTCGCATTTCTTTCCGTTTCAACTTTACCGTTTCCGCGTTTGTAATCAAGTATTGAAGTATTGAAGTTGACGAGCAAGTTAATGACATAAAGTGTCCGGGTGGAGTCTAATATACATTTTAAAAAATAGCTTAATTTAAGTTATTAATTTAATTATAAAAATATCAAAAGTTTAGATCAAATACAAAAAATTTGTTAAGTAGGTTTTATTTTATTCTTTTTGAATTTTATATTTTTTTTTACATACTATCATCACTAGTGTCATCAGTCAACAATCATCTGTCACCATTGGTTATTTTTAATTTTTTTTAGATTATATAATTATATAAATATTATTAATTAAAATTTATAATAAATAATATTTTTATCAATTAAAATTTGATAACATTATCAATTAAAAATATATATTTTTTAAAAATTCTTTACACACTCACACAGAGAAAATTATATTATTGTGTGAAATATTATTAATTAAAATTTATAAAATTTTTAGTATGCATAATTATTTATAAAAAATATAAAGATTGATACAATTTTAATTGATATTATTTACATAATTATGTAATTTTAAAAAAAATGAACAATAATTGCTAAGCAGCAGTGGTGGCTGGCTGTGGTGGTCGGCGACGACCGGCCAGAAGTTGCCGTGGTTTGTAAAAGAAACAAAAAAAAAGTAATCTAAAAAAAGTAACTTAAACAAAAAAAAACTTGCTATTGAAAGTAATTTCAAAAGTGTATAGTGCACTTAAAGATAAGAAAGTACATCATAGCATCCGCCAAAGTGTCCATACATTTCAAATCATAGACTTATTCTTAAAAAAGGACATTTTGGTAATGTTTCTCAAAAATATTGATCAAACATCAAGTTTTAACAGGACAAGATTAATTATTGTTGAGTTAGGAAAGAATGTTACTAGAGCAATAATAGTAATAAGGAAATAAATTAGTAAAAAAATTTATATTTTTCGAATGAATTTGATACTCTCAGATAATAAAATTTTAAAGAAGACAATTTTTTTAATTATTTGTTTTATAATGGCTATTAATAAAAGTCAAGGACAAAATCTGTCACATGTTAGATTATTCTTATCAAGACTTATTTTTACACATAACTAATTTTATGCAACAATTTTAAGAATTAAAGTAAAGAACGATTTAAAAATTATTATTTCAGAAGACAATGGTAATTTATATTAAACAATAAAAAATATTATTTACAAAGAAATTTTTTAAAAATTTAAATATAAAGTAAATTAATTATTAATTATTAATTTAATGTTACTTATTAGTAAATTATAGATTTATTTTTATCATTCTAATTATAATTTTTTAATTTATATTTACTTTCTTCACTTTACAGGTATTTACTATTCTGTCATGTTTATCAATTTATAAACATGTAATTTAGACTTTTAGTATTATTAAATATTCATTTTTGTATCCTATAAGTTACCTAATCTTTTATTTTATATAGATCTTTAACGTATATAACTTTTTCTTAATAATCACATGCCTCGCACGAGAAATGCACTAGTTTCTTTCCATTTCAACTTTATCGATTCTGCGCTTGTAATCAAGTCTTGAATACGGTTTTTTTTTTTGAAAAAATTTAGATTAAGTTTCTTATATTATTTTTATTTATTTTTTAAATTAAACAATTATATATATATATTTTTTTTAATTCAACAATACACAATTAATACTACTAAATGGTATTTAAAAAATCTAATGTCATTGTTTGATTTGAAAAATAAAAAAAAAATATAAAAAACTTAAGTTAAATTTTATCTTTTCTTTTATTCTTCTGTTTGTAGAATTTAATTCAAGTAATAATAATTCAAGCTATATCATACTTCAAGCAAAGTTTTGATAAACCATTTGGAAATTTCTTATGTTTTTTTAAAAGAAAATTTAAGGTGAGAACAATAATTTACAGTACAATTATAAATTGTATACTAATTATATGTACCAAAAATCAAACCTAAAATCATATGTGAAAAATAGATCAAGTGAGCCAATCATACCCCAATTGGCTGAAAATTTTAAGTTGAATGTGTATAACTATCAAATGTTATCAAATAAAAGAATCATAAAAGCTTAGGTATTAAAGATGTCGTATCAAATAAAGTTTTAAATATTGCATATCTAATAAAAAGGATCACATGTCTAGACACAAAATATATATATATATATATATATATAAAAAGCTTTTTACGTTATTATCTAAGTTTGTATCATCAAATTATTAAAAAAGTCTGACTATATAATAATGTTAAAAAGTATATTCAACTTAGATAGCAGATGATTTTTCATATTAAACATCATTGTTGCACAAGATAAGCTTTGTGTGAAAGCTCCCAAAGATAGAAACATGCTCTTTGGTATAGCTTTTGAAAGCTCTGAATGTATAACGCAAGTGAAAATGTGAAACATCTACTAAAAAATATTAACTGGATGGACTAGGAATGGGATACAACATAACAATAGTAAATAAGGATAAAGCTGAAATAGAAGAAGAAATGTAAAGGAAAGTTGGTAAATTAGCTGAAACATAAAGAAAAGATGGTAAGTTGGCTAAAACATAAAAGGAAAACTGTAAAAAGATATAATAAATATAAAGCAAGTAAAAGACTAAAAGAAAGAAAGAAAGAAAAAAAACAAAGATAATAACAAAATTGACTAATTTTTGTATTTGGTTAGTACTTTGCATATCCCAAATGGCCATGTTCCTAAAATTTAGGGGCCATCTCTTTCTCTAAATTCATGCTTTTCTGCCATTACAGCTTAGCTGTGTCTTCATTCGATTGTTTTAAAGGGCTTTATCTTTAAAAACAGTTTAAAAAGTGACTTCACTTTGTGTTAGTATTTTTAGCAACATTTTGCCATTATCTTATCAACTACAAACTTGACTTAATCAACTTTTTATATCATAATTAACAACATGTAACTGCTGCTTTTCCTCCACTTTCTCACTGATAATTTGACCGATATCCTTATTATGAAGAATCACCAACACATAATTATTCTCATCTATTCCGTCACCATCATTATCCTATTATGAAACCTCAAACACCTTTTCTGATTTCTTCATAAAAATAGAACTTATATTATGTTAATTAATTGGAAATAGTTTAAAGGAAACGTAGGCGAGAGTTTATAAACACCAAATAAACCAGTTGCTATATCCTTATTATGTTTCTCTGATTATGTATTTTCATTAACGTTCTTGGCGAAAGGTTCAGCTTCAGCATGTCAATGAAACTCATCATCATTTGAAAGAATGAGAAATTGAGAATATGCTTATTTCAGCAATAAAAAATCTACAAGCACAGGCACAAAACTTAAGGTAGTGTTTGATTTGTTTTTATTTTTATTTTCATTTGATATATTTTTACTCATAATTATAAAAATATGATATTATTTTTACATTTTTGTGAAGAAAATAGTGAAAATAAGATTTTATTTTTACAAAAATTTGAAAAATAAGAAACAAAATAAAATTAATATAGCATTTTTATAATTATGAGTAAAAATAAATCATTTAAAAATAAAAATAAAAAAATAAACCAAACTTACCCAATAACCAATAATCGTGACTTGAGGTCATTATTGTCGTTTCACACTTTAGCCTTGCCTCGCCTCACATCACAAGCCACTATTTCTCAAATCACGGGCTTTGTTAAGTCCATAAACCGAATCGGAATTTCGGGTTCGGAGTTATAATTCGGGTGTAAACCGTGATCCACGACCCATCGGTCTGCGTCGTGAACTACGAGGAGGACCACAAGACAAGAAGACAACCCAGTAGCTGAAACGAGCGATTTGGCCGAGGAACTACGAGGTTGCGTGAACAATTTGAACCCTGCATATTGGGGCACCGATGGATTCTTCCACTCTGCTAATGGCGTCGTCAAAATTGGTTCTTTTCTCAAATGCTTCAGTGGTTGCGGATCCCAAGAAGGCCATGAATTTTGGGTCCAATTTCAAAGGGAGCATCATGACCAAAATCCACGCCGTTTCCCCCAATGGCTCTGCTAATAGCTGCGTTTCAAAGGTTAGTCTTTTTTTCCCCATTTTTGCTGTTGTTGATCGTGTTTGGTAATGAAATTTTGAGAATTGTTTAGAAACAACTATTGTAGTGTTAAATTTCGTGATTCCTGTGTCCTGACATAAATGGTTTTTTTTTTTTTAATGTTCCCATGGAAAGCTCTTCATATTTGGTTTGGTGCAGTTAATGCTTATTCCTTTTTCTTCTTCTTCTTCTTTCTAAATTTCCTTTTTGAAATTTGAGATGGGGTTCAAGGGCGGTTTTGGTCCTTAAAGGTTTACCCTTGGTTTGTGTTTTGCAAAATGCTTACCCCATTACTTACAAGTTATATTATCGCCTTAATATGTTTCTACTTTGAGAACAATTTGTTTCCATTTATATTGTAATTGAGATTTGAGAAGTCATTCAATCACCCACATCCACAGAATTCAGGAAAAAAAAAATCTCTTAAGGTAGGCATTTGCTAATAAATGGTAGAGGATTGATTCATATGTGATGTGATTTTCAATTTTTTTCAAAAAAAAAAAAAAAAGAGAATGTTGCTTCAATTCTGACGAAAAAAAAGGTGTTGCTTCAATGACTTATGATCAGAAAACTTTCATTAAGTTTTCTGTATCTGAAATCCAAATCAAGTTTCCCTTCATCATATTTAAGCTGTCCTTAAAACCTGAGATACCCAAGATAGCAAAAAGATCTTGGTTAGGAAAGTTCATTCTGCTGAGCCTGTCTAGTATCTGCTGGCATTGCAAACTATTTTTTCCCTGGAAAAGCTGACCCTAGCTTAGTGCAGATTTGAAGAATGGATGTAACTTGTAAGTGATAAAAACATGAGCTAAAGTTAGTTTAACTTCTTTCGGATCAATATATTGGATTCTCTAAAGTACATGGAACTGTGAATATGCAACATTTTTAAAACACACACACGCGTGCGCGCGCACACACACACACACACTCTAAAGTACATTGAACTGTGAATATGCAACATTTTTAAAACACACACACACACACATATATATATATATATATTAGGTAAAATTAGAGAAATAAAAGAGAAGATGTTGTTGAATTGTACTTCGTTTCTCATAAATGGTGAGAAAGCTCTGTGAATATGCAACATTTTTAAAACACACACACGCGCGCGCGTGCGCGCACGCGCACACAGACACACACACACTAAAGTACATTGAACTGTGAATATGCAACATTTTTAAAACACACACACACACACACACACACACACACATATATATATATATATTAGGTAAAATTAGAGAAATAAAAGAGAAGATGTTGTTGTATTGTACTTCGTTTGTCATAAATGGTCAGAAAGCTAAATGGAAGGATCTATCAATTTTGCACATTGAGGTAACCTGAAATCATATTAAATAGTTTCAGATATCACTATGCCAGTAAGTTTTTATGCACAATAAGCAGGTGAAGTATGATAACTTAGTGTTTTGTCGGATTGAACCTTTAGTATTCAGTATGTTAAATATTACTGATTAGTTGGTGCCTTGGTGGATATAAAAAGTTGATTGCTCAAAATTTTTATGAATGAGCTCCTAATGTTCTGCTTTCCCTGAGGACAACAACTGTAATTTTCAAATTGTTTTGAAAATTGTTTTCAATGTTTCTACTTTCTATTGAAGTGTTTTTAGGAAAATGTAGTTACCATTCTTTCAGGTTGTTTTAGGGGTAGAGGAGGATGTTTTTGCAAAATACTTTGGTGTTTTCTTTTTATTATGATCTATACATCTTTGTATTGAGACATTCTCAGGGCTTCCTCTCCTCAATTTTTGACATTGTAGACATTCACTCAATCTAGCATGTATACCTTTGCTTTCAAACTGCCGTTATCTCCCCTAGTTTTTGTGATTTTGTTGCCTACTATAAAGAGCCAACATGTCTTAAGGTGTTATATACATTTAAGATAAAATTCTCTTATATGTGTCTATATAAAAGCTCAGAAAGGGGTAATACATTATAAAAGCTAGATAATTTTCTGATGAGGTATTATTTGGGGCTGTGTTCCATTGATGATGGATTATCAATGAGGTTGGAGAGCTTTTTCCATTATACTTTCTTTTGCATAAGTTTGTTCTTTGTTTAATGGATGTTACAGCTAACTATTTCTTTATGTGTCAGTCTGTGTCAAGTTTAAAGGAAGATGAGAACAGACGCAGAAGTAATCTTGAATCTCTGTTTTGCTATGATAAGGCTATCCCAGAAGAAAGAATTGAGAAGCCTGTGGGGCTATCTTTGGCTGAGAAAGCTACTGGTAACAATCTCCGATGCACTGATTGCCAAGCCAAAGGTGCTGTGCTTTGCGCCACCTGTGCTGGTTCTGGCCTATATGTTGACTCCATATTGGAAAGCCAGGGCATAATTGTTAAAGTTCGTTGCTTAGGTATATTCTCTTTCCTGTGCAAACAACCTTATAGTTATGTGTGTGCTGCCGAATCTCCTGCACCCTGCTCGTGTTTCCAACTGTATTTGCAGCATTTTGTATTGGTATTGTTTGCACTTATGTCTAAAAGCAGTTCTCTGATGCAACTTCTTGATTCTGAGGATGGCCAATTTGGCTTAAACTTTTACATTTGATTGATGGTTAGATCACTTAGATGAACAACTGGGACTTGAGCATTTGTCAGGACTTTGAATGAAACAGTTTTGAACAGGTTTAAAACTTTTTGACATAGAGAGAATTGGTATAACATGAAACAAGCTTGTACTATATGGGGTGACAAACTTGATGTGACATTCTAATTATTGCTAGAATAAAAAAGGATGCAATTGCGTGATTATTATTATCTAATTGAATGATGTTGAGCATTTTTATTGGTGACCATGTTTTAATTTGATAACTGTGACCATGTAGGCTGCGGGGGAACTGGCAATATGATGTGTACTGAATGTGGGGGACGAGGTCATCTGGGACCCAAATGATCTAAGCCTGACTTTTTGGAATTTTGTCGTACCACCAAATATGTAATGTTTTGGTTGGTATTGCTTGTAAGTCATAATTATTTTTTTTAGTAAATGGAGGAGTCGTTATGACTGAAACCTAGGATATCTACCAAAATCTCCACCATACCTAACCACATGAGCTAAACCTCACAGGTGGCTGTCATATTTATTGTTGTTATGTGGACTTCCAAGTATTTTCTTTGGTTACACAGATGATTACCTCTAATAAGTTTACATTAAAGTTATACATATTTGATTTATTTCTGTAAGTAAAATTTTCCTATGAACTAATATCCCTTTAATTTGTAGAATAGTTAGGAGCTACTTTAGTAAAGTCATTAACTAAAAACGGTATTAATTCCTGTGCAGCAAGGATATATTTTTTTAATATGATATCTGGTGTTCTAGCCTCAATTCAGGGACGGCTCAATAATCTCATAGGCCTAAAGCTAAATACAAAATGAGGCTTTTTGAGGAAATAAATGAAAGCTTTTTATTACAGTTTTATTTTACTAACTTTTTGAGATACAAATTTTTTAATTAAATTTTTATAATTAAGTTATTCTTAATTTTTTAATATATTTTTTGGAAGAGATTGAAGATAAGGAATAAAAAAATCTAAAAGAAAATGAAGAAGAAAGTCCTGTTAATATATTATTAAATATCTTAATTTTTATTTTTAATATGATTAATTATATTATTATAAAATTGTGAGGCCTTGAAAATTTAGGGACCTAAAGCCTTGCTTCAATGGCTTTATGCAAAAGCCGGCCCTTCCTCAATTGTATTCCATCGGCTATGACTATCAGTCCTAGCTAAATGGTGCAGGTGTGCATTGTCTGTAGGTGTCTATGTTCATGTAAATGGAATAAGGAACCCGAAAGATTTATCATAATTGAAGACTACATCAAAATTAAATCTTTAAATACAATACCAAAAAAAGAAAAAGAAGTTCTTCTAGCAATGTGATCAGCACCATATTATCTTTGGGATAATATAGCCTTCTAGGTTTACTGTTCCTTCAATATTTATTTATGCTCAGCTGAAATTTATTAGCTCAGAATAATTGCAAAGCTTGAGATCTATGAAGTTGTTCCAAGCGTACTGGAATAGTCGAGTCAAATTGAGTGCTCTGTGGGTTCTCTGCGTAGGCAACGTAGTAAGCCGAAACACATGCTTGTGGCCATGCCATAGCCAAACGACACTGCAGAATACATTGGCACTGTCATGAGTGTTTTTTTCACAGGGAGAGAAGGCAAAAGATAGTATGAAAGTAGATGTTAGATGAGATAGAAAGCATTGAAATTGTCAAATGCAACTGAATTCTTAGTTCTTACCATGAAATAGCCAATGAGAAAAGCATAAATAGATACTTCCATGGCATAGCTCTTGTGCATTACAAGGCTCCAGATTCCACTCACTAGACTACAGATTGCACCAGCTGCAACCCCACTAAGGAAACAGAACACCCCAGTGAGATCCAAGTCTATCAGTTGCTCCAAACCAACTCTAATGAACATCTCCCAAGTATCAGAAGATGCCTGCACAAACCCCTTGTTATAAACTCCAACATGCACAAAACCCCATCGGTTCCCACAGGTCACAAGAAGAGATGCAATCCCCATATAGCAACTAACACAAGAAAACATGAACTCATCTGTATCTCCTCCAACCCGACTCATCGATCTTGCAAAGCCACGAAAGACTGTGATGATGGGGACAAGGATGGAGCCTATGGAAACACTTCCAGTTAAGTATTTGATCGTGTTGCGAAATGCCACTCTTGTGTCCATGTCAACTCCTCCAGCAAAATGCATATACTTGACCCTTGAAATGGTGACTTGCATTGCATTCTTCAGGAACTGCATAGTCCATCCCAGGCTCAGCAGGATCACCAAGATGAAAAAGGCAGCTAGTTTTGTTCTGTTTTCAATAGCTCTAGCTCCTCCAATCCCAGACACCAGAAAACAGCAATAAAGGATACCAGTGAGGATTGATGAAAGTGCCAACCCCTTTGTTTTAGCAGGAGGAAAAGCTATTGAAACTGACAAGATTCTGGTGGCATATTGGAATCTGGGACTAACCCAACAACCGTAGAGGGATTGAATTAATGCAGAAACCAAAGCAACTACACCAGCTGCCAGACTTACTGCAGAGCCAATGCATATAAACAGAATTCCCATCGCACATGTTAGCAGTGGACTCAGCCAAAATGCTGAAATGACTGCCTTTGTGGGGTGGCAGGCAGTGATCCATTGCCATGTGAAACCAACAATTCCAGCACAAGCTGTTGAAGCTAGAAGTGGAGGGTACCACTTCAGAGGGTGGAAATGGTGGGTGTGAGAGTTGGAGACAAGACCATAGATGGTAAGGAAAACCACCAAGACTGCAATTAGGAACAAGTGCAAGTAGAAGAGAATCTGGAAGACCCTTCTCACTGTTTGTCCCGCCACTGTTGTTCTGTTTGGAAAGCTTGAATCTTGTGCCTGCACTAGAAAAGACCAAGTTGACAGTGAAGTTTTTTCAACCAAAAGATATGTAACAAATGTAGTGGCTGTAGTTTACATATGAGAAAAGTTTCTATAGATTAAACAAGCAATAAGACAGACTCAGAGTACTATAAGAAATGGATGTGTCGGCAGCAGAGAAGCTTGTTTGTGAAGGAACACTAAAAGAAGAAGAAATGAAGCAAAAGGGAGTTACAGAGAAAAAAAAAGCTTGATAAAGAAGAAAAGGATTAAAGGAACAAAGAGAGAGAACCTTGATGGGGTCTGTGAATGGAAGACTGTGCTGTTGAACTTGTACTTGGATAATCTGTGGATGTGTGGTGATAGTAAAGCTGTTGAACATGCCGTGTTGCCTAGGCTATTATATTTGAAATGCACTCAGAATTCCAATCCCCTTAGAGTTTCTTGGATTTTCTTTCACTTTCTTGACCCCCACGAATGAGCCAACCCAGATGGAAAATTCTTAAATTCTGATTCTAGAAACATTAAAATATGACTCCAAAGTCTTGTTGCTTGAATGAACGGCACATTTCACACTCGCTTGACAACCGAGAAACTGACCTGGTCCTCGTTCTTCTCTCAAGTCATTTTCTATTATATTTTGAGCTATATTTATAAAAAATAATATTACATACACAAACTTTTATATATATATATATATATATATATATATATATATATTACTTTATATTTATAAAAGAATTTATTATATTATTACAATTGGGTTTACATTTTTTTTTATAAATACGTTCTGATTATATCACTTAAGTAAATATGAAAGACATTAATAAAAAAGTAATGTATAATTAATATTTTTATATCTATAAAAGATAAGAATTTTCTCATTTTCTTTGAGAAAAAGAGGTAATATTTAATAGTTCCAGTTAATTACATTATGATTAAATAAATTCAAGTTCTTGATTTAATAAATTTGAGTCATTTGATTAGGAAGATAATTCTCACCTCCCTTTTTCTTTAATGATTCATCTATAAATATATTTAAAAAATAATTATTTTATATTTTTTAAAAAATACAAATATTATTTACACTTTTTTTAAAAAATATAATTGAATGAAAAAAATAATAAAAATAATATATAATGAATAAAATTAAATAAAATATAAAAATAAGTGTATATATTATTTATTGTAAGAATATAAGAGTTGATATATTTAAGTGGAGTAGTAGGGTAGACGTAGGTGTGTGTTTAGGTTGTATGATGATGAAGCATGGTGACGTCGAGTCCAGGTATAGGTCAGACATGGTGACGTGCTGAAGAGGAAGAGTGTCCCTCTTCTCTTCTTCCTCTCTCTCTCTGCCTTGGTTGTTGTTCACGAGACCCTGTTAGGTGATTTCCCAAGAATAATGGTTCCCACTTTAAAAACTCAAGGAAAAAGTAAAATAAAGAAAAACGGCATTTTTTCAAAGAATCTGCTTTAGTGCTTGTTCAGTTCATCACTTCAACCATTCACTAGTAACTGCTAACTAATTTTCACTTCTTGTCCAATACTTATTTGACCAATGGATGATATTCAATATTTTTTATGCACAATAAGTAGTCAAAATATGAATATATTGAGTATGTGATTCTTGTATGTTATATCACACACACACATATATATATATATATATATATATGACAATATTTTACTGAGTACCCCATTTAATTATAATATAATTACAAAAATATTAAAAAATAATAATTACAAAAATAACTTATTGCATTTATTACCATAATCTTATGTATTGTTTTGAATGAGTTTAGAACGGTTGAGTGAAATATGATGTTTTCCTCCTTGTTATAGCGGCGGAGATGAGAGGTGGTGTACTTGTAAAAGATACTTTGACTCTCAAATAAGACTGTGTACTAGAAGAAAATATTTAGGGTTTACAGAGATATCTAAGTGGTATAGCCTATTATTTATAAGGATGCGTTGCTTAGTTGTTAAGTAAGATAAGAGGGAATTCTAATTTGAATTATTTTTGATGGATAGTTATAGCTATTAATGATACCTGTAACCACTCTCATTTACGTGGAATCTGTTAGGAGTAATTGTCTCTTGGTTGTATAATTGCTAGCCATGAGGTGACACTTACTTATGTCGTGATTTGTTGTGCGTGTAGCTGGGTTGCTCCTATAGACCAGATTACCCCCATGGGCGTGGGAGTTGAATCCCAATACAGAACAGTTGCTCCCAGTTCGGCACTCTACTGTAAGTGGAGTGTCGAGCCACTTTGGACTGAGGTCAACGGGAGTGTTGGTTGCCCCCAAGTGATCGTGTTGGCTAAGAAGTGTTGATGTCGGGTTCCTTGACGATAGGGTAGTAACTATTATCCGGTATCCAATGTACAAGTTCTCCTAATCATTTGCCCTAGAATTCGTCTTGTCTGGATTATTGTGGTGTTTGTATCAACTCAGCAGGAGTGGTGCACAATAAGCACCAAAATCTAGGATTCTGATAAAATGGGCTTTGAATCGAATTGAGCTATTGAGCTGGAATACTGGTTAGCATTGCTTTAGGTGGATAGGATCCGAGCATGAAACTTGAGACCTATCATCTAGGATCATCCTTGACCGAGGTCGGATATTGTGTTTGCAAAGCCAGTGACGTTTAGCTTGTTTGCAATGTTTCATTTGTGGCCGTAGTCATTTCATCTACTGTTGGTAGTTTTTGGGGGACACGTGGCAAATGGTGAGTAGACACCGTCGTTTGGGCTTTGCATTGCCATCATTTCAAACTTCTTGAAATGCCAAGCGTGTCCCTGCATGATTGTGGTAGTTGAGGCACCAAGGGCCTATAAATAGGGGAGAGGAAGGAAACTTCCCACTTTTGCTGCTTCTCCAACCTTCTCTAGATACTTTCCGGTAACCTGAGTGATTTTCGGCGAGCATCCAGACAGTAATTCACAGTGGTGCATATGGCCCAGCAATCGTTATTTCTATGCCTTTGTCCTCTATGCACTTCCACGCTTCTTTTTTCAGTTCCCTTTAACTTTTCCTCATTCAAGGTATTGTCCAAACCCTTATTTCTCCTTTGTCCAGTCTTTTTCTTTATCTGGACCATGGTAAGGGTGTGAGAGTTAGAGAGTAATAATGAGGAGGGTAGCAATTATATGGGGGTATTATCAGTTATGTCGCCTTTGCGCGTGGTGGTGGCGCGGCGGAGGGTTTCCTATGGGGACAATGTTAGGGTACATAGGCCATTTTCGAGCTTTGAGATCCGAAGTGCAATCCAAAGGGTGGAGGCTAAGAGGAAGCAGCTAGGCTTAGACCCTCCCATCCACTTTCCGGGGTCATAAAAGAGTTGGTGCATAAGAATTCTAATTCTTCTAGTTCTGATGAAAGCTCAGCTTCTAAAGGTTGTCCTCTTGAGATTCAACATATGAGGAGAAAGAGGAAAGCTAAGGTCCCACCTATGGCCCTAACATGCGCGTCCAACGCGGCTCCGAGTCCCGACATATACAGATGGGTGAGCCCCAAGGTTAAAAACTTAATGTCCTGATATAGCACCATGACAGAGGTGTCTGATTTATAATCCTATCTCTAACTGACGGAAAATGGTGTCTAGGATGAAGAATTCGAGGTGCATCCCGTAAGCCAAGATGAATGGATACGTACACCATGGACTTCGAGAGACAAACATTTTATGTACTTGTAAGAGAAAATGTTTGTGAAGCTTGGAATCCAACTTCTGTTTACACACTTTGAGATGGCCACCCTAAACCATCTCAGGTTAGCGCTAACACAACTGCATCTGAACGCATGGGCCTACATTTGAGCATACTAGCTACTGCATTGGCACCTGGACCTTCCGTGCATTATCCCATCCTTCTTCAATTTCTTTCCAAGTGGTGTGGCCCGATGAGGGTGGTCTGACCAAGGCGTGGGTCACCCTCCGCGCGGGGCTACCATAAGATTTTGGATACCTTCCTTGAGTCCTATAAAAATTTCAAGGATGAATACTTCCGGTTAGAGGCGGCTCCCGTAACTCAGCCATTTTTTCTAACTATCAAAGAAGAGCTGATGATGTATATTTATTGGAAATCCCAATACTTCAACTTCCACCCTAAAGAATATGAAGCTCATGATGAGGACCTTACGGAAGATGAGGTGGATGTGCCAACCTTCTTGATTAGATGGGTCACCAATTTAGATGTCATCCCTTCAAAGGATTTAATTCACATGATAGAAAATGAACTCCGTTCTCATCTAGATGCAATTTATGATATGAATTTGCTTATTTGTGTTTTTTCGATTGTTTTGAAACTGAGACTTTTTTTTTGTGTGCAGAAAGCATGGCCCCTACTGACAACCTCGACAATCTTCATAGGCGGATTGTGGAGAAAACGGCTCGAAAAGAAGCAAAGATCAAAGGCGTAGTCCCTAGTCTCCCCAACGAACCTATCCTGGAGATCCGGGATCAAAACACTAACACGATGGATCAAGGTGCCCAGCTTCAATCCCGAAAACGGAGGGTGGTGAACCAATGTGGTCAACCTCTGAGACCCTGGGCTGAGGGTCCTATTTTGGATTTGATTGCCCCCAAGGTGAAAAGTTGTCACCCAATGCCGTCGTCCGTTTTGCGGTGTCTTCCATTTAGGACTTCTCTATGGTTAAGATAATCGAGAGGTCACTGATGACGGACTTTGAGTTGGAGAAGATGGTTGAGGCGAACATCGCCCATCATATCCATCACGGAGAGGTCTAGTGTCTTTACAATGCGACTCTTCTACACTTTCTTGGGAGATCGCTCCTGAAAACTAACAAGACTATTGAGTTGGAGGCTAACCTAGAAAGACTGCACAGGGAAAAGAAGGCCCTGGAGAAAGATCTCGAGGAGCAATGAGTTCAGGTGGAAAAGGTTGGAAAGAAGGTAGAGACTGCTAATGATGAGAACAAGGCTCTGAAGTAGCAAATTACAAACCTAGAGAAAAAATTAACAGACTCTGAGTTGGTGGTGACCAGTCTGCAGATGAGGGTAGGGGAACTGGAAGCAGAGAATGATGCCTTGGACGCTGGGATTGAGGACATTAAGGTTAAATGGGAGAAGTTCATAGATGAATGTTTTGCAAATGCATTGGAGTGTTGAGGACTCTGAACCTATCCGACCTAATTACTGAGGGTGCCGAGTCTCATCATTGTTTGAGGGACGAATTCATTGTGGACATAGCTCTAGGACCCTCTGATCTGGGTTCCTCCGCTCAAGCCACTATTATCCTGGTTGTTGCTGCTATTGATAATGAAATTACTGCCTCTGATCTTTCCCTGTAGTAGTCATGCTTTTGTTTTTCTCCTTTTATTGCCCATGCGTGAGATTTTTTATTATTATCAAGATAAGTCTCGTTGTTGGGCATTTTAATTTTTTGTACGGACAAATCCCAAATTTTGGGTATCTTTTTAATCACTTGTTGTTTTTCCCATTGTTGGATTATTTTGCTTTAACTTTTCATAGTTGGCTTTGGGTTCAATGCCCATAAGCTTTAAGTGAATTCAAATTGTCTAGAGAATCAATGGAATTGGGCACTATCGTGGATACTGGAGATTGTACATCTCGGATCTTAACCACTTGTATTAATCATTTATGACTTGGCAAAAAATTTGATTGTTTAAGTAATGTTCAAGGTAAGCCTCAGAGAGGGTCAATTAGCAAGACCCCAATAAGGGCAATTGCAATGTCTTAGGAAAATCGTATTTCTACCATTTGAGAATGGCCAACAAAACCTTGTTGGTAAAGGTTATCGTTTGAAGCGTAGGTTAAAATATAGTGTCAACATTTTATGGCGAAAAACGGTCTTAAAGGAAGCCTGATTTGATCTTATGGTACGCAGTCGAGATGGCGGACCCTAGAGAGGGCAATCATCCCTCGAACTTCTTCAGGATGGTGAAAGAAGTCCTGTAGGTTGCGTGACACATATTATCGAGATAGCTGAACCCGAAAGGACGTGTATCTCTCGGACCTCGTCAAGGCAATATTTGACTTTGCGGGTTGCGTAGAACTTTTAAACCAAATAACAAGTGACTAAGTGAACTCCTAATATAATAAAGTCATGGTTCGACATGCATTTACAAACTTCATAAAAAGGAGTTTGGAGGACTAGTATAACTCTAATTGTAATGTTTTCATAATTTAGTCACGTTTCAGTAGTTTTCGATTGGTTTTTCGGTGAGGGTCTCGAGAATATAAATTCTAGTTCTTGTCTTATTGGTGATCTAGTATGGTCTCTCCCAATTTGGGACTAATTTCCTTTGGGAAGCATGTTTGCCTATGATATTCACTCTACGTAGTACGGGGTCATTGAGTACAAACCTCTATGAAATCACTTTGGTGTTGTACATGCCTTCTGTTCTTTGTTCACAGCGGCATCATGTATATGGGCAATGTGGCACTATTCTTCCAATAATTCTTAATTCTGGTGAGTGAGCTCCAGGTTGGAACTTTATGAGAAATGTTGTGCCCACTAGTTGGGCTCCCCAATCTCTATCGGGATTATTGCCTCACATCCATATGTTAGTTTGAAAGGGGTTTCCTCTGTGGTTGAGTGGGACGTGGTTTGATATGCCCAGAGTACATGGTCAAGCTACTCAACCTATTTCCCCTTGGCTTCCTCAAGTCTTCTTTTCAGACCTTGGACGATGATTTGGTTTGTCATTTTTGCTTGTCCATTTGTTTGAGGGTGTTCTACCACAGAGAAATGGTGTTTAATGCAGAGCCCGGAGAAAAGGTCTTCTAAGTTCTTATTAGTGAATTAGGTACCGTTGTCCGTGATAAAGGATTCCCAGATCCCAAAATGATTGATAATACTTTTACATGTGAACTTATATATTCGGGTCGAGGTGATTGTGGCCAGTGATTTGGTTTCAATTCAATTTGGTGAAGTAGTCAATATCAACCACTAAGTACTTGAGTTATCTAGCAACTTGTGGGAATGGTCTTAAGATGTCCATCCCCCATTGCTAGAAAGCCCAAGGGACCAAAATGGTTGTGAGTTCTTCTAGTGGGGCGGAGTAAAGGTATGAGAACTACCGACATTTATTGCATTTTTTAATGTGCTCCATGGAATCTGCCTTAATACTACCCCAAAATTATCTGGTGCGTAGTGTTTTCCGTGCTAGGGACTTTCCTCCGAGATGGTGTTTGCAACTCCCTTCGTGGATATCGGCCAAGGTATATTCAGCTTCATTGGGACCAAGACACTTGAGGAGAGGGGATGAGAACCCATGACAGTATAGTTAGTTGTCATAGAGCGTATACTAAGCCACGGTCTATATTAGTTTTTGCACTTTTTGGGGATCTTCAAACAGGATCCCATCACGTAAGTATACGACAATTGGGGTAATCTAATTTTCTACTTCATCTTCAAGCGAGAGGATCTTAGAGTTCATAATGCTTGGGGCAAGAAATATTTCCTAGATGATGGACTGTTGTTGTTAGGATTCTTTGTGCTCATGAGCTTAGAAAGGAGATTAACATGGGAATTCTGCTATCTGGGAATGTGCTCCACTTTGATACTGGTGAAGCCATTCAATAAACTTCCAATTTTGGCTAAATACTTCTAAAGCAGTGGTTCCTTTGCCTGATACTTAACCATGATTTAAGATGTCGCTAGTTGTGAGTCACTACACAGGGTTATTTCAATAGCCTCCATATTTTTTACCAATGTGATCCCCATAATGCAGGGCTCGTATCCTGCCTGGTTGTTTGAAGCTAGGAAGTCAAACCTCAAGGAGTGTTCAATGGTTAGACCTTGTCCATTCTTAAGATGACCCTAGTGTCGCTCCCTTTGGGATTCGAGGATCCATTAACATAGATTTTTCAAGAATTTCCTCTAAGATGGTTAGGATCCTATGCTAGTTCCACCATGAAATAAGACAAAGCCTGAGCTTTTATGGCTTGTCATGGTTCATAGGTGATTCCAAACTCAGAAAGCTCCACAACTAGGCAATCATTCTTCCTTTGAGGTCAAGTTTATATAGCACCTAGCTGATGGGTTGATTTATCCTTACAATAATAAGGTGACATTGGAAATATTGCCTAAGCCACCTTACCATTGTCAGGAGTGGTAGAGCCAATTTCTCAATCTTGTGATATCGTATTTTGGGCCCCTGCAAGATCTTGCTGACATAATAAATTGGTCGTTGCCCTTCTGGGGTTTCTTTTATCAACACAGAACTAATGACTTCTTCATTGACAAAAAAGTAGGCGTACAAGGTCTTGTCATGTTCAGGCTTTATTAATATAGGGGTGAAGCTAATGTATTCTTGAGCTCTACAAATGCGGCCTCGCACTCTAGTGTCCACTTAAAGTATTTTCCCTTTTTGAGTAACTTGAAGATATGAAAAGATTTGTGAGCCGCTTTTGTAAGAAAACAAGTCAAGGCCACTACTTGTCCTGTCACCTGCTAGATTTCTTTTATGGATTACAGACTCTACAAGTCGAGCACTACTTGACATTTATCCAAATTGGCCTCAATGTTGCGTTTTGTAAACAAAAAGCCCAAAAACTTTCCTGCCTATACTCCGAAGTTGCATTTTTCCAAGTTCAACATCCTGTTATGCATTCTGAGTTGTACGAACACTTTTCCAAGGTCCTAGACATAATTATCGGCTTTTGTTGTCTTTACAATCATATCGTCAATGTAGACTTCTAACATCATACTAATGTGTTAATCAAAAACCTTATTCATCATTTGTTGGTAAGTGGCACTAGCGTTCTTTAGACCGAAAGGCATAACCCGATAGTAATAGCTAGCTTTTTCTGCAATGAACATAGTTTTATGTTCATCATCAGGGTGCATGAGAATTTGGTTATAGTTGGAGTAGGCATCCGTGAATGATAGAAGGGATAAACCAAATGAGTTATTCACTAGCTTGTCAATGTTGGGAAGTGGGTAAGTGTCTTTCGGAGACACTTTATTTAGGTCTGTATAATCAACGCACATGCGCAACTTCCCATTTGTTTTTTAAACCAGGACCACGTTGGACAACCAAGTAATGTAAGAAACCTCCCTGATAAAGTTATCATCTAGAAGCTTATTCACTTGCTTTTCGATTATCTCCTGCCTCTTTGGTTCGACTTTTCTTTTTCTTTATGAGACAGGTTTAGCATTTGGTCGGATGGAGAGCTAGTGAGAAATGAAGTTAGGATCCAACCCCGGTATGTCGACAGAAGTCCAAGCAAAAATGTTCTTATTTTCTTTAAGGAACACGATCAGCTGAGCTCTTTCCTCTGGGTTCAGTTTTCCTCCAATCTTGGTGACTCGATTTAGTTTGAGACAAAGTTGGAAGGGTATAAGCTCTTATTCAGGTTGAGGGCGCGTGTCCTGAATTTCTTCCCTCACATCCAGTTTGGTCAATAAGAGGTTGGGAAAGTCTGTAGTGGTCGAACTGGTCTCACACTGCTTTGTTTTCTTAGGGACCTTTGCTACTTTTAGACTTTCATTATAATCATCTTTGGCTTGTCACTTGATCTCCCTTAACCATGACAATTTCATTATCTTTGTTTACAAACTTCATGACCAATTGAGTGGTTGAAATAGCAACATCGAGGGCGTTGAGCAAAATATGACCTAATATAATGTTATAAGCTGAGGGGAAATCAACTACCAAGAACTTGACCTTAATGGTTTTGAAGAGGGGTTTCTTTCCCAAGGTAAGATAAGTTTCAATGTATCACGCCAAAGTGATTTTTTTGCTAGTGAAACTAATCAGCTCTACGGTGTATGAGATGAGGTCTTTATTAGAGAGCTCTAAATTTTTGTAGAGATCTATGAACATGATGTCTGTCGAACTTTCTTGATCAACAAAAGTACGATGGACCTTAGCATTAGTGATGACCCTAGAAATTATCAATAGGTCATCATGCTCCGACATCAAATTTTCGTAGTCCTCATTGGAGAAGGAAATTGGAGGGGACTTCTGAATTCCTGATATTGCCTTGGAGACCGAATAGGAAGCCACACTTAAGACAACATGGAGGGCTTTCTTTCTAGCATTGCACGATTCCCCGCCACCTGTGAATCCACCCGATATTATGTTTATTGCTTTGTGTGACTTTGACATGATGACAGTTATCATTTTAGGGTGACAGATCATAGAATGTTCTGTGATCCCAATTTTGTCTATTGTCTCGGGGTGAGTCTTCTATCTAGCGTTCATTCCTTACTAGAGATCTCTTTCTTTAGCAAGGGAAGGACTACTCCTCGTGCTATAACTTTTCTTTTTGTAATTCTGGGATCTGCATTGATTCTTGTTCCGAGATTGGTAGATGTAATGTCCCAAACGACCATCGTGGACAAGGTATTTAATCGCATTCTAGAGGTAGACGCAGTCCTCCGTATTATGTTCGCAGCCATTGTGGAATTCACAACACTTGGACCTACCTATTTGAGCATTTTTTTTAAGTAAGGGAGGTTTAGGAACATCAAGGAACTCTGTGTTCATCACCACCTGATAGATCTGAGCTTAGGGAGCGTTGAAAGGTGTGTAATCCTAATACCTCCTTTTTGGAAGTGGTTTCAAGTTCCATGGTGTTGAGGGGATTGGGCTGACTTTGGCTGTGTATCCTCACTTTTCTCCATATTTTTCCTTGCCTTGATAACATCTTCCGTGTTAATATATTTCTGGGCCCTTTCTCTGAATTCGTCCATCATGAGGGCTTTTCTTTTCATGAGGGAGTAGAAAAGTGGGCCCTGGTGGAGCTCTTCCTTAATGTAATGTAGGGCTAACCTTTGGTCCTAGTCCTTAATGTTCAAGGACTCTTTGTTAAATTCTATTATGTAATCTCGAAGGGATTCATATTTCCCTTGTTTGATGCGGGCCATGCATGAAATGGATTTTAGGTGCACTTTACTGGTGGTAAAGTGCTGCAGAAATCTTGAGGATAAGTCATCCCAATTTACCACGGACCTCGGAATGAGGGTAATGAACCATTTCAAGATGACCTTCTTAAGGGAGAGAGGGAAGACCCGACATATGAAGGGGTCATTACCTCTTGCAAACATCATGGCTGAGACATAGGCCATCCAAGTGCTCTTGAGGATCTATCGTACCGTCATACGCCTCAATGTTTGATAGGTACTTGAACCTCATGGAGATCTCAAATGCCATCAGTTCATCAAAGAAAGGTTGTCCTTGTTGAACAATGGCCACCTGCCTATCGGGTTCTGTTGTCCTTGAGTTTTTAACATCACAGTTCCCAACACGCGTTGGTTCCCTACACTAATCACATTCCATCCTCGAAATCTGATTCTCTTTTTCTCATTCTACGTGGACTGATCTCTCTAACTCTGCCAAATGTCTACCTTGTTCCTGTGATGACAGATCAAGTCTACCATCTCATGGCGGGACAACTCCCAGGGTATAGATTCTTCCCGTTGTGAGGCGATATCCTCTTCACATGCCCCAAGCGTTGCAATGTCAGGATCCGCTCTCAGGATACTCTTGAAGGTGTTGCACGAGAGCTTAGTCGTTGTTTGGCAGGAATCCATGACGGGAGAGGAGAAGGGCTTTTATTGAAAAGGGAAGCCTCATCTCTATCCATCTTGGATTCTAGGTTGGCCGCCGCTAGTTGGTTGCGAATGGTGGCGGACACCTGGAATTGGCTGGCAGCACGTTGATCGTGAGAAGTAGAGGCATGGTGCTAGTTGGTGGCAGGTTGGTTTTGTGCTACAGAATCACGTTGCTGTCTAGTGTTTACCATGGTGGTGGGACTTGGAATTTATCTTTTCCTGTAAATGGCACCAATGTTTTGAACGGGTTTAGAAGGGGTCACCTAAATGGATCTTAGGTGAGCGAAAGGTGGTGTTTTCCTCCTTAGTGCAACAATAGAGTTGAGGGGTGGTGTGCCTGTAAAAGACATTCTAACGCTCAAGTAAGCTTATGCACTAGGAGAAAGTGTTTAGGGTTCAAAGAGATATCTGAGTGGCTTAACTTATTATTTCTAGGGGAGCATTGCTTAATTGTTAAGCAAGATAGGGAGAATTCTAATTTGTATTGCTATTGATGAGCAGTTGTGGCAATTGATGAGACTTGTAATAACTCCTATTTGCATGAGATCTATAGGGAGTGATTTCCTCCTAATTGCATAACTACTAGTGATGAGGTGGTACTAATTTATGTCATAATTCGTTGTGCGTGTGGCCGGGTTGCTCCTATTGATTGGGGCATGAGAGTCAGATCCTAATCCAAGACATATATATATTTTTAATATACTTTTATCTTTCTTGATAAAAAAAAAGCTCTATATAAATAATGAAAAATAGTATATATGATTAAATAAATAAAAAATTTAAAAATACAAAAAAGAAATTCCATAGCTTAGTAAGCCGGTTAACCCTGCAAAACCGTTCTTGTTATATTCATACACTATAACTTGATAGTGTATTTCATAACTCACTATTTTGGGGCTAAAGATAGAGAACAATGAACACGAACTTTTTTCTCTCACCAAAGGGGGTGTGCTGAAGCATAGCAAACAAATATTTGGATCAGTGAAAAAGTGAAGAGAAATGCAATGTAAAGAGAATGAACAATATCGGGAAGATATCATATATATAAATTCTGAAGCCCTTTGTTTCCCCTTCATGTATACATTTAAAATACATCTTATATAACACTAAAAAAAAAAACATCTTATATAATCTAGGTTTGAAAAAGGATATAAAATATCGAAACTCGCCTATAGTTTGTTTGACCATGAATTTGACAGTTTTAAGTTTTGCATAACTCAATTAAGGTTTCTTCGAAATCTAGACAAAACTTTGCTTCTGTCAGCTTAGGATGTGCTCTATGCAAGATATACTAAATAATGGTCAATTCGATATTCTTTCATCAAAGAATAGACCATCCGTTTATAGTACTCATAAACGGCCGTGGAGCAAAATTTGCTCCCAAAAATTTACCTGAAATAGCCTGTCAATTTTCATTGATTTTTTCTTTCTTACGTTTTTTTTTATGGTGGAGAAGAAAATAAGTGGTAATTGAGAAAATAAATAGTAATTTTTGTATAAGTAGTGATGATTAATAACTTGAACTTAAATCATCACATAATAAACTTAAATAACTATTTGGCACAAATCATAAGTCACCAATTCATGAGTTACCATATTATGAATTTTTTTTTTAATTTCTTAGAGTGTTTCCTCACTCGATAAGTGATAAACTAATTTCTTGGGATACGGGCATGCACCTAAGCGGGAACTCTTCCCAATGATGTTATTTTCATATATATGAATCTAGAGATCGAACTTAAGACCACATGTTTAAGGAACCTGAACCTCTTTCACTCGGACCAATACACATTGGTTATCAGATCATGAATTAATACACATGAAAACTATTAAGTGGTGATTAAAGAAAAAATAAATGATAATTATTATGTAAGTAGTGACGATTAATAACTTAAACTTAAATAACTATTTGATACTAATCATGAGTCATCATAAATTAATACATATAAAAAAAGTTATTAAGTGGTGACAAAGGAAAAAATAAATAGTAATTTTTGTATAAATAATGATAATAAATGATTTGAACTTAAATCATTATATAATAAATTTAAATCATCATTTTTTACCACTCATATGTTATTAAATCATAAATAAAATTAATTTACATAATAACTAAATAAGTGATAAATATAAAAAAATAAATAATAATTTCTATATAAATTATGATGATTAATGATTTAAACTTACTTGATGTTTTTAAAATCTTATTTATTATGTAAGTAATAAATAATCATTTTGAATTAATGATCAATTTCATATCAAAATCAACAATTTTGAATACTTGGAATATTGGTACTCCCAATGTTCCATAAAATTTTACAAGCACGATAAACTTTTCCAAAACTTGATTATGCAGATAGCTTTAGGTACTACATGAATATTATATCATTAAAGTTTTCTCTAGTCTAGTGTGAGGGTACGTAGGAGATGAAAATTAGACACTTGTGTGGGGATAATGACAGTACATTTCTTCCTCATCATGAATATTAATATTATCCAACCACGAGAGGCTGGAAGGGGTAAATAACTCTAAACCCTTTTGATCTTAGTATCGCGTAAAAAAAAAGTGATTTTTGTATGGTAAATTTTCCAAAATCGGTTATTTTAAACTCTTCTAAAATTTATTTAAACCATCTTAGCTAATCTATTTATTTATTTTTTGTTACATGCTATTTTTTATTTGGAAAGTTAGATCAAATTCTTTTTTCTATTCTTATAAAAAAAAATCTCATTGCTCAAATAGCGAATTTTTTTGTCAAAAATAACAAATTTATTACTGTAGTACTAAGGGGGAAACAAAGTTCCAAATACAAAAATTAAGTATATCTCCAAAATAAACCTTTCAACAAGCTTGGATTCTTATTCATTATTTGAGTCTCTAAATTCTATTTATACAAGTAGTTAACATTTACTAACAGTAAGATAACTACTAGTAATTAATTACAATTCATATAAGTGATTGAAATGGCCAATATATTTATTCTAAAATAAATCAATCACCTTTTTTGTAATTCTATTATATATTCAATTTTAAGCTGCTATATAAGTTTTTAAGTGTTTGATTTGTCAATGCCATACCAAAACATAAAAATGTAAAATATTCGAGTTAAAACTTTAAACTTTTACATTCTTTGAGTAACCTATGAATATTTTTCAATGACTTTACTTGGCATAGAATTTTAAATTTTCTTACATCAAAGATAGTTAGTTAGGTATTAGTCTCACGTTAAAATGACAATGTACCAAATTCTTCAAAGTTTTTTTAAAAAAAAAATTGATAATTAGGGGAAAAAAAGTTCATGCAATGATTGATTGGGAACTAGGATAAAGTCTTGATTTTGGAACCTAACCTTTATGAAAAGGAGGGCTTAAAGCAAATAAGAATATATTCCGTGTGAAGAAGGAAGTCTACTATACGATCATTGGAGAAAGCAAATTATAAACAAATTAGTGATTGAGAAGAGAAGAACTTATGAGAATAAGTTCAGTTTTGGGAAATTCAATCAAACACGCACTTTATATACAGTACCATATACAAATTCATATGAAATCCTCATTTTAAAGTAAAAAAGAAAAATCATATGTAACTCAATGATTTTGCATATTAATTATCTCTTTTTACTTATTTAATAATTGCTTATAAATAATTTTCAACAAATAAAATAGAAATTAAATCTATAAAATTATAATAACACATAAATAAATACAAATTACTTGTTTCATAAATGAAGTGATGATTATTAATCACTAATTTTTTTCTTTCGCTACAACCATCACTAATTGAGATTACAGCAAATTATCACCTATTTAAAGTTTGCGAGTACAAGGAAATCAACATAAGATCGCACCGATTATTTTAATATTTTTAGTTTATCCTCCTTAATTCCCCTGTGACTTATCACCAAAAATATTTGATTCAGGTTAAACAAAGCTTTCGTTTCTTCTATAGTTTAGGTTTCCAACAAAGAATATATCAATAAAACCACCCAATTGTCTTTTTCCCTTTGAAAGAGATAAAGACATCAAAGCTAACAACTCATACACCTGCCTAAATATACAGGACCCTTAATTGATAACAAAAAAGACTTGTAAAATAATCAAGTAACGTATACGTTTCAATGATAAAATTGAAGTATGGGCCATTGAATGGATTAAAGGCAAAATGCAAAACACCATATCTAATTATGGATCATGTGCAAAAAACTCCCTTATGCTTTGAAATTTACCAACATAACTTTTTAAACTCACTAAACTATGCATACTAACTCCCTCTTTAAGGGATTTTTTGCACATACACAGGGATAAATATACACTAACATGTATAGTTTGGTTAGTTTAAGGGATCATATTAATGAGTTTTAAAACACAAGGAGATTTTCTGCAAATAATAACCCATAATTGAAGGGAGTATTTTGCATTTTGCCCTGAAGGAAAACAAAGGTAGGTCTGCAATTCACATAGGTCATGTGCAATATTGTCTACCCAAAAAATGGTTATCAATTACACTAGCTACTCAACATCTGTTAAAATAAAAGGGGTACTATGTGTTATAGCAAACCTAAAAATTATGAAGAAAAATGAAAGAATAAATAACAAGAGAAGATGACCAAAACAGAACAAGCAGATCAAGGATTTAAAAAGGTTCGATAGTGTACCTATTTCTCGAAGAATAATAAGAAAAATGGCACTATCAATTAAAAAATAATACAAGTCATGGGCATAATTTATCAACTCTCTGTTATAGTGAGAAAAACGCCGACCACTTTTGATATATTTTTCACCTAATATACCATCAAGTTTGACCTAATGGCAGAACTAAATTTAGAAGGACAAACAGACCCAAAAAGAAACAATGGTGAGTCACTATAATACAGGAGCAAATTGGGCTCCACATCCATCAATCTCTCATTTGGACACTAATTTGCATCTGTACAGATAAATAACATGCAACTTCCATCTTGATTGCACTTAACCAGTAACAATTCATCCAAGATGTATCAGAATTGAGCAAAGCTCAACTTTTGTCTCTATCCCACCCACAATAAAAACATACCCTCCTTCCATTGCATTTGTCGCCTCCATGATTTGAGTCCACATATCCACACAAATCTATAGAAGTTCCCTCAAAACATAAGCAATGTTTGGATGTTCCTCTCAAGTACTTAAGAATCCATTTTACAACTTGCTAATGTTCCTTTCCCAAGTTTTGCATGAATCTAGTCACCACTCTCATAGCATATGCTATATCTAGCCTTGTGCTCACCATGGTATACACGAGACTCTCTACAACAAATTGGTAAGACACCTTCTCTATATACTCCCTTTTTTTTCTATTATTTTGGCATACAACTCCTTTGATAGTTTAAAGTGACTTGCAAGAGGAGTTGTCACTAGCTTTGATTTGTCCATATTAAACCATTTCAACACCTTCTCAACATACTCTTCTTGAGGCATCCATAATTTCTTATGTTTTCTATCTCGAGTAATCTTCATCCCAAGAAGTTGCTTTGTCTCACCCAAATCCTTTATTGAAAATGTATTTGCCAACTTTTCCTTGAGTTCATTTATCTTTTCCATGCAATTTCCTACCACAAGCATGTCATCTACATAAAAACTTAAGATGATAAAGTTGCCATCACCAAACTATTGTCAATTATCAAAATCATATATTGTACACTTTGAATCTTGCATAAATTTGTTAAACCTCAAATACCATTGTCTAAAAACTTGTTTAAGGCCATACAAGCTCCTTTTAAGTCAGCAAACCATTTGCTCCTTACCCTTGACTTCAAAACCTTCTGGCTGATTCATGTATATTTCTTCCACCAAGTTACCATGAAAGAAAGTAGTTTTCACTTCTAGCTGCTTTAAATCTAGATCCTGAACAACCACAATGCTAAGTGTTGTTTGAATTGAAGTAAATTTTACCACAGCAGAAAATAGTTCATTCAAGTCAATACTTTTCTTTTGTCAAAAACCTTTCACCACAAATCTTACTTTATGCCTTTATGTTCCCCCAACTTCATGTTTCACCTTATATAGCCACCTATTTTCCAAAGCTTTCTTCCTAGCAAGTAGCTTCATTGACTTCCAAGTTTGATTTTGCTCAAGAGAATCCATCTTGTCCTTCATAACTTGCTCCTACTTAAGATTATGTTCATTCAACAAAGCTTCTTAAAAAATTCTAGTTCTTTAAAATCAGTATATAAAACATAATCAAGAGGAAGACAAAGCCTTTCTACTGGTTTCTTCACTCTAATACTCCTTCTAGGAGAAGGAGCATTAGATGCTTCAATTGTTTGTTGTGAGTCACCAGTGTTGGCATGTGTTTCATCCTCATTTTCAACATCTTCTAAAGCTTCTGGACTTGTTTTAGAATAAGGTATTGTTCTATCTTCATTTTCATCAAGTTCCATATGATTTTGTTTATCATCAACTACTTCCTTTTCTTGCATTTTGTCTTTGTACATGCATGTTTTATTGATTATTACATCTTAGCTTCTAATGACTTTGTTATACTCATAATCCCATAAACAATAAGTCGATAACCATACTCATCACCTCCATACCTAATGAACATACATATTTATGACTTTGAGTCCAACTTTATCGTATTTTCTTTGTCAATATAAGCATAAGTAATATATCTAAAAACTTTTAGAATAGAGTAATTAACAGTTTCACCTAACCATATATCCTCTAGAATAACACCATAAGGACTTTAGTTGATTATGAACACTTTTGTGTCAACCACTACTCCTCAAAGATGTAAGGGTAGGCCAGCGTGTATCCTTATGCATCGAGCACGCTCCAATAAAGTTCAGTTCATCCACTTTGGTACACCATCTTGTTGTGGTGTCCTTGGCACATTTTTTATCTTTTTAATACTACTGTCTAAATAGTAATCTTCAAAACTTCTATCACAGTACTCGCCACTGTGATCACATTTGAGACATTTTACTTTCATCCATGTTTCATTCTCAACAAGAGCCTTCTGATAAGTGCAATTTCAAGCACTTATCTTATTATTTTATATGCTAGTTTCAAGCTTAAATCATGTAAAAATTAGTATTTTTATGTTACTTTCTATGTTTTGTAGTTAGTAAAGGCTTTGAAATGAATTTGAGTCAATTGGAGTCAATTAAGGGCAAGTTTAAAATAATTGAGATTTATTTTTGAATTTTTCTTATGTATAGGAAATTTTGGCAGCATGTCTTTCAAAGAGCATAACTTTTTTCTCAAAGCTTGAAATGAAGAAATTCCACTTGGAGGTGAAAGTAGACACCCAAAACTTTAATTTGACACCAAGATCACTAAAATATTCCAAAGGACCAAAGAGAACCAAGCTGTCGAAGTTAGCCCTGAAACCAATCTGCACCAATTGAACTTTATTTTTAAAAGGAGAAAACTTAAATCAAGCTTTTTAGGTGCTTGTGACACTTTTTTCTAATAAAAATATAACATGTGTACATTTTTCTACAGCTCATCAATAAAAACTTTAAAAAAGATGACGAAGTAGCTAAAAAGTAAGACACATATTATATTTTTATTAAAAAATAACACCACCAGTACCTAAAGAACTTTACTTAAGTTTTATCCTTTTTAAAATGAGTCATGATCTATTAGCAACAGGGACCGTGGTCAATTAATATTTGAAAGGAAAAAATAATAAAAAAGTTTAGCCCATGTTTGAAATAAGAGAAGAAAACCTAATTGACTAAGTTTGGCCTAGGAACTTGAGTCGGTAAGTGTGCAACCAATTGACCCTAAAGTTGCGTTTGATACATCTGATAGTATAAGATATAATAGTATAAAGTAATACGATAAGATCTGATAGTATAAATAAGTTAATAAACTCTTATATTATCAAATATTTGATGCACATAGTATAAATAACTTGATAGTATATATAATTATCTACTATGACTATACTACCCTTCACTTTCTTCACCATCTCCTTCTACTTCTCACCCAATTCTACCGTACACTGATTTTGTCACTTCCTTCTGGACAATGGAGAAATTGATTTCAATCTCCGCGCAAGGAAGCGTGAGCATCAGCCAGAAAAAGTAAAACTACTCTGCTCCACTCCATCTTCATCTGTAACAAAACAAGCACCATGAAACTGCACGAAGAAATTGATCCCAAACCCATCAATCTCTGCATTCACCTCCTCTCCTCTCTCCTTCACCAAATCCCTTCCATTCTCATATTCAAAACCAAGTGGTCCCTCATCCAATCAAAACTCACCCATCTCCAATCCCAACTCACCCACTTCCCCAACGCCAACCCTCTCTCCTTCACCCTCAACGACACTATTTCACTCACCAAAGACTGCCACTCCCCTAACCCTCCCAACGGAAAGCTCAAGACCCAAAATGACGTCGACTCATTCCTCACC
The DNA here is from genome assembly GCA_029884595.1 of Ormosia semicastrata. Lineage (NCBI taxonomy): Eukaryota > Viridiplantae > Streptophyta > Magnoliopsida > Fabales > Fabaceae > Ormosia > Ormosia semicastrata. The sequence continues at coordinate 6,579,116 of JAQQTO010000036.1, read as the reverse complement.
AAGCTCGACCACCACCTCACCGACTGTGACATTCTCATCCGCAGTGGCCTCCTCCAACACCAAGACGCCGTCATTTCTTCCACCAACATCGTATCCCAGAACCTCATCACCTGCTTGCAAATTGAGTCGCTCAACTCCCGCAAATCCGCAATGGACTCCTTGCTGGGCCTACTCCACGAGGATGATAAGAATGTCATGATCACCGTGGCGTAGGGCGTGGTTCCCGTGCTCCTGCACTCACTGGGTTGGACTTGGATGGCGGCATGGTGGTTTAGGCTTGGGTGACATTGGTGGAGCGAGTTATCTGGCGACGGCAAAGAGCAGTGGTGCGGCTTAGGTGATGGGTTGCTATAGCATGGAGATTAGATGGTGATGGCAGAGAAGGAGGGGCATGGAGGGAGAGAGATGAAGTTAAGGGATAGGTTGGGAACATTTATCCTATCAGGTCTAATTAGGGGGTGGGGGAGAGGATAGAATAATCAGGTAAGAATAGGATAAAAAAAGTTTGACCTGATTTGATTATACTATCAAATTAAACCACCAAACACCTGATAAAACTTGATAATATTAGCTAATACTATCAAGTCATCCTTATTTTGTCCACCAAATGTAGCCTAATTGTTTAAGAAGTTTGGCAGCATATTATAAAGTAGGAGGCAGCAACGTATTGTGGGGGAATTGGAGAGAGTAGACCGAGAGAAAATTGATGCAGGCGAGCAACAGTAATGTGAGGAAGAGAGAAGCACGTCGCACAACAACGCGACACAAATTTAAAGAAGAGCAGTTGATAATAATTTGAGGAGCTATTCTTTAAAGAGTTTTAATCTTTTTTCCTTTTTTATTTTTAATGTATTTTAAATATTTTGAGATATTTACCTCCATTATGTTAGGTTAATTTTTCTTTTGGTTCAGGGTGATGTTGAATCCCAAAGATAATATATTCTCTTATTTGATTTAACATTAATTTTTCTATTCATATACATAGGTTGTTTGCAATTCTCCAACACTTTAATGTTTATGATATATTCAAAATTTTCTTAACTTAATCATCTGAGTTTGTTTTGAAATTATCTATTGCTATATTAGGATTTTGTGCTTCCGTGGAATTTTAATTATTTGTAGCACTTAGGATTAATTGTTATGGTCAAGTGATGATTAATTTTCAAGGGAGAACTCAACATAGGTTCTTAAAGTTTACATGAGGTTGTCTTGCCTAGAACAACTTACCTTCTATTTCAATTAATAATTTGATTGTATACATTTTAGAACTAATTATTGATTAGGGTTAAGAGGGAACATTTTTGTCCTAGCTAATTTGAAGGGATGATTAATTTATATTTAATTACTCATGGTTATTAACTCAAGTGAATAAGAGAATTAATTAAAATTGAATTAGAAAAATAATAATCTTACTAGTGAAAAATGATCCATAGACCAAATCAATCAATCAATTTTAGACTCATCACTTGTATAATTTTTTATTTTGGTTAATTTAATCATTTAAGTTGAATTTTAATTGTTCTTTTGTGTTTCTGTTATCCATATTAATTATTTATCTTAATCAATTATTTTTCCTTGGAGAACAATACCTTATTTGCTACTGTGCTAAAATTTAAATTTTTAAAATTGGTAAAACGGTTTTAATTTGATCGTAAAATGACCTATTATCTTCCGTTTCTTAAAAGTGTCAAAATCATCATATTTTTCTTTTATAGCAAAAATCCATGTTTCCCTACTTACATCATCAAAAAAAGGAAACAAAATAAGAGTTGCCACTAAGAGATTTTATAGAAGCAAGAACCCATTCATATGTATGAACCAGCTTTAATCTTTATGCTTTCTTCTCTTTTCCATCCTTCTAAAAATTGACCTTTTTCTTTGTTTTCCATACATAAAATCTTCACAAAAACCAAAAACATTATTCTTTTTTCCTGATGATAGTTCTAAGAAATGAAGTTATTATTATCTTTCTTGGCGTGAAGTTTGGTGTGCCAAGGCGCAACACTTGCGCCTAGAAAAGTGTCCATTGTCTAATGGATTGGACAGAGGTGTAAGACTTGTGGTCGCCAAGGTGCAGTGGCCTAAGTACAATTGAATGAATTGTACCTCCAAATGTGTGCCTTGGCATGTTAGTGGGTGCACCAAGTTGTGAGAAGTATGATTGGTCCATGATATAGGCCCTTTTTATTTCATTTTGTGAGGACTTTTCATCTATTCTCTTCAATTCTAGTGAGAAAGGCTTTTGGTTTAAGGTTCTAGAGAGAGGTTCCATTGAAGACTTGAAGATCAAGATCAAGGAGGAGATTAAGACCAAGAATCTAGCATCCTAGTTCTTCCTTCTCTTCCCTTTCTTGATTTTTCTTGTTTCTCAATGGGTTTCTATCTAGATCTTATTTGTCTATTTTCTTTGGGTTTCTAGATTTGCATCTATGGGATCCTTTGGATCCCCCCATGGATCTTGAATACTATGTAATTTTGTGGATATTCTATATTAATGCTATGATTTTGTTTATTCATATCTATGCTTAATGTTTACATTTGATTAGTCACCAAGTGCATGATTTAGATGTTTTCAAATAAATTAGACATATGGATTTGGGAACATAGACATGGTATTAATGGTGCTTGTTCAATTATAACTTAGGTGTATTGATTAGCGAATGAGATAGATACATACACATTGGCCTTGCATAACGTGTGTTCGATACTTGATCTTATTGAGTGAAATTGTGCTAATTCACATGGACACAAGGTTGGTTAGGAAATGACACATGGTTAATTGACTTAGACATAGCCATTTAACTAAAGAGAGTATTGGTTAAGAAATCCAAAGCATTGATATGAATTTTCAAAAATTGCAAGTATCCAAGTGAAGTAGAAGGTGAAAAAAGACCCTTAAGCTCTTTACCATAAGTTTAACTCATTCAGATTTAGGTGTTGCTTCTATTTCTTTTAATTCACTTTAATTATTTACTTAAACTTGAGTTTAACAATTAATTAATTGTTAGTGCATAATTGTCCTAATGCTTGTAGAGACGATACTTTTCGTACTCTCATTTACTACTTGTGCGACTTGTACACTTGCGGCAACAAACTCTCTGCAATACATTTTTTAAGTGTAGGATTTTCATAGCATTCTTGCTCAAATGTCCCAATCTGTGATGCCATAAAGTTGCCTTTTCATTTTTATTTAGAAACATAAAGACAACATAGTCACATGAGCTAGAGAGCACATACAATGAAACAACTATCTCACCTAGTGACGGACCCAGGAATTTTAGGCAATGGGGACAAAGGCAATATTATCAATACAGAAGCATAAAAAAAAAATTTCAATAATTATATTTATATATCAAAAAATATATTAATACAAAATTATAAAAGACCAATTTACAAAACAATCATGGAAGAAGACTAAATTTATAATCTTGGAAGCAAAATACAGTACTCAAGAAAAAAACTCATTTCACCAGAATGAAAAAGTAAAACACAGAACTTTATGGGAATAATAAAGAATCTCAGAATTCCTATGAAGAAAAGAAGCATCTCGATAAAAGCAGTCATAAAAGAAGAGGCGGAGGAGAACAGGGAAAATATCTCTATGGTCGAAGTAGATGCGAGTGAATCTGAGCGGATAATGTCCTTTGCCACCACTAGTCTACAGAGATAAATATATGAGTTTTACTTTTTATCATTATGAATTTACTAATTTGTTTGCTTATGGGGGCAAAAGCTACACATATAAAAAAAATAAGAAAGACATATACCTATATAGGATAAAAAAAAAGTTCTAAGATAGAGTGGAATCATATGTCCCCACTCCTCAACACGTAAGCTTGTCCCTAATCTCACCCTTTGCAACCACTAGTGCTTATTTAGTAACCTTCCACTGATTGTTTCGAATGACACTTGAAAGCGCTCACTGTCTAGTTTGCTTGCCGATATCAAATTCTTCTTCAAATATGGAACATGTATAGCATCCTACAAAGGCAATTTGCTACCATTTTGGTAACTTTAAAGAAATTGTCCTTATGCCAGTAATTTTGCACACTTATCCATTTCCAACAATAACATGCCCAAAATCAGCTTATAGATAATTACAAAAGATTTCCCTAAGAGTAGTACAATGCAATAAGGCACTAGAATCCATAAACCACACATCTGACTTCATATCAATGGAGGCAAATAAGCATAAGTCTTCATATGCATGTACTCACAACATGTGTCTCGTCTCCATCTCTGTTCTTATTTCTTTATGGACACTCTTTCTTCAAATGGCCTTCTTACTTATAATTCCAACACACCATTTTCTTCTTCACCTTGGATTTTGATCTGCCTCTTTAGTTCAAAGTTCCCCAATTTGAGTTTCTTCCCCTTTCTTGTTGCTTGCCCCTGTTAACTAACAATGTTACACTAGAAGATGTTTCACCTGTATTTTTCTTTGTCATTTCATCATTCATGTAAAAGTAGGGAAAGGAAGATAAAAGACTTGTATCAAGTGAAATGCATTAAGGACGAAGAGGGTAAAGTCTTGGTCACAGAACAAAACATCAAGGATCGATGAAAGGATTATTTTCAAAAGTTATTTAATGAGGGACATGAGACTTTAGGGGACTCGAACATTTTAAACACAAGAGAGAAGGACCAAAATAAAATCTTTTATCATAGAATTCAGGAGTTTGAAGTAAAAGAAGCTTTGAAGAGAATGAATAATGGAAAAGTGGCCGGACCGGATAATATACCTATTGAGGTATGAAAGTGCCTAGGAGAGAAAGGTATAAGCTGGCTCACAAAGCTGTGTAACGAGATAATGAGGTATAAAAAAAAATTCCAAATGAATGGAGGAGAAAGAATTTAATTTCTATTTATAAGAACAAATGAGATATACAAAATTGTGCAAATTACAGAGGAATTAAGCTTATGAGTCAATATCATGAAGTTATGGGAAAGAGTAATTGAATGGAGATTAAGACAAGAGACTTATATTTCAGAGAATCAATTTGGTTTTATACTTGGGAGGTCAATCATGGAAGTAATCTATCTTCTACGAAGATTGATGGAGAGGTACCAGAGGAAACAAAAAGACCTACATATGGTTTTCATTGATATGGAAAAAGGCTACGATAGGGTACCGAGAGAGGTCTTGTGGAAGGCTCTAGAGAAGAAAGGAGTTCGTATTGCTTATATTCGAGCAATCTAAGATATGTATGATCGGGCTAAAACTAGTGTGAGAACACATTGTGGGGTCACAGAAGATTTTCCTATAACTATAGGACTGCATCAAGGGTCAATTTTGAGTCCATATCTTTTTACCTTGGTCTTGGATGTGCTTACTGCACATATCCAAGAGCCAGTGCCACAATACATGATTTTTGCAGATGATATAGCCTTAGTTGGAGAGTCGAAAGAGGAAACAAATGAGAAGCTAGAGCTATGGATATGAACTTTGGAAGAACATAACTTCCGTCTAAGTAGGAGTAAGATGGAGTATATAAAATGTAAGTTTAGTAAGAAGCATACTAATACTAGCTTAGCAGTAAAAATTGGAGACCATACTATACCACAAGTCACATGGTTTAAGTATCTTGGATCTATCATACAAAATGATGGAGAGATAGATATAGATGTAAATAATAGGATTCAAGCTAGATGAATGAAATGGATGAGTGCTTTAGGAGTTATTTATGATAGAAAAGTTTCTCTCAAGCTTAGTGTGGCGAGACAAAACAAGATAGGATTAGGAATGAATGCATTAAAGAGAAAGTAGGAGTAGCATCTATTGTGGAAAAGATGAGAGAATCTCGCCTTAGGTGATTTTGACATATAAGGAGAAGACCCTTAGAAACCTCTGTAAGAAGAGTAGATCAGGTGAAGAATAACCCAATAGCTAAAGGTAGAGAGAGACTAAGAAAGACTATAGGTAAAACGATTAAAAAAGTTTTAGATTTGAATGACACTTTTGAAGACTTGATTTATGATTGGACACAATGATGTCGTTTGATCTATGTAACTAATCTCACCAAGTGAGAAAAGACTTAGTTGTTGTTGTTGTATCTCATCATTCATAATAGTACTGACAACATCCTCAAATTTAAAAGATGTTCCAGCAACATTACTAATAGTCATAATAAGGTTACTCCAACTATCAGGTAAAGAACACAAGAAAAATAAAGCTTTGATATCTTCTATAAAAGTAATTTCAATATATTCAAATTGACTCCAAAGTGTATTGAAATCATTCAAATGCCCAAGAATTGAACTTGTTTCTAACATCCTCATATTGATCAATTTCTTCAAAAGAAAAAGTCTATCAGAAGTAGAGGGTTTTTCATACAACCTGGCCAAAGTCGCCATCAACCCAACAGTGATTTTCTCATTGGATATGTTGAAGGCAACCTGCTTTTTCAAGTACAATCATATTTGTGCCAAAGCCTTCCAGTCGAACAACTTTCAATCTTCATTAGACATTTTTTTGGTTTCTTTCCATCTAGAGGTTGATATAAATCTTTCTAATAGAGATAGCCTTCCATCAGCATCTTCCACCATTGAAAATTCATTCCATTGAACTTCTCTATTTCCCTTTCACTTCATCTGCCATGGCTCTTGCTCCCACTCAAACCTAAAATTATCCTTGAATGGCTCTAGCGTTCCAAAGCTTGGATACCAGTTATTACAATAGACCCAAAAATTATGCAGGAAATGAAGAAAAAAAATCAAGAAAAGATGACCAAAATAGAACAAGCAAGCCAAGGATTTAATGAGGTTCGACAATGTGCTTACTCCTCCAAGAACAATCAGAAAAATTGCACTATCAATCAGCAAATGATACAAGTCATGGACACTATCTCCCAGCTTTATGCTATAGTGAAAAAAACTCCCACCCCTATTGATATCTTTTTCATCTAATATACCATCAAATCTGACCTAATGGCAACACTGAAATTAGAAGGACAAATAGACTCAAAAAGAAATAGGGAAGAGTCACTAATACAAAAGCAAATTAAGCTCCACATCCAGGGTCGGTTTAATATGAACCCCCAAGTCAAAGGTTCATTATAGGACCTTTGACTTTACCTATGATTATGGGTAAATTTTTACATTATTTTTACACCCTTGATATAATTATATTTTTACATAAGTCTTTTTGGTTTATAGTAAGTTTTTCTTATTTACAGAATCATTCATTTAATTATTTTATTTTACTCCTTTAACTTTTGTTATTTTCACTCATTCCATGACCTCTCTAATACTACTGTCGGTGAGAACTCTGGCCGGAGCCACCACCAGGAGAACTCCCTGCCGGCCCATGGAGGAGGCGCAGGTGGTGGATCTGGGTTTCTGCCATGGGGGCGGTTCGCGCGGTGGTGGCTTGGTGGATTCGCTGCTTAAGGATGACGGAGGTGGTGGCCAACGACGACTTGGCAAATCTGGTGGTTCGTGGGCATTTTCGGTTGGGGTTTTAAGTCACAGCACAGTGGTGAGCTATGGAGGTGCTTGGTAGGTTGCGGCGGTGGCTCACAGGTTGATGGCGAAGATGGGCGGATCTGCGACGACAGCGACTGGGTTGTTGACGGTGGCAGCTCTGGCATGAGGTTTGTGGTGGCTGGCTCGGAGTGGCTTCAGGTGACGCAGATCTGCGGGTTGTTGGTGGGTTTTCTGATCACGACCACGACTGTGATTATGTTGTGGCTATGTTTCGTTTGGTCACGACTGCGGCTTCAGGCTTCAATTTGGTCTTTGAGTGGACGGCTAGCCGTGGGGGCTGCAGGGGGGTCGTGGTTGTGACCAGATCCGGGACTGGTGGTTGCGCAACTCACCGACAGGGGCAGGGAGGCCATAGCGGAGATGTGGTGGAGGCTGGTGACGGAGACTTGCGCATGCCACTGTGCACTAGATCTGAGATGGATATTGATGGAGCCATTTGGCGCTGGCCTCGGTGGCCGAAATGGATTTTCCGACGAAGCAGGCTTCAGAGTGGTTAAGGTTAAGGGTGTTTTTCACAATTTTTTACCTCAAGCAATTTCATTATTTGTAAGGATTAATATCAATTTTTAACTTTTAACATTATTCAAATAACAAGTAATCGGTCAACAATTATAACCGTTCATCTTATTTTACGTAGATTTAATGTCTCATATAGCCATATCCATGGATGGACCTTTGACTGAAGGGTCCATCTTAAAACGACCCCCACATCCATCACTATGTAGTTATCTATTTTACAAAATGAGTGAATTTTTTTTTTTTTTAAAAATACTAGTATGCTCAAACTTCTTTATGATCAATCTTATTATTGAATTGTTCAATAAACCATAACGAATTTAAAAAATGAGTAAGGAAAATTTAGACGACAGAAAGTAGTTGAGGCTTGGTCACTAGCTAGCCCAACACCTTCAGATGTTTTCATTGTTAGGGCATTGCTGTAGAGTATACCTGGGGTAAAGGTGAATGAATAAGGGGAAAAAACTTCTAGTATAAAGTGAGCAAATGTAAAATGATAATTGTACAGTGTACGGGTCCAACAGGATCCAAGACCCAGTTCAGTTCGGTCTAAGCTAGGACCAAGGCCTCATCATGAACTGAAAATCACATCTTGTTGGAGAACAAAAGCTAACCTTCTACACAACGGGGTATGACCAGCCAACCCTACACACAACAACCTTCTACACAACAGGGTATGACCAGCCAACCCTACACACAACATATAAACAATAAGGAAGGCACCCTTGGATAAGGTAAGATTTTCTCACTTATAGAAGACTAATTAAACCCCTCTATGAAATTAACTACCTTTACAGATTCAACCCTTATATTTTTACATAATTTTTTAATATTACTTTTAATACTTAATTAATAATATATAAATTTATGATTAATTATCTATCAAAAAAATATAAATTTATAATTAATTACATATATTAATTAATTAATATATAAATATAAATTTTAACACTTAAATTATAAATTTACTCATTAATTAATTAATATATATAATTAACTATAAATTTATATATTATTAACCAAATGTTAAAAGTAATATTAAAAAGTAATGTTAGCAGATATTTTTCCTTATAGATACTCAACCCTGTTCGCAACACCAAAGACCAGCTGTGATCCACCTGAGCGATTGGAACAATATATTTAGAGATAATATTTCATGTAAAGTAGAATCAAAAGAACGAATCACTAAAATGTTGGAGAACATATTATATGTTTCCTTGAAAGATTTTACATACCATGCTTTTTGTCATCTTACGATATGTAAATGTTATTTTTTATTAATTAGAAGTTCTAAACTCAAAACATGATAACAACTATTGGCATGTTTTGATAGTTTGGTAACCGTAATGAGACTAACGGAAAAAAGTTTTTTTTTTCTTACTTCCATTCAAATTATGGTTTGAAACTTAAAATTATGTTCAAAATCATTCAACCATAGTTTTATCAAACATGTTATATGTTCTAAATAGGTTTAAGAGAATCACCTGAATAAAGTTAAAGAAAGTGATTTCTTTCAATGCACGATAGTTGTGACGGTGGTACAGGGATGAGTACCTGTAAAAGATATTTTGACGCTCAAGTTAGACTATATACAAAGTGAGTAGTGTGTGGAATTAGATGCATACATTTGTTATTTTATGTGATATTTATAGGAACATCTTAGTAGATAAGAATCATGTTTAAATCTGCATTAAATGCTATTAATTAGGATAAGAATCCAATAAAATTATTATCTGTTATAGCTCTTTCCTCTATTTATGAGAGAAATAATTGATTCCTCTATCTATAGGAGCTTTTGTTAGAGATTTATTCCTCATAAATATATATATTTACTTATTTAATAGTGCCCATAAATATCTGGGATCCAATTCTAGCAAGTCAGGTTGCTCCTGAACTACTAACCCGGAACCCGGTCCAGAATAGTTGCTCTCAGCTTGACGCTTAGATGTGACAACTGAGTGTCAAGATATTCGAAATCATTAGGATCAAACAGCACGCATGGGACAAAGGGATCCAAGTTATGATATAGATGTTGGATCTCGTGATGTCTTTAATAAAAGACTGAAGTCCATGATAAAAATTAAAATTTGGGATACCCCAGTATTGATAAATTAGGCCAAGATCCAATATAGATCAATCTGCCTTAAGTTTCTAAACCGTACTCCGGGGTTCATATGGAGTTGCCCCCAATACCAATTTAGATAGTGGGATCGATTATCAATTTTGAAAGTAATTTAAAGGCGAAGCTGTAATCTGTATCATGATTTTATCATAACATCATGGTATTAGTTCGTGATCCGGCTTGATATCATCCTGCCTTGTCACACGTTGTTTCAATTCTGACCGCAGTCATTTTAGCTGTTGTGTCTGGTTCGTAATACCACATGGCAAAAAGTTAGTGGAAGTCGTCGTTTGATCTTCATGTCGCTGTGATTGTCGTTTTCAAATTTAATATTGAATTTCAAAAATGGAAGGGAAAAGACCACTTTGCCTCTTTTTGTGGTAACGGTTGGGGGTGATCCCCGCGGCTATAAATAGGAGTGGGGGTTTTCCCTCCACTTTTCTCCATCTTTCTCCATTTCTACCTTCCCCTCTGGCAAGTCCAGGCGATTTCCAATGAGTTCAAGCAGCTATTTTTGGTAGTTTTTGACTTCTTTCAAGCCTCTTCTTCTCACATACTCAAGGTATTCCCTTTTCCACTCTATTTTTCTTCTATAAACATCATGGTGAGAGTGAGAGTGTTAAACAGCAGCGATGGAGAGAGTAGTTCTTTAAAAATCCTGAGTGCTCCGCTGTCTCTGCCGCCTCAAGCGTGGCAAAGATGGGCTCCTCATGGTGGAGATACAGATATGATACAGAGGTTGTTATCCGAGGTGAATATCTTAGAAATGATGCAGAGAGCAGACAGTGCTAGGGATCTTGCAAGGAAAAGACCATCACATCCGCTCTCCATACTCATGAGGGAGTTAGAAAGTTATCATGAAACCTCTTCTGATTCTGAAATGAGTACGACCTCTGTAGGTAACGCTACTGACTCAGAGATGGGACAATGAAGAGCAGCCACATCAGAACCAAGAGAATATACCTTTCCTAAAAACATTGGTCTTTATCGATGGGTTGACCGAGAAGTTCTAGGCACTCCATCCAGCATAGATACTTCGGAGGATGCTAAGGCCAAACAAGAGTATCTACATTTAATGGAAGACTGGCAAAAGGATAGAGAATACATAATTCGGGCTCCGTCGGATCAAGAAAGGGTCTACTCAACCAAGACGGAGGGTGACCACTTTATTTATATGTATGATGCATTATTAACCTGAATCAGAGTCTAGCTTCCATTCTCTGACTTTGAGATCGGAGTCTTGAACCACCTACCAGTAGCTCTAACTCAACTACATCCTAACAAATGGAGCTTTATTAGGGCCTTCGAGCTCGTTTGTAGGACCTTTGGATAGTCGTACTCTGTGGGGTCATTCTTCTTTCTTTTCACCTGGTTTTTACCCTCCAGGAACAGCTTTCAAAAAGGGTAGGTTACTTTGAGCGCACAAGCAGGGCATAAAGTATTCAAATCATACCAAGAGTCCTTTAAAAACTTCAAGAAGGATTTCTTCATAATAGAAGGGGCTCCAAGATTAACGCCTTTTTATGTTGCCCCGAAAGGCGAGCCACAAATATACTTATACTAGACACATGCAGTTTGGGATCAGAGTCAGGAAGAAATAGAGACTTCGCTGTCCTTGCTGACGAAAAGTGTGGCCGACGTACTCAACTTTTTAGTTGAGTGGGCTGATAAGAATGAGGTCATCTACTGTAAAAAATATCCTGAATGAGCCATCCGATTCTATAAGACAGTTTTTAGTACCCTGTCTTGAACATATTTGATGAACTTATGTGTCATAATTTTTTCCAAGTGTTATAACATGTTTGTTTCCTGTTTGCAGAGAGCATGGCACCTCTCGATGGGCTTGAAGCTCTTGCCTTACGTTTGGCCCAGAGAAAGGCTAAGGTCTTAGGGTCCGAATCCTAACCATCGGTCATTGTTCCTCCTCCCCAAACTCAACTTACTACACAGGAGGCAGACTCCAAATCACCTGCTCAATCTCTTCAGCCTCGGAAGAGGAAGGGGGACGGTTGTTGGAGCAGAGAGGGAAACGACCGATGACCGAGGCTGCTCCCATCGACCTCACAACTGGTCAGGAGTCTAAAGTCTCAGAGGGCGACCCACTCCAATTTGCTGCACGATCCATATGGGGCAGGGGGGTTGATCTTAGGTGGATCATCGACAACACCCTTCTGACCCAAGCTAACTAGGATGTTCTGATAGAGCAAGACTTGATTGAAGTTATTAGGGATGCCCAAGTATGGGCTCTTCACAATGCCTCTATCCTCCGATTTCTAGAGTTTACCTTTGAGTCTGTTTGTCAGACTTGCGAATTGGAGAAGGAGCTAGATGCCCGTCGGAGTGAGAAAAAAAAAAGCATGAGTTGGTTGTGGCTCATAACGATGGGCAGCTAGCTCAAGTTAATGAAGAGCTCGGTTTGTGTAAGGCCGAGATAACTAGGCTCCAAACTAAGATCGCAGAGGGCATAGCTTGGGAAAATATTCTAAAAGATCAAATTTCTTTAACCGAGTCTACCTTAACAACGTTCCGTGTTGAGAGTGAGATCCTCAGGCAGTCCGAGGCTAAGCTGAAGAATGATGCTTTATATCTTGAAGATGATGAGCTACCTCAGTAGACGAATCATTCTCTAATGCTCTCGCCCAACTATGCCTGCTAAACCCATACCTTATCACCGATGGGACTAGTTTAGGGAAAGTGGTCCGAGATGGACGCATAGTGAATGTCATCGCTGACGCCACTCCACTGAGCCAAGTTCCCACAGCGAATGGCGGCGAAGAGGAGGGTGAGGAGACCTCAAAGGATGGCCAGGTGGAGGAAGCCGAGGAAAAGGAGATCGACCAAGGAGAGCCCACTGCAGATGCCTGAATTCACTCTGTGTCTTTTTTTTTACTCCCAATATGGGGTTAATTTTTAATTTATATGGACAAGTCTTGAATTTTGAGTATTATTGTATGAATAATTACCTTGCACAGGGAGGCGGTAGATCAATCAAGGGACATTATTGTAACAAAACTAAAAAGGCTCAAATGTACTTGAATTCAATTAAGGAATATTTCTCCACTTTACAGGAAGTAGCACAAAATGAGTCTCTACCTCTTTTTGACATAGCAACGCCAACTAGCAAGGCAGTAATAGTAATCCTAAGTGTAAAGTGCTCTTACTGGAATCTACCAGTTCTGGTCTCAACCGACAATTTACTGACAAATGGAGGCCTTGAGTTCAAAGAAAAGAACCCGAATATGTAAACCACACTCCTCCTAGTTCCCACCCTCCATTATATTATCTTCAAACTCCTACCAAGGTCCCAGCATCAACCATTGAACTACCTCCTCCCCATAATCACTCAACTCCTTCCCCCAACTTCCATTCTTACTTTCTCTCTAACTATTTTTCATTTCTATTATTTTTTGTTTTCATTGCAATTTTCTCTCAAATGGGTATCAAAATTTTCATGGTTTCCTTCATGGTAACCTCAATATTGTTCTTTCTTCTCTTTATCCCCACCAGGTTAACCATATCCATCTCCAGCTTGAGGCCTGCTATGAACCACTTCAACATTACCAAGACCAGCAAGGCATACCCGGTTACCTTTGCATACTTGATCTCTGCATCCACAGGTGATGCTGGGAAGCTCAAAAGGTTGCTGAGGGTGCTGTATCATCCGGGGAACTACTATTTGATTCATATGGATTATGGAGCTCCAGAGGAAGAGCATAGGGATGTGGCAAAATATGTGGCCAGTGACCCTGTCTTTGGTCAAGTGGGGAATGTTTGGGTTGTGGGGAAGCCTAATTTGGTCACCTACAGAGGACCAACCATGCTTGCTACCACTCTCCATGCTATGGCAATGCTTCTGAGGATCTGCCACTGGGATTGGTTTATTAATCTTAGTGCATCAGATTATCCCTTAGTTACACAAGATGGTATGGTGAGTGGCCTTAAATGTTATGCCAATTGGATAATCCAATTTGCTATTTTCTTTATTTTTTATTTATTTTTTCAGAAAGCATTGCATATGTTAATGATTGACTCAAATTGGTATGAACTTCTTTTAAACCTTCAGATCTGATCCAAGCGTTTTCTGAGTTGCCAAGGGATATCAATTTCATACAGCATAGCAGTCGCTTAGGTTGGAAACTGTAAGTGGTAGTATTGTTGCTTTATAAGACTTTTCTGTTTTGTGCCTTATGTTTTGCCCAAAATTCTAACTTTTTTAATACCCATTTTTAGGAATAAGAGAGGGAAGCCAATAATTATAGACCCAGGGCTTTATAGCCTCAATAAATCGGAGATTGGGTGGGTCATTAAGCAGAGGAGTCTGCCAACATCTTTTAAACTCTACACAGGTTTTTCTTTCCCCTCAAATACTTTGCTTATTCTGGACACTGCTGTTGTGTGTGTGTAAGTGCATCCTCTCATTCCCTTCACTACACGCATAATATATGTTGTGATGCTCTAAAATCTAAGTAGTGTACTCATGAGTTGTCCCATAATATATGTTGCATACATCAAGGTCATAATTTATTGTCGTCGGTTAAGGCCCATATTAGGACTTATTTGATATCTTATCTCTGTTTTATATTTCCCCTATTCTTTTCTTCTTGGTGTAGATTAGTTTAACATTTAAGCCACTCAACTTAGAGAATTTTGGATTAGAACACCCAAGAAAAAATATTTTCTTTCCCCTCAAACTCTTCTAAACTCATGAGTTGTGTGTGTATAAGTGCATCCTCTTACTCCCTTCACTACACGCATATGTATTTTACCTTCTTCGCTAAGTATTTAAATGGCATATCTAGACCATGTGATGCTCTGAAATCTAAGTAGTGTACTCATGAGTTGTCCCATAATATATGTTGCATACATCAAGGTCATAATTTATTGTTGTCGGTTATGGCCCATATTTGGACTTATTTGACATCTTATCTCTATTTTACATTTCCCCTATTCTTTACTTCTTGGTATAGATTAGTTTAACATTTAAGCCACTCAACTTAGAGAATTTTGGATTAGAACACCCAAGAAAAATTATTTTCTATATGATCAAAGGTCAAACTTTTTCCAAATAATGTAACACAAACCAAACATCTGAACCTATAATCCATCGCAAGTTATATGTTGTGACCGAATTTAGAGATTGAGGATTAAACTATCAATCTTCTGGATTCAACTGCTTGCTACCAAAATGTCCTTTTCAGTTAATGCCCATTACTCATGGAAGGTAATTAAATAGTTGGTGCTAGCTGGGCATTGATGTGCATGATGTGGCTTCAAGAACTTTACCTACCTATGTCGCCTGAGTGAAACCCCACAACCTCTTCTTACCCACTACAGAATTCTAGTCTATTTATCTATTATGATTAATTCTTGCATGACTCTAAATTTTGGTGAACTTGAGAAAAGAAAACCTAAGATATAAATACCCAAGTTTATATATGACACTGACAGATAGGGTGGGTTATTGGCGGAAACGGATCCTCTCCTACAGGAGAGGTCCTGTTATTTGTAAAAGGTAAAATTTATATATACTACATGTGGTATGTTATAAAAAAAAAAATTACTGTACAGTATATAAGTTTAAACATATATTTTTAGTCATCAAAATCTTCTCTTGTTTGCCAAAAACAAAAGAACAAAAGAGGATCCTGATCCGACTATAGGCATACCTTTTTTTTTTCTTTGTCTACTTACACTTATCTTTAACTCCTTTTAATGTTAATTTTCTAAACTACCCTTAGCAGTTGCATTTTTAGGTTGTCAAACTTTATTTTCATCTTTAATTATTGGATTTAAGGCTTTTTTTACTTTAATAAAATTTAAATCCAGTGTATTAAAAAAATACTATAAAAAATATTAATAAAATATGATCTTACTATGATTTATGTTATTGTAAAAGAAAAAATACCTAAAACTATAGGTTATATATATTTTTTGGTCTTTCACCAATTGTTCACACAATTTCAGGTTGGGAGTAATAGTTAGGTAAAATATTCTTCAAAGTGACGATTTCAGGATTCAAACATATGACATTGCATATAAAATTTGTTTAGGATCGCAGATACTCTCATTGCGACTAACCATTGTTTAGTTATGTTATATTTTTTTAAAACATAAATTAGATAATAGCTAATGTATTTAATTTTTTCTATAAAAGTATAGTCTTGTTTTTTAATTTATTTTTTGACAAAATATAGTACTATTTTATTTTGAAATGATTGCATAATTATTTAGACAAAATTTATAACTTAAGTTTAATACTTGAGATGCGAAATGCTTGTTTGATACAAAAGGTATCAATAACTGATTTAATAATTAATTTAATATAAATGATTAGTTATTTCCACCAACATTAGTTTGATATATAGAAATGTTAGTTTGAAATGTAGCAATAAATTAATGATTATTTAGTGTAATATTAATTTAACTCAACACATTATCCTTTTAGAAATTTCATATAAGTTCTATATGCCAAAAAAAAAATTATAAAACTTTTTTATATGCTAAGGTTTTTTTTTGGGAGGTATATTTTTGTTTGAATCAACCAAGTAATATCTTGAGTAAGTATTACTAATTAGAGAAAAATCGGTGTGCAAAATATGCAACTTGTGTTATGTCCATTACAGTAGTGAACAAATTATGATGTGGGGAAAAAATAGGTTGGCTAAAAAGCAGCTAGTGATGAGCTCCATGTTTATAAACTGTAAAGTAATTATCAATATGAAACCATTCTTTAAGGAAAGTTTGGCAACTCTCAAAATTAAATTAGAATTGTTTAAGATAAATTAATTATATAAATTTAATTTATTTTACAATTACTTTTAATTTATTCTTAGTTTAATTAAAATTTGTTTTAAACTAATTTTTAAATCATAACAATTTAAAATTTAATTATTGATATAGAAACAAATATGAGAGAGTCTAAAAAATTTTGAATTAAAAAAAAATAACGTTGAGTTGGATATTTTAACTTTAAGTTTCAGCTTTATCTCAAATTCAATTCATATATGAATTTTTTAAAATTTAAATAATAATAAAATAACATTCATCTAAACATTAACCCCATTATACCCATATTTGATTTTTAAATGTTACTAGACACCCGTAAGGTTGTCTAGATTCAACCGCTTAAGCTTCTACTTTTAATCATCATTAGAAGTACTCCAACCAAGTTTGTTTCCCTGCCTGCTGCCCTGCCCAATTTCTAACTCTCCTAGATTTTGTGCCACAACGATGGAACAACCTTTATAACTTTGCAAAGCTTTTGATCATTAGATTGTATTAGACCTCTAAAACATGCATGACATAATCTAAATTGGTATCATTTTACATCAGCTAACTTGATGTTATTCTGAATGCCCAACAAATTCAGGTTCAGCTTGGACAATAGTATCAAGATCTTTTGCTGAGTATTGCATTGTGGGCTGGGAAAATTTGCCAAGGACCCTCCTCCTCTACTACACTAACTTTGTCTCATCCCCAGAAGGATATTTCCAGACAGTTATATGCAACTCTGAAGACTACAAGAACAACACTGCTAACCATGACCTTCACTACATTACTTGGGATAATCCTCCAAAACAGCACCCAAGGTCTCTAGGACTTAAAGATTATAGGAAAATGGTTCTAAGCAGTCGTCCATTTGCCAGAAAATTCAAGAGAAACGATCCTGTCCTTGATAAAATTGATAGAGATCTTTTGAAGAGGTATCGTGGGCAATTTGCTTTTGGGGGATGGTGTTCCAAGGGTGGAAAGCACAGAGCATGCTCTATTTTGAGAACTGAGAACTATGGTGTGCTCAACCCTGGTCCGGGCTCAAGAAGGTTAAAAAACCTGCTAACAAAAATTCTCTCTGATAGATTTTTTCACAAACAGCAGTGTAGGTAAACATTTGATTTCCATTGAATTGATCACTTGTAAAGACTATATTGAAAATTTGGTTATGATATATAATCAATCATATTTGTCAACTTGGAGTTTTGTATGGTTAAACTAATTTATTTGACCATTAGCGGGAGCATGAATATATAATGGTGAAAATACTCATGATATCAAAGCTTAATAAGATTGGAACAATTTTAACATTGAAAAAATTATATCAAGTGTATAAAATGTACGAGACTTGTTATAATGTTCATAACAATAATAACCATACTACATGACAGTGATATATTTATATCAATTATATATGTTAGATTTGAGTTGAATCCCTAAAAATAAATTAGAGTAAATTATACTCTACTACTTTGAGATTTGTTAAAATAACAGCAAACCTTAAATTTGATTATAAATTATACTCCAATCTATTTTTATTACTTTGACTAAAAGTTAACTTAACGCCTTTTACCCCTGGAAAAAAAAAACTTAACCCCCTTAAATATATTAGAAAGAAAACATCTCACATTATTAGCTATTGGTTAGTTTTATATTACAACAAAAGCTTTTTTTTTTAATACAAAAAAAGTTCTTAAAATTTGATCTTTCGGCAACTCTCAAAACTGATTTAGAATTATTTAAGATAAACTAGTTATATAAATTCATGTTATTTTATATCTAGTTTAATTTTATTCTTAGTTTGGTTAAAATTTATCTTAAACTAGTTCTAAAATTTTGAAATCATAACTAAATTTGAAATTTAAATACAGAGAGAAACAAAAGATGGATAAAAAAAAACTTTTAATTAAAATAATAAAGAGAAAGTGAAGAGATAACGTAAAAACCAAAAACAAAATTCTTGTAAAAAAAGTAGGAGCTATTAATAAAAGTGAGATACGATAAAACCAACTATATAATGATTTCTTCCTGAACTAGTTTTAACTTAAAAATAGATCAGATAAGAATTAGTTATTTAAGATTTTAGATACTTACCAAATACTTAATATTTTGAAATCGACTATATTATATCTAATTATTCGATTTTTAGAGTTTGGCAAACAACCCCTCATGCTTTCTTATATATAAAAACCATGTTAGCTTTTTAATATATGTATGTATGCAAAATATATAATTTGACAAAAATTATGAACAGAAGTATAATTTATACATTA
Organism: Ormosia semicastrata; assembly: GCA_029884595.1. NCBI lineage: Eukaryota > Viridiplantae > Streptophyta > Magnoliopsida > Fabales > Fabaceae > Ormosia > Ormosia semicastrata. Next base: position 6,559,949 of record JAQQTO010000036.1, on the reverse strand, counting down.
TTTATTTTTTTAATATATAATAGACATACTATATGTATATATATATATATATATATAAAAAGAAGTGTACTCTTTTTTATACTATGTGTACTCACTTAAATGAATATTCTTGTCATATAAACAAAATTGTTGGAAGCATAATCTTTGTTTTGAGGCAGTTGAGTTAGAGAAGTAAACAAAAGAAACAAAATGGAAAAATGACAGTACAATTTTTTTCTTTTTATATAATAGATGTATATGTACAAAGTTGTCAAAAACGAGTTTTCACAAAAAAAAATGCTGGAGGGTCATGTGAAAGCAAAATATAAAAGCGAAATGAAAAAGCACAGATGTTACATACTATTATAGCTAACAAAATGGGCCAACTCGCCCCAACCCGTCCTGACCTGCTTCAACCCGCTAAAATACGGAAAAAATGGGTTAAAAGAAATTAATTCATCCCGCTTTAAAGGCGGGTTAGTGGAAAGTTAATGTCGCATAAAAAATAAAATAAGAAAAAAAAACGAGATGATTATTTAACTTAATCTACCTAAAAAATAAAAAAATTATATTAAAAATCAATAAATACTATAAAAAATAAAAAATAATAATGATAAAAAATTACAAACCATATATTTAAAATATAATTTTTAAAATAGTCTAATTTAATATTCAAATAAATTATATAACTTAAAGAATTTTTCATTTATATTATTACTTATCATTTAAAAAAAAAAAAAAATCATATATAAAATTTATAACTTATGTGAGTTGTATAAAGTTTGGTAACAAAGATACTATATAAAATATTATTTTAAAAATAATACATGTACCAAAAATACTGATATATAAAATTTTAACTTAAGTATAAAGTTAACAAAGAGTCCATAAGTTCATAATTTAAATTTCATTAAACTAGACTAAAATTTAAAATAACCCATACTTTGTTTGATCTTTTTTGTGTGGGTATAATGAAGAGAACATTCAGTACTAGCAGCACTTGATTTTCCAAAACTTTAATATAAAACATAGCAAATACTAGAAAACCACAAGACGTAAAAAACAAAATTTTAGATTTAAACTACACTCTTCTCAACAAATGGGTTAACTTATGTTACTTTGTTAGGAAAAAAAATGAAACATATGGATTAAATCGGTTAAATGATATAAGAACTAAAGAGTGTGAAGATTGAAGAACAAATGAATTGTAAAATTGACAAATTCTTGAATTTTTGATTGACACGAGGTCAACGAACTCAAATTATGTTTATGTTAAGGCATTAAGTTCTACCAACGACTAACCGATAAACACAAAATCAACATAAAACCTTTAATCTCAAACTATCACGATACTCAACTATAGAAAGCTCAATTTCAAAATATCAAAGTCAAATACACTCGTAAGCAGCAGGAGTGAGAGACTATGAAAAGATTTGGACTTGTATTGCGGATGTTGATGTTATCTTAAAGAAATGTCAAATTGAATTGAGTCTTCTTAAATCTAGTTTAAGATCCATAACCAAGATAAACCCAACATAATTGCCCTTTAAACATTGAAACGTAAAATCCTTAGCTAAAATTGGTTTTAAGTGATTTTACCATTCTAAAGCAAGTTTTGGAATAATTTTACAAAATTTCTTTTTTACATAACATCTAACAAGTTTTTTTAGTTTTCAAAACCTAAAATCATAAGATTTTAGGTTTTGAAACACAATTTTAACAACCTCGATTATTAGTTAGAGTAAAATAAATACGTATTTGGATTATAAGTTGTCTAATGTTTGATTTCTTCATTGCCTAATTTCGAGTCCTATATTGACTTGCTCATATGTTTTTGCATAACCAAGGTTATTACAATAACGCACAGAAAATTTATACTTTCCCAAAATCAATTATGTTATTTCAAAGTTATTTTTTACAATAACATTGTTGGTTTGGTTAAAATTTTTAGAATTGAATTTTAATGTAGGAATCCATTTTAATGAAAGTGAATAAAATTTGCTAACTCTGCTTTTTCAAAAATATTTCTATAACTATACTTCAAAACTACTTCTACTTTATAACACTGAAAAACAATGCAAAAATTTAAAACCTGTTATTTTAAATTTAATTCTATCACAGTATAACCCAATCAAACCCATAATAAGCTTAGTCAAAACTAAAAAGGTCGAAGATACAAGTAATATCATAATTCTTTTTTTTAGGGTCGAATATCATATATAGCTCTTTAAATAATTTGACAACTTATTTATAATTAAAGATAACTTAATCTCATCCAATATAGGAGGGGACCGGTTTTAGCTAGCTTATTGCTATTTAACCACCTAAAACTTTTATATGTTCCATGTCATAGAATGGCTTCGGAGATGCTCCCATCAACAGTCCGTTAAATTGTTAATTTGCACGAACAGATCCATTGGACCATGATCTTTTCTCTAGAATGTATTTGAGGTCGATTAGTTATATGTTCAATCAACTTTATTTATTTAATTAATTAAATAAATTTAAATTTAAATTTAATTATATAAATGAATTAAGTTTAAATTTTATAAATTTAATATTAAAAATTTGTAAATAGTTCATATATAATTGTATATTATATATATTATTCATTTGTTCATTCAATCCTAATAAATAATAAAAATTAAAAAATTATAATTTTAAATAAAAAACATAAATAATAATAATTTATTTATTATTATTACGAACTTAAAGCTTCCATAAAAGATTATAAATTTTTTATATAATAGATTATGAATAAAAAAAGTTTTTTTTTATTTTTTAATTTTTTATTCTATCTTCTAACATAAACATATTTATTAAATATTAAATTAATAAACTTAAATATTTTAAAGAGAAATTTAATAAAATGAAACAATATAATAAAGCTATAAATGAGCTCCATAAACCAAGTCAAAACTTTATATTTTTCAAATAAACCAAATCTAAGTTTTAAATTTAGCTTATTTAAATAAAGAAAAATATTATAGAAACTCTTTAAATTTTAATTCTTTTGTAAATTATTACTATGAATTTTAAAATCTTTCAATTAATCCCTAAATTTTAATTAATATCTTAATAGATCCTTATATTTAATTTAAATCCATTAATTCATTAACGATAATAATAATGTATGATATTATTTTATTTGTATTAACATTAATTAAGAACTGTTTATTAATTTATTTATTAAAATTTAATTTTAAATATATTTTTCTTCCTTACAAATATAGAAAATATATTATTATACAATATCATCATTAATGAATTAATAGATATAAATTAAATAGAAAGATCTATTCCTATTAATTAAAATTTAGAAAGTAATTAAAAAAATTTAAATTTGTGATAATAATTTACAAAAAAATTAAAATTTAAAAGATCTATATACTCTTTTTTTTAAATAAATAAATTAAGTTTAAATAAATTTTTTTTTCTACAAACCAAACTTAAACTTCATGTACTTAATTTAACTTAACTCATTTACGCTCCCTTCCAATAACTATAAAGCGCTAAAGCAGCTTAGAGATTCATTTGCCGTATATATCTGGCAATTTGAGTTGATAATATGGCCCAATATCCCGATATGCACGGTAGATAAACCTCATCATAGGTTCTAGGTGCTTAATTTGATTTAGAAGATCAAATACTTATATACTAAAAGAATATTTAGCACTCAGATAAAAAAGAAAATATTCAGCACATAAAATACTAAATTCAACCTATTTGACAAGTTATGCAATTAAAATAATATTTAATACACCAACAATAGTTAGTATAATCGGTAAAAATAGACTGTATCAACTAAATTGATAAAAATTAAAATCCTATCAAAATGTGAATTATTTATAAGTAGCTTAGTGAGCGCTTGTACCAAAAAGTTAAAAACAAGCTGTGTATTCAAAGATATATGGTAGATAATTACACTAACGGAATATATATTGGGTTTATATTTGTTTTTGTGCATATTTTTATCAATAAAATTTAGGCAATGTTTTAAATGCACCTAAAATATTAAGGTTATGTTTGGTGTATATAATAGTATAATATAAGATAAGATAATAAGATAATAAAATATAATAATAATTAATAAGATAAGACATAATCTTATCTTTTATTTGATAATAAAAGGATAAATTAACTTATAGTATAATATTTTTTTAATACCAAAATATCTTTTAACATAAAAGTTAAAATAATTAGAAAACATAATAAAAAAAACCTTATGATGGTAGTGGTGGTGGTGACGGTGGTGGCAAAAGTGGCGTATTCAAAGATATAATCATTAATGGCGGCTGGCATAGCGATGTAAGAGAGATAGTGATAAAAATGAAATTGATGATAAGATTGGAATAGAAATCCTATCATGTTTTATCATAAGAGATGATATAATTATCGGTTTAGAATAGGATAAAATGATTTGACAATTATCTTATCAGTTGAATCACCAAACATTGAATAAGGCACGATAAGTATTACCATATCTTATTATGTTTCTTTATATGATCTCTTGAGGAGCATAGATGCTTCTAAAGTAATGATTACTGATTTATACACTTTAATAATCAATGACTCATATTAAAGACCAGAAACTTACATAACAAGTTACATTAAAAAGTAATCTCAATACTATTGTAATTTTCATTTAAGTCTTGTCGAGGTATTGAATTGTTAGTTGATGCCTCATAGCGGTGCAAGGGTTGAGGCCGAAATCAACACCTCCCCCATATACAGATCAACCACAACTCAAACTCCTCTGCCTCAACATAGAAAGTTAACCCAAAATCCATCATAGCAACGAACCTTCATTCCTACCAACAGCCACCAAGACCAGCTTGAGAACATAACCTTCCACCTTCCATGAATCAAAATCACCCGTCTCATTAAACCAACAAAGACGCAATCCACCGCTAGTAGCCCTTGAGTACCATCATCCAAAACACCAAACCAACCATGACTCATGACCAATCACCACCATCTTGCACGCTTGAACCTCTACAGTACCCATTAAACCACCCAACCATGTCTTCGCTGCTCAACCCATGATAGCCCTTTCTACCCAACCGCTGTCACCATTGACATCAACATTTTGAGGGTTGAGCAACCAAGAATTCATCTTCCAACTTCTCCTGACAATACAAAATGTCTAAAATGCCCTCAACTTAGCCACGCTCATCAGCAAAAAAGAAAAGAAAGAGGGGTTAAATCTAATTCTTATGTATTTAGGGTTAAATTTGTATTTATATAAAATTTATAATTTAAAAAAAAATAAAAGTTAAGAATTTTTATTTATTATAATAGGTAAAATTAATAGAACATTTATACTCAAATTTTTTTTAAAAAACATTGTAAATGTTTCCTGAATTTTATTAAGAACATTTCCTAAACTTAACGTATCTAAATTTTATTTATATTTCTCTCTTTCTGCCATTTTCTTTCTTTCTTCTTTTTCTCTGTAAGTTACTTTTCTCTTCCATCTTTCTACTTTAGTTTTTTTTTGTCCCTAATGGAATCGCAGTGGAACCCGAACCTCGATGGAAAATCGAGGAGGTGTTGATAGATTTATTCAAAATTGGCGTCAATTGGAAAAACGATCTGATGGCATTGGTCTCAGGCGACCGGAAGATCCTGTTGGGTTAGACAGCGATGATGGGGGAAGCAGAAAGAGCAGGAACGATTTGCGGAGGAAAACTTGGTTCGAATTCAACAAAGTGACGATGCAGATGATGGCATTGATTTAAAAAAAAGGTGAGAAATTTAGTTTTAAACTTGGATTTGGAAGAGTTGAACAAATAATCAGAAGGTCTAATTTGTTGGCAAAGCAGGTAATCGGCATTTGCTTTACTCTAAGCTTGAGATTCGTCTCGCAGCTTTTGGTCGACACCACCTCCGTGAATCTTAGTTTTGTGTAGTTTGTTTCTTCATATGTTAAGCATGTATCTGTAATTAAGTACTCCACTTTGTTCACTATGAACCCAATTGAATAAGTAAATTCGAAAGTATCCTTTTTGTTTTTGGAATTTACTTATGATATTTATTAGTTCATTTATATCTTTTTATGTTCTTTCAATTTTTAATATTTAGTTTAGGGTTCGTTTTCAGTTTAATTATTAATGAAATAACTTTATACAGATTTAACCCAGAAAAGATCTGTGACTGTAAATGATGAAATCATAATTGAAACTAACAAGAGATTAAGACAAATTGCTGTGGACTGTCATACAAATTCCAGCCGAGGTATCTTTTATTTTATTTTCATGATTTTTATATATATCTTTATATTTCTTTTTATATTGTAGATAACTTTATACCCCAATTATCTTTTCCATTCTCACCCTTGATTTTGTACTCCAAATGTATCAGCATGATTAGGTGTTGCTGGAACTTTTGTTAACGCTCTCAAGTAGTTGTTTGTGAAACTTGGTTTTTCAATCCCGATTTTTATAAGGAATCAAAGGTTTGTACCATTTTCTCTTTAACTTTTTTGACAATGTAATTTGAAGATACATATGTTAAATATGTTATTTTGGTATTCAGTGTTGGGAATTAGGATAGTATAACTTTTTTTGGTGTTCTGAGTTAGTACAAGGATGGAGAGAAATTCTCTTTCTTTAAATTATTCAATATTCTTTTTTTTTTCTGTGTTGAGAATAACTTTTGGAACAAGGATGGAGAGAAATGCTCTCTTCTCTCTTTCTACAATGTTAAACAAAATTGGATATTGGCCTTCAATTTCGTTGGTGAGAAATTCTCTAGGATCAGGGTAATGGATCCAAATGTGAATGAGATTAAGTATCTTGATGTGGTTGTTGAAAGTAATGACATATGAAATTTCGATGTTTATCATTTTCAATGCAGCGTTGTTTTATCAAGTTCCATGTGTACTGGAAGCCAATTGGTAAGTTTTTCTTAAAATTTTTATTTTTATTTCTATTCAAATAGAAAAAAATGTTGACAATGTTTATGATACATAATTTGAAGTTTGAAAAATGTTATTGTTTTCTTTTTGTGTAGTCTCTTCCTACTCATTTCTCCAAGAATTGCATCAACCAAAAAATAGATACAGTTACATTGAGGGTTACTGGATATGATGACTTCGCTTGCCACCTAAATGTTTTACTAGGGAGGGTTAATGAAATTAAGATAGGCCTTGGTTGGAAAGGATTTTCCAAAAAACATAAGTTGAAGGAGGGAAATATTATTAGCTTCCGTATCATGAAGAGGATAATGTGCTTTAGACCACCATAACTTGTGCGTGATTGTTCTTTTTGCTATTAATGGATGAACTTGGGATTCTATTTTTAAATTTAATATTGAAGTCTTTATTTTTTAAAAGTATTTTTGGTTTCAAATACTATCAAAGTAATTGTAGTTGTATGGTGATGATTTTATCGAATATCAATCATGCCTATGATTATGGTAGATCAGACCATACACAATATAATTAAACAGGATATAAAATTAAATTTATTCTGTGTAGCCAATGTTTTGTTATCAATTCTTCTTCCTCCCTTAATTTGCCTCTGTCGTCTATCAAAAATGGTTAGATTTTATTATCTATCTCTATATTATTTCTTTCAATTTATTCTTATAAATCTAAATACGTGTTATATTTTTCTTAATTAAGTTGTTAGTGAAATGATGCTTATCAATGCAAATATTTGTTCTTAATTATTATAATTCTCAAAGGCAGAAAAGATTTTATTCATGTTCTTCAACAGCTACTAATTTAGGTAATTTGCTGCATATCTTTTCGTTCATGTTCTTCATTTGTGTTTTTTGTGATATTCACTAATGTCTCAAATTATTGGTATTCAATTTAAGTTTTTCTATGGTGAAATACGTTTTTGAATTCTCTCTTCCTCTCTGTTTCTTCCCTTCTACCTAACCTGATTTTTTCATTTTTCTTTCTTCTTTCTTTTTGCCTCTGATCTATCTCCTTAACGCAGAAGAACTTTCATCATCTGCATAAAGAAACCATAAATGTGGACACAGAGATGGAGAGTAATTGTTGAAGACATCGAAGTTGTTCTGTCAATGATAGGTGAATTTCAGGTTGAGAATGGCTCTGCCGAGGTGAAGAAGGTGAAGCAAATGAACCCTAAGGTGACTGTGGCCTAGGTTGCTTCTAGAATCAATCTGCGCATTTCTCGCTATAAGTGCTGATTTTTTTCCTAACATTCTCACTTCTTTTCTATATAGTTTCAAATTTCAAACTTTCTTATGGGATTTTCTACTCTTCACGTGTGACACATCAAAATGTAATGAAAGGTTTTCTGAAACTCCATTTCGAGCCAGATTAATTAGGTCCGGTTTCACAACTCCATTCAATTCCACATAAGTCCATTTCACGACTTTTTTCATTTTCTCATGATTTCTTCCTGTATTGGTGTTTCAAGTATATCTTCTTTGCTTAGGGCTATGACAGTATAGTGAACAAGGGTATGATTATGGGGGCTTTTCTTTTGAAGTTGGGTGATTTTAGCTACGATAGGTAGTAATGGTTGTGGTGTCAAAGATATGCAATTGTTGATTTATATAAGCTGAAGATATTATGTTTTTATGAAGGTATTAAAAAAGAACTTGGTTAAGATTGGAGAAGGATAAGCATATGTTCTGAACGTGGTTGAGAATGATACCTCAATTGGTTGACAATGGTGGTTTCCTTTGATGTACGGCGGCTGCGACGGTGGTCCGGGGGGGGGGGGTGCACCTGCAAAAGGCACTCTAACTCTCAAGTTAGACCGTACACAAGGTGGGTAGTGTTTGGAATTAGATGTATACTTTTTCGACCTCGTGTGATATTTATAGGATTGTCTTGGGTGATAAGAATCGTAGTTCAATCTGAATTGAATGTTGCTAATTAGGATAAGAATCTAATAAGATTATTATCTCTTATAACTAATTCCCTATTTATGTGGGATACAATTGATGTCCATATTTATGAGAGATTCTGTGAGAGATTTTCGCCTCATAAATAGGTAGATTTACTTATCTAATAGTGTGCATAAATATTTGGGATCTAATTCTAGTGGGTCAAGATGCTCATGAACTGCTAACTTTAACCCAGTCTAGAATAATTGCCTCCAGCTTAGTGCTTAGATGTGACAATTGAGTGTCAAGATATCTGAGTTCAATAGGAGCAAACAACACGCATGAGACATTTATGTTATGACTTGGATCCCTTTGTCCCATGTGTGCTGTTTGCTCCTATTGAACTCAGATATCTTAACACTCAGCTGTCACATCTAAGCGTCAAGCTGGGGACAACTGTTCTATACCGGGTTTCGAGTTAGCAGTTCATGAGCAACCCGACCCACTAGAATTGGATCTTAGATATTTATGAGATAAGTAAATCTATCTATTTATGAGGCGCAAATCTCTCATAAAATTCCTCATAGAGATGGACATCAATTGCATCCCACATAAATAGGGAATTAGTTATAAGAGATAACAATCTTATTGGATTCTTATCCTAATTAACAACATTCAATTCAGCTGGAACTATAATTCTTATCACCTAAGACACTCCGATAAATACCACACGAGGTCGCAAAGGTATGCATCTAATTCTAAATACTACCCACCATGGGCGTCGGAGTGCCTTTTGCAAAGTGCTCATCCTCCTCGCACCATCGTCGCAATTGTTGTGCATCGGAGGAAACCACCATTGTCAACCAATTCAGGTATCAATTTGAACCACGTTCAGAATAGCATATATGTTCTCTTTTTCTTTTTTTGAATTTTGAACAAGATTGTATGCCTCCAGGGAATTTGGAACATCCCAAACAGCACCAGTAAAAGACTTCCTTAAAGCATATATGTCTTTTTTTTAAATTTTTTTTTAATCTTATACAGTATCTAAGATGATATTAATTATTAGTCTATTTTTTTTAACATTTTATCTGATTTACGATATGATATTATGTTTCCAGTATCCTTTGTTAGTGTGAGGTTGAAGGAGACTTCTTCACTTAGAGGTTTATTTCAGGATCTCTCTATTATTCACCTATGTTTTTGGGATGAATTAAATATGGCATGCGTTGCATACATTTGATTTTTTTTTACTTTGATCTAATGTTGTTTTCATGGGTTGAATAAGCCATTGGTTGCATGCATCTTAATTTTTATCTTAGGTCTAATGATGTTTCCATGTGTTTAATTTTTGTCTTTGATTTAATGTTGTTTCCATCCTGTTGCCTGAACTGTGAGTATAGGCACTCATGTTCTAAGATAGATAACGGAAATGAAGCAGGAAAGGTGAAATAGTTTACTCTATTATGCTCCTTTTGTATAGGCTATAGATTTCACTAGAATGCTTTAGATGTTTGTTTGTGATGATGTTTGCATGGCATGGGAATTTTGTCGGTTTCCTCTTTGTATTATACTTTATAGTATTTTCTTCAATTATTGTTTGCTATGGTATATATAAAGTTCAGGGGAGAGGGGAGCTACCGCTGTGTTTTTTTTCTACTGCTTCATTTTCTCTTACTCTTCCTAGAACTGAAATTTCATTTTATTTTTTGGGTATGTTTTAAGGTCAATATCAGAGGTGGAAAATGTTGTCTCAAAATATTGGCTTGAACCTTCATACTATTTTGTTCTGCTTCCAGCTTCTAATTATCTCTTGCTACAAATTTTCTATATTTCTTATGATTCACTTCACAAATTCTGTTTGTCCTGCATTTGTAAGGCATTTCTTTTGGAACTCCTCTCTTCCCATTCAGGTTTCTTGGAATATTCCATTAAATCTTACTCATGTATTGTTCTGAGATCAACTACAGTGGATGATTTGTATTTATTTTGTACTCCTTTTAATTATGTTTTTCAAACTGGTTGTTGCTGCCATGTGATTTGTTTTATGAATATTTTTTTTCTATTTAATGCTGTTTATATTTTGGTGAATCTATATTTTTTTTCTAATCTATGTTTTTTTCATAGATTCTTTGGATCTTTTGAACTAATATAGAATTTTGGACTTCAATTACTTTCTTTGTCCGTTTCTCTTTTCTTTAAAACATAGGTGATTTACTATGCTTCTGTACATATTCTTAGCCTTCTTGGTTCTACCTTTCATTTAAGTGCAAGTTGATGACTTTTGATAAATTTGATTTGTAATTTTTAATCCCCCTCTTTTGTCAAAATGTTTTTCCACATGCAGCAAGTGACTAAATGCCTTGCTGAGTTTGATTTGCCACATTTGGCTTCAACATTTGAGACAATGAAGCTTTTTCTTAAATGCAATTGTTAAGCCAAAAAGAATGTGTGATTAAGTAGAAATTTAAGGTATATCTTGATAACACTACCTACCCAATTCAAATGATTGAATTTTGACTTTATGTAAATGCCTATATATATATACGAAAAGTTTATGATCTGGGTGGGCAACTTCTTGCTGCAAACAGTGCTTGGGTCATCTTTTACTTGGCAAAAGAAGATAGGCTCTGCACTAGATGTGTTGGAGTCGCACAAACTTGCTATTATTGACCCTTTCTCTAGAAAATATCAACATATTAAAGCTGCTGATGATTATATATCTATTATGTCACTTACATTGGAATCTACTATCAGTTTGTTATAGACACATAGGTTATTCTTCTATGACTTTATGTTTGAGCGTTGTTAATTCTCCTCGTGCTACTGACAGGGAAATGTTGAGAATTCTGGTCGTATTGGGGTTCCTGCTATTAGTGAGGTTGCTCCAGACTTTAACTCCAGAATATCCGAGTGTCATGGACTTAAATCCATTCCTAAAATTGTGGCTTATGGTTTTTAATGCTTCAGCATCATGATATTCCTCATGCCTACCTTCTTGAATTTACTAGAATGTTCATGGCTGGAAAGATTTGATGATTTGTGGATAAACGAGTGTTTGGCTGTAAATTTCCATTCACTTCCTTTAATCAATTCCATGAAGGATTATTCTTCGGGTTTCTAATGAAAATTTCATTGTAATCCAATGGGACTTTTTATTCACCTATAAATTTTGTTTCTATCATAGCATGTACAATTTTAGTCACATACATAATTATGCTAACAGGTAATTTCCATTGGAATATCCGTTAGAAATTTGAGGCTGATTTGGTCGCCGGAAATTTTCGGCCAATATTCTACTGAAAAGTGTCACAATCTGACATGCTGTCATTCTTTTTTTGGTAACCAAATCCGTCGGTAATTGTTGGCAGATTTTTGTTTTCGGCAAGTATTTTTCTGGGAAGTAAAAATTTGTCAGAAATTGAAATTTTTGATGAATTCCGGTGAATTATCAATAAATATGGCTGTTGGTATCAGTAATTCGTGAATTTCTTGTAGGGTGATAGTCCACACAGGTTCTAGGAAAGTAGTTCCTAGTTATATGAATATCCATGTCTCGTGGGTTGCTCTAGCTCATGTATGGATAAAATTAAATGTTGATGGGTCAGTTCAATATCACCATCAGAGTGCTTCTTGTGGTGGTTTGCAGTAAATGATATTGGAGGATTTGTAGTTGGTTTCATTCAAATCTAGGGACCTGTAGTATTACTAAGGCAGAGCTGCTTAGAATCTGTCATGGTTTAAAGCTAACTTATGAGTTGGGTTACTGCAAAGTGGTGCTAGAAGCTGACTCCAGGTGTGCAATTCATCTGCTATCTTATCACTGCGAGGTGTGGCACCCTTGCAGCTCTTATTTCGTTGATATAGAGCCTCCACCATAAAGATTGGGAGGTGTCTTGCCAGCATGTGTATAGAGAAAGTAATGGTTGTGTTGATGCTCTTGCAACTCGTGCCCATTCCATGTTTCGGATTCAATTCCCCCTTTTGCTTCTCTTGCCTATACGGCATACCTAGTAATGTTGTTTTCAATAGTGTAGTTTTGGTTTAGTTGGGTTTTTTGTCCTGAAGTTAATAAAAAATTATTAATTAATTGGATAAAATTATAATTTCAATAAATTTAATTAATCTTTTATTACATAATTCAGTATTTAAAATATAAAAATGTAAACAATATTTTTAAAATTATAATTGAAAATAACTTGAATTTAAATTTTGAAACAGTAAAATAAAACTTGATTCCATCACTATTCATCATATGGAGCTCGACTGGCTAGATTCCATTCCACCAATACGAGTTGGTACGCGTGGTTAAGGTTCCGAGCTTCACTTTTCTTACGAGTGTGAGCTCAAGTCTAAATGACGCCATTTAAATCTCGTTTGGTGGATAAATCTCCCCAAGGAGATCCATTGGTGTACAAGAGCTACTTGAGTAAGAAAAGTAATTTGCTGCCAGTACTATGAGATAATTCTTTAAAGTGGCCACTGGGTCTCTGCCTGTCCTTTGGGGTTCCAAGCATACCAATAGCGCCTTGTCCGGTAATATTGGAGGTATCTCTCCTTACTAATTTGTGTTTAAAAAATAAAAAACGCTAGATTCCGTTCCAATACAATTTACTCATTATATTAATAGTTAATGAGCAACGGTGGTTACACATTTTTTAAAGAAAAAGAGAATTAAAGTGGTATGTATAGTTAATGTAAAGAATTTTATACTGATATTTAATATTTTGACATCTGTATTTTTATTTTAATTAATAAAAATAATAATAATAAATAATAATTTGTCATTCAGTGTAAAACTCTTTTATATTAACAGTGCATACTAATTAAATTTAATAAACCTCATATACCTCAAAAAGTTAAAATTTATCAATTATTAAATTGATTTAATCACTTAACCAGTTACAATTATTTACTTGCTTTTTTTTTTAATTGAACTATGTTTTTATGGTAATTTAGATATTGAACTGTTTTTGTCGTGGTACCTCCATAACATCTCTCTTGTTGTCTTGTGCATCAGTGCATGTCTAATACAGCAAAATAATTCCTTTCTTTGAAATTGGAATACTAGTAGTGGTGTGCAGCTGGTGTTTTAGCCAGTCCACATATTTGCCACTTACAGATAGTACAATTTTGGCACTACATTTTTATATGATCAATTTTAGCCATACGCAGTTTTACTTAAGTTACTTTATTTTTTATAATTTGTATTTTCTAATTACATTTGGTTCAATCTCGTTTTGTGTATATCTACATTTTGATTTTGTCATATAAACATATGTGAAAAACACGTCACTTCTAGCTTTTTTTTCTTTATTTATACACTTTCTCGATTCGGCAATAAATGGTGGAAAACCAAGGAGGAGACGATGCATGGAACTTGAAGTGATGAGGGCCTAACTGCCTATACTGTAGTCCATAATCTTCTTTGTGGTCTACGCATTAACAGATTGACTAAAATAATCTCGAATGAGCAACTTCCAAAAGAAAGATTGAATGAAGATACGAATAGTGATCCTGCCAATAGAACTCTACAATACATTCTTTTTTGTCATTTCATACTTTATTTGAGATCTTTATCCAAGTGGATAAGTAAAAGCATACTTTCTATTTTTTTAGTGCCAACAGGTCGATGAATTAGTGAACAAGGTATACCTTGAGGTAGAGGGCAATCAATTTTTTAATGAGGTAAAGCAATCAATTTTTTAATCTATTTTTCTATTACTTTATTGAAAATTTTGAAAATAATAATTAAGTAATTAAAAAATAAAATACATGCAATCTATTTGCTTTGCGCAGTAATCAATTATATGTCGTGTTTCACGTGTCCCAAAAATTTATTTAATTAACTCAAGTATTTTGAAGGGAAGAAAAACATCGTAATTAGAACGCACAATGTCTCTAGCAAGTAGCAACGGGGGAATAAGACGAGGGTTATCTGCGTAGTTGTGCTTAATTTATTTGTTATTGCAAGAGTTCTGTAGATAACATATTTTCATCCTTGAGGGTTTTGGATGTTTTCTGTTTTTCTATTTGGGTGGGTGAAGAAGTCCATTTGTGATTTTGGAAGTGCTTCCGTGGTGGTTTAAGTGCTGACATATTGCAAATTTAGGTGGAGGGTTCCCCAACAATTCATGTAATGTTAAGTCACTTCTTATCTATTTTTCTTGTCCGTTTCTTCTTAGCAAAAGTAGCATAGTAGCGATACTATCACACACCCTCCCGTATTGTCGTCGCATATTTTAGGTATAATAATGGGAACTAGTGATAATAAGTCTTCGACCTTTTATCAAATCAAACACGCATATCTCAGATTAGAACTTTTAACGAATGAAATATAAATAGCTCATCATAAATCATGAAGGCACTTCATACATAAATAGACAGCCATTATAGTTTGAAAGGGTTGGTACAATCCCAAAGATCAGAGAAGTAAGCAAGTGGGAAAGGAATTTGACAGACAAGGCATAAGGTTCCTCGTTTTATTTTCAACGAGGGTGTTACGTAATACATGCAACTTTCACACGTCATAAATATAATAAACTTTATACGCACTTGTAGTAAATTGATTTTCTTACGTAGGAGTCAGGACAAATAACAATAATTTAATGGTGTGTATATGATAAAATTTAAAATTTTAGTATCGCTTTTTTAGTGATTTAAAAGTAAGTACTAAATAACCAAAAAAAAAGTACTAACTTTATGTGTGCGAGAATTTTACTTTAAGTGATGAAATTGAATTAAAGAAAAATATTAGTATAAAATACAATAAATAAAATTATACAAAAGAATTCATTTACATTTTAATTAAAGCATACACGAAAATCCTTCCATATTTATCAACAGAATAATGTCAGACAATCAGAATTTGTTAGTCAAATTTTTTGATAGAATGATTTAGTATGCTTATTGGTTGTTGAATGTGTGAGTGTTCTCAATCACTTTATTCCATCCAACCATTACTTTTGAATTTAGCTAAATTCTTGTCAAAATTCTAACAATTTTTTTTTGTTATGTGACATTACTAAAAAGCGTAAGCTTTCAAATCTTTTAATCATCATTTTAAAAAGAAATTTACTGAACTATTACTTCTGAATCGAAAGTGCATGAGCAATTAATATGGAAAAAAAGAACTTAAGTTTTTAGGTGTACGTAGATCTACGCATGATTTTGATTTTTAAGTTTCTTTTTAAACATTCGTAGGCACAAAATATAGATTCTGATCACACCATGTGAATTAACTAATTATTTTAGAAGTTTCAATTATTTTTTTTATAAGAAAAGTTTCTATTATTAAGTATGGATTAACAGACTTTTTTTTTGTTGCTATAGTCAATTAGGGGAGCTGGCTTTTTTCCAGCTGGTATTTGGGTAAGAGATGGGGTGATAAGAAACACCACCTAAGCTACAACTCCGGCGGATTAAAAGATAAAATTTTACCTAAAATTATTCGTTATATTTGCTACATAGTCACACAGGGGTTGATTTTATATTTTATGATTAAAAAATTTTATTTTCACATTCTTTTTAGATTAAATCGAAAAGAAAAAGAGAAAGCGTAAATTTTGGAAAATGCATTCTTTTTTAATTACTTAAAGTAAAAAATATACTATTTTAATGTACAAAAATAATATACAAATAACAATTCTTTACGATTTTTTGAAAATGGAATTTCGTATAGGAGAAAATTTAGGTAAAGTTCCTTAGGTGCTTGTGGTGCTTGTCTCCAATAGAAACACGACATGTGTTTTATTTTTTAATTATTTAATTATTATTTTTAAAATTTTCATTAATGAGTTATAGAAAAATGTACACATGTCATGTTTCTATTGGAGACAAGTATCACAAGCACCTAAGGAACTTTACTTAAGTTTTGTTCTTTCGTATATCCTCCATTGTTCACTTTCCTAAGTCCGAGGCAAATATTACCTTTCTTTTATAACTCTTATATTATTACATCAAACAGTGCATATACTCATTTTCACACTTTATCTAATACCATTCATTATATATACTTTTTTCTATTACTTTCTTTCATTCAATCACATCCATCAAAACTGGTGTGAATAGTAATACACCCTTAAAAAGGAGTGTAAGATTATCTTTTTCCTTCTTTTATGGATATCGGGCTTAGCATTACTTTTAAATTTTATTATTTAATTCATTCTATGACACCAAATAAAATACTCAAATCTTTTTATCAAAATCTTTATTTATAGTATCTTTAATTATATGGTGATACCTCCACGTAAAAAAAAAAGTTATACAGTGGTACCTTTCTCTAATTCAAGTATAATTGATTTTTAGATCTACTGTATTTGAATTTAAGAGAGACTGTTGTATGGAATAACTAACATAATTCATGTACATTAAGTTAAAAAAAACTATACTATCTACTCATACTTAAGGTTTATCCTAGACTTATCTATTTGCTTATTCTTGGGGTTTATCTTCTTAGATCTGCTTGTTCTTCAAGTATGGTAGATTGATACTAGTTTGTCCACGTTCAGCCCTTTGAGCTTCATTATGTCATGCCTCTCTCTCTCTTTCTCTCTCTCTCTCTCTCTCTCTCTATATATATATATATATAATCTCTTAAACTTACCTGGTTCAGGGTCATAGAAAACAGTTTGGTTCATACAAAGCAGGCTATGATAATTCAGTTTTCACCATACGATCTAAATGACAACTTGGATCGGCTAATTAATTGGCCAGTTCACAAGTTCATTGATTTGAGTTGCTGGTCCAATCTAAGTTTAACAAATAATAATTCTGATTTTATTATTATTATTATTTACATAATTTTTACATATTTCTTCATACTATTAATCATGCATATTTTTTTAATCATTTTTTCTCACTTAATTACAATAAAAAAGGTGTAAGACTAATATTTTTCAATAAATAACTATGAAATCAAGTGAATGAAATTTAAAGTTAATAAAAAAATGTGTTGAAGGCATAATGGCCACTCGGTATCGACCTAATGGTATTGTTGTGGTTTATTACTAGTTTAAAGTTATGCAAGAGTATTTTATTGATTATACAATAATATTGTCAATTAAGTAAAAGTACACTAATTAATAAGAGCGCCATAAATTTCTCTTTATTCTTCTTGCTAACAACAATTGAAGATAAGGTAGCAAGCATAGATTTTCCTTAGCGTGGGCTAGTGCTTGCATGAGATGCACGAAGATTGGAAATAATATTCTATGCATATCTCATATATGGTCTTGGCTGAATTAGGAAAATTGCATGTTCCCTCTTATTTCCCCAAATGTGCAGCCTCAAAGGCACTCATAGTAGCCAAGGAGCACAACCTTTTGTTAGAGTTTGCCAATCAACGCAAATATAAAGCCTCTGGGATACGTAATCAAGAACAGATACAACGAATAATTCTCCCTTCTGTGACAAAAAAATAAAATAAAATTGCTACTTGCTGGCATCGACGGTAAGTGATATATATGTGGGATTCCATTATGAAAACGATGGGTTCATGAGAGTGATGCTTGCAACTGGGCCAGGGGTGACCCCTTATTGTGGAATGAATGATGCAAAACTTTGACCAGAGATCGCCAAATCTAATCCTTGGGATGGCTTGCCACCACCATACTAAAATGCGAACAATACCAAAAACCAACATGGAGTTGGAGGTTTAGTTTTGGGACTTGCAGAGAATTTTTAAATAATAAAATTACTCTTTATTTATAAGCGTATAAGATTTATATAATATTTAATAAATATAATGATATTATAATTATAGGGAGTAACGTAATTAATTAAAATATAATATTTACTTAAATTAATTTTAAAAAAGATTTAAATTTTATTTAATTAATTTAAGAATTTAAATTATGTATTAAATTAGAATTAAAGTTAAATAATATATTTAAATAAAATAACTTAAATTAAAATACAAAATCAATTCAATTTCAGAATCTTGAATTCATGATTAACCATATATTGATGAATTTAACTTGAATAAAAATTAATCTTATTCTATATAGTGTCTACAACTATAAATTTTGAACATTATTAAAAATTATTGTAACCTAATTAATGATATAATTCATTTAAAATGATATATATAATATATTCAAATTGTGACATACAACTATTTAATATAATATAAATTATTCAATTTTTAAATTATAAAAGTATTGAATACTATTGTGCAATCCACACTTAAAACTACAAGAATTAAGCATATGATTAAAATATATCAATCTAAATTTATTAATTGACTATAAGATAATTAATAAAAATTAAATTAAATAATAATTAAAGATTAATAATCATTATTATTGTGTAATTATAAAATAAAAAAATATCTTAAATAAAATCAAATAATCTAAAACAAAAATTATTATTCTATCTTAATCATAAAAATTAAAATTAATTACGTATAATAAAAGTATCAAGAGAGAAGAAAAAATCATTAGAGATGAAATTTTTCTCCTTCTCTCGGAATTGTGAGCGGCGCTGCGCTCTGATCCATGCTGCGCTAGCTGCGTTTTGTGCGTTCAAATTTTTTTTTTTGGCCTTTTTGGTTTTTCCTCGTGCCGCCCCTTTTCTCCCTTGCTTATCCCCGCTGAATCTTTTCTTCAGTTTAAATATATATATATATATTGTTCAATACACCGCCTCAGCAAGGGGTTTTTCCTGTAGCATACCGTTTCACTCTTTATTAATTTAATATTAATTTTTTTAATATTTAAAAAAAAAAGCTAGCATATCTTTTACATTATTAAAAAAGTTTTTTCCTGTCATACTTTTTTTTTAAAAGCATATATGTAATTATCATAATAATAATCATAAAATAAAAATAAAATAATTTCTTTTAATAATTAAATAATAATATAAAAAATCATTAAAATTAATTATATTAAGTTATAATGATGTCTATTTTTTATAAAAAATATATATATAATTAGATTATTATCAGAACTCTAATAAAAGAATATAATATATGTTAATCTCTCTTGATTATTTAATGTCTTAGCTAGATAGAGTTTACTTGACTCTGTCTTGGCTTATTTTTCCACAGCTACCATATCCCTCTCCTCTCTCCTTTATGTTTAGGATAAAGTGGAACATCTTTTTGTCGAATATCGTAAAGAATAACCCTATTTACATAAGGATATGCTATGGGATGAGTTAGTAACTGTTTGGGTTGAAAATTAGTCATTTCGATAAAAATAGTAAGCAGGCAACATGAAGCCACTAAAAAGATTAAGTTTCAAGAATTTGTCAAAAACAGTGATCAACAAAGCATTCAACCAATATCAATGATTTTTTGACAATCGGCTCAGTCAAGATCACAAGTTAAAGAGGGCTATCTCAACAAAGAGCAAGTGTCAAAGACAAGTGGATTCAACAAAGAAATAACAAACAAATTATGAAGTTTCAAAAGTAAAGTTCCAAGCTATTGCCGAAGAGAAGCTATGCAAGTATGTTAAAGCCATGCTAGTGAAGGATTGTCGACGTTAGGGCTTATGGTCGACAAGGAACCATTTGCAAGATGGAAGGAGATCACGGTGGGTCCTATCACTGAACATGAGAAGTTTTCAAAGTTGATGCTAAAAGAGTGAGAACGTGGTATCATAGGGAAGTTATAAGCTAGAAAGAAGAAAGAAACCACCCACTACTTGGAGTGGTTACCACATGGAAAACTATGTAGAAAATTAAGTAAATGTTGGAAAACTGCATGACTACCAAGTGGTAGCATCTTAGGAGCTATAACATTCAAAAATTAGGCGACAAAGGGATAGGTTGGTGGCCTATAAATAGAAGACTGAATGAAGTTCAACAAGTTAATCCATCTACTTGCAACACACCCTATACTTCCTAAGTCCCCAGTGTGACGCTCACGGATTGACAAGTTATTAATCAAGTATGGCGGACATTTTCAATTCACATATCTCTCTATGTTTCGACATTTATCTTTCAGTCGTTTCAATTTGTTGTATCATTTACATTTCAGTCAATGTAATTTCAATTCTCGTCATTTCAAATTCTTACTTGTTCTTCCATTTTCTTGATTATTTATTTCCCAAGTTCTCTTTAAAATTCTACAATTTACTTGCTTTCAAGGTTAATTTCCATGCATTTTACCTTTCTGCAAGTTTCCTTTAATCCTTTTCAAACTTGGTGCAAATTTATGCTTTTTATATTTACTTTTTGCATTTTCGTTGTTTTTCGTGTTCTTGCATATTCATGCATTTTCTACTTATTTTCATGTTTTAATCTTCACTCAAACACACAGTGCACCCCAAAGATGTTTTTGTCAGCATATTACATTGACATTGACATTTTTAGTATTTACTTTCATCATTTACCTTCTATCAGTTTACTTTCAATAAGTTTACTTTCGACAATCAATTGTTTTTATGTCAAGTTTATTTTTAGTAAGTTTACTTTTAGCATTTACATACCATAAATTTACTTCCAATAAGTTAATTTTTATGTACTCATTACTTTAATGCTTCGTTTTTATTTTTTTATTCACAATTCATACTTAATGGCTAACTATTTTTGAACGTACCCTTTATTGACACTTGACTGATCGATGGTTACTTAACCTTTGACATTAGAATTTTCAAATCGCTAGAAACTCTTGAGAATCCTAAGATGAGTTGATTCGCTCATAGATATTAGATATTGAATCAAAAGAGTAGTTAATACTTTTAACGAAAATTCACCACAAACAGTAAGATAACTAGAGTCAGAGGTTCAAAATTTGAAGTTATCATTTTGAAAAAGATTTTACTTAACCACAATTCTAAACTCAAAATTGCGTTAGCAATTTGTTGAATTTTTTTCTTTTGAAAAGCAAGCTGGATTCATGCATTATTAGTAAGGACAGAGTAGTGTAAGGTCCATGTCTTTATCTGGGACCAAGAATAGGTTTAAAATGACCAAGAATAGGTTAAAAATGTAGTGGAAGACCAATCCCACAATTTTGTGGGATATACTATTATTAAATGGAAAAAAAAATAGGGCCTTGATGGGACTATAATTCTCGTAGACCTAGAAAAGTCCTCTATTAATCCATATATGTATTTGAGGGACTCACTTTGGTTCAACATTTTTTTTAAGGTTGTAACCTACAACTTTTTTGCTTCATTCTCAACCACAGATTTGTGGCGTCTTGAAAATGGGTTAAAGCAAATAAAATATTAAGGTGACTAGGTGGTTAATACAATTTTTTGATTTGGTCCCTATGTACCCTGAAAAAGGAAGTTTGAAGGAAAAGAACCCTAAAAGGGATCGTAGTGGTGGT
This sequence comes from Ormosia semicastrata, assembly GCA_029884595.1. Lineage (NCBI taxonomy): Eukaryota > Viridiplantae > Streptophyta > Magnoliopsida > Fabales > Fabaceae > Ormosia > Ormosia semicastrata. Next base: position 6,537,874 of record JAQQTO010000036.1, on the reverse strand, counting down.
GTCCTTTGTTGTACTCCGGTGGTGAGGGAGATTTTAGAGGATATATACATGTGAAATATGGTATGTTCTGAACCAACCCTTAATTGTTGTTATTTTTTGGTGTGTTAGTTGATTGAACAAATCACAGAACAGGTCAAGCTTGTTACTGTCTATTAACAAATCAATCAGTATAAATACAAGAGATCAAGTTAAAATTACTCCTAACAGCTGTATAGGAAATACGGTGAATCAGAAAATATTTGGTTCCTATAATTATGCTCCTAAACTAATGCCTAATATGTTACAGAGATACTCCAGCAATCACGGTATATACATCTTTCCCGATATTCCTAATACTCCCCCTCAAGTTAGTGCATGAAGATTTCGAATGCCCAACTTGCCAAGAAGGTATTCAAACTATTGGTGTCCTAGAGCCTTAGTCAAAATGTCTGCCAATTGGTTTGCTGCGGGAACATAAGAGGTGACATTGAACCTCATCTCTCACAAAGTGACAGTCAACCTCGATATGTTTGGTTCTCTCATGAAAGACTGGATTTGACGCTATGTGGAGGGCAGCCTGGCTGTCACAATAAAGTTGCATGGGATCTGTTTGAGGCACACCTAAGGATGCAAGCAGGCCTTTTATCCATTTCAATTCACAAACAGTTGCTGCCATAGAGCGATATTCTGCCTTTGTAGAAGACCGAGATACAGTTTGTTGCTTCTTTATCTTCCACTAGATAGGGGATGAATTTAAGAACACGACATAACCTGTAAGAGAGCATCGTGTGAGGGGGAAGTTAGCCCAATCTGAATCACAATATGTAGTCAATTTTAGATCAGCATCAGCATGCAGGACAATGCCTTGTCCTGGATTTCCTTTAAGATAGCGCACTACTCGCAATGCTGCCTCCCAATGGTTTTCTTTTGGGTGCTATATAAACTGGGCAAGCACATGAACATAGTAACTAAGCTCGGGTCTAGTTATAGTGAGGTATATAAGTCGTCCTACCAACCATCGGTACTGCTCGGGATCTTTCATGGCTCCTCCTTGTGCCATTGCCAACCGATGATTCTGCTCCATGGGAGACATTACTGGCTTAGCTCCTAGTAAACCGATTTCAGAAACAATATCCAATGCATACTTGCGTTGACAAAGGAAAATTCCTTTGGGGCCACGAGCAACCTCAACATCCAAGAAATATTTAAGTTCTCCCAAGTCTTTCATGTAAAAACACGTGCTCAAATATTTCTTGAACTGAGCCATAGCTTGTGAGTCATTGCCAGTGATGACCAAATCATCAACACACACCAATACATTCAGTCGCACTTCGTTATCTGAGTACGTGAATAGAGAGTAATCGCAATAAGACTGGATGAACCCATATTTCTTCAATGCTGTTGCAAGTTTGGAGAACCAATATCGAGGGGCTTGCCGGAGTCCATAAAGTGACTTCTTCAACTTGCACACTTTAGATTTTTCTGCTGTTGAAAATCCTGATGGAAGCTGCATGTATACCTCTTCATTTAAGTCTCCATGCAAGAATGCATTATGAACATCCATTTGATGTAACTCCCAATTTTTAACTGCTGCTACTGCTAGAATAGTTCGCACTGTGGCCATCTTCACAACCGGAGCAAATGTCTCTGTGTAATCCAAGCCTTCCACTTGTCGATTTCCAAGAATCACCAATCGAGCTTTATATCGCTCCACTATTCCATCAGAATAATACTTTATTTTATACACCCACTTGCACCCTATTGCCTTCTTTCCAAGAGGCAAATTCTCCAAGCTCCAAGTTCCATTGTTTTCAAGTGCTTCTATTTCTTGTCTCATTGCTTCTCTCCATCTTGCATCTTTTACTGCAGGTGAAAAACTTGTGGGCTCACTATCAGCTGTCACTACAGCCAAGAATGCACGATACTTGGGGGAAACCTTTGCACATGTTACATAGTTAGCTATGGGATAAGGAGTCATACTTGAGGACTTTGACTTGGATTGGGTTTGAGTGTGCGTGGGGTTCTTCAAACACCCCGCTGTGTAGGTCACATAATCCTTTAGTAGTACTGAAGGCTTAGGTTGGCGTTGTCCTCTGCCAAGACGCTCCACATGTTCAACTGCACTATCTTCTTGCTCACTTTCACTGGTGCCACCTCTGCTTCCCTCACCTCTTTCAATGTCATTTTCACAATCTTGCTCTGTGTTCCCACTCTCACATGCATCCACTCTTCCCCTTTCTGCTAGCCTCTCACCAGCACCAAATCTGTCACACATACCATCAAAGTACATAAACTCTACCTGATGTGATTCCTCTTTCCTGCTACTTGTTGGTTCCTTACTAGTGGCATAAGGGAAAATGGTTTCATGAAACACCATATCTCTAGAAACAAAGTATTTGCCTTCTTTGAGATCATAGACACGCCACCCTTTCTTCCCATGTGGGTACCCTATGAACACACATTTGTCCTTGTCCCTTCCACTTTGGTGCACATAACAAAGACACCCAAAAACCTTCAACTGGTTATACAGGGGTGGCTTTCCAAACAGTATCTCATATGGGCTTTTTCCTTGAAGAAATGATGAGGGAGTTCAATTTATAAGGTAGCTTACGGTCAAAACACACTCACCCCAAAATTGTATAGGTAAGTTTGCTTGAAACCTCAATGCTTTAGCCACATTTAGAATGTGTCTGTGCTTCCTCTCCATTCTTCCATTTTGCTGAGGTGTTCCTACACAAGATGTTTGATGCAATATACCATGCAACTCAAAGTACGATCTTAAACATTTGAATTCAGTGCCATTATCGCTTCTAATTACTTTTACTTGTTTCCCGAATTGGCGTTCAGTCATGGCACAAAAGTTCTTAATGGTTTATGCCACCTCTCTCTTTTCAAGCAACAAACAAACCCATACAACACGAGAAAAATCATCGACAATTGTTAAGAAATAAAATGCTCCACAAGATGCAGGCACTTTATAGGGACCCCACAAGTCACAGTGTATCAAAGAAAAACAATCATCAACTTTATTAGAACTATCTTAGAATACATCATGAGTTTGTTTGGCCTTATAACAAGTATCACAAAAATCAAACAAATCACCACCCTTTGCCTCAGGTAGGTAAGCAAGCATTTGTTTGGATGGATGTCCCAACCTCTGATGCCACAACTTTCCAACGCTCAATACTCCAGCTTTATTTACCTGTACTAGTACTGCTGTCCAAAAAAGAAAAACCCTATCACGCTCTTCACCCACTCCAATCAAAGTCCTCGAAGTTTGGTCCTGCATCACACACAACTTATTAGTGAAGGTTACAGTGCAGTTCAAATCATGCATAAGCTTAGAAATAGATAATAGAGTGTAATTCATATTGGGAACATATAAGACACTTGGCAAGTAAACATTTTCTCCCAAATGCATTTTTCCTTCCTTCATAGCACTTGTTTGGCTTCCATTGGGAAGGCTTACTGGGCATGGTGTGATACTTCGTACATCACTCAATAACTCAATCACTCCAGTCATATGATGTGAAGCTCCGGAATCAATTAGCCAAACAGTATTCTTACCAGACAAACGCTGAATTCCTCTTTTATGGGCATTCAACAGGTTGATCAATGTTGTCCACTGTTCTCTACTCAATCCTGGTATTCCTCCTCTTTCACTGTCATTAACAGCACCTGCATGCTGCCCTTCCATCCCTTCAGTGTGTGCTGCATTAGCCCGGGCATTATGACTTCTTCCTCGTCAAGCAACACTAGAATTTCCCCGTCCACAACCTCCATTTTTTCCTATCGAGTGTGGTCTATCTCCCCACCAGTCTGGATACCCGAAAACTTGGAAGCAGGCCTTCGCATCATGTCCATTCTTCCCGTAATGATCACAAGTTGTTCCTTTCTCTTTTGTTCGAACAGCGGCTGCCCTTACTCCTACCTGCACCGCAAAGCCTACAGCATCACTTTGTTCTTCCTTGCCTTTGGCTATACTTCTGTGACGTTCTTCCTGTATGATCATTGCATACACTCGGCTTAGACTCAGCAGGGGATCCGTGCTCAAGATGCTAGAGCGTATGGTCCCATACATTGCATCATCCAAGCCTATCAAAAATTGGTGGACTTTCTCTTCGTCTCGTTTCTTATCCAACTCTCCTGCAATATTACAGCTACACAGACCACACTTGCACGTTGGAGTCGGTTCATAACTCACCAATTCGTCCCACATAACCTTCACTTTCCCATAGTAAGTTGCTACTGCTTGACCCATTTGCTTACACGCAGCCAGATCTGCCTTAAGTTGATAAATGCGTGGCCCATTTTCGATAGAAAACCTCTATCGAATGTCCTCCCACATGTCTCTAACGTTCTCCATATAAGTGATGGTAGAGCGCAAACTTGGTTCAATGGTATTCAGGATCCATGCGACTAGCATGGAATTCACCACCCACCAATCTTCTGCATCAACCGAGTCATCTTCCGGCTTCGTCAATGTCCCGTCGACGAACCCCAATTTCTTCTTCGCTCGCAGCGCGTTCCATATTGCCCTTACCCATTCCTTATAATTATCTCCTTTCAGCTGGATGGGAGTGATCAACATCCCGGGATTGTCCGACAGGTGTAGACAATAAGAAGAGAGAACTGCTGTTTCTCTTCCGATCTTCTCGTCGCTCTTCTTTCCGTCACCTTTTCCACCTGTCGTGGTAGTGTTATCCTTCTTTCCGTCACCTTCTCCACCCGTCATGGTGGTTCTTGGTTTCAAAGACTCAGAATTTGAGTTCTTGCCTTTCTCATGTTTGGTGAGCCAACCTAGCTCTAGATACCATGAACAAATCACAGAACAGGTTAAGCTTGTTGCTGTCTATTAACAAATCAATCAGTATAAATACAAAAGATCAAGCTAAAATTACTCCTAACAACTGTATAGGAAATACAGTGAATTAGAAAATATTTGGTTCCTATAATTATGCTCCTAAACTAATGCCTAATATGTTATAGAGATACTCCTGCAATCTTGATATATACATTTTTCCCAATATTCCTAATATTGATGAATGTGATGTGAAAATTGTTTCTTTTTAGTTTTTTTTTTTGCTGTACAGTCTATTATTTGTCATTTGGAAGTGTTGGAGGATACTGTTATTAAGCTAAAAAGTCACATTGATAAGCTATCGAAGTATAGTGAAGATAATATTTAATGCTTGGACATGTTGAGGTTTGAGTTCAAGTCATTCTTTAGTATTAAGGACTCTACGAGGCATGAAGGTGCACTGGATAGTTGTCAAATTGATGGCAAAAATGGTGACAAGGGAGGGGCAACAACTGATGGCAAAGTGGGAAGAGCATCAGGTACTACTGAAATTGATGATGAAGGCAGCGGACTATTTCATTGCAAAATTATGCTTAATTTTATATGTGGTAATTCTGCCAAGATCTCTTCGTTAGTTGGAGGAAGAATCTGCACAAATTGGATTTTTTTAGAAACATATCGAGAGAGAATTGAATTTAGTTAGATAACGTGTGGTTAGTAAACAATGATCATTTTTTTAGTAAAGTACAGAACGTATCATCAAATATTCAATATAATTCCACGAGATCTAGTTTCATTCAAGTAAATGATTCTAGTCAATTGAAAAGATCTTCTGATCAATCTAAGGATCGTTTTGATGTACATGGCAGAGGCAACACCTGAGGCCAAAGTGGAGAAGATATTGGGTACTTCTGAAATTGAGGTTGAAGGTAGTTATAAGACAAGGGCAATAGCTGAGAGCATGGTGGAGACAACACTAGGTATTACTAAATTTGAGGCCCAAGGCAGTGACAAGGCAGGGGCAACAAGTGAGTGCAAAGTGGAAAGGGCACCAACTACTTATGAAATTGAGACTAAGGGCGTGGTAGCACTTGATGTTAGATTAAATGTCTCATTTGATGAACTTGTAACTTATCCTATTAGTTTAATAAGTAATTAAATTAAGTTAATAGGCTAAACTCTTATTAGATAAAAAAATGGTAGTTTTATAATTATAGAAACTACCAACTTGATGGAAGTTAGTAGTATTTAAAAAATAATTTTTACGTAAAATTCAAGGTCTGTTCTTGGTCGTCAGTGTTTCTTCTTCTCTCACCATCACTAAAGTAGAAGAAACATAAAGAAAAGACAAATGAATAGAAAGTGAGTTTTTCAATGATTTCTCTAACACTCTTAGAATATAGGTTACTCTTATTCATAGATAAAGGTTAATCTTTATACTTTCTTGTTTGTGGGAATCATGTATATTCTAAGCTCCTTATATTTTAATAATGGTTTTCTACATTAAAATTATTACAAAAAGTACAAATTAACACTTGAGGGCAAGGTGGAGATGGTATAGGGTACTTTTGAGATTGATGCAGAAGGGAGTAACAAGGCAGGGCAGCAGCTAAGGCCAATGTGGAGAAGGTGCATGAGGAAAAGGTGGAAAGGGTGCATATGGAGTCAAAGTATGTGCAAAAACGTAAAAGGGTGGTGCATGGAAAAGGGAAAGCATTTGGTGCAGGCATTAATGATGTATGTGTCGAAAAACCACATCGAGTTGTGTTTGTTTTGTAATTGATTTTTGTAATCTTTAGTTCCATTCAATGTGTTTGTTTTTCTTTAATTTGATTTGTAAATTGCAAGGATCTGTTGTGTTTTTGTAGAGGTTGTGGTCAGTCAATGCATATGTGATTTCAGTTTAAATTATGGTTTGGTTTATGGGAGTTCTGTTTCGAATTGAGGGGATGGGAGGTGCTGTTTATGGTGCATTATAGTCCGAGACTTTGACTGCTGCTGCGTTTCAAGGCAAGGCTTGGTGATGGCAAGTTTCTGATTTGGATTACCTTGTGTGTAGATGAAAGTAAGTGGTGTGAATTTTGGAGGAATGGGAGAGATGGAGCTAGGCTACCTGAGTTCGTGACTGGCCGAGGTGATTGCAGAGAGAAAAAGAGGGTGGCAAAATCTATTTTACACGATGAAACTTAAACCAATCAAGCAATCAGACAAGCATGAAGCTGCGGCAACAAACGGTCATATATATTACAATCGTCGTATCACAAAATTTAAAAAATAAAAAAATAAACGAAGATAAATTAGAGCTAAAAACATAGAAAAACAAAAGAATCCTTACCACTTGCACCACGAAAGTAGAACTCAGGAATAATGATAAATAGAAGAAGAAATTGCGAGAAGAATATTATTTATCAATATCAATCAATAGTGTGCCCATAAGCAATCCAAAGGAATATTTATAGCATAAGGGTGAAATAACTAAAATAAAATCAAATTTTAATCAGATACAAGTCTTTTCGAGAGATTTTTAGGCGTTCTTAAAGTAAGATATTTCTCTTACTTTATATTTAAATGTGTGTCACGTTAAATTTGTAAGTTATCATTATTTTTAATTTAAACTGCATTTTTAACTACGCTATAATGATAACATTAGAAATGTAGTATAAGTCAGAGACAATAATAACTCACAAATCGAACATAACACGCATTCAATCGTACAGAACGTGAGAAATGTCTTATTCCAATAATACTTAAAAATTTCTCTATAACTAAATCTCAATCCGATATAAGTTTTCTTATAAGCAAATCCTAGAAAATCAAAATCATATAATAATAATTTCTTATAATATTTTTTAGATATACATTTTCCAATAATATTCCAATAGTAAATCTACATTGCGATGCACAATAAATATAATTTCTTAATATTGATCATGTAAATATAATTAAATTGTTCATTGTGTGTGTGCGCGTGCATGTACACATGTTACTTAATTTTATTAAAATATAATATTCCTTATTTATACTATCTTTCTTTATCTATTACTATTAATAATGGGGATTCTAAGATTTGGTATCTGGGGAGAAACTCCCCCTCTTTACCTGCAAGTTCTGGTGAGGCAACACCTAAATCCCTAAAGAACACCACCTAGCGATGAACAACAGGATGGAACTAACTGTCACCGTGTTGAAATAACCCGAACAGTGAATACCATCTTCGTGGGCTTTACAGGTAGCAGTGAGTCAAGAAACACCAGGAAAAGGGTCCTCTGGGAGATGATGTGCGTGGCGTCCCTCACAGAATCCAAATCGGGCAATGGGTCAAGAAAAACCCCATCAATCTCGTTTTTTGATGAGGACTATGGAAAAACCATCCAGATCACGATGACCCCATGGTCATTGCCGGGATAATTACAAATGTTGAGGTCCATAGAATGTTCGTGGATTAGGGAAGCTCGATCGACATAATGTTCTTAGACCTATTCAACAAGTTGGGATTATCAAAGGAAGAGATCATCTTGTATGCTGGTGAGTTGATCGAGTTCATAAGGGACAAGATCACCCTAATCAGGTATATGGTGTGGTGTGGATTGTGATTAAATATAATATAAAAAATAGTTGCCAAGTTCCACCAAAAATATAAAAACCTTACAACCAGTTGTAGTAAGCAAGGGTCGATCCACAGAGAACCAATTCAATTAACACTATCAATCAAATTCCCAAATTAAACTCTGATGAAAAATAAATAGTAAAAGTAAAAGGGGGTTTTGTTGATTAAAACTAAAAAGAGAAATTAAACTTAAACCAAAACAGTAAACACAAATTGAATTATCAAGTTAAAGATATTGGTTAAAAGATGGAATCCACCACTAGATTTATATGATTATGCTAACTTACATACCCTTTATACCAACATAATCAATTATGTTCTTATGCAATTGCGAGATAAATCCCATGTCTTCCTTAAGTTTCGCTTAATTCAGCAACCGCTCAAATCAAATCCTAACCATTAGTTATTTGTAAAGCAACCGCTCTTACACCTACCTAATGATTGCATTAAGAATTAGAAAACCAATCACACTAAGATCTAATCACACACCGGGATTAAATTACTTAGATCATATGTCTCACTAGTCATACCACCGCAAAATCGCATAGCAATCCTAGTTTTACCACTCTCGAAATTTGGCAAGAATATAAAAATCTTTATATTGATTTAAGAATAGAAACATATGAATAAAAACATAATTGTATTAATATAAAGAAGTATGCAAGATTCACATAATCAAAACTAGAGTTTCATCTTCCCTTAACCAATCAAGAAGTTTAGCCACACATGGCAAAGTTAAAATCACAAGAAAAATAGAAGAAAAACATAGTTCAAAACGAAAGTGTAAAAGAAAACTAAAGATCAAACTAGTTTCCAAAAGTTGGGGATGATCAATCTCCGATTGCTCGAACCCGAGACTCCAATCTTCAATCCAATCTCCCTTTCCCTTGGTCTTTGTGTTTCCCTTAGTTCCCTTGACGGCTCTCCCTGTCCAGACCTCTTTTAAGGACTCTAAGCAACCCTATTTATAGGTTTGGATACCTAATTTAACATTAAAATACGAATTTAACTTTCTGGTGCGACGACACGGGCCGTGTCATATGACACGGCCCAGGCCCTGTACTTTTCTGTCAGCCCAATTCCATGTATTTCACAAGTCAGAGAAGAACACGGCCCAGGCCCTGTAATTTGACACGGGCCGTGTCGTTTGACACGGCCCACCCCCTGTCAGGTGACATGGGCCCTGTAATTTGACACGCGACATGGGCCCTGTAATTTGACACCTTCATTTTCAGCCCGGATTCTTTACAAATGCTTTTCTTTCATTGCTTCAAGAGGTGATATTGATCTCCTTAAACATTCATCTCTCTCCTCAAATGGTCATCAAGCTCGGTTCAATGCTAATGGACTCAAACACTCAAAGATATCCTGAAAAGCATAATTCATTTATGAGTGTTTATAACCACATTTAAGCATAGTTTCACAATAAACATCCAATTAAGCTCTAAAGCAGAAACTTATCTAAATATCAACAATTAAGCACATATGGAGTCCAATTAAATCAATCATAAGGCATTTAAAGTATGAAAATAATCGACAGATCAGTATATTAAGACTCATCTCACTCTAGGAAGAGACCCCCTCTTTAAAACTATCAAGGTCAGGTTCTTGGTGGTTGATTGTCCATCTGCTTACAATGTTATCCTGGGCTTTCCTTCACTCAACACCTTTGGGGCTATGATTTTCACACCTTACTTGGCCATGAAGTTATTGGGCCACCATGACAGAGTTGTAACAATTAAAAGAGATCAAGTCATGTCGAGGAAGTGTTATAATGAAAGCCTAAAAATTGTCAAAAGACCCCGGACCACATACCAACTCAACGATTCGACTCCGGTCACTATGGACTCCATCAAGATCCTCATGAGCCCAGAAGATGAAGACAAAAATTTTCTCATAATTGAGATGGGGAGTTATTGCTGCCGGGTCATGCCATTTGGACCCAAAAACACAGGAGCAACTTACCAACGTATAATGAATAAGGTCTTTCAGGGACAAATTGGCAAAATGCAGGAAGTATACATTGATGACATGATAGTCAAGACGACGGACACCGGCGACGACATTAAAGGCTTGGAGAAAGTTTTCGCTGAGGTTCAGAAGCACAACATGCGACTAAATCCATAAAAATGTGCCTTTGGAGTACAGGCTAGAAAATTTCTAGGGTTTTTGCTAACAAATCGTGGTATTGAGACCAACCTAGAGAAATTTCAAGTCGTGCTCAACATGCGTAGCCCCCAGTTAATCAAAGAGGCATAGCAGTTGACAGGCCGAATTATGGCCCTCACACATTTTTAGTCAAGCTCGATCAAAAGTCTATTTTCTTTTTCCAAACTCTAAAGAAGAGAAAGAACTTTGAGTGGACCTCGAAATGTGAGGCCGCGATCCAAGAGTTGAAGAGGATGTTGTGCACGCTAGCTATCTTGACAAGACCCCCTGGTGAGACTTTATACACCTATCTCTCTATCAGTAACAAGGCAGTTAGCTCGGTGCTGGTAAGGGAAACAGACAAGGATCAGAAGTCGATCTACTTCATTAGCAAAGTCCTGTAAGGCCCCAAGATCCATTATCAAAAACTTGAGAAGATGGTCTTGGCACTATTAATCACAACAAGAAGGCTGAGACAATACTTCCAATGTCACCCTATGATAGTAAGGATAAACCAACCAATCAGGCAAGTACCCCACAAGCTAAATCTCGCGGGGAGGATAATAGCTTGGTCAGTAGAACTCTCCGAGTTTGAAATCACATACGATCCAAGACCAGTCGTAAAGGATCAACTACTATTTGACTTCCTGGTTGAGCTCACTCTACACTTCGGCCATCCTACAGCGCATTCCTAAACTATCTATGTCGATGAATCCTCAAATTCCAAAGGAAGTGAAGCAAGGGTCACGTTGGAAAATGAAGCTAGCCTCGTACTAGAATACTCATTGAGGTTTGAGTTCCCCATATCCAACAACCAGGCCGAATACGAAGCATGTATAGTATATCTGGCAAAGGAGATGAGAGTTAAAGACATAGTCCTATGCAGTGACTCACAGGTAGCAACATCCTAGATAAGAGGCAAATATCAGGCTAAGGAACCCTTATTACAGAGGTACTTACAGGGTTAAAAAGCTTATGGAAAACTTTGACAACATCAGAGTGGAGCACATCCTAAGGGAACAAAACTCTAGAGCTGGCATATTGTCAAAATTGGCTAGCACAAAGAGCTTAGCCAATAATAGGTCCGTGATCCAAGACACCCTACTTACTCCCAGTATCATGGACATTGAAGTCCTCCTACTAGAAGATGATGAAACCTGGATAACATCTATACTTGCCTACCTCTATAGTGGCTCACTACTTGAGGACCAAAAAAAAGCCAAGAAATTAGTATGGACAGCAACTTGGTACATCATTCTCGATAACCAGCTATATCATCGGGGTTTCTCTTCTCCCCTCCTCAAGTGCCTCAGCCTAAAGGAAGCAGAATATGTCTTGGCCGAGATCCATGAAGGAAGCTCAAGCCACCACCTCGGCGGCAAATCCTTGGCAAGGAAAGTGCCAAAGGCAAGGTATTACAAGCCCACCATGGAAGCTAATAGTATGGAACACATGCAAAATTGTGATAAATGCCAAAGCCATTTAGACATCTATGCAGCACCCCTTGAAGAGTTATCAATGATATCTGTTCCATGGCTATTTTACTGGTGAGGAATGGACCTCCTAGGTCCTTTTTCCCAAGCACCAGGGCAGGTCAAGTACTTAGTAGTGGCTATCAACTATTTTACCAAGTGAATTAAAGCAAAATCGTTGGCCACAATTGATGATAACATATTTGATACATTAATAAGCCTTCATTTTTAGTCATTTACACTCTTTATGTACTTAATTGATTGATTTTGATTATGTTTTGTAAGTTTGGACTCAAATTGGACTTAATTGAATTTTTTAGCATAATTTACGTCATACGTTGTTTCTGTATTTGGGCTATATCTTGGGATGTAAGTTGTCTTTGGAGGTGATTCTAGTGGCATTTGAAAGATAAGAGAGAGTTATATAACTTTCATGAAAACTTAAAATGCCCAATCACACGAGTAGATAACTCAAATTGGGGTTGAAGCAAGAACCAGTGTGCTTTTCCTGACAGCTTAACCTATGTGTACTATTCATCATAGTTTTCAGGCTAGAGGTTGTCAAATGGGCTAAAATTTGGATGCTGATTATTTAAGACACATATCTACAATTTTTATGTTGAACACTTTTCCAAAATCGAACTCCTTGAAGGTGATATTGGGCTTGGAAGTCAGAACAGATGAGCTATGACTAGGCCTGAGTAGTGTGCAGTGATTTGAACGTATATGGAGTTATAGAAACGATATTGGACTCAAACTAAAGCCATTTGAAAGCTAAGATCCAGGATTACAACTTTCATGAAGACTACTTGGTTCAAAAATGACGAATGCAATGACTTCAGAGCTGCATGATTTCGGAGACAAGGAATCTCCATAATTTTCCACTCACCAAAAGTCATTTGGCATTTTCCACTCATTTTCCGCTCATCCACCCACTAATGACTCACCCCCTTGTCATTTTGTATCTCTAATCTTCTATAAAAGGGGGTCTTGGCATATCATTGAGTGTGTTAGGTGTTAGTTACCAAAATGATGTCATTTTGTTACTAAGTTTTCTTATAGTAATTTTCCTTTGTTCTAAATTAAAGTCATGTTCTTCTTCTTCTTCTTCTCTCTTTCTTTCTTCTTATCTATGAGTAACTAAGTTTCATTTTACTTGGGTGAAAGGGTGAAGCTCTTGGTAATAAAGTAAGGTTAGATTTATTCTTCTCTTGTACTTAAATGATTTATATTTTTTAGTAACCATTATACGTATTATAATTTGTTTCTTATAATTTAGAAACCATCTTTGTAAAGAGGAGTTCTTAATTTGTTGTAGATAAAATATTGGCACAATGAATGCTTTAACTCATTTACAAGTGGTGGTAATATTTTTAGGAAACATAATATAATTATGTATATTATTTTAAATGGACTTTTAATGTTGTATTTTTCGATTGGAACCTCCATGTCATGCGAGGATTCTAATTGAGTTATAAAAGAAATTAATCTTACCTTTACTTTATTTACCAAGAGTGGATCTTTTAACCCAAGTAAATAATTTTTACCATAGTAACAAAATATTTACTTCACCTTAATTAATCTTCAACAATTCCCTGTGGATCGACCTCGGACTCCCGAGAAATTTATTACTTGAGACAACCTGCACTTGGGTTCGCAAAGCAACAATTAATCCCGCATCAAGTTTGTAAACTTGTTTGAAACTAAAAATTGTGCATCAAGTTTTTGGTGCCGTTGCCGGGGACTTGATTTGAAGAACACATTTCTGGTGTAAATATTTTGTATATATTTTCTACTCTTTTAATTTTTTTTTCCTTTTGTACATACTAACTTACTAACTTAGTGGGGGAACCTCTCCTTTTATTTTCTTTGTACATATTAACTTAGTGGGAGGAAACTCTCCCTTTTATTTTACGCACTAACTTAGTGGGGAACCTTTCCTTTATTATTTTTTATTTAAAAAATTTATTTTTTACACTTTATTTTTTGTATTTTATCTTCTCATTTATTTTTTGTTATTTATTTTCTGTTATTTTTTTTTGTTTACTAACTTACTAACTCTCTTACTAACTATCTAACTTTTTACTTTATCTGCTTCTAACATTTTAATTTATTTGCATACTAATTTTTTAATTTTTCTGCTTATTAATTTTTTTTGTGTGGATGGTTTATACCATACCTTTATTAATATTTAATGGACGGTTTATACTACTAGCTTGTACATTTTATTTTATATTTTAAGTTACTTGTTTATGCTTAATTGGTATCGTGATTTAAATTATGATCGTTTGGTTAAAGTTAATTCTAGTACTGTACATATTGATTTGTCTGAATCACAATCACACACATCAAACACAATGGCTGAAAATGAAAGTGTGCATGATGAACATGAAAATCAACCGTTGTGAATCATGCGTGAGTATTTGCAACCATCTCGAAATTCTAGTCCATCATGTTTTATCTTTCCACTCAATGCTAACAATTTTAGATTCAAGTTAGGTATGATTTCTTTACTTCCTAATTTCCATGGTTTAGAATCTGAAAGCCCATATTTACATTTAAAAGAATTTGAGGAAGTATGTACTGCTTTTCATGATCAAACTTGCATTGAAGAGGTTGTTAAGTTTAAATTGTTTCCTTTTTCTTTGAAAGATAAAGCAAAAACTTGGCTTAACACTTTGAAACCAAGATCAATTGGCACATGGCAAGAAATGCAATGTAAGTTTTTGAAGAAATTTTTTCCAACACATAAAACCAATGCTTTGAAAAGACAAATCCAAATTTTTTTCCAAAATTCAAATGAAGCATATTTTCAAAATTGGGAACGTTTTAAAAATTTGTTAAATTCTTGCCCACATCATGGTTTTGAAAAATGGCACACTATAAGCTTCTTTTATGAAGGGTTAACACCCGAAACTAAACAATTTGTGGAAACAATGTGCAATGGCGAGTTTCTTGATAAAGAACTTGAAGAAACTTTAGACTATTTAGACCATTTGGCTGAAAATTCTCAATCTTGGCATAGTACTAATCCTTATGAAAATTCAATTAGATCTAACCTTACAAATGCTAGTAAAGGAAAATATCACTTAGTCAAGAAGAAGATCTAAATGCAAGGTTTGCCAGTTTGGCTAGAAAGATTGAAGCTATAGAATTAGGAAAAGTGAAAGAAATTAAATTTGTGCAAAATGAAGAAATTTGTAGCATTTGTGATGAATTGGGACACTCAACAAATGAATGTCCAAAAATTTCTGTTTTTAAAGAAGTTGTGCATGAGCAAGTAAATGCAATGAATAATTTTAAAAAGCCATTCACTTCTTCTTTTTCAGATACATACAATCCGGGATGGAGAAATTACTCGAGCTTCAGTTGGAGGAATAGCAATCAGGCACAATTCATGCAACCACCACCTCCTCAGACACAACAGGGCTCTCAAAATTTTCAAGGATATGCACCTTTTGTCCCACCATACAGGAATAACCTTGAAGAAACATTGCATGCATTCATGAAAAAGCAAGATATCATTATTAATCAAAACACTCAAATCATGATTGACATAAAAGACACTCTTGCTAAATTTTCTTCTGCACTCACCATTCACGAGAAAGAAAAATTTCCTTCTCAACCTCAACTAAATCCCAAGGGTCAATACAGTCTAAATGATGGTAATTTAAAAAATTAACAAATAGATCAAGTCAAGTCAGTGATAACCCTTAGGAATGGAAAGGTTGCTGAAGAAAGCAAGGAGATAAAGAGCCAAGTGTCCAAAGTGATGAACTCCTTGAGTGTGAATGAGCTAGAGGATGTGGAAAAGAATCAAGATAGTAGTGATGTTGAGCTACCCAAGGAACCTGAGGTGGCAAAAAGTCTTGTTAAGCAAAAAAATGATGACGAGAGCCATCAGACATACATGATTGACTCAATCATGGATAGGGAAGTTTCTACAACCCATGATTTTGATCCCCTTGAGAATTTTCTTGTCAATTCTGAGTTTGATTCTATCAGTAATCCCTCTAATGTAGTTGATATTTCTACTTTTTTTTATAAAACTCAGGATCATGACACTCAGGCATGGCAACCAAAGTTTAAGGAGTTTCTTAAGAAAGGTTGGAGCATTACTGATTAAAAAGGTGTTCGTCCATTGGTCTGTTCATATAAAATTAATTTAGAAGAAGGTAAATGGTCAGCGGTTGAAGCTATAACTTGAGTTGAAGGATCCAGATGTAGCAGAGACTTTGGTAGACGATCTTGTCTACCAAAGCTGAGGTAAGTTTTTAGTATTTTGTATTTTTATTAAGTCGGCTTAAGTGCCTCCCAAATTTCGGAGCCTTTGTATGGGGATATAAATAATGTCGGCCAACAAAAAAAAATTATAAAACAAAAGAACCAAAAAAAAAATGTTTGCATGCTTGTTTATTTCATTTTTTTTCAATTTTTTTTGTCATTGCTAACCATTGTCAAAATGTAGTTATTCTCTTCTTATCTAAGCATTTCGGATATGTGACTTCTCCCAATTACTTTGTTTAATTTTGTCTCAATAATTTCTTTGATGTATATTGATGATTATTTCTTCAGTCTGGATTTAATTGTTAACATTGAGGACAATGTTGTGATCTAGTTGGGGGCAATGATAGTTATGTAAAAAAAACCAAAAAAAAAATTAGGAAGTGTGTGTATTAATATGTTTGTTGTGTTTATATGTTTATTAGTAATTTACTAAACCAGTTAAGGATGACAGACTAATGAGTAAATTTTACTCTTGAGACGCATCTTAGTTAGGGTAGACAACTAGTCTCTATGGAAGTAGCAATTCAAATTCAGGGAAATTTGCATGATTGAGTTAATTGTCTTCTTTCTTAAAAATCACATGCTTGGTTATGGATGTTGAATTGGTAGACTGAGATTGATAGAATTATGTCTTGTGAGATTTTATGCCTATTGATGAATGGATTGAACATTTGTACCATTCTCTTCTTTCTTGTATGAATTTCACTCATGGAATTATTATTCTAGAACTTGTTTTGATTCTTTTTGAGACTACATTTTCATATGCATACATGAATATGATTAAGGCATTTTTCTTGAAATAGCTACTTTAATCAAATAGTCAGCCTTGTTTAGTAGCATGTTGTTTCAATATGATATCAAGCACTCTTATGACTTCTTGGAAATTCTCTGATTCCTGCTAACATAAAACATTAGAAATGACCTATTTCCCCTTGCTTAACCCCTTTGAGCTTATTTGACTATTCTTTGTTTCGAACTCATTATGTGCCTTAAATGAAAAATCATGTTCTTACTTGACCTTAGGGAATAAGAGAATATTACTTTTGTCATTCGATGAGTTCTTGAACAAGTGTGGGGGTGTGTGTGCAGAATGATTTAAAAAAAATGTATATATGTTGTTCTTTTTGTAAAAAAAAAATAAAAAAATAAAAAAAAATTAATAAAAAAAATTGTAAAAAAAGAGGGTCAACAAGGTAATAAAGGAAAGGAAAAAGAATATGTAAAAGGAATTTGTATTAGGTGGAGTTGGGATGAACTTTCATATTTGTTAATTGAACTCACTCTCATGCTTTTTTATTCTCTCGATATTTAACTTGTCATATCCATATTACCTCCTCCTTTACCTTGACCCCATTACAACCTTGAATAAAGTTCTCATGATTTGTGTGTGCATGTGTTCTGAGTAGTGGAGAAGTAGAAGATAAGCAAGCTTATGGTAGTGCAATTTTCATGGGTTGAATTGAGTGAAATACTTACCTTTTAAACACTTGAGGGATTGAGAGTGAATCTTATGAAAATCTATCATTCTTGACTCATGCCTTTCAATTGAAATATCCTTGCTTGTTGATTTGAGATGTGAATATATATTACCTCATGAATGTTTTGATTACTTGAATGATTGGTTGCTCTTCATTTTTAAATATTATTAGAAATTAAGTCTTTTAGAGTGTTTAACTTTTGAGTCTGTTTCGTTTTTTTTTTAGTTTTGGTCTTGTGTTTTGCCTAGGAGTGCAAAAAGTTAAGTGTGGGAGAATTTGATGATCACATATTTGATACATTAATAAGCCTTCATTTTTAGTCATTTACACTCTTCATGTACTTAATTGATTGATTTTGATTATGTTTTGTAAGTTTGGACTCAAATTGGACTTAATTGAATTTTTCAGCATAATTTACGTCTTACGTTATTTCTATATTTGGGTTATATCTTGGGATGTAGGTGGTCTTTGGAGGTGATTCTAGTGGCATTTGAAAGATAAGAAAGAGTTCTATAACTTTCATGAAGACTTCAAAGGCCCAATCACACGAGTAGATAACTCAAATTGGGGTTGAAGCAAGAACCAGAGTGCTTTTCCTGACAGCTTAACCTACGTGTACTGTACATCACATTTTTCGGGCTAGAGGTTGTCAAATGGGTTTAAATTTGGATGCTAAATATTTAAGGCTCATATTTACAACTTTCATGTTGAACACTTTTCCATAATCGAACTCCTTGAAGGTGATATTGGGCTTGGAAGTCAGAACAGAGGAGCTATGACTGGGTCTGAGTAGTGTGCAGTGATTTGAATGTATATGGAGTTATAGAAATGATATTGGACTCAAACTAAAGCCATTTGAAAGCTAAGATCCAGGCCTACAACTTTCATGAAGACCACTTGGTTCAAAAATGACGAATGCAATGACTTCAGAGCTGCATGATTTCGGAGACAAGGAATTTTCATAATTTTCCACTCACTAAAAGTCATTTGGTATTTTCCACTCATTTTCTACTCATCCACCCACTAATGACTCACCCCCTTGTCATTTTGTATCTCTAATCTTCTATAAAATGGGGCCTTGGCATATCATTGAGTGTGTTAGGTGTTAGTTACCAAAATGATGCCATTTTGTTACTAAGTTTTCTTATAGTAATTTTCCTTTGTTCTAAATTAAAGTCATGTTCTTCTTCTTCTTCTCTCTTTCTTTCTTCTTATCTATGAGTAATTAAGTTTCATTTTACTTGGGTGAAAGGGTGAAACTCTTGGTAATAAAGTAATATTAGATTTATTCTTCTCTTGTACTTAAATGATTTATATTTTCTAGTAACCATTATACGTATTATAATTTGTTTCTTATAATTTAGAAATCATCTTTGTAAAGAGGAGTTCTTAATTTGTTGTAGACAAAATATTGGCACAATGAATACTTTAACCCATTTACAAGTGGTGGTAATATTTTTAGGAAACATAATATAATTACGTATATTATTTTAAATGGACTTTTAATGTTGTATTTTTCGATTGGAACCTCTATGTTGCGAAGATTCTAATTGAGTTATAAAAGAAATTAATCTTACCTTTTCTTTATTTACCAAGAGTGGATCTTTTAACTTAAGTAAATAATTTTTACTATAGTAACAAAATATTTACTTCACCTTAATTAATCTTCAACAATTCCTTGTGGATCGACCTCGGACTCCCGAGAAATTTATTACTTGAGACAACCTGTACTTGGGTTCGCAAAGTAACAATTAATCCCACATCAAGTTTGTAGACTTGTTTGAAACTAAAAATTATGCATCAACAATCACCTCCGCGAGAATCCAAAAATTCATTTACAAGAACATTATCAGCAGATTTGGGATCCTAGAGTTGATTGTTACTAACAATGGAACCTAGTTCACTGATCAGAAGTTCAGGAATCTCCTGTTTGGGCTCAAAATCAAACAATATTTTACCTCAGTAGAGCATCTAAAAACCAATGGGCAAGCTAAAGCCGCCAACCAGGTTATTCTTAGAGGGATCATAAAGAAGCTTGATGACGCTAAGGGGAACTAGGTGGAACAACTCGATCATATCTTATGGGCATATCTGACCACGCCACACCACTCCACTAGGGAAAACCCCTTTAAGTTGACTTATGATTGTGAGGCCATGATCCCGGTAGAGATAGGAGAACCGAGTTGGAGAAAACAAAACTTCTCTGAGGAAACCAACTTGGATCTCATCTGACAAGTGCTTGACTTGCTAGAGGAACAGTTCTGCATTACCCATGTCCGGGAAGCTACCCTCAAATAGAAGATCATTGTGCGGTACAACTCCAAGGTGATTCCACAATAGTTTAACCCTGGTGATCTCGTGTTGTGTAGGGCGGATATCGGTGGTAAAAATGCAAAAAATGGAAAGTTAGCCGCTAATTAAGAAGGACCATATAGAGTCACGTCCAAAACTAATACGAGAGCCTATACTCTAGAAACCCTCTCTGGAAAGATAATCAAGAACTTCTGGAATGCAGACAAATTGAGAAGATATTACAACTGGATGTTTGTTACTTTTATAGGCTACTTTCACTAGTAAGGAACATCAGTTGATATCGATATATTACTCATTCAATATTTGTTTGTTCTATCTACTTTGCCCTGACATCATCGAAGCCAGTACCTTGGCGATGGCGATAAGTCCACGAGTGTTCAGCCTAATGCAACCCACAAAATTACTATGCCTTGGTGAGGTCCGAGGAATACAAGGTCCAAAAAGGATCAGTTATTCTAATATCTTTACACGATGGCCAAACCGGGGAATCCACTTGAACACCCTCCGGGGTCAAGCAGCACATTTAAGGGTTTTCACCCATACCCATTTGAGTCTGACCTTAACCCATAAACCGACCAGGTTTATAGAGGTTGAGCACATTTTTACATGATGGCCAGATAGGGGAATCTACTTGAACATCCTCCGAAGTCAAGCAGCGCATTTACGAATTTTCACCCGTACCCTTATGGCCTCTCCTTAACACATAAATCAACCAGGTTTATAATGGTTAAGAGAAATTAACCGTAGCCCAAGATCGTGGACTCCACACTAAGAGGCTTCTGTGTCACTCACACCTAAGGATCAACTAAGTGTCAAATGTTCTTGAACAAACCCAACCATCGAGATCGAGCTTTGGACTCATCTCGGATGGTAAAACAAGTGTTCCTCAAACCAATCGAACCTGACCGCCGAGATCGAGCTTTGGACGCATCTCGGCTAGTAAAACTAGAGTTTGTCAATCTGTAAAACACCTAGCGAGGTCGAGCGTTGGACCCATCTCGGTAAATTGAGCAAACAAGTCCTAAACCCTGAGATCGAGCGTCAAGCCCACCTTGGCAAGTACAAAATAGAATCATCGAGATCGAGCATTGGACTTGTCTCGGTGAAGCGAGCAGACAACGAAAAGTAGAATATTCAAAAAGAAATTTGTTATTATTCACATTTCAAACATCATCTACTCTATAAGAAGGACCTATAAATTACATTTGTCTAAGAATGCCCACTAGAGATAAGCCAAGAAGGTAACTTGGAAAGATATTAAACACTAACCACAGCCACCTCAATGATTCCTCAAGATGCAGGTACCTATCACCTTACTCCTGATCAACATAAGGAGAAGGCTTCACGATCCCATGACTCCAAAAAACTCCTACACATCTAAGGCTTGGCAAGCACCATGGAATATAGTTAGGGGAGTAGAAAAGAGAAAGAAGTGAAGCACCTCCACACCTTATAGGAATTGTCGTAGAAGCCATGAGCCTTCCCAACAAGAGTAGGATCCACCGCCACATATTCCGGGAAAGATAGGCTTCTGTCATTCGGAGGTGTGTTGACCAAGTTACGTAGAATAGTTACTTGACCCTCACTGAGTCATTACACCTGGAGAGAAAGGCCTCCCCTAGAAAAATATGTAGAAATGGGGGAAACACCTTTAAAAATTTGGGAAAAAATTGGAAGATAATTCCAGAAAAGGACAAGACCCTCAATGCACCAAAGAGAAGCAAAAAAAGGGGCCATTCTCTGGGAAGGATCCTACCTTAAATGAAAGCCAGAAAATGAAAGAAAAGAATAAGTGATAATATCACTACAAACACTCCCTATTTATTTCCTTATTTATAGGGGGAGTAATGTGCCTTGGTCGACTTCCAAAAAGGCAAACCAACTGCACATTCGAAGCCACATTTAATTGTTCCTCCTTTGTGATTGACCACATGTGTAGTAGGCAATTGGGAAATGAAGTAGAAAACTGCTATTCTTAATAAAGCAGTTTTAATTCTCAATAAATTCAAAACGACGGTTCACAAGCAAGCGCAAATTATTACAAACCATAGAGTAAAGGTTGCTAAAAGGACATTAGATCTCTAAAGGCAATAAAATCTTTATCCTCATCCAAGTAACATTCAACAAAGATACTATGGAGGAACACATTGAAAATTGATCTACAATTACTTACCCCAGACCCCACTAAGGAAGCGAGCTCCTAAATACTTCAACCAACCAAAGTCTTGCCACCGAGATCGAGTGTTGGACTCACATCGGTGAACTACGCGAGCGAATTGTTAAATGTAAGACGAACATCGAGATTGAGCTTTGGGCCCGTCTCGGCGTTGTGAAGGCAAAATTTTGACAAGTATGCAAGGGGCACCGAGATTCAGTGTCAAACTCACCTCGGTGGAGGAACCTCGACCTTTTCCTTTCAGCCACTCGATACAGACCCCACAAACTACACATGGGGGCAACCTACTACCTACCCCAGACAATAGTATGATGATTTAAGCAGAGAGGTCGGTCACGGATCCCATTAATCCCAGAAGCCTATTATGATATATCACAAACCTCAACCCTTTGGAAAAAAATATCGTGAAATTTGACGTTGACACTACAACTCAGATCCCTTTGTCCATCACGCATCCTGTGCTCTAGTTAAACTCGTATATTGACACTTACCTATCCCATCAAAGCATCAAGTTAGAGACAACTATTTTAGACCGGGTTATGGGTCCATAAACTTAGAGTAACCCGACCCACCAGGCTGGCCACAAACGTTACTGCGTGCATGAAGTAGCTTACACACTAGGTGTAACCTTCTCAACAAAAATCAATCCTGATCATATCCCGCATAAATAGAGGAATAATGACAACAAAAATAATGGTCTCTATGATCTTGTCTCCACGATCCCAGGTAACAGCATTCAATACATACTGAATGTTCAGACTCCTCATACTCTAAAAATGCTCATATATATAGTCAAAAAGTAAAAAAAAAAATATGACCTAATTCTGAATTAGACACATTACCCTCCTGGCGCACATACTGACTTAAGTGTTGAAGTGTCTTTTGTAAGTATCCACCCCCTCGCTCCATTGTTGTACCTACTGCACCGCGAAGGAATCCGCTATCTCTTACCTTCTCAAGTAACCCTTAGAACTTAATTTTGAATACAAGCATTAAAAAGAATCTGCCTACTCTTCGTGATGCGCTCAATTGTTGCATCAAATGGATATCATCTATCTTTCTCAATGTCATCATATACCTAAACAATGCTATCATGGACTCAATAACTATGTTTTTTTAATTTGATAATATTTATATATTAATTTAAGTGTATATAAAAATTATCGGTTAAAATTTATAAATTTTTTATATATATAATTATTTGTAAAAAAATAATTTAACTAAATTTCTATGTAAATTTAAGTATTATTAATTAAAATATATAAAAATTTAATCTTTTCATCTTAATTATTAATTTATTTTAATACTAAATTAATAGTTAAAAATCATAATTTATTTATAGGCCTCCATTTTTAGAGGTCTATGTTAAAATTCTCCGTGTTACCTTTCTCCATTCATCAACTGGTGGTACAGGGCTAATAAAAAGCTGCCATGTTTTATTATCTTTAGCGTAAGCCAACTAAAAGAAAGTAAACTAGCCAATAAGGTTTTCAAATCAAATAGGAGATGATTACACAATAGGTGAGACCTATGGCTAACAGCCTAAAAGTAGGGGAGCGTTTAACATGGACCTCTTTAAATGAGGTCCACGGATGAACCTTTTAATTATAACTGTTAGATGAATAAAAAAATAAATGGACAGTTGTGATCAATTACCAGCAACATGTTGAATAGGTAAGTAAAAGAAATTTAATATTATAAACTAGTACATCAAAAGTGTTAATTTGTAAAACAAATAATTGCAAAAAAGTTCCAATCATTTTTCATTTTTTTCCCTTGCCGGAGTCACCAACCACCAAGCACAGAATTTCAACCTTTCCCCATCAAAATCGAGAAAACCACCACCCACCACCATCCTTAAGCAACCCGCAACCACCATACACAACAACTCGGATCGTCGGTGACCCATCTTTTGCCGAGTTGCTACGGAGATGGTGCTTTGCGTCGCACTCGTCGAAGCTTCACATCGGCGAAGATGGTGAGGCACGACAGTTTGAGAAGGGAAGATCCGGGCAAAGGCGCGACGTAGATCTGGGCGGAGGCGCGATGGGGTGGTCTTGGGTGCGACGTCGTGCGTGGCGCGGTGGCTTGGACGGCGAAAGACGACGACTCTGGAGCGGATCTGGTTCGTAGAGGGAGCGGAGCTGCGCGACTCGCTGTGGAGATGGCTTGGCTGGCGGCGAGGTTCGCGGTGGAGGTTCACTGTGTTCAAACTTCAAACATGTAATTTTCCTCAAAGACCTTTGAATTTGGCCACCATCATCCAAAGCTCTTCATCAAGATCTGCTATACTTCTGTAAACAGCAAGGCCTGGATCTGCAAAGCCCAGATCTACAACGCCCACCGCCATCTAGATCGACAACACTCAATGTCGTTTTCATTCGCCAATGACACGGTTGGAAAATTTATAGAGAGAATTGAAGGAAGAAGACAAAGGGTAAAAGTGAAAATAATAATAAATGAAACAAGATTTAATATGGAAATACATAGAGTTTAAGGATTTAAGAATAATATATAATTTTTCTTTTATTGTAAATTTTATAAACCTATTATCATAGAAAAAGTCAAAGGTCCACCAGAGGGTTTAGCATAAAACGACCCGTAAAAGTAGACGTAGGCCAGGATCCTCCTCATGTTGTCAATAAATTTGGAGTTAAATTCGAAGCTGTCCCTTGGAGATATTGGGTAAAAAGAGTGAGAATCAACATGATAGAATTAAAAATGAAATATTAAGTGACAAAATGATTGTAGGTAAGTCAAACATTGAATAAAACAAAAATTGACGAATGGTGAGATAAAGGCTTACTATTTTTGTTGGGGACATACAACAAAATGATTTAATATTTAGCATAAAAGCTTTCACGTGAACAATCAATGATGTCTGTTGTTATAAAACCATACAACACAATATTAGAATAGTTTTTTGGTATAAATTTCATTTCAAAAATTCAGATTTTAGATTCAAGAACAATGGAAGTGGTTTACCTTGCAGAAGACAAAGCAAGGCACCATGACACCAACTAAACCTCAAATATAGATAATTTTTATTCAGCTTCAACTTATAAAGTTTGTTAATCAATGAAGAAAAAAATAAAAAAAGAATTAAAAAGAGGCCAAATATACATGCTTACAAAACTTTATGCCAAATCTATGAAATCAAATTTTTTTTATACAAATATATCAAAATATGCCTACACACTTTTTTTTCGATTTCCTATTGCAACCTGATCTATTCTTGAGTTTAATAAGAGATCAAACTTTCACAAAATCAAAAAGACAAATGATATAAAAATAATTAACTTTAAAAATAGGAAAAGAAAGGGAAAATAAAAAAGTGTTTTAGTTGTTCTATCATAATTTCAAAGGAAAAAAAACTTCATTTTGTTGAAAATAGTATACATGAAGAACAAAATGTTCAGCTCAAAGAAACAGATATATTGTTGAATTTATGCTATATATGTTTAATTTCATAAGGAGGATAATTGTAGGTAAAGAAGTATTGGCTCCTTTCTTTTCGAATCTATCCATTACATTTTCATCTTTCATTTTTATTACATCAAACTTTAAAAGAAAAATGAAATATAATAAAAAAATTCATCTTTCCAATCCTCTTTACTTATTGTCTTTTCCTCTTAAATTCAGCATTATCTAAGAAAAAATTATTAATTATACAAAGCCTCTAAGAATATATAGATTAACGAAGTACTTCAATTCCAGATAATAATAATAAAAAAAACGAAGTACTTTAATTCTCTGTTTTGCATTTGCAAAAGCTTTATTCTAAAATCCCCAATGATGTAATCCCATGAATAATTAAACGAAGCTAAAAACGGTCAAATTCACGGACTGAGGAACCTAAGTTTCGCTTGGTCTTGCCAAATTAGTGCTCTAATTTAGGGGTTTCAAATTTTAAATAAATAAAGCCAACACTATATATATATATATAAAACTCAGTTTCTGTCAATCGGAATTCTTGGGGTTATTCGATGTGATTCGCCAAGCAAAACATAAATTTCCTTGTCATTTTCTTTCCCTTTTCTTTCACGGATAGAATATTAATTTGGGGTAATGTTGTATAATTGTCACATCAATAAATGATGAAGACATTTTGTTTATTTATATGACAATACCACAATCTGTCCCTAATGCTGAGCAGACCAAAGTTACAATATTATATGCATGCTTATATATATAATTTTATCTCTAGGATTAATGGTGTGTTGTTCCGAGTAAAAATAGTTTGAGTCTTTTAAGTATATAGTCTTATATTTAATTTTAAAATTTATATATATATAAATAATATTATTAAAAGATATTTTTACTTAAGCGCATGACTATATTTTAAGATATTAATTTTTCACCTTATCAAATAAAAATACTTTGAGAAACAAAAATATAAAAAAATAATTTTATCTTTAGGTATTCCATGAAAATGGAGATGGAAAATTCATAAAAATAAATAAATAAAAATTGTACGAAAAAATTGAAACTTTTATACTTCTTAATTCAACTGACCATAAAAGGTAGAAATCAAGTTGGAAGAATTTGATAAATGAGCCATGCTATTTTTATTTTTTTAATTTTTTATAAGATGAGCTATATATATGCTAATTGTCTTCTTAATTCTAATTGATAACTTCAAAAAATAGAGTTATTTTAACCTTAAATTGAATGAAAATGTGAATGTTAAGTCAATTCTCTTTAGTTCTCTTAAGAAATTGTACTTGAAGTTATACACTTGTTCATACTTAGTTTTAAGCCAATTTCACTTCATCCAATTGTATTGCATAGAGTTAATGGATTCATTTTGACACTTTGATCTAATACTCATGGTTTGATGTGAATTTGTAGGTGTCAAGGAGGGTTTTGGAGAGGAACTATGAAAAAAGGAGTAAGGATGTAAAGAAAAAAGGACCAAAGGAAAGTACTGGAAGAAGAAAATGGAAGTAACAAGTCCACGCATGTGCGTGGAAATGCTTGGATTCCTGATACAAAGAAAACATGAAAAACAAATAGTTCCACGCGCATGCGTGGACCATTCATGCATTCCTAACACTTAACAAGAGTCCCACACTCGAGAGTTCCACACATATGCTTGAATTCCTTATGATCATTTTTTTATGTGCTTGGCACGCACATGACTTGATATAAATAGTTTGTGCAATTGTTTTCTGCATGTTTTCACTTTCTAGATCCAATTTCTCATTCTTCTTCCCATTCTCTCTGTTTTTCAACCATTTTTGGAGAGTTTAGAGCTTCAACCCAAGGATTCAAGTGAAGATTGCCATCATCATCATAGATCTTTGGGTTTACTCTTTCTCTCTTTCATTTTTCTCTTTTATTTTCTTCCATGAGTAGCTAAATTTCTCCATGCTAGGGAGAGATATAGCTTGATACAAACTTGATGTAATTGTATTTTAATGTTAATCTATGTTTGTTTCTTCTTAATTGAGTTTCACTCTTTGTACCTAATGTTTCTATGACTTGATCACCCATAGATTGAATTGTTGGGTATTGTAACAGCCCAATATTTACTATCCAGATATATCGTCAGATAAAAGAATAACCAATACTGGTCATACTACTTCTAACATACAATAACTAAACCCATAACATTTATATAAATAATCATGGAGAGCCACGTTAACAAAAGTTATATATACATCATCGCCTAAAAAGGCATACATTCATACATAGCTTTAAACTACTGAAGCAAATAAAGAAATACAAGTTCAGCCTAAAAGAGCATTTATACTACGCGTCTTCATACGTCTTTCTCTTTCCTTTTGAAACGCTTCCACTTCGATGAAAACACAATCGGGGTGAGAAATTATAATTTCTCAGTATAAGTATTTCAGAACTAGCATCTATCCTTTCACTAAGAATAAATCAATAACTAATGTCAGGAATAAGTTTACAACCGGTATAAGAATTACTACTTACAACCAAAAGAATATCTCACATAGCAACCCTATGTAACATTCTCAAGCAAACCTTAATCCTAAATCCACACTACAAGAAAGCTATCAATGATATTATACAATCACCCATACAATCGTACATATCATTGAATAGGTAACTGCTCATACAATTACCATGCAAATGCTATGATGGTTATGTTGAATGTTTATGCCTATCATGTCCTAAGACAATGATTATGCAATGATATTAAACTAGTGTTAGTGTAATGTCATAAAACTTGATTATTCCAAGGACCTTCGTTCCTTGTACTTTCCTTGAGTAGTATGGCTCTGACCATTTATCACTACTTGGTAATAAATGGATTATTCCATCTCATAACAATGAGTGTACTGATACTATCTCATATACCATTCACAATATGTGGGAAATAGCAAGTACGTGAGAAAATATGCAAAGTGATATTTAGCACACACATTCAATGCCACATTGGATATTCTCATGCACAAGTCATAACCAATGCCCTTAAACTTGTCTATCCTCCTCCACGAGGTTTTTCAACTATAAACTTAAGAAAACCCACATACTCGCACTATGTGTCATTCCCATCATATAACAGCATCACAAAAGATACTAAACAATCCTATATGGGTCAAAACCTAAGTGTTAGCCTATGGCATTTCCAACTCATTGGTTGCCTAAGGACTCACACTTTCCTCACATAAACTAGGTAGTCATTTCCTCTTTGAAATAGTCTCATAGATGCCTCAACACACTTAAAAAGATATAAAAGAGTAATCCCAACCCTTGGGAAACCTCAATATATCAAGAACATAATTCTTGAATTGGAGCTGATGCTGCGGCACACCACAGCCATGCCGCGACGCCTTGCTCTTGGGTTCCATCTACTGGCGGTGAATCACTCACATGCCACGGCGTGCAGTGCGAGAAACAAAACATAGATTTTGCAAAATCTGAGTACTGTTCCATTGGAATAATTCACAGGTTTTGCCTTTCCAACTCAGTCTCTAGGTGATTTAAGGTCCCTAACAAGTTTACTAACACATAAGAATTATTGATCACCAACAAAAACTTCCAATTTAGATTCTATGATCAAAATCACAAATTAAAACCTAACTTTTCTCACTTTTAGCCTCAAGGTTCAAATATCAAATTCTAGGTTTTTAACACGAACCTGTTACATGAACAAGTCCTAAACAGCCAAGGAAACTTGATCAAGCAAGAAAAATACTTCAAACACCTCTAAAAATCAATTTAACCTATTATGCCTCACAAATGCATAAATGACAAAAGTAGAGAAAAGAAGATGAAAAAAGTACAAATCCCCTACCTCTTGGATTAAAGATGGTGAGGATGATGAACCCTTAGCTTTTCCCTTCCTTTTTCTTTCCTCATTTTCCTCCTTCTTTGCTTGGCTTTCCTTTGCCTCTCCCTTGGTAGCTGCAGCCGAGAGAGAAGAGAGTGAAAAAAGTGAAAAATGAGATACACATATTTTATCTCATGCCTTTAAATAACAAGGCAGCTGTGAGTGACTTTGGTCACTTAAGTGGCTAAGTGATATATTCCGATCTGTTAAGAACACTTAGATTTCACCAAATCCAGGTTCCTAACTTCCAACAAATTCAAAATAAATCTTAAGATTCATTAAAAATTCTATTTCACCAAAAATTGATATTTCTATATCAGTTGGGGGGTCAATCCGGCACTAAAACCTACAACTAGTATGCTTAAAAATGTCAAACTAACTTCGATTAATCTCAAACTTTAATCACATCTACTTCCACACATTTGTGACCTAAAAATAAGTTCTCCATACTTATCTCCATTAACTAAGCAGTTTGAGCCATCTACAGAACTAATAACAGATATTTATCATACATAGTGCAATAGCAAAATGATCAAACATGTTCAGAAAGTCACAAAACTTGACAGACATGCCAAACTAATAATAGGCTACCTTTGTACCTATTTACAAGTCTAATATGTTTTTTCACGGGTGTTACAGGTATTGGGTGGATTAGGAAATCCCTCTTTACTGTTTACTTCTTGTAATTGTTGCTATAATCTAACATGGATTAACCAAGTGCATGAATTAATTAAGGAATTAATAATTTGGGTAATTAGGGGAGAGTTATCTCACCAAAAAATTAGATTTTAACCAAGTTCTTTCTCACAATTAATTAAGGGTTTCAAACTAGATTAACACAAGTTTAATAAAATCAAGTAAAAGTCAAGTAAAGTCAATCATTAGCGCTTTTATCATCTTATTTTTACAACACTTTTTACATTCTTAAAATTTCAAAAATATTGTTCTTTACTTATTTTGTGATTTTCATGTAAATTATACATCTTTCCTTTATATTAATAGTTTAAATAATAATTCAACTTACGAAATTTGTAAATTACAACATAATCTTTGTGAACAATACTCTCTCACTTTCTTTATTATTTTTACAACTTGATATACTCGACAACATTACAACACTAATTCCTTGTCATCTAGAAAACATAGCTGCGACTGCACGTGAAGTCAAAGTGCAGTGCAGTTGGATCGGCAATTGATTAATAGCTTAAAACCACTTTGTAAGTGTTGAGTATGCTGTGAACCATCCCCAACCAATAAAAAATGTAACACACACACATATATATATATATATATATATATAGAATTTAATTTAAATGTATTATTAGTATAAATTTTTTTATATTTTTATTTGATTATATATTATTAAAAATATTTAATTCTTATTATAATTATCTTAAAAAATTATATATATAATAATATATAATTAATTGATGAAACAATATATCAAAATTAAACTCATATACATCGCAACACTAATTCCTTGCCATCTAGAAAAGATAGCTGCACCTGCACGTGAAGTCAAAGTGCAGTGCAGTTGGATCTGCAATTGATTAATAGCTTAAAACCACTTTGAAAGTGTTAAGTATGCTGTGAACGATCCCCAACCAATACGGAATGTAATATATATATATATATTTAAATGTATTTTTAGTTTATATATTTTTTATATTTTCATACAATCATGTATTATTATATTAACAAAAATATTTTAAAAGTATCTTAAAAGTCACATATATAATCTTGTATGATTAGTTGATGGTACAATGCATCAAATTAAACTGATATATATAATGGGAGTGAAATGCTGCTTCATCCTTGGCCTGGTTCAAGCTTCGTTTTACTATCATTAAATATTTTTTGAATATAACTTATTCTATTCTGCAGCAACCTTATTGTATTTGAAATAACATTCAAGTTACATATATATGACTATGGCTTTTGAATAGAACACAAGACAAAGCCGTGAACAAGCAAACAGAAAATTATAATTAAATAAAGGAAAGGGAGCCATGCGTATTTGATTATATTAGAGAAGGGCATAATACTTATATCTATATAGATCCTATTTCACAGCTTAGTATGCAATTAATTTAATGCACATTTTTGGGATCAAGCCTTTCCAGGGGATTTTGGGTCATGATCTCTATTTGCTCCGGTCCCATCATAGTCTTGGATTTCCAAATCGATTCTCCTCTCCATGAATCCTTCGTCCATATCAACCAGCACCTCCTCACCATTTCCCAACTTCAGCGCATGCTCCAACTGCAAAACAGATTATAAACAAGGGCAAAATCAAACGAGAGAACACCAAAAAGGTCTTCCTTTTCATTTAGTTGTCCATTTCCTTTTGGCTGGTAAGAAAAATAAACAGCAACAACAATAATAATAATGCTTGTTACAGTTTACATGATGCCTCACATATCCCATATCATTAGCATTGTTCTAACAATAATAATGTTAAATTATAATTATAATTCTTATAATTTTTACTTATTTTTAATTTAATCTATATAATTTTCTTTTTCCAAATCAATCCTCATAATGATAAATATTTTCAAAATAATCTTTGTTATCAATATATGTTATAATAGTGTTAATTTAATCATTGTTGAACATTTATAGAATAAAAAGCATATAAAAGAGCACATTTTGAATAAAGTAGCACTTACTCATAAGCGAAGAACATCTATTAGAACGAAAAACACCTAATGAACATTTTTTTAAAAAAAAATGAGCATCGATCTAAAATTGCACTTACTGAACAAAAATATTAGATTAATCAACTGACGGTATTATAACTGCATTGTAATAAAAGTTTGTGTTATTTTAAAAATGTTTATAAGTATGAGAATTTATTTATAAAGAAATAACTATAAAATTAAATTAAAAACGAATGAAAATTATTGAGACAAAAATTAGAACTTAACCTAATAATAATAATAATAATAATAATAATAATGTTCTGGGAGTAGATGTAATACCACAACAGTAATTAAAGGTTGGTATGACACAGACTTTTACTCTTTCGGTCTTTCCTGGGTTATCTTGGTTACCAAGCAAAAGCTCATACTAGAAAATAGATTCTGAAATTTATAACCTTGATTCTTAAGTTCCAGTATTCAAGCACAGAGAGCACTGACCTTAGCTAAAGAAGGTAGAGCTGATGTACCTTCTCCGTTCAAATTTTGGGTTCCTGTAACCAGGCAAATCAATTCAATTCATCATATTTTACACAGATATCGAACGAGAATCAAACAAAACTGAACAATTCGTTAAATATCCAATGAAAGGCTTACTGGTTGAAGGGATAGCAGAGGCAGAGAGAACATATGATGAGAAACCCAGAAAAATCAGCAGCAGTACCAGTCTGAGGAAGGTTCTCTGCATCTTGAATTAGATGATAATGAATAGCAGACACCAAGTTGGATGACAAGGATGAGCACTGAACAGAGAATGGTAATGGCAGAGGGAGCATGAATTTATTGGTGCTTAAATAGGTGGCATAATAAGGAGACTTCAATAGACAAATGAATGTAATGGACAAGGCCAAAAAAGTCAACTTGTAATTTATTTTTCTATTCTATGCCCACTGACCTAACTTGATTCATTCACGGTTCATAATCCACACAAGTAGTTTTCTGAATGCTATATCGAAGCTTCTAATTTATCCTTCGGTTTTGGTGGCCTCAACTCATGTGAAATAAAGTATAATTAAAATAAATGATTAATTGCAATTTCTCGTATTATTAAAATATTTTAATCAAAATTAAACTTATTTTTTACCGGTGTTAACCGATATTTGAATTCAATTTATCTTGCATAAACTTGTCTAAATTCTAATTGAGTACATTCAATTTTTTTATACAATGCATATTATTTAAACATGTGTCTTAAAAAGAATCATATTGGGGAGAGATGAAGTTACACTAGTATAAGATTTGACATATTTATACTATTCAATAATTTTTTCACAATATAATTTTTATCAATCCAATCGTTATTTTTTCCACTAATGGAACGGAATAGAACGAGTAGGAAATTGATAAAAAAGTAAGGGAAGGAGCAAAGTTATTTGTCTTCTAGTTTGGAAGATTAATAAAGAAACGGAACGAAACTTCATTATTTTGTTTGAGAGTTAAATCATAAAGGAATGAAACAGAATGTAAAGTGTTTATTTTTAAGCTTATAAGCTTATTTCTCCAATTCCATCCTAATTTTAGAAAAGACAAAAATTTAGTATTTGAGAGGAAAAGAGGGAAAATGATTCTCCTTAAGTTCATTTCCCTTCCTACCATTTATTAAACTCCTAAACAAGAGAGATTATTTCACTCCCTCTCATTCTCTTCCCATTTGCCTAATTCCCTGTCTTCCAAACACGATGTAAATTATAATTATCTAGCACCTTGATCATTTGTGTTAAATTTTAAAAAAATTAAGCGTTCCAAAAATATTGTAAATTATAATTATCTAACACCTTGATCATTTGTGTCAAATCTTAAAAAAGTTAAGCCTTAATAAGAATATAATTAAGTGGTTCTTATTTTTATATATTTCAAAAGTATATATTACATTAATCTTGACATATATCAATGAAGTACTAAACAATTTTAGAAGAAAATTTTAATTTAATGGTAGATTTAATGAGAAAATTATTTAACAAAAAGTTATTCAATGGTATAAAATCAAATGACTTTGACTTACACCGATATAACTTGATCCTTCCCTTATATATATACTGAAAATATTCTTCTCTCCTTCTTCTTTTTCCCAATAGTTATTATATAGTATATGAATTAATTAATTAGAATACTTTCTTTAATAATAATAGGAAATAGTTAATTAAGAACAAACCATATACACATATCGAAGAATAATTAAATCTATCAATTAAGTTTTAGATTGAGTTTGAATTTTTAAATTGCTCTGTATATTAATACTAAGCAAGGAAAACAAAAAAAAAATATGTGCTATCCTTAGAGCTGGCAAAACGGGTTCAACTCGTCGGGTTAACCCGTCAACCCACTGTTTTTTTACGGGTTGGGTTCAATGATTGAACTCATATTTTTTTCCAACCCGCATAACCCGCGGGTTAAGCGGGGCGAGGGCGGGTTGACCCTGCGGGTTGACTCTTTTTTTTTTTAAATGATAAGTAATATTATAAATAAAAATTTTTTTGATGTTATATAATTTATGTTTGAATATTTAATTAGACTATTTTAAAAATTATATTTTAGATATGTGATTTGTAATTTTTTACCATTATTATTTATTATTTTTTATAGTATTTATTAATTTTTTATATAATTTTTTTATTTTTTAGGCGATTAAGTTGGTTGACCCGTCAACTCATTTATTTTTTCTCATTTTATCTTTTATGCGGGCCAATCCACCAATCCGCCAACCCACCTTAAAGCGGGGTGGGTTAGCTCTTCTAACCCATTTTTTAAAATGGGTCAACTCATCCCGCCTCGCATTTTAGCGGGTTGAAGCGGGTCGGGGCGGATTGGGGCGGGTTGGCCCATTTTGTCAGTTTTAACTATCCTGGAACCTACTTGATAGGGAGGAAAAAATTAGATCAACCGACAACACAATTCAAACATATGCCAAATTTAAAATGAAACAATAATTTCTTGATTTCAATTGATTTTATACATGAAAAGTTTTTATCTTATTACTATATCTAATTATGTTATTTCCAAATTATAATTTGGGATTCAATGATTAATTGAGGGTAAGAATATTAAAGTGGCTAACCAATATCTAATTATAATCTATAATCTGAATTCTTAAAATAAATTTATTTTAATTAAAATTCCCTTTCTATTCGAATTGATTTTAATTGATTTTATATATGAAAAGTTTTTATTTGATTACTATATCTAATTATATTTATTGTATTATTTCTAAATTAGAGTAACTTTCTTACCATCGATCTATATATTTACAGACATGTTGTACTTCAATACATCTATAAAGAAGAAACTCTAGGCAGGAAATTGTTGTAGTTGTTTTGCTCTTTTCTTTTTTGTTTTCTCATTGCTTTTTTTTTTATGTAAAAAGGCATTCATTTCAATTTCATGGTACTAATATCAACTTTATATTTTATTTTCCTTGCATGAAGCACAAGGTTGATAAGCTACTTGAATACAAAATCTACTTATTGGTTAGTCACACCTATTTCATGGATACAAAATTTTCAATATGCAACACTAAATTTTCAATCTCTACATTAGTCGTTTTCTAATGTTGGAAATTTTATCAAGTTTCCAGCTTTATGCAATAATTGGATCACACTACTGATGTACACGATAGACATGTGTGAAATCAAACAAATTTAAGCCAAGTCGATTAATTTAAACAAGTATTCTCAAAATTTATTCTTCTATTCATAAGTTTAAGGTACATATCTTGGTTGTGAAGAATCTTCTAAACAATATGTACGTTCAAAAGATTTTTCAATTTTATAAATGAATTTCAATAATTATAATGTATTGTTTTATGTTTGTTTTGCATGTTAATGTATGTTTCATGAATTTGATGTTTGATTTGTCTGGACCTTATGATGCAAATTTATGAACTTTAGGAACACTATATGGGAGACCTATTTCCTGTTTATGCATAGAATGATTTATTTTATATATACAAGGACAAATAGTTATAAGAATTTGTTTCTTTCTCTGTATGCCTCATTCAAATTATGCAATATGACTTCAATTTTCAAATGTAAATTT
This sequence comes from Ormosia semicastrata, assembly GCA_029884595.1. Taxonomy (NCBI): domain Eukaryota; kingdom Viridiplantae; phylum Streptophyta; class Magnoliopsida; order Fabales; family Fabaceae; genus Ormosia; species Ormosia semicastrata. Next base: position 6,501,576 of record JAQQTO010000036.1, on the reverse strand, counting down.
AAGAGTTCTTAACTGTTATCAACAATATATGGAAGTGAACTAATCAGGGAAAGGCAAAATAATTGCAAGTTATTAGTTCTTAGGAGTATTAATAAAAGTAAATGACCACTTTGTTGTTCTTCTTATTCTACTTTGTTTGTTGAAATTCAACATTTTAGTCGAATTATATATTTCAACATTTTGCTAGATTATGTACTAATATAAGAAGAATGTGAAAATGTATGATATTTTAAAGATTATTATAAGTTTAAATAGACACTCGAACATTGTAAATCATTGGAAGAGATTGAAGGAGAATATCCATACTTCTTTTACAATTTAAAGAAGAGTATCACAACGAGTGAGTATAGATACAAGTCAATGAATGAATCCTCTAAGTTTTAAAGATAGACTTTTAGTAATAAAGGTGTGTGCAGATTTGTAGGGGTGTCCGTGGGTTGGGTTGGGTGGGTTTAGCTTGTTTTTGGACCCGACCCGTTCAAAAAAATTTTTCACTCGACCCAACCCGATCCGACCCAATCATGAAATTTTTTTCGCTCGACTTGACCCAACCTGACCCGCTCAAGAGTGGGTTGGGTTGGGTCGAATCCGTGGATCTGACATTTTAAAAAAAAAATCTTGAAAAAAAAGTTGAAATATAAAATCTAACAAATTAACACCATAAATCTCAATATTAAATAAACTAAACATCATAAGTCAATAAGTGCATAACAAATTAACAACTAATAAGTCTTACTAAATCTTGAATAAATTAAACAAAGCTAGTCATAACTCAAACAACAAATTAGTCTAATTAATCAAAGTCAGTATCATCACGCATGTGACATGAATTATGGACAACATAATCATTGACTTCACTCTCTATTTTTTTCATATACTATTTATCATCTAAGCTATCAATTGGTTTTTTAACACAACTGTCAATCAGATGCGCCGAAAGTCTTATGAACTTATTTTCGTTGTTCACTTTGAAAGTAACACTACAATGCCTACACTTAAACTTGATTGAAACAACACAAAAATGAGGAAAAAATATCTTAAAATGCTACCATGGACATTTAGGCTTCACTATGTCAGAATATCAAAGACATCAACATCATCCTCTATATCATCTTCCTGATATTTACATTACAAAGTTAAGATATTTTTAAAACTTTTTCTATCAGTCTCTTGGCCACTTTAAAAAAAAAATGGTGGGTTGAGTTGGGTTGTGTGGGTTGGGAGTGTTTCAACCCGTTATCCGACCCACACACTGTGGGTCGAAGATTTTTCAACCCAACCCAACTCAATCCGCGAGAATTTTTCAACTCGACTCAACCCACCCAACCCGCATGGGTTGGGTCGAAACTCGCGAGTTCATGGGTTCAACCCGACCCGTGGACACCCCTACAGATTTGTACCTGTATGACATTCAAATAAAAAACAAATAGAAATCCTTGAATTGTTCAATAATTTTGATAAATCATTTCTAATTAAATCAATATGTTAATTCTTAAATCTTTCTTTCTCCACTACTCTCACTCCCTTTTTAATCGGTAGTTTTAAAAGATTTGCAAACAAAGTATTTACTCAACGCTTTATATAAAGATTATACTAAGTGCTGAAAATGATTAGAGAATATCCTTAACAAATTGCTTGTTGAAGTGTCTCCAAAAACACTATTATTGAATACTCTAACAATGATTCTACATTAAAACATAATAAAATTGATTGAATATAATTTATTATTAGAAAATTAACTTTTATTAATTATATCATTTTGGTGAGGTTATTAATTATATTTTTATTATAAACTGTTTGATGTGTATATATATTTTTTATAATTATAGTTTTATGTGGTTATTTTAAACAAATATTGCTAATTAATTAACATAATATGATAATAACAACTAAGATTCTTACTTAAATAAAAAATATATTTTTATGTATTTTTAAATTAAATTTATAAATATTTTTTTTGATGAAATATTACATATATTTTATTTATAATTATATTTTTTATCATTTAATTCTTAATTTATTCGTACATCGCACGAGTGAAAAATCTAGTTAAATCTAACAATTAAGTTTTTAGATTGAGTTTGGATTTTTAAATTGCTGTGTATATTAATACTAACCAAGGAAAACAAAAAAAATATGTGCTAATCTGGAACTTACTTGATAGGGAGGAAAAATTAGATCAATTGACAACACAATTCAAAGATATGCCAAATTTAAAATAAAACAATAATTTTGTCTTGATATGTTTTGAAAATTATTTTATGCAGTAAACAGACTGAATTCTTTTTATAAATAATTATGTTCAAGATACTATGAGTTCACAGTAATTAGGAATATTTTTATTTTGGTTGATATAATCAAATTTATATCTTGATTCTTAACAATCCACGATGTGTTATATACCCATTTTTAGAGAGAGAATATTATACCTTATCATGGTGTGATACAACTAAGAATATATAAGTTAATAACATTATGGAGCGATACAATAATTTTGACGAATTTAATCATTGAGTTATAATTAATAATTATGTAAATCTTGTATGTCAAGTTTTAAAAAATTTGAACAAGAATAAATATGTGATCAATTGCATAATAATTTTAGTTTATTTAAAATATATGTTTTGTTTATTTATTTATTGTTTCAAATGAGGTCTAAGAGGGTATGTGAAAGATGGTAGACTATAGTGTGTGAAATTCGATTTCGAGTTCAAATAATTTATAGAGACTTGATGCCATCTTAAGAATTTTAGCTATATTTTGCATTTATTTTAAGATGTTTTTTTATATATTAAGGTTATCAATGTGGGGTAAATTTTTGTTTGACCTGATCTTAACCTTCAGCCTTCAAGATAACACTCAACTCGCCCAACTTTGTTACGAATTAGAGATCCATGACTGACGTATAATCAAGATAAGATATAGGCCCGCCCTGGTCATGCAAACCTTAAAACCTTTCACTAACTAACATCCAACTACCCAAAGAGTGAGAAAACATTGTTAAACTGCAAAACAATTCAAAACGAGATTTTCAAGAATTTTGACAATTTCCTTCAATTTTAACCATTGCCAACATTACTATTTTTAACACGATCTCATATACATAATTTTGAATATTCGTAATAGTCACTACAGGGCTTCAGAAAAATAAAATATCCAATAGGTGAATTCTTATTACCAACAGTGTCTATTTAATCAAAATATATTTTGTCAAATTATCGTTCGACACATTTCATATTATCCCGAATCATACTTGTAAAAATAATGGATCACTTCTAAGAATACCAGAAGAAATATTAAAACCGATACACTACCTACGTTGTCCCACATTTATAAATACCTTAAATAAATTTATGCAATAATCAACCAAAATCTTAAGATTGGTCCTTCATTTGGGATATAAATTAACAATAATTCTAAATCATGCGAAATGGAATTCTTGAAACGACACACAAATTCTTTAAAGAGAATAGAAATGCTTGTGGTTTGTCAAGTAAACAAATACATAGCCCACAACGTTTGGTTATTTACTTATTTTTTGCTTGAATAGTCAGCTTCTACTTCATCAAATTTCATTTCGTAACAAATAGTATCTCTCAAATATTAAAAGATATGTTTAAAATAAGTTTTAAATTAATAAGGATTAATTATATTTTGTAAAAAAATTATTTAATACTAACAAATATCGACTTTATTAATAACTTAACTAGACATTATACTAATTTAAATGAGGGGTGTGGGATGAAACAAAATAAATTGACCTCAAATCTACACTTACCTCACCCCCACAACACTATTCCCCCTGCCCTATTGCAAGACGGGTTGTGTAGGACTGGTCTGGATGGGATTCCAAGCTTAAATATAATGTGTATAAACTTTTAAATTAATAGTAAGACCTAATAAGATGTACTGTCTATAAAAAGTATAAACATGAATCCTAGATATGGCAACACTTTTTTTTTTTATGATGGTCATTTCTTAACAAGTTTCTCCCACCAAAACCGTGTGCCAATTAGGTCCACAAACTTTTGTTTTGTACGAACCAGCCACCAAACGCATTTTTTTTTGTCATAGGGTCAGAAAAACCTTTTGTTGTCATGTTTGGGCCGTTTCTTTTGGGCCCCTGTTATGCTTTGTGTTGCAGCCATCAAACGCCTTAAACTAACAATTGTATCTCATCAAGTGAACAAGGTTTGGACCAAAAAAATGAAAAACAAATCAAGTGAATAAGGTAATTAGGAGGGCCATGACAAAAAAAGTAATTAGGAGGGCTGTAAAAAAGGCTAAATTCGTCAAGATGGCCTGTATATCCGTTAAAATTGAATGGGTTATGCTTCAAAATTATTGATATGTTTAAATTAATATATTTTTAGTCTGATTTGTTTAATCCACAGCTTAAATAAGCTGATCCCCTTAACTTGTAGGTTGGCCAATTAGTCCATTTATTTATTTATTTTTTAATTATTAATAATATAAATTTAAATTTTGATTTTATGGATTTTATATACTTTGAATTTAGAATTTGCTTTTATTTTGAAAAGGAGATTTGGATTTTTATTTTATTTTGATTTTGTGATTTTTGTTTTTTTGGTAAGGCTTAAAACTTATTGTGTGGGTCTGGCAGAGGGATCCCTTAATGGGACTGTGGTAGAGGGTGGGGGATAAAAGAAGGAAAATTAGGATGGAAAAAATTTATAGGGATTGAACACTGTTACTCTCCTTACATATCTTAGTTCTTATCAACTGAGCTATCAACACAAAACTAACTTTGTGATTTTAATTTTATATAATGATATGTTATTTTTAATGTAAAAAAATTCTCCCAAAACAAAAAAAAAGAGCAACCTGTTTAGGTCCATCGAGCTATTCTTATACAAATTGGGCTGGTAAAATATCATCTCGTTTAAATTAACATATTTTTTAGCCAAATGATATTTAAAAAAAATAAATTAACTTATTTTTTCTATAAAAGAAATCTATGATATGGTGAATGAAAATAAAAAAGTTGATTAAAATGTAAGGAAATCAGCCTAACTATATTTCGATCTAGAAATCAAATACTTTTTAAAAAGAATAATGATACTTATAAAAATTTATTCTTACACGCTTCTTAATTGCATGCTCACATGTATAAGTTATTAGATAGTACCTTATTTCTACTCTAACTTTTTTCAAATACTTAAGATTATGCACATACCTCAAAAAATGTATAAATATCTTAATTCTTTTTAAAAAGCTTAATGTCATGTACAGAAAGTAAAAAAAAAAAGCTTAATGACACTTTAACTAGCACCACTCCAACCCAAACAAACTTAGGACTTTAATGTTTGAAGGTGAAAAAGATGGCTAATTTTAGAGTACAACCTGATTGGTTATGGAGGATGGGTGCATGGTTTAAAACACCATTTCTCACTTGCTATTAGAAGTTAGCTGTGATTTTTATTTGGTAGATTAGGGTGTAATCATGCCCATTTGGTTCAATTTTTAAAGAAAAATAAATTCGAATTAATCAAAATCGATTAGTTTGATTTAATTCGATTTTTGTATTTTTTGGTAGTTAAATTCGAACTAAATATCTATAAATTGATTTGATTTGAGTAATCGAGTTAATTATTTTTTTATACAAAAATTAATTAAATATTTAACTTTTTATAACAACAAAAAAATAAATACATAAAACTCTTCTAATTTGACCAATTGACCTCGAACTAAATCTTCATATTCTAAAAAAGGAGATGAGAAAAAGGGAAAAGAGAAGATGTCTCACCCTGGAATTTCCAAAAACAAGCTAAAATCGTAACTTCTTTTCTTGCAACAACTCCATTCTTTCATCCCATCATGAAATATAGGCTGGAAATTTAAGTGGAAGCATAATCAATTGCAATAATTGATAACTAATCTTCATAGAAAAGAAAACATTGTGAAGAAATAAATTAATAGGCACGGACTTACTCCCTGAAGGAATGAAGATGCCCCAACAGTAAATCCAAGACGCAAACATGCCAGATGGAAAGTGAATCAGTAAAATCCCATAAGGATGCCAGTTAATAAATCAACATAATGATATAACAATGGGTAAACAGTTTTACTTAGTTCATGAGAAATGAAAATGCATTAGTGATGATATTAGCAAAAACACAAACAAAATTTACATCAAGGGAGCCTGTTATGAACACTTCTAGATTTTGATGGATTTATTTCAATTCTATAAATCTAAATCAATTATAAATACAAGATTATAACATATTAAACGAATTGTATTCAAGAGATAGATTAAGAATGTGTACATGACATAATTCCATAATCTATTGTTGTTCAGTAAATGGATCAAGAGAATTCGCTTGTGTGAGAAAAACTACTTTCAATCCTGATAAGTTTTCTATACATACTGAAAACTGTCTAATGGGGAAGTAGTTTTAACTTACCAGATGAGAGTAGGGACTTCTCAACGGGCTACCAAATGAACAGCCCAAACCCATCACAGGTCACTCACAACAAAAACCCAATTACAATGTTTATAAACTGACCAAGTGCTATATTATAAATATAATTCCATAATTAATATATATTAATGATTTAAACAATATTTTAATTATTGATTAATGCTAATCCACATAACATATATATATTTGAATTAAAATTCAACAATTCTCCCACTTGGACAGCATTAGTCAATCATTAAAGTATAAGAATAATTAAAACTAGAATACCAACTATGGTCAAAGCACGTGTCAACCAACAGTCTTAGAAATATAAGCTTTAACACTGCAGAAATAGTATCCGATAGGGAAGTAGATCATACATGTTAAATGCTCATATTTCACATAAAGAATAATGAATATGGAAAAAAACATAATTAATTAAGAGAAATATGCAATCCAAGAATAGTCCAAGTATCTGAAAATATTATAAAAGATATGATAATAAAAGTGACGTTATCTCATATATATCTCATAAGAATGACAATAAGTAAATATAAAATTTCAAACTCTCACTAACCCAAAACATCAAAAGACTTAACCAAACCCATATGAGCTACGTGATTCTAAAAAACTCCAATAGTTAAGCCTTTAGTTAGTGGATCTGCTAACATATTCTTTGTAGCAAAATGCTCAATTCGAGTCTGAAACTCCAGAATTTTCTCTCTAACAAACAGATATTTAATATCAAAATGCTTTGAGCGAGAAGAGCTTCTGTTGTTTTGAGAGTCTGTTGTTTTGAGAGAAATGCATAGCAACAGTATTGTCGTAATATATTACAAGTGGCCTAGATATGCTTTCAATAATATGAAAGCCAGAGATTAAGTTTTTTAGCCACATGGCTTGACAAGTAGCCTCATAGCAACATACTCTGCCTCCATGGTAGAAGTAGCTGTAAGAGTCTATTTGACACTCTTCCAATAGTTAGCTCCTCTTACCATTATGAAAATAGAGTCGGAAGTAGACTTTCGGTCGTCAGGGCAACCTGTGAAATCAGAATCAAAATAACCAATGACCTGAAGTTAATCAGACTTCTTATAGGTCAACAAATAATCCTTGGTTCCCTGCAAATATCTCATGACCTTTTTCACGGCTTTCCAATGACCCAAACTTGGGTTGCTCAAGTATCTCCTTAAAGCATTAACAGCAAAAGCAATATCGGGATGAGTACAAACTTGAGCATACATTAAACTGCCAACAACGGAAGCATATGAAACTTTTTCTATTTCAACTATCTCTATATCATTTTGAGGACATTGGGATTTAGAGAGTTTATCACCTTTTTGAATAAGTGCAGCACATGGGGAGTAATAATGCATGTTAAACCGTTTGAGAATCTTTTCAATATATTCTCTCTGAGACAATCCAAGAATGCCATGTGACCTATCACGGTAAATCTGGATGCCTAATGTCGCAACCGTCCCGAAGGGCGCCGCGAAAATAAAAAGAAAGAAGAGGAATGGCCCTCGGGGTGTTAGGAGTCGCCACCAATCGCTTTATCCATTAAATGGAATGGCGCAATTGGACACCTAAAAGATGGTCTACGTTTCAGAGTTTGAGGTTCGGGGGTTGATTACGGGTAGGGAAGGTGTTAGCACCCTACACCGTCCGTTCTAAGAACGGTTACCTATTTAATCTAATGTTATTTGCAAGATTAATTTAATTGGTCCTTAACTAATTAAAAGAAAAGAATTTTTTATTTTTTTATTTTGACATGTCCCATTTTGTCAAGCATAATATCAAATATGATAAATGACTAAGACATGGAATGGATGGCTAAATAGCCATTATTTTAGAACAAATTCTAAGTCTACAAAGATATTATATAAAAGTGGTGAATTAAAATTTTATCTTTTTGAAGAGAAGTAATTTTTAAAATAAAATGGCCAAATAAAAAAAAATTCAATGAATAATTTTAACTCAAAGAAATTTGTTTAAGGTAGGAAAATGTTTCTTTAAGTAAATGGCCAAATAAAATCTCTTTTGTAATCAAGGAGAAAAATATTTTTAGGCACAATGAGATTTTTGCATTAATTTCTAAAAAATGTCTTCATGAAAAATAAAGTTTTAAGTCACCACAATCATAATGTTAAAACTATATGAATTTGTTCACTTTTATTTGTATACTTTATCTTACAAAAAGAAAAGTTTATTTTGGTTTATTTAAAAAAATTATATTTTAATTTACATAATTATTTTAATTTTTATGTGGGGATTAGACTTCACGGCGCTCCCGGCAAAAATCCAATATAAAGCCTCAAGATTATCGGGAAGAGTGTAATCTGATCGGCGCTCCGATCCTCTCCCAATTTTTTCCGTCATAGGCAAGTTTAATCAATAAGATAAATTCACAAATTATAAAGAGACAGACAAACTATAATCGATCAAATTAAATCACAAGTTCACTTTCATTACATTTTTATTTATTTATGATTTTTTTATATTTTATGTATTTTTATTTTTTTTTTATTTTTTTAATCACAAAACACAATATAAAATATATCATCAAGTAAAATAAATATGATCGACAAGTACTAAATCCTAGAATTCTAAACACATTTGGATTTTTTATTTCACATCTTTTTCTATTATAGTAAAAAAAAAAAAATGAAAATGGGTTGTAAGCCCATCGAAGAAAAAAAAAAAAGTGAAATGGGTCAGTAAGCCCATCAGAAGAGAAAGAAAAGAAAAGAAAACTAAAAAAAACTAATGGTTCTAAAAAAAAAAAATGTTCAAAAAATAAAAAAAGAGACTTTCGGTCTCGGACCCAAAGAACCGAAATGAAAGAAAGAAGAAGAGGGGAGGGAGAACTCACAGTGGTGCAAAAGAGGTGGTGATCTGGCGGATCCGGTGGAGGCGCAGCGGCGACAGCAGGATGGGGGCCGGCTCCGGGCGCTGGTGCGACGCGGGTCGAGTCGCGCAGGCTGGGTGGCGCGGTTGAGCGTCTCGGACTGGCGCAGCGGCAGACGAGTTCGTGCGGGGTTGAGTCACTGTCGGCGGCGTCGCTGGTCGATGCCGGCTGGAACGAGTTCACCGGCGAGGGACAGGTCGTGCGGCGCAGCTCTGGACGGCCGGATCTGGTGCGGGTTTGCGGCGGCTTTTGGTGGACACGGCTCGCGGGTTGCCGGAGCTAGCACAGTTCCGGTGTGCTCGACGGACTGCTGGGCGGTGGACGGGGTCACGCCGAGGTTGACGGCTTGGGTGGAGTACGGGTCGTTGCTGGATGTTGGTTGTAGGGTGATGAGCTTGAGGATGGGTGGTGAAGGAGAAGATGAAGGGGTGATGGTGGCTGTGAAGAGGTTTTTTTTTTTTTTAGGTTGCTGGAAAATGAAGGTTGAAGATTGAAGATGAAGATGAATAGTGGGAGGTGGCTTTTGTGTAAAGGCTGAAAATCTCTTTGTATCCGTGTAGTAGTTACTCTCTGTTTTTTGCTTTCTGAAATCCCCTCTGAACGATTCCATCCCCCTTTTTATTCTTGCTTTGATTCACATTCACAATCAATTTGCTTTTCCGTTTTGAAATGCAAACAGGCAAGATAATGATTGGAAATAATGGTAGAAATGCCAAAGGGAAAAAAAACTGATAGAAGCTTTAATCCAAATCAATGCAAGCTATTGATGGTTCGGTGGCAGCAGCAGGAAGGGGAAGAGTTGAGAAAATGGGTTATGGGTTGAGAAGAGAAATGGGCCATTGGTTGACCCATACAACAGGAAATTAAATTAAATAAATAAATAAAAACAAAAATAAAGAAAATGGATAAAATTGGGTATCAACAGCAGTCGCAACCGTCCCGAAGGGCGCCGCGAAAATAAAAAGAAAGAAGAGGAATGGCCCTCGGGGTGTTAGGAGTCGCCACCAATCGCTTTATCCATTAAATGGAATGGCGCAATTGGACACCTAAAAGATGATCTACGTTTCAGAGTTTGAGGTTCGGAGGTTGATTACGGGTAGGGAAGGTGTTAGCACCCTACACCGTCCGTTCTAAGAACGGTTACCTATTTAATCTAATGTTATTTGTAAGATTAATTTAATTGGTCCTTAACTAATTAAAAGAAAAGAATTTTTTATTTTTTTATTTTGACATGTCCAATTTTGTCAAGCATAATATCAAATATGATAAATGACTAAGACATGGAATGATGGCTAAATAGCCATTATTTTAGAACAAATTCTAAGTCTACAAAGATATTATATAAAAGTGGTGAATTAAAATTTTATCTTTTTGAAGAGAAGTAATTTTTAAAATAAAATGACCAAATAAAAAAAATTCAATGAATAATTTTAACTCAAAGAAATTTGTTTAAGGTAGGAAAATGTTTCTTTAAGTAAATGGCCAAATAAAATCTCTTTTGTAATCAAGGAGAAAAATATTTTTAGGCACAATGAGATTTTTGCATTAATTTCTAAAAAATGTCTTCATGAAAAATAAAGTTTTAAGTCACCACAATCATAATGTTAAAACTATATGAATTTGTTCACTTTTATTTGTATACTTTATTTTACAAAAAGAAAAGTTTATTTTGGTTTATTTAAAAAAAATTATATTTTAATTTACATAATTATTTTAATTTTTATTTGGGGATTAGACTTCACGGCGCTCCCTGGTAAAATCCAATATAAAGCCTCAAGATTATCGGGAAGAGTGTAATCTGATCGGCGCTCCGATCCTCTCCCAATTTTTCCGTCATAGGCAAGTTTAATCAATAAGATAAATTCACAAATTATAAAGAGACAGACAAACTATAATCGATCAAATTAAATCACAAGTTCACTTTCATTACATTTTTATTTATTTATGATTTTTTTATATTTTATGTATTTTTATTTTTTTATTTATTTTTTTATTAATCACAAAACACAATATAAAATATATCATCAAGTAAAATAAATATGATCGACAAGTACTAAATCCTAGAATTCTAAACACATTCATTTTTTATTTCACATCTTTTTCTATTATAGTAAAAAAAAAAAAAATGGGTCAGTAAGCCCATCGAAGAAAAAAAAAGTGAAATGGGCTGTAAGCCCATCAGAAGAGAAAGAAAAGAAAAAAAACTAAAAAAACTAATGGTTCTAAAAAAAAAAATTTCAGCAAAATAAAAAAAAGAGACTTTCAGTCTCAGACCCAGCAAACCGAAATGAAAGAAAGAAGAAGAGGGGGAGGGGAGAACTCACAGTGGTGCAAAAGAGGTGGTGATCTGGCGGATCCGGTGGAGGCGCAGCGGCGACAGCAGGATGGGGGCCGGCTCCGGGCGCTGGTGCGACGCGGGTCGAGTCGCGCGGGCTGGGTGGCGCGGTTGAGCGTCTCGGACTGGCGCAGCGGCAGACGAGTTCGTGCGGGGTTGAGTCACCGTCGGCGGCGTCGCTGGTCGATGCCGGCTGGAACGAGTTCACCGGCGAGGGACGGGTCGTGCGGCGCAGCTCTGGACGGCCGGATCTGGTGCGGGTTTGCGGCGGCTTTTGGTGGACACGGCTCGCGGGTTGCGGGAGCTAGCACAGTTCCGGTGTGCTCGACGGCCTGCTGGGCGGTGGACGGGGTCGCGCCGAGGTTGACGGCTTGGGTGGAGTACGGGTCGTTGCTGGATGTTGGTTGTAGGGTGATGAGCTTGAGGATGGGTGGTGAAGGAGAAGATGAAGGGGTGATGGTGGCTGTGAAGAGGTTTTTTTTTTTTTTAGGTTGCTGGAAAATGAAGGTTGAAGATTGAAGATGAAGATGAATAGTGGGAGGTGGCTTTTGTGTAAAGGCTGAAAATCTCTTTGTATCCGTGTAGTAGTTACTCTCTGTTTTTTGCTTTCTGAAATCCCCTCTGAACGATTCCATCCCCCTTTTTATTCTTGCTTTGACATTCACAATCAATTTGCTTTTCCATTTTGAATTGCAAACAGGCAAGATAATGATTGGAAATAATGGTAGAAATGCCAAAGGGAAAAAAAAACTGATAGAAGCTTTAATCCAAATCAATGCAAGCTGTTGATCGTTCGGTGGCAGCAGCAGGAAGGGGAAAAGTTGAGAAAATGGGTTATGGGTTGAGAAGAGAAATGGGCCATTGGTTGACCCATACAACAGGAAATTAAATTAAATAAATAAATAAAAACAAAAATAAAGAAAATGGATAAAATTGGGTATCAATAATTGTCGCAATTTAACCGTGAAGAAGAGCTAAAAATAAAAAGAAAGAAGAGGAATGGCCCTGGGTGTTAGGAGTCGCCACCAATCGCTTTATCCATTAAATGGAATGGCGCAATTGGATACCTAAAAGATGGTCTACGTTTCGAGTTTGAGGTTCGGGGTTGATTACGGGTAGGGAAGGTGTTAGCACCTACAATCGTCCGTTCTAAGAACGGTTACCTATTTAATCTAATGTTATTTGTAAGATTAATTTAATTGGTCCTTAACTAATTAAAAGAAAAGAATTTTTTATTTTTTTATTTTGACATGTCCCATTTTGTCAAGCATAATATCAAATATGATAAATGACTAAGACATGGAATGAATGGCTAAATAGCCATTATTTTAGAACAAATTCTAAGTCTACAGCATATTATATAAAAGTGGTGAATTAAAATTTTATCTTTTTGAAGAGAAGTAATTTTTAAAATAAAATGGCCAAATAAAAAAAAATTCAATGAATAATTTTAACTCAAAGAAATTTGTTTAAGGTAGGAAAATGTTTCTTTAAGTAAATGGCCAAATAAAATCTCTTTTGTAATCAAGGAGAAAAATATTTTTAGGCACAATGAGATTTTTGCATTAATTTCTAAAAAATGTCTTCATGAAAAATAAAGTTTTAAGTCACCACAATCATAATGTTAAAACTATATGAGTTTGTTCACTTTTATTTGTATACTTTATTTTACAAAAAGAAAAGTTTATTTTGGTTTATTTAAAAAAAATTATATTTTAATTTACATAATTATTTTAATTTTTATGTGGGGATTAGACTTTTGCCTACAAGCTCCTGGCAAAATCCAATATAAAGCCTCAAGATTATCGGGAAGAGTGTAATCTGATCGGCGCTCCGATCCTCTCCCAATTTTTCCGTCATAGGCAAGTTTAATCAATAAGATAAATTCACAAATTATAAAGAGACAGACAAACTATAATCAGATCAAATTAAATCACAAGTTCACTTTCATTACATTTTTATTTATTTATGATTTTTTTATATTTTATGTATTTTTATTTTATTTATTTATTTTTTTATTAATCACAAAACACAATATAAAATATATCATCAAGTAAAATAAATATGATCAGACAAGTACTAAATCCTAGAATTCTAAACACATTCGGATTTTTTATTTCACATCTTTTTCTATTATAGTAAAAAAAAAAATGGGTGAAATTTTGTAAGCCCATCGAAGAAAAAAAAAAAGTGAAATGGGTCAAAGCCCATCGAAGAGAAAGAAAAGAAAAGAAAAAAACTAAAAAAAACTAATGGTTCTAAAAAAAAAAAAAAATTTTCAGCAAAATAAAAAAAGAGACTTTTAGTCTCGGACCAAAGAAACCGAAATGAAAGAAAGAAGAAGAGGGGGAGGGGAGAACTCTGGTGGTGCAAAAGAGGTGGTGATCTGGCGGATCCCATGGAGGCGCAAGGCAATGGCAAGGGATGGGGCCGGCTCCGGGCCCGGTGCGACGCGGTCGAGTCGCGCGGCCGGGTGGCGCGCGTTGAGCGTCTCGGACCGCGCGGCGCATGCGACGAGTTCGTGCGGGGTTGAGTCACCGTCGGCGGCGTCGCCGCCGGGTCGATGTCGGGCTGGAACGAGTTCACCGGCGAGGGACGGTCGTGCGGCGCGCCTACGGACGGTCCGGATCTGCGGGGTTTGCGGCGGCTTTTGGTGGACACGGCTCGCGGGTTGCGGAGCTAGCACGGGCCCGGTGTGCTCGACGGCCCGCCGGGCGGTGGGACGGGTCGCGCCGAGGTTGACGGCTTGGGTGGAGTACGGTCGTTGCTAGATGTTGGTTGTAGGGTGATGAGCTTGAGGATGGGTGGTGAAGGAGAAGATGAAGGGGTGATGGTGGCTGTGAAGAGGTTTTTTTTTTTTTTTAGGTTGCTGGAAAATGAAGGTTGAAGATTGAAGATGAAGATGAATAGTGGGAGGTGGCTTTTGTGTAAAGGCTGAAAATCTCTTTGTATCCGTGTAGTAGTTACTCTCTGTTTTTTGCTTTCTGAACTCCCCTCTGAATGATTCCATCCCCCTTTTTATTCTTGCTTTGATTCACATTCATAGTCAATTTGCTTTTCCGTTTTGAAATGCAAACAGGCAAGATAATGATTGGAAATAATGGTAGAAATGCCAAAGGGAAAAAAAACTAATAGAAGCTTTAATCCAAATCAATGCAAGCTATTGATGGTTCGGTAATGGCGGCGCAGAAGGGAAGGGGAAGAGTTGAGAAAATGGGTTATGGGTTGAGAAGAGAAATGGGCCATTGGTTGACCCATACAACAGAAATTAAATTAAATAAATAAATAAAAATGAAAATAAAGAAAATAGATAAAATTGGGTATCAACAATGTTGCCCTTTGTTTTACATTTAGAATAAATGAAAAACAAAGGAATTGATTCAATTTTATCCATGAGACGAAAAAAACTGGGATTCACGTGTCCACCGAAACTTAACAAACACTTCAAAGCAATGGGTACGGAGACCCGAAAGCTTGCAGTCGTCGGTATCTCGAAGCTTAACAAAAACTTAAAACAATGGGTACGAGGACCCAAAAGCTTGCAGAGTCAGGTATCCGCTGAAGCTTAACAAAAACAACGTAAGAAGCTTATGGAGTCGGGTATCCATTGAAGCTTAACGGAAAACTTAAAGGCAATGGGTACGAGGACCCGATAACATAAACAATGGGTACGAGGACCTAAGAGCAACGGGTACGGGCACCCAAAAAAAGGTAAAAAGCTTGCGGAGTCAGGTATCCGCTGAAGCTTTACAGAAACAAGGTAAGAAGCTTACGGAGTCGGGTATCCGTTGAAGCTTAACAGAAAACTTAAAAGCAATGGGTACGGGGACCCGAAAACATAAATAATGGGTACGAGGACCCAAAAGCAACGGGTACGGGCACCCAGAAAAAGGTAAAAAGCTTGCGGAGTCAGGTATCCGCTGAAGCTTTACAGAAACAAGGTAAGAAGCTTACGGAGTCGGGTATCCGTTGAAGCTTAACAGAAAACTTAAAAGCAATGGGTACGGGAACCCGAAAACATAAATAATGGGTACGAGGACCCAAAAGCAACGGCACGGGCACCCGAAAAAAGGTAAAAAGCTTGCATGAGTCGTATCCGCCGAAGCTTTACGAAACAAAGGTGGTAAGCTTACTGGTCCTGCATCCGTTGAAGCTTAACAAAACAAAGAAGCAATGGGTACGGGGACCCAAAACAAACAATGGGTACGAGGACCCAAAAGGTAAAAAGCTTACGGAGTCAGGTATCCGCTGAAGCTTAACAGAAAACTTAAAAGCAATGGTACGGAGACCCAGAAACGAGAACACAAGGGTGTAGGAACCCAAAAACTAAAAGACAATGGGGCGCGGGGGCCTAGAAACTTAAAAGACAATGGGTGCGAGGACCCAGAAACGAGAACACAATGAGCGCGGGGACCCGGAAAGGAAAACACAATGGGCGCGGGGGCCCGGAAACGAGAACACAATGGGCGCGGGGCCCGAAAACGAGAACACAATGGGTGCAGGGACCCAAAAAGGTAAAAAAGCTTGCATGAGTCGGTCATCCGCCGAAGCTTAACAAAAACTTAAAAGCAATGGGTACGGGGACCCAAAAAGGAAACAACAATTTGGACCTTTGTAGGTCAAGGCTAGCAAAATGAGAACAAATGCACTATGCAATGCATGCTTCAAATGTATGAGAGTATGAATTTTTTTTTTTTTTTTTGTGTCTCCACGACCCTTGAGGACATGATTGCAATCATTTTCAAAGATGAACTGAATAGGATTTAATGGCATCCTTTCATTTGTCTATTCAAATTAGATGGTTGAAATGTCCAACCAGAATGACCCTTGAAGTGTGCATTAGATGTGATACACAAGGGCAATAGAAAAACCCTTCAGATGACCCTTGAGGTGACCTGGTTATCTTTTCTCTTTTATCAATACTCTTATCAGGAATCATTGTGTTTCCCATACCTTTCAAGTCATTAGCAATTCTTAATGCTCGAACAGCAATGTCACACATTTCATATTCCAATATATGATTATTAGAAAAATACATATTGAGTCAAAGAAGAGGCAAAGGTAAAAACATGACGATATTGTATTGAAATGGGAATAATGAAAAGAAAGTATTATTGTGGTCATCAACATGAAATTTACAGAGGGATGATAAGGGCAAAGGTCTTCAGTTCTTCCAATGAAACCCTTTATCGTAATCAGCGTCAATCCTCTGCATACCCGATTTTGAACACCCGTTAACCAGCCTATGAAGACTTTGATTGCCCCAGTTGAGATCATTTGGCCTGCCTCAATATGGAAACTTAGTTTGCTCTAAAGCAGAGGTTTGTTCCTCCCTGGCATGGAGACTCAACCGCTCAGGTCTCACTTCCTTTGTCATATCAAGCACTATTGTCATTTTATTTTGGACTTTAACTTTTGCCTAGGTCGCTCTTTCGAGTTTTCAACCTACCAGGTCGCTCTAACTTTTGCCTAGGTAGCCTTTTCAGGTTTTCCACCTAGCGAGCCATGGTTATCCTTTTTTTTCTTTTTTTCTTTTTTTTTTTTTTTTTTTAACAAGTAGTGCTTTTATGCATAATATTTCTTGACTGCGTCCGAATTTACTGGAAGTGGTAGATCTTCACCATCCATTCTTGTGAGAATCAAGGACCCTCCAGAGAAAGCCTTCTTCACGACATAAGGTCCTTCGTAATTTGGAGTCCATTTTCCACGATGATCTTTTTGAATTGGCAGGATCTTTTTGAGCACTAAGTCCCCTTCTTGAAATTGTCGAGGGCGCACTTTTTTTGCATAGGCTTTCATAAGCCTCCTTTGATATAACTGGCCATGACACAGTGCAGTTAACCTTTTACCTTCAATAAGATTCAACTGATCTAGTCGAGCTTGGACCCATTCGGCCTCTTCCAATTTTGTCTCCATCAGTACTCTTAATGAGGGGATCTCTACCTCAATAGGAGTACGGCTTCCATTCCGTAAACTAAAGAGAAAGGAGTTGCCCCGTTGAGGTACGGACAGATGTGCGATAACCATGCAGAGCAAAGGGAAGCATCTCATGCCAATCTTTGTATGTCACAACCATTTTTTGGATGATTTTCTTGATGTTTTTGTTTGTTGCCTCAACAGCCTCATTCATCTTTGGGCGATATGGCGAGGAGTTATGATGTTGGATTTTGAAAATCTCGCACATTTCCTTCATCATTTTGTTATTCAAGTTGGTTGCATTATCAGTGATGATCTTATTCGGTAGACCATAACGACATATCAACTCTCTTTTGATGAACTTGATCACCACATTCCTGGTCACATTGGCATAAGAAGCAGCTTCAACCCATTTGGTGAAGTAGTCTATCGCGACAAGGATAAAGCGATGCCCATTTGAGGCCTTAGGTTCAATAGGACCTATGACATCCATACCCCACATGGAGAATGGCCAGGGTGCTGCTAGGACATTCAAGGGGACTGGCGGCGCATTGATCTTATCAGTATACGTTTGGCACTTATGGCACTTCCTCACATGATTGAAGCAGTCAGTTTCCATGGTTAACCAATAATAACCAGATCTTAGGATTTTCCTTGCCATTGCATGTCCATTGGAGTGAGTTCCAAAGGAGCCCTCATGTACTTCTTCAATAATCTTTTCTGCTTCCATTGCATCAACACATCTTAGAAGCACCATATCATGGTTTCTTTTGTAAAGTATTTTCCCACTCAGAAAATAACCCATTGCGAGCCTCCTCAGGGTCCTCTTGTCATTTTCTGAAGCACCTGGAGGGTACTCCCTATTCTTGGTGAAGCATTTGATGTCATGGTACCACGGCTTCCCATCAGGCTCATCTTCAATATCTTGACAATATACAGGACAGTCACGACTTTCCATTTTTATAAGTGGTAGGTCCCTTTCATGACTTACTTGGAACATTGATGATAGTGTGGCCAAAGCATCAGCCAACTGATTTTCTTCTCGAGGAACATGATGAAAAGTGACTTCATCAAATTGCTCGATCAATTCTTTGATGTAAACATGGTATGGGATCAATTTGGCATCACGGGTCTCCCATTCTCCTTTTAGTTGATGAATGACCAAGGCAGAGTCCCCATATACTTCCAAGATCTTTGCTTTTGATTCTATTGCTGCCTGAATACCCAAAGCACACGCTTCGTATTCTCGCTATATTGTTAGTACAGTCAAAACACAACCTTGCTGTGATTGGGATGAATTTATCTTCAGGGGAGATCAAGATGGCTCCAATGCCGTGCCCCAGTGCATTAGAGGCTCCATCAAACCACATAATCCATTTTTCTTTTTTAGAAGATTCTTCATTTTTAAATAGAGCCATTATATCTTCATCAGAGAACTCACATTGCATCGACCCATAATCTTCTATAGGCTGGTTAGCCAGATAATCTGCAAGGGCACTTCCCTTAATTGCCTTTTGGGTGACATAAACAATTTCATACTCTGATAACAGAACTTGCCATCGCGCGATTCTCCCAGTGAGAGCGGGTTTCTCAAAGATATACTTGATAGGATCCATTTTGGACACCAACCAAGTAGTGTAACACAACATGTATTGCCTTAATCGATGGGCAAATGCCATGCCAAGGCGCAACAAGTTCGCTCTAACAATGAGTACTTTGCCTCATAATCGGTGAACTTTTTACTTAAGTAATAAATGGCGCGTTCTTTTCTACCGGATTCATCATGCTGCCCCAGTATGCAGCCCATAGACTCATTAAGCACCGTCAAATACATAATGAGAGGTCTCCCTGGCACTGGAGGCACCAAAACTGGGGGTTCTTGTAAATACTGCTTGACTTTTTCAAAGGCTCTTTGGCAATCATCATTCCACTTGACTGGCTGATTCTTGCGTAATAACTTGAAGAGCGGCTCGCATGTTGCTGTGAGCTGGAATATGAAACGAGCGATGTAATTCAACCTTCCCAAAAATCCCCGAACTTCTTTTTCAGTGTGAGGGACTGGCATGTCCAGTATTGCTCGGACCTTGTCAGGATCAACTTCTATTCCTTTCTAACTCACCACAAACCCCAATAGTTTGCCTGATCTGACACCAAAAGTGCATTTTGCAGGATTCAGTCTGAGTTTGAACTTCCTTAATCGCTCGAAAAATTTTTGCAGATTGATTATATGATCTTCATCTATTTTTGACTTCGCAATCATATCATCCACATAAACTTCTATTTCTTTGTGCATCATGTCATGGAACAATGTCACCATAGCTCTTTGATACGTTGCCTCAGCATTTTTTAAGCCAAAAGGCATTACTTTGTAACAGAAGGTGCCCCATAAGGTGATGAATGTGGTCTTCTCCATGTCTTCCGGTGCCATCTTGATCTGATTGTATCCCGAGAAACCATCCATAAAGGAAAAAAATGAATGCTGAGCAGTGTTGTCCACCAAAACATCAATGTGAGGTAACGAGAAGTCATCTTTAGGGCGGCCCTATTTAAGTCTCGATAGTCTACACACATTCGGACTTTCCCGTCTTTCTTTGGGACAGAACAATGTTGGCAACCCATTGTGGGTATTTTGCAACCGCAAGAAATCCAGCATCAAACTGTCTTTTTACTTCATCTCTCGATTTTTAGGGACATCTCATGCTTCATTCGTCTCAATTTTTGCTTAACCGGAGGATACCCAGGTTTTAGTGGCAATTTGTGCTCAACTATGTCAGTGTCTAGCCCAGGCATATCTTGGTATGACCTTGCAAAAACATCACTATAATCAAACAAGAGCTTAATCAACTTGTTACGCTCATCCTCTTTCATCGAAGTACCAATTTTGATTTCTTTCTTATCATTTTCAGTCCCCAAATTAATTACTTCAATTGGTTCCTCATGGGGTTGGATTTCTTTAGCTTCTTGTTCAAGTAATCTCATTAACTCAGGTGAAGTTTCCCAATCATCCTCATCAGCATGATTAACAGGATGTTCAAAATTATATGATGAGATATTGACACTGTCACTTTCAAGAGAGTCATTTTCAGATCTGCAATAAGTGATGTTGACACAAGAAAGATGAAATGAATAGAAGGCCATGATAATGGAGGGATGAAAGCTAATGGAATGAAAAATGAGAGAACTCATAAATGCATTTTATTAATAATAATTATTGGAAAGGAAACATGTGAGCCCATTTACAAATGAAAATCCTAAAGCCTTGGGCAAAGCTAAAGGAAAAGCACTACAGAATTACTTTGAAAGAGACTCTAAGGTTATGGGAAGCTCGGAAATCTCCCAATTGTCGAGTCTTGTATCTGAAGAACATGCATACACCAGGTCCGTATGACTGACAAAATCGTCATCTTCAACTGCGGTCACTTGGTCTACGAACACAACTCCTGCGCTCCGGAAGCTTTGTCGTATATCACAGATGGGGACTTCCTTCACTTTAGGTTCTCGATTTTCCAAGCGAGCCAGCCTTTTCTCTTTTTTCTCTTCCATGATCCTCCTCTTATCGGCCTTGGTGGGTTTGTACCCCAGCCCGAATCTATCTTTGTTTTCAAAGGGTTGAAAAAGTCCTATGGCACCTTGTCGTTTCTTGCCCAGCCCTTCTCCATGCTGATAACCCCCTTCTAGCATAACTTTAGCCATCATTACAGATGCAACGATGGCTGGGCCGCGTTTAGGAATTGGAGCTCCTTCTTTTATATAAATGGTATTGACAACCTCGAGTGCTTGAAAGGCAGTCTCCAAAGCCTCTTCTGTAGCTTCAATATAAGGGGTGTCTAGCGGCTTGCTCACTAGTAGGTCCTCTTCACCAAAGACAGTAATCATCTTGTTATCAACTATGAATTTGACTTTTTGGTGCAAGGTGGAAGGCACGGCTCCAGCAGAATGAATCCATGGTCGTCCTAATAGACAACTGTAGGATGGTGCAATGTCCATTACTTGGAAGAGTATGTTGAAAGTGCAGGGACCAATTTGAACTGGTATTTCAATCTCCCCTATGACTTCTCTCCTCGTGCCATCAAATGCCCTTACTATCATCGCACTTGATTTCATGTGTGACCCATCAAAAGGTAATTTGGAGAGTGTCGATTTTGGCATCACATTCAAGGAAGAGCCATTGTCCATCAGTACTCTAGCCATGATATGGTCTTGACATTTTACTGAGATATGAAGTGCTTTATTATGTCCTCTTCCCTCATTGGGTATTTCATCATCGGTGAAAGTGATGTAATTATCTGCTGTGATGTTGCTGATAACGCCATTCAACTTGTCAACCGTGATGTCATGAGAAACATGGGCTTGATTAAGCACTTTCATTAGCACCTTCCTGTGTGGCTCAGAGTTCATTAATAAAGATAAGAGTGATATTCTTGCAGGGGTGCGGTTCAGTTGATCCACCACCTTGTATTCACTTTGCTTTATGAATTTTAAGAACTCACAAGCTTCTTCCTCGGTCACTTCTTTCTTATAGACCTCTTGCTGTGCTGCTTTTGGTTCCTCCTTTTCTTTCAAAGTTTTTTCAGTAGAAGTTTCCCCCATCTTGCCTTTCCCTTTCCGAGTTCTTTCCACTTCCTCCACTTGGTCTTTACGCAGATCCTTAGGTGTATAAATACGACCACTCCGAGTCATTCCACTAATCCCAGATATGCTAGAGATAGCCGATGGAATTTTTACTTGATTATCTTGGAGGTCATTTACAATGACTTGCACATCATATTTTCAAGGCACAGCTCTGGTGTCTTTATAGGGAAACGGAGTCGGTACTTGGATAGTGATAGGATTCCGACCAAAAGAGACTTACGGAGACACCTCTTTACTATAATGAATCGTCAATGGCCTTGGTATACCTGGAGCTTGCCCTATGATTGGTTGCATTGCATAGGTATTGGCAGCCTCTTGAACTGGTGGAGGTGTAACTTCCTTGACCATATAGACGTCACCATTATCGTACTAATTGCTTATTTGCACTAGGTGACTGTCCATCAAACTTTGGAGGATCTGCTTGAATTCATCACATTCCTCAATAGAATGCCTAACTTCCCCATGGATCTTGCACACAGTTTCATCTTCATTGACCATTTTTATCTCAGCTTGGTTTTGTATCAACCCATATTTGCAAAGCTCTTGAAAAATTACTCTCATGGGAGTTTTCACCTCAGCTACCTGACTTATGAGGCATCGTCCAGAAGACTTCTCTATGGCATTAACTACTGGACCTCCATGATCAGGCAAGGGATTGAGGCCTACATTAGGAGTTTTTTCCTTAAAGTTTAACCATTTGGCATTAATCAAGTCTTGCACTTTGAACTTCAAGGCTCTGCAATTTTCTGTTGAGTGACCTACAGCCCCAGCATGGTACTCACATTTAGCATTCTGGTCAAACCCTCTTGGGTAGGGGGTTCCAATGGCTTCATTGGGCAAGGAGCCAATAAGGAATTTCGGAAGAGTTGTGGTAGCAGTTCAGTATAGGTCATGGGAATTGGGTCAAATTGGACAGGTTTCTTTTCTTGGTTAGCTGGAGGCCTTCTTTGGTTGGTATTTGAGTTTTGGGCCCATGGTTGGGTTGGTTGGTATGGCATGATAGGGAGTGTTTGATTTGGGATAGGAGACGGTGCACGATAAGGGATCATTGGGTGATAAGGTTGAGGGTATGGAGCTTGAGAAGTATTAGCAACGTATGGATAGTAAGGCATATAGGGAGGTTGGAAGGATGGTTGAGGGTTAACAGTGCCCGGCTATGTCTCCTCGGGGCAAAACTCCTTTGATCGAAAGTCACAAAGACGGGCTTCTCCTTCTTTTTTCTTCCCTGGGGGCTTTTTGGCACTAAATGTCCCCGTTGAGCTTTCAGCAATCTTTCCACTTCTCATTCCTCCTTCAATTCTTTCCCCGATGATAACCATGTCTGAGAAATTCGACGACACACTCCCTATCATTTTGTCATAGAAGGGTGATTGGAGGGTGTCAATGAATGTCGCCACCATTTCTCTTTCTCAATGGGGTTCAACCTGAGCACTATTTCTCTCCACCGCTGAGCATATTCTTTAAAGGTTTCACTCCTTTCTTAGCCATATTCTGTAATTGTAGCCTATCTGGTGCCATATCGATGTTGTACTTATATTGCTTTAAGAAAGCATCCGCCAAGTCCTTAAAGCATCGTATATAGGCACGTTCCAGGTGTGTATACCAATTAGAAGCTGCCCACTAAGCTATCCTGGAAGAAATGAATCAACAGGTTATCATCATGAGCATGGGATGCCATCTTGCGGATGTACATGGTCAGATGATTCTTTGGGCAAGTGGTTCCCTTATATTTTTCAAAATCCGGGACCTTAAACTTTGGAGGAATTACCACATTCGGGACAAGACAGAGCTCTGCGGCATCCAGAAGACCATAGCTACTTGCTCTTTCTATGGCTCGCAATCTTTCTTCTAGAACTTCTAATTTTCCCTTGGATTGAATGCCTTCAGTTGAAGGGTTCAGCGGAGAAGTTCCAACGACTTTATGGGGAAAAAACTGTGGCATGTAGAAAGGAGGTTGGGCTGAGTCGAGCCTTGTGGCCTCAAGTAGGTATTACCAATGATGAGCCGCTCTCAAGAGGGTTGGTAATTTGGGATGGCATAAAACCAGGAGAAATGCCATAAGGTGGAATAGAAACCGGGTACTGAGGAATCTCACTGGTATTTGGTTGAGATCCTTGGAGAGGGTTTGAACTCGTTGGGACCGTCGGTGCACTGCCCTCAGGAATATTGGTGGATAATGGTGGCACATAACCAGGTGGAAGGCCATATGGTGGGAATGAAGATGCCTGTGTTTCAGGATTATTTGAGTAGATGGTGAGCGCATCATGGTCCCTTGAGAGGTGACACTAGGATATTGCCAAGGAACCGCGCGTAAAGCCAAAGCGGGTGAGCGAGCGTGTGGCGGAAGGATCATCATTTGCCTTTGAAGGAGTCCCCTCTGTGTTCTTCATTTTTTCCAAAATTTCTAAGATCTTGGCCATTTGTTCCTTAAGCTGGCTTACTTCACTTCTCAATTCTTCTTGTGACTGACCCAGTTCATCCATGATTCTTGATTGAGAGCGAGTCCTATACGGGTGTCGTAGAGACAGTTTTCCTTTCTGTATTCATTTTTTTTATTAGAAAATATGAAAAAAGAAAAGAAAATGCAAACAAAAATAAAACTATGCATGTAGAGACGTGATCCAAAGCAGCAAGCGATATCGATAAACCTCATTTATTCAAAGGGAAAAGCTCTATAGAGAGTTTTACACACTTTGATTCTTGCTACTCCTCAAGTCAGATGGAGGAGTTAGCTTTACAAAATAAGATGGAAAGAGTCATTACATCAGCATTCCTAGAACAAGAAACTAATTTCAGTGAAATTTTCCTAGGAAGTCAAGGTCCTTTCTAACCCGAGTCGAATATCTTGGTTTTCTCCTGTGCTAGCTTGGCTTCCACTTTGATGATTTCTCTTGCCCTCTTTCTTGAATGGTTGGAGATTTCCCTCATATTATCAAGAACCATTTCGCTTTCCGCTCCATTTCTTGGCTTGTATTACGATAGAAATTCTTTTCATTAGTCAAGAAAAGAACATCATCCTCTAACCGATTCTTCTTACTTTCCAAGAAAGTAGACCATTCAACATGCTTTTCCAAATGTTGATTCAAGATTTTAACTTCATTCTTGAATTCTTGAAGTTGACCATCCTTCCCCTGAATGATTGTTTCGAGGGCTTGACATGTGTTCCTTAACCTCTCTATTTCAATATCTTTAGAGGCCATTTGTTCTTGACTTTGGATTTTTTTTCTTGCAGTGCTAAGTTGATCTTCCAAGGACCTTCTCTCAGTGGTCCACTGCCGATAAATGATTTCGTACCGCCCCTCTGCTTCAACATAGTAGTCATTGGGTTCATTAAATTAGTGCATTGGTAACTCTGGACCCTGTACTTTGGGAGCAAGAAATCCCTTCTTCCTACTAGCTTGCCAAATTGGGTATTCTGGTGTCGTTTCAGATGATGGAAGACCGGGCTTCACACTTCTTGTGTCCTTCCAATCTTCAATGACTTCTTTTATTTTATGACTGGTTCCTTCATCGTCATACGAGAATTCAAATTTGGACAGTCCATGAGTCATCTAATGAATTGCGTAGGATGCCATTTGTCTTCTGGACCATAGGCGGAGCATAGCCCACTACTCCCCATGGGCCAATAAGTGGAACCCAAGGTTTGCTTCCACATCTATATATGGTATAAGTGTGAGGAAACCACTTGGCCCTCCAGACCACTTCTTTTATTTCCATGAAAAAACGATCCATTGCCTCATCGTCGGAGTTCGGGAGGCCAATTGTCACGACCATATAGAGAGAAATGCGGGTGCTTAGGTATGACATACTTGTTTCAGATCAATTTCTCGGATGGTTAAAGCACTTCAACGTTGGCATATGACTAAGCATCCATACTGCAAGTAATGGTGCACATCCCCAAAACCTTCCTTTTTGATGGACTCGACAAGTAGTTCAGAGATCGAATTGTCTCGGCTAAAATTGGTGGGGCAATTTGTGTACCCCATGCTCAATCTGCTCAAACAAATTGATCACATGTCCATCTATTTGATTTTTCCATCTTGGGAAAATTACTAACCCATAAATTGCGAGGGCTAGTGCTACCAAACCAAACCTTTGATCAACTTGAGCTTCAACCATCCTAAGCAAGAACTCGAATCTAGACTTCCCTTCATCCACCATGTACTTGTCCAGTTCATTGGCATGAATCCCTATTAATTTGGACAAAGATCCTTCTGGGCGTCTTCTTAGGGTCATGTGAGTACACTTTGTCCTTTGGCACGTCGTCTCTATTAAGAAGCCTAGCATACTCCTCAATCGTGGGTACCAAGTCAAATTGTTGGAAAGTAAAACACCGATATGAGGGGTCCCAAAAATGGAGCATAGCTTTCAACATTTGGAGGTCAGGGGTGATGAACATAAGAGCTGCAATATCTCCACACTTGTTATTGAACTCTTCTTGTCTTCTCATGCTACATCACACATTACGGAGCCTCCTTAGGTCGTTTTGCTCAAAGTCATGGCTCCCCTTTAAGGGAGGTAAAGGAACATCCTCACGATGCAAACTATTTCCTTCCTTGGCTTGAATTCTTGAAGACTCTTCACCGACAACCGTAATACTCTCTGCCACCTCAGACATTAGAGTCATTTTTCCCTTATTCATGCTTGAGGTTTATCGATATCTTCACAAGATTGGACCACATATGCAAATGCAAGATAAAAGAAAAGTTAACAACTACAAAATAAAAGACAAACAGAAATTCCTCATATGTTAGAGGAAAAGGGGTACCTAATCTTGGTAGTCGATCAGCAAGATAAGTTCTATGAACGGTGATAGCTCTAAGATTATATCCATAAGTGAGAGCTTTGGTTCTAGACCCTTATCGGACAAAAGGTCCCCAAATTGTCCCTTGCTATCACCAACACTTTGGCTAGCAAGGGTCCTCCATCCTCACCCATGATAGGTTACAAGCGGAAAGAGTTCAATTTGAGCGAGGGATTTTCATGTGCCTAAACGGAGACCAACGGTCCCACAAAGCAACACTACTTCACCCTCTGTCTAAGCCTACAAGGTACTGAGCTCGGGTAGAGAGCTTGTGTGTGGAAGTGTACATGAGAAAACTTATTTACAAAGCAGAAATATAATACATATAATGCAAACAAAATATACAATAATATGAAACAAATAACAAATAAACAAATAAAACAAAAATGGACCAACATAATTAAAAAGCAAATCACATAAGATTAAAACAAGGCTTAACCCTCTATGTCCCCAGTGGAGTCGCCAGCTGTCGCAACCGTCCCGAAGGGCGCCGCGAAAATAAAAAGAAAGAAGAGGAATGGACCTCGGGGTGTTAGGAGTCGCCACCAATCGCTTTATCCATTAAATGGAATGGCGCAATTGGACACCTAAAAGATGGTCTACGTTTCGAGTTTGAGGTTCGGGGTTGATTACGGGTAGGGAAGGTGTTAGCACCCTATCGTCCGTTCTAAGAACGGTTACCTATTTAATCTAATGTTATTTGCAAGATTAATTTAATTGGTCCTTAACTAATTAAAAGAAAAGAATTTTTTATTTTTTTTTTTTGACATGTCCTATTTTGTCAAGCATAATATCAAATATGATAAATGACTAAGACATGGAATGGATGGCTAAATAGCCATTATTTTAGAACAAATTCTAAGTCTACAGATATATTATATAAAAGTGGTGAATTAAAATTTTATCTTTTTGAAGAGAAGTAATTTTTAAAATAAAATGGCCAAATAAAAAAAAAATTCAATGAATAATTTTAACTCAAAGAAATTTGTTTAAGGTAGGAAAATGTTTCTTTAAGTAAATGGCCAAATAAAATCTCTTTTGTAATCAAGGAGAAAAATATTTTTAGGCACAATGAGATTTTTGCATTAATTTCTAAAAAATGTCTTCATGAAAAATAAAGTTTTAAGTCACCACAATCATAATGTTAAAACTATATGATTTGTTCACTTTTATTTGTATACTTTATTTTACAAAAAGAAAAGTTTATTTTGGTTTATTTAAAAAAATTATATTTTAATTTACATAATTATTTTAATTTTTATGTGGGGATTAGACTTCACGGCCTACTTCTAGCAAAATCCAATATAAAGCCTTAAGATTATCTGAAGAGTGTAATCTGATCGGCGCTCTAATCCTCTCCCAATTTTTCCATCATAGGCAAGTTTAATCAATAAGATAAATTCACAAATTATAAAGAGACAGACAAACTATAATCAGATCAAATTAAATCACAAGTTCACTTTCATTACATTTTTATTTATTTATGATTTTTTTATATTTTATGTATTTTTATTTTATTTATTTATTTTTTTATTAATCACAAAACACAATATAAAATATATCATCAAGTAAAATAAATATGATCAGACAAGTACTAAATCCTAGAATTCTAAACACATTCGGATTTTTTATTTCACATCTTTTTCTACTATAGTAAAAAAAAATGAAAATGGGCTGTAAGCCCATCAGAAGAAAAAAAAAAAAAAAATGGGTCAGAAGCCCATCGAAGAGAAAGAAAAGAAAAAAAAAAACTAAAAAAAAACTAATGGTTCTAAAAAAAAAAATGTTCAAAAAATAAAAAAAAAAAGACTTTCGGTCTCGGACCAAAGAACCGAAATGAAAGAAAGAAGAAAGAGGGGGAGGGGAGAACTCACAAGTGGTGCAAAAGAGGTGGTGATCCGGCGGATCCGGGGAGGCGCAGCGGCGGCGACAAAGCCAGGATGGGGGTCGGCTCCGGGCGGCCGGTGCGACGCGGTCGAGTCGCGCGGGCCGGGTGGTGCGGTTGAGCGTCTCGGACCGGCACAAATGCGCGGACGAGTTCGTGCGGGGTTGAGTCACCGTCAGTTCGCGGCGGCGTCGGCCGGTCGATGCCGGGCTGGAACGAGTTCACCGGCGAGGGACGGGTCGTGCGGCGCAGCTACCGGGACGGCCGGGATGATCTGGTGCGGGTTTGCGGCGGCTTTTGGTGGACACGGCTCGCGGGTTGCGGAGCTAGCACGCTCCGGTGTGCTTGACGGCCTGGCGGGCGGTGGACGGGGTCGCGCCGAGGTTGACGGCTTGGGTGGAGTACGGGTCGTTGCTTGGATGTTGGTTGTAGGGTGATGAGCTTGAGGATGGGTGGTGAAGGAGAAGATGAAGGGGTGATGGTGGTTGTGAGGGTTTTTTTTTTTTAGGTTCTTTGGAAAATGAAGGTTGAAGATTGAAGATGAAGATGAATAGTGGGAGGTGGCTTTTGTGTAAAGGCTGAAAATCTCTTTGTATCCGTGTAGTAGTTACTCTCTGTTTTTTGCTTTTTGAAATCCTCTCTGAACGATTCCATCCCCTTTTTTATTCTTGCTTTGATTCACATTCACAATCAATTTGCTTTTCCGTTTTGAAATGCAAATAGCAAGATAATGATTGGAAATAATGGTAGAAATGCTAAAGGGAAAAAAACTGATAGAAGCTTTAATCCAAATCAATGCAAGCTATTGATGGTTCGGTGGCAGCAGCAGGAAGGGGAAGAATTGAGAAAATGGGTTATGGGTTGAGAAGAGAAATGGGCCATTGGTTGACCCATACAACAGGAAATTAAATTAAATAAATAAATAAAAATGAAAATAAAGAAAATGGATAAAATTGGGTATCAACACCTAAAACAACTGAAGCATCACCAAAGTCCTTCATATCAAGGTGGCTACTTAATATCATTTTTGTTTCAGTCAAAAGTTTAACACAACTGCTAGCAAGAAGAATATCGTCAACATACAAAACAAGAATTATAAAATTGCTCCCACTAGTCTTCAAATAAATGCACTAATCTGAGGTATTTTCTTTGAAGTCAAAAGAAGTGACAACCTGATCAAATTTTAAATACCATTGCCTAGATGCCTGTTTCAGTCCACAAATGAACTTTTTAAGTCTGCAAACCAAATGCTTCTTACCTGTTTCAACAAAACCATCAGGTTGAACCATATAAATATCCTCGACTAGATCTCCATTCAGAAAAGTCGTTTTCACATTCATCTAGTGAAGTTCTAAATCAAAATGAGTTACCAAAATCATAATAACTCGAAATGCATCTTTTGCAGAGACCGGTGAGAAAGTCTCCTTATAATCAATGCGTTTTCTTTGACTATAGCCTTTTGCTACTAGTCTAGCTTTGTACCTCTCAACTCTACCATCTGGACTACGCTTGGTTTTGAAAACCCATTTGCACCCAACGGGTTTGCAACCAACTGGCAACTCCACGAGATCCCAAACAGTATTATGAGACATAGAAGACAATTCATCATGCATAACATTTAGCCAATCAGAAGCATGAGAGCTAGAGATTGCCTCCTTAAAAGTTGTAGGATCATCGTTATCATGAAGATCAAACTCGTGCTCCTAAAGATACATTACATAGTCATCTGGTATAGAAGGCATGCATACTCTCTAAGATCGTCTTAATGAGACTACTTCAACAATGTCATCTGGTTCCTGTTCATCAGCTGGTGGTGCCACTACATCATCTTCTCCTCGAAAAACCTGATCATCATTATAATTGACTGGAACCATGATATCTGCAGGAAGTGAAACAACCGGTATAAGAACAACAGTCCGATCTTCTTTAAGAGTGACTGGTCATGGTGTATGACTCTCACTACCCAAATCATCCTCAAAGAATATCACTCGGTTAGACTCGATGACTCGCATGGAGTGAGAAGGATAATAGAATCGACAAACTTTGGAGCCCACATAGTAGCCAATGAAGAAGCCGCTAACAGTCTTAAGATCAAGCTTCTTCTGGTGAGGATTATAAGGTCTAACTTTTATTTTATAACCCCACACATGAAAGTGTTTCAAACTCGGCTTTCTTCCAGTCATCAGCTTATAGAGAGTTTTTGGTACAGACTTACTAGGTACTTGATTAAGAATGTACATAGCACTCTTTAAAGCATCTCCCTAAAGAAAATATGGCAATGACGAATGGCTCAACATGCATCTCACCATATCCATAAGTGTGCGGTTACGTCTCTCTGTAACTCCATTTTGCTCAAGAGTACCAGGCATAGTATATTGAGGTTCAATTCTACATTCATCGAGAAATCTGGTGAACGGTCCTGGATTTCTTCCAGTTTCATCATATCTACCGTAATACTCACCTCCTCTGTCAAACCTCACACATTTGATCTTCTTGTCTGTCTTCAATTCAACAGCAGCCTTGAAGGATCTGAAGGCATCCAAAGAACCAAAATTTTCCTGGATAAGATCTATCCAACGGAATCTGAAAAAGTCATCTATAAATGTAATAAAATACCTATATCCACCCATGGCAATGGGTGTAATGGGTCCACACATGTCTGTGTGAATTAACTGTAGCACATCATCACGCTTGTTTGCTCTTTTATTCCTAGTTTTGGCAGTGAACTTGCCTTTAACACGATCAATGCAAGTGTCAAAATCAAAGAAGTTAAGGTTATGAAGAATACATTCCCTAATCAGTCTTTCAATTCGGGGCCTAGAGATATGCCCCAAACGTCTATGCCATAACTTAGAAGAACTCTCATAAATCCTATTACGCTTACTTCCAACAACAGAGTTAACAGACATATCATTCAAATTCAGCATATATAACCCATCACACAAAACTCCTAAATCAATGACAATAGAATCAAAACAAACAACAACTTCTCCATTACCAAATTAAAAAATGTAGCCACATCAATCCAAAGCTAAAACTGAAATTAAATTCCTCCTCATGGAAGGTACATAAACAGCATCTTTCAATAATAAAGTATGACCAGAAGGTAAATGCAAGGTAACTACTCCTATTTCTTCCACTGATACTCTAGTTCCATCTCCCACAATGATCTTGGATTCAGCATTACTTGCTTTCCTCAAGCTTGTGAACCCCTGTAAAGAATTCACAACGTGAATAGTTGCACCTGAGTCAAACCACCAAGTATTGGGAGCAACATCAATCACATTTGATTTAAAACAAGTTAGAGCTAGGAGTGTACCTTGCTTCTCAAGTTTCTTCTTGAGAATGTAACAATCATCCACTTTATGGCCATACTTCTTGCAATACTTGTAGTTTCCCTTGAAGAAATTCTTGTTAGGCTTGAAGAAATTCTTCTTAGGTTCTAGGTGTTGAGATATTTTCCCCCATTTCTTCTTATCATGTTGAAACTTGCCTTTGTAACCTTCTTTTTTCTCATTTTTAGTACCAGAAGTAGAAGCAACAAACTGAACACTGTGTGATTTCCCTTTCCTTATAGAATCCTCTTCTTGAGAGACAATAGCAATCATTTCATCAACTGTCCACTCATTTTTCTAAGTGTTATAAGAGGTCTTCAGAACATCAAATTGAGAAGAAAATGACTCCAAAACCTGTCATATTAAATAACTCTCACTGATATTAACCTTGAGAGACTTCAGTTTATTAAAATAGTGCACTAACTTCATGATGTGCTCACGAACTCCACTAACACCATCATATTTAGTCTTCTCGATCAAAGAAAGATATTGACCCTTCTGAGCTTTATCAAAAGTCATGAATTTCTCACCAATAGATTTCGAAAAATCCTTAGCCTTCTTGCTCTCTAGAATGCTCTGTCTAATTGACTTCTCCATAGTGTATTTCATCACCATAAGACACACCCTATTTGAGTGCTCCCATTTTTCATGAGAAGCCTTTTCAGCAGCAGTGGACTTAGTAGTAAGAGCAGCAGGCTCTTCTTCTCTCAAAGTCAAGTCTATATTAGTGATAGTCAGATAAAGATCCAGAGATTCTTTCCAATCCTCAAAATTAGTCTCATTCAAAGTCTTGATAGAAGTCAATTGCATAAGCAAAGAGGCTGGCATGAAAACAACAAAAAGAAACATTTAATATGCATGATGTTATCGTGCAACAAGAGAATTAAATGGTTTCGTATGTACAGCCAAACAAGCCATTTTAGGAAAATTTCTTACTTATCATAGTCCTGCCTAAGAGTCTCAAACTATAATAAATAAGAAATATAATAATACAATGCACAAATCTTATATCACCAAAAATTTCTAATACTGATAGGGTACTTGAAGGATAATTGACATAAGCATAAAACTAACAGCACATTGTACAATAACAAATTACATTAATAACAACAATAAAAATTACATTAATAACAATTATGATTAAAAAAAACATTCAAGTACAAAATTTAATTACTATCAATAATATAGAATTATGATTAAAAAAAAAACATTCAAAAAATTCAATTCACATATAAATTAACAAAAATTTATACAATTGTAGAGAGTCCATATATCAAAGAGCCAGTGTCATGTATAAAAAAGTATATATAAAAAAAATAACAATATGATCATCATTGGCCTCGTGGTGCAAATTGGCAATTCACGAATGTTAATTGGCCTGCCACTATCATATAAAAAATAATAATAATGTATTAAAATAATAATAATAATAATATGATTGAATGGATAATAATATGTTTGACCTTGTGGTGCAAATTGGCAAATCACAAGCAAATTGATCTCATGTGGCTGCCAACTACAAAATGACAAACGAGTACAATCATTATTTCAATAATGCCAATTGATTTATGAAACAGATACTCTCTCTGTGCACCTTGGCCAGTTTCATGTCCGTCCAGGAAAAGCTCGAGTTATATACGTTCGGAGAAAGGAACAATATCCAGGTATTAAAACAAACAAGTATTACTATATTCAATACAAGGAATATTTGCGTATATGAATCAAAGAAAAGACTCCCAAAACTAATTTGATCAATTCAAGAAAAAAAGATTTAATCAAAATTAGGATTCACAAATTAGGGTATACGAATTTCTGATTTAATTATAAAAAAGAATATAATAATCATAATCTATATCTATTTGGCTCTAATACCAATTGATGGATTTATTTTAATTCTATAAACCTAGATCATTTATAGATATAAGATTATAGCATATTAAATGAATTGTATTCAAGAGATAGATTAAAAATGTGTACCTGACATGATTCTATAATTCATTGTTGTTCAGTGAATGAATCAAAAGAATTCACTTGTGTGAGAAAAACTGCTCTCAATCCTGATAGGTTTTCTATGTGTACTGAAAACTGTCTAATGGAAAAATAATTTTAACTTACCAGATGAGAGTAGAGACTTCTCAATGAACTACCAAATGAACAACCCAAATCCATCACGAGCCACTCACAACAAAAGCCCAATTACAATGTTCATAAATTAACCAAGTGCTATATTATAAACATAATTCCATAATTAATATATATTAATGATTTAAATAATATTTTAATTATTGATTAATGTTAATCCACATAACATATATATATATATTTGAATTAAAATTCAACAGATTTTTCCCAAGTTAAACAATGTTATTAAGAATGAATTGAAGAAAAAAACTCAATTGTATTGAATTTTCCACAATAAAATAGAATGATCTGTTTTATATAGCTGTACAACTACAACTAACTAATTATGAAATAACTAACTCAACTAACTATCTGCAACATAACTGTTTGCTGCATAACTAACTCTAACAGTAACTCTAACTGCATAACTAACTTGCTTGCTGACATAAACTAACTGATTCTAATAATAACTAACTAAGTTTAAATACAAATGCTAAAACGTATGGGTGGGATACTGGTTTTAGTGAAGTATATGAAACATCAAAACAAATAATTTGTTAAACAAAAAATCTGGAAAGAATCAATATAACGTAGAATAGGAACACTAAAGAGAATCCTCAATGGTAACAACTTCTAGTCTAAGTACCTGACAGGGATAACAATCTGAGAACCATTTTAGATAAAATTAGAAGTGTGTTTTGCAATAACTGCTTATTCTTGAATTCAAACTATACATGCCTAATCCTCTGTGCTCGTAGGTGTAAATACTGTGTACCAAGGCAGATAGGGATAATTGCACTTACAAAGTTTAATGAAGCACTACTGCACTAGCTACTAAAGATGAAGACAGTTGCTTGTCAAAGACTAAATTGAAATAACATCAAGACCAAAGAGAATGAGTAACAAGCATAATAGGTGCTCTTTATGTAAATATATTAAAATGGAAAATATAAGAAACGAATCACTTAAGTTTTATTTGGTTCAGATTTTACCCGAACTAATCAATATACTCAAATTAAATCGAATCAATTTAATTAGTTCAGTTCAGATTAGTCGGATTAGTCAAATTTATCTGAACCAATTTACATTTCTAATGAATAGTATGATAAACAAAACCAAAAAAGATACATTATGCTTCTCTTATAATTTAGAATACAACGTATGAAAGTGGGAATGAGAATATCATATATTATATATATGAAATTAGCTATTCCTTTTGTCAAATTAGTAGCTGGAGCATCTTTTTAAGCTTATTATTATTATTATTATTATTATTATTATTATATTATTATTATTATTATTATTATTATTATTATTATTATGACAATAAAAATTAAAGAAAAGAAATTAGGTAACTTATTCTTTATGGTTGAGAGGTAACATATTCCTTCTTCTTTTTTCATAAACAAAATTTCATTCAAGCAATAGTCCAGCCGCACTTACAATTCTAGTAAACAAAAGATTTATTAAGAGAAAAAAATAGTTATAAACTTTACCTAAAACTAATACATGATTTGTAACTTTGTTTTTGATTTGAAGACTATTGATGATAATGCATCTTTTATTATAGAGATTGACACATAACGTGTTGTTGTTTGAAGAAGGTATCACACCCCTTCTTATCTAAGAAGATTTGAAGGTTTTATTGATCCACAAAACCAACGCATGATAATGATCTAGAAAATTAAAGTTAAAAAGTTCAAATCTATCATAACATGAGGCATATTTGAGACACTCTCAAATTCTTCAATATTATAGAAATTATACTAAATTAAAAAAATAGATAAATTTATTAAAAAACTACTATTAAAAAAAAGGGCCATTGAACCAATTAAAAGAGAGAAAAAGATTCATGCAATTAAATCTAATTGGCTAATTACGCAGTTCGGGTTTGATGAGAAAAAAAAATCAAACTAGTTGACTCTAATTCTTTTAGTTCAGTTTGGTTTGTGCAATTTTTATTTAGCCAACCTGAACCAAACTAATCCGACTAATATCAGGTTGGTTCGGTTTGTATCATTAGATTTTTTTTTTCAAAAAACAAAAAAACAAACTTTATTTCTTCTCCAATACTAGGAACCTCCCATTCAATAACAAAAACCCAAATTCCAAAACAAAAAAAAATTAGAAAACCAATCAAGCATGTGATTTCTACTCTTGAATTCTTGAAACCAAAACAATTAGACATATGGGTATTTAGTTTGAAATCAAGTTTCAACTTTTCAGCAAAGTAATAGAGCAACCATAGACATCAAATGCAAATCTTTGTTTATGTGAGAGCCATCACTGTATATGACGATAGATAGAAGCATGGAATCAATCTTCCTCTCAAACTCAGGCACTAGTGGTGTTCACTTGCTACAAAATTCCATCCCTGTCGTAAACATAGAACACGCGTGGTGGTTGGTTACTACATAACTTTGTCCCCATCAGTAGTCATTGGTCATAGGTCACAAGCAGCAACCAGCAACTTGCACACAACCATCGTTGTAGCGTCTCTTGACTTTTGGTGAGTGGTTCTCTTCGAAAGAAATGGGAGGATGAGAGAAGTAACTTGAGACTAGACCTAAAACACCCCCAAAATGTACAACATCTCTTTGGGTCTACGGGTAGTAAGGTCGAGTCTTGGTATAAATTTCATGATCCCGTGAATCGAACCAATGTTGGTCAGGTTTGATCGAGTTTAACCCAATCTGACCCGATTATTGAAATAACCAACCCAATTTAATTGGTTTGGACTGATTTTTTGAGTTCATTGAGTTATTCCGACCTAGTGAACATTCCTAATTATAGAGGTAATATATTCTCTTTTTTAAGTGTTTATAAAAGAATAATAAAAAAAGATTGGTATATGATCTTTTAAAACTCTTTCTTACTCTCTCTTATCCACAGTTTTTGAATATTTTCAGTTTTCTTAATTTGAGATAATTATGGAGGAAAAAAGTTATTTAACTCTCTCAATCTTTTTCTTTTATTTTTTATCTCCTCCACTCTTTTTCCCAACATTCAATTTTTTTTAAAAATATTACAAGATAAAACCAAAAGTATAGTTTAATAGTTACTATTGAGTGAAGAGTGATGCGTGTGTAAAATAAACTTCATTTTTTTTATTACTAACACTTGTAGAAAAGAAACTCTCTTTAAAATACAGGACAACACTACTTGCTTGGACACCTCACACTCACACACTTTCTCTTTATCTCACTTTCTTCTTCACTCTTGCTTCTTCACTCCATGCTAAAATTTGTGATAGCCAAGGCTTATTTATAGGCAAAGTATGCAAGCTTGGATTTATCTAAAGCTTGGATTTATAGGCAAGGTATGCAAGCATGGAGGCTAGGTATGCAAACTCTCTTTATAATACAAGGCTACACTACTTGCTTGGACACCTCACACTCACACACTCTCACTTTATCTTACTTACCTCTCTTTATCACTTCTTTTTCAGTCTTGATTCTTCACTCTATGCACAAAATGGTAATAGTTAAGGCCTATTTATAGGCAAAGAACGCAAGCTTGGATTTATCTAAAGTTTGTAGAAATTATTGAGATTATATTTCCTAAGTTCCACCATCCACCATTTGTTATCCATTGTCCACCAAATTCTTAGTAAATATTTTTCACATATCCATCTTCCGCTAGTGTTGATTATTCAATTCTCCTACTCAGCTCTAGTTCTTCCATAGCCTTGATCCATTCTTCCTTCTGTGAGGCTTCCTTATATTTTGTGGGCTCCATTACTTCTATAATTTTTACAACATTCCCATACTTAGGATTTGTTTTCTTTGCCTAGTTGATATTCTAAATTGTGGTTGTTCATTGACTTTTTCTTCTATGCTGTCATGCTGATGCTCTTGTTCTCTTCTATACACTCTTGTTTGCCAATGACTATGTGCAGGTCTCTCTATTTCTGCTTCTTTACTTGAAGGTTTTTTTTGCTCCCCTATTTCTTCTTGAACGCCTTATCTTTAATCTCCTTAGAATATGATAATATCACTTGTTATGGTGTCCACTAAGAGGAAGCTTCATCAAATACTATATTTTGTGATGTGTAGCAATGCCCTATTATAGGATCATAGCATCTCCATCCCTTCCTTCGATTATCATGCCCTACAAAGATATAACAGATGACCTTCTTATCAATCTTGCTCATTAGATGATTTGGAACAAAGACATAACATACACTTCCAAGTACTCAAAAATTTCTCACTGTGGGCTTAAGCTTCCATAACTTTTCAAATGGTGAGACAAATCTTAGCTTGTTTTGTGGAAGCCTATTGATAACATAATCTATCGTCTTCATGCATTCGTCCTAGAATCTACTTGATATGTTCTTGGCATGCATCATGGTTCGACAAATCTTAGCTAGATGACGGTTCTTTCTTTCTACAATACCATTTTGCTAAAGAGT
This sequence comes from Ormosia semicastrata, assembly GCA_029884595.1. NCBI lineage: Eukaryota > Viridiplantae > Streptophyta > Magnoliopsida > Fabales > Fabaceae > Ormosia > Ormosia semicastrata. The sequence continues at coordinate 6,462,807 of JAQQTO010000036.1, read as the reverse complement.
ATTTGGATATGTTATCTATCTTCGTATCTTACACTCCCTCAAGAAATCTTAGAACTTCTTAGATGTATACTTTTTCTCATTATTTGTGCATAGACATCAATCATATTTTCTTACAGTGTCAATTTCTACCTTGTCTTTGAATTGCTTGAATCGTGCTAATACTTATGGTTTTTCTTTCATGAAAACACTTAAACATACCTTTAATAATCATATTTGAAGGTCACAAGTTGGTGTGCCTTACTGTATTTGCATCCAGCACAAACAATATCTTCTTGCACTTCAAGTTGAGGAAGACCCTTGGGCATTGACTTCTTCATCATTTCCTTAAGATAGCTCACATGAACAAGACACACATGCTATAAATCTACTATCTCATTCATTCGAGTGTTATCCATGTAAGCAGTCTCTGTAGGCATTACATATATTGAAGATGACATCCTTCCATCATAAGTACAACAATAATCTTTAGCTTGTCATAAATATTGACATCCTCTAGGCCAAACATCACTTAACTACTAGATCTTGTTAATTGAGATACTGATAATATATTTTTCTTCATTCCAAGTAGGTGATAAACATCTTGTAAGCATACTTTGTTGTTACCATGACAAGGCAAGATCATTTCCTTTCCAATATAAGCAATTGGAAACCTTGAATTGTATGCAGTTACCTCCATTCGATTATCTTTATATTTTGTAGTGCTCTACAACTTCTTTTTATGACAATTATATGGTTAAAGTAGCCAGAATCAATGATCCAATCTTTGTTGTAATCAATAGCTAGTTGGTGCATTACTATGAGTGCTATGTCTACCTTTGATGACTGCATGTACTCTTTGGTATTCTCCTCATCAAAGTTAATTTCTTCCTCAAAACTTATATGTTCTTCAGTCATGAATGATGCGAAAATGTCCCATTCTTCTTCGTAGTCATTTTCATTTTCCCATGAACAACTTGATGTTGTAGTATTGCTCTCTGTTGTCATCTTCTTAAACCAATAGTCTCATGCCTAATGTCCTTTCTTCCCACAGTTAAAACAGACACCATCATGTTTCTTGATACCGACTATATGAGGTATTCTAGAACAAGAGTCTTCTTCTTGATCTCTTGGACTTGAATAGGTTCCCCCTCATTGTGAGTCTCTCTTCCTTGCCAGCCTTGTTGCCAACTCTACTGATGTCCCCTAGTCTCTCCAGATTCAAGACGATGCCCTGATTTTTGAAATGTTCCCTTCTTACTAAAGAGAGCTTAGTCATCTTCACTCTTATATATTAAGTGACACCCTAGCCATTTATTTGGCTAAGGCTTCTTCATCAACCAATAAAATTTTCAATTCTAATAATGAGGGTTGTGTTGACCTAACATTGTATTATAGCAATAAAACTTCTATATTTGGGTCTTAGGCCATGAATTATGATCCTCTTTACACATTGATCAAGAATTTTGCTATCAGGGTCTATTTTAGAAATTTCTCGATAAAGAGACTCCATGTTAGTGAAATATTGTTTGACCGTTAAATCTCCTTATATGATTGACAAGAGCTCATTTTCCAAGAGTTAGACTCTTACGTCATTCTTCTTTGAAAACAACTTTACAAAGGTGTCCCAAGCTTCCTTTGGAGATGCCATTTTTCTTATACACTCTAGCATTTCATCCTCAATTATAGTCTTAATAACAAACATATATAGCCTTCTCTGCTTTTAATCTTCCATTTCCTTCATGCTTCGGCTTTAGTTGCAAGAGGTAGTAATGTCTCATTATCATCAACAACTCCCACAAGTCTTGGTCTTGGAGATATGACTCCATACACGGCTGTCATTTGTTGAAATTTTGGGCATTAAGCTTCTTAATCCTATCATTTACTTAGATATTTGCCATTGCAACTTAGTGAAATTTTGTACTACCTTGGTCCTTGACCAATTGCTTCAAAGTCCTAGACTATGTCTTGTGTGGAAAAGCTCTATCATAAATGATGATCCTTGATCACCATTGAGTCGGTCCCAGACCATTCAACTTCAATACCAAATTGTTGAGTGAAAAGTGAGTAGTGTGTATAATAAACTTCACTTTTATATTATTAATATTTGTAAGAAACGAACTCTTTTTACTATACAAGACTACACTGCTTGCTTGGACACCTCACGACACTCTCAGTTTGTCTCTCTTGCTTCTCTTTAGCCCTCTTCTTCTTCAATCTTGCTTCTTCACTCCATGCTCAAAATAGTGATAGCCAAAGCCTATTTATGGGCAAGGTAAGCAAGCTTAGATTTATCTAAAGTTTTTAGTAATTATTGAGATTAATTATATTTCTTAAGTTTCACCATCCACCGATTACTATCCACTGTCCATCAAATTCATAGTAAATATTTTTTACATGCCCACCGTGCACTATAGTGCTGATTCTTCAGTTAAAACGAAAGAAATAAAAAAGAAAAATAAAGCTACTAATTTAACTTATTTTTCACCACATATAATTGTCATTGATCGAAGCCCAGCAATAAAACATGGCGTTTTAAAAAATTTTGGTATTGTGCCGACCAGATGTTGGAGGTGATTTCTAATATTCCTTTGTGTGGTTTGGTATCATGAATTCTCCACGAGTATGGTACAAAATAAGTCTAAGATAAAAGAAAAGGTTAAATTAAAGTTTTAATATATATACTTTATATTTATTTTTAATTTAATTTTTATAATTTTTTTTAAATCAATCTTCATATTTATAAAAAATTTTAAAATAGTCTCTATGTTAACTTTTATTCTAACATTATTAATAGTCCCTACTAGAATTTCACAAAGTAAAAAGAACATCTAAAAAGCATATATTAGACAAAAAATATATATACTTAGAAGAAATAAACATCTACTAGAAAGGAGTATTTATTGGACAAAAAATATTTATTCAAAAAAATAAACACTTACTAAAATGAAGGAACACATATTTAATATTTTACAAGGAAAATAAATATCTAAAAAAAACCATATTGGATAAAGAAACACTACTATAATGAAAGAGTATTTATTGGATAAAAAACATTTATTCAAAAAAATAAACACTTACTAAAATGAATGAACACATATTTAATGTTTTACAAGGAAAATAAATATCTAAAAGAATCTATATTAGATAAAAAATACTTATTTTGTTAGTTAATAGATAGTATTATAATATCGTTATAACAAAATATAATGACATGAACTATTTTAAAAACTTTTATAAGTCTCAAGATTGATTTGGAAAAAAAAAACTATAAAGAATGAATTAAAAATAAATAAAAAAGTATATAGATCAAAACTTTAATTTAACCCAAACAAAAATAGTATAAAAGGAGAGAAAAGGCCGAAATTTTGTCCATTCACTCAGGAGACAATTTTAGTGCTTTAGGTGTTGTATATGTTTGATTTTGTTTGATTTATAACACAAAATAGCTTTTCAGTTAAAAACTTTTGAACATTTTGATCATAAATATTTTTAAGACAAAGTAAGTTAATACGTTTACATTAATGGATATTATATTTCAACTTAAAATTAATTTGATAGTACAAATTTAATTTTTATGTAAAGTGCTATTATTTTTGTTGACTTTGGTGCATTACTTTCTCTAAAATCAAATTTATACAGGTACAAAGCTTGGTTGGACTTGGATTGCTTCCGAGCTCTCTTCAACCAGAAATATTGGCATGTTGTTGGGCTAGATATAATTACAACACTGCTGGAGTTCTTGAGTGTTTAGAGTAACTAAAATTTTTTCATGAGTTTTTCATTTTCGTTAATTGATCAATTACTAATAATTAGGTATTTGTGATGCCAAATCTCAATATTTGAATGCTTTAGGCTACGTTTGGTTTCACGTTTGGCCTTGCAAACGTACTTGGCAGGCCTTGCAACGGAGATGAATGCTGTTTAGGTATTTTTCTTTTCACTCAACTTAATCAGAAAATGGTCCTCAAACTTCAGTTGGGAGTGAAAGTAATAATTTTTTTCTTTTTTATTGGATTAAAGTTTGCCGTAGAATATTTGTTTTTTCAATCTTTTTTTAAAAATAATTTTAATTTTTTATTTAAATAATATTTATTTTATTAAACTCACTTTTAAAATAAAATTACTAAATATAAATCACTCTACAAATTTATTTTCAATTAAATTTAAATTTATAAAATTAAGTTTATTCAAATTTAAGTTTATTAATTTTAATCCAAACACACACTTAATCATGTGCAAATTTTATTTTACTTTTATTTTTATCTTGTGAAAAATAACAAAAATGAAAGTTAAAAAAAATGCAGACTTCCTTAGCCCATTTCTAGAAAGCAAAAAAAAAAAACACAATAAAAAAATAAAAAAAAGGACGGAAGCAGAGATTTTACCGGGCACAACAGGATGCATTTAATATGCTGCAAGATTGGAGTGCAAATACAGGCAAAGTCAAGCAAAAATCTTGAAGCAGGGGGAGGTACGGCTGATTTCAGCCATCCTATGCTGCAAACCATCCCTGCGATTCCACTGATGCAGCTAAACCAATTTGAGCTTTTCATACTCTTTAAAAAGGGACAGAACAAAGAAGAAAGGGGAGGCTTTTCTGGTTTCAATTTTTTATTCTTCCCTAAGAACTCAAAATAGTGTTGAGAGTGAGAGTGAGAGAGACAGTGAAGTTGAGCCAAAAAAAAAAAAGCAGAGAAAGTAGTCCTACTGGAAGCTAAGCTACTCTATCATTTCTGTATCATTGAAGCTTCAAATGTAAGAAGTAAGAACCATTGTATATCTTCTGGTCTTTAGCTTTAACGTGGAATGGAGTTATCTTTCCTTTGATCATGGTTGATTTACATTTTGTTCACCTGCATACAAGCACACACGTACAACAACACCCTCTTCACTCACCACACAATACATCAAACCACCAGAAGTTCAAATAAGCAGGAACTCAGCAGAAACAACAAAATAAACCATAAACTCAGGAACACAATGCCACGTGTGAGTTACCACCTGAATTACCATTTGCTTCTGCTGATTCATCCACCCTGCTGTCATTCCTTTCCACTGATTTCATTACATTACCACCCTCGTTAAAAACAACCTTGTCCTCAAGATTGAAGTTAGGATAGTAATCCTTCATCGGAGCCAGCACCGCCTTGCCGTTTCGAGTTAGCGCCTCATCCACTTTTCCTGCGTTTCTCCCCAGGACGCCAGAGGCCCCTCAGTTTCCAACTTTCAATTCTTTCTTGTTTTATGTTTTTTCTTTTTTGGTTGGTTTAAATTTGTTGTGGTTGCTGGTTGCTGCTCTCAAAAATAAAAAAAATATATAAAAAACTAATTACTTTTTTTTAATAAAAAGAAAAACGTTGGGCTGGTGATGTAATAGTTCAGTTTATTTGGGTTTGATTTATGTGGGTTGCAACTTGGGCCAACTGATACCCACTTGTTTGTTTTTATGCTGCCATATTTTAATTTGGGGGCATATTATTTTCTGATTAAAAAAATAGATGATAATAATGAAATAAAAGCATAAAATTCAATTAGTAGCTTTTCTTAATTTTTTTTTTAAAAAGGATATTTTAAAAAATATAAAATAAATATTTTTAAAGTTATTAAAATTTACACAATTAATTTAAAATATCACTCTAAAAACAAATAATGTAAAGTATTAATATTTTTTTACTTAAATTTAAATAAATCTTGATAATGACTCTATTTTTTAAAATTTATTTTTCATCGTTTCATCCCGATTCTGAGTGCAATAAATATTTTATATAGATAACATGATTATATTCGCGTATTGTCTTAATTTCAAAAGTAACTGAACAAATCCGTCAAAAAATAAAAAGTAACTGAGCAAATAACTCATTTTCATCATATAAGCTGGTGTAATGTCACCTATGTCATAGACAAAGTGTCAATCAATAGACTCAACTTTTCTTCCCCTGCTTATTTCAGATAGTCAAGCTGCTTTGTAACGAGTTTAATTTTGTTTTTTAATAACTATATTTTCATCACAAATAAAGTATATATTTTTTTTATATTATTTTTAATATTATTTATTATATTTATTTTTTTATCACTTTTTTTATTTAATTATATTTATTTAAAATAAATATAAAAAATAGTGTTAGATAAAAAATGAGATAAAATAATCATTTTTGTTTGTCATTATTTACGAGCTTTTGAATGCTCTAAGAGGAAGCTGGGGCGGATATGTTTATCTTGAGGGGCTATGACCCTGAAATTTCTTTATTTTACATGTGCTTTAAAAAAAAAGAAAAGAACTCTAGAACTTTGGCCCTCAACAATGGTGCTTTTTCTTTAGGCTTCCCAAGTAACATGATCTTTCTTGTTCCCTTCTCCTGTCTTATGGCCTTTTTTTGGAGGTAACGGTAAGAAAGTTGGGCTTCAACAATTAAGTGGATTAAAATGAATAGGATGTGTGTTTCCATGGTTTCATACTCAGCAGTTAATAAAATAATTATAATTTTCTTATCATATTTTTTTTTCACATTATTTTTTATATTATTTTTTATATTATTAATTATATCACTTTTTTATTATTTTCTCTTACTTAATTACAATTATTCAAAAATGATGTAGAAAAGTGGTGTTTAGAAAAACATCATTTTTTGTTAATAAATAGTGTTCAACATGAACTATGTACACCAGAGAGAGGGTGAGACGAGGGGACCCACTCTCACCTTATTGGCATGATATTATTTTTACATAGTAGTGTTAGATAATATAGTTTATTTATTTATGTCTTAAGGGTAGTATAGTTTTTTGCTTGTTGCTTATTTATATTTATTCCTTTTGTTATCTATTGTAACCTAGAAACTGATTGCATTCTAATGAAACCCGAGCAGCCCTTTCTTCTTCTCCTTGGTTCTCTCTTCCTCCTCTCCTTCCTTTTACTGATGTATTAGTTCTCTTAACATGGTATCAAGAGCAAGGTAGATCCTCCTCACTTTTTCGCAAGTCTAAACAAAAAGGAAGGGACCACTTTTACGTTGCAGTGCAATTGTTAAAGCTACAATTTTTCTCAATAAAAAAAAGGAAGGGACCACATACATTCTTTTTGGTAAAGGGAATAGACAAACATACGTTGCAGTTCCTATTTGGTAAAGTTGATTATTGGTTCAACAGATTGGTATTTCTTTTGGGGTGCAATTTGAAGCTCAACAGATTAGTATTCGGTTCTCCTCTCTTTTATTATTTTATTATTTAATTTGCTTCAACAATGGCTGGTGAAAAGGATGATTCTCTTCAAGTTATTAGTGTGTAGTTGAATGGTCAAAATTATTCGTATTGGAGTTATGTGTTGAAATTTTTTTTGAAAGGTAAGAGAATGTGGGGCTATGTTTTTGGAACCTCTAAGAAGCCAAGAGACAACAAAGATGGAAAATATGCAACTGAGCTAGAATCATGGGAAGCAAATAATTCAAAAATTATTACTTGAATTAATAATTCTATTTCGCAGTCAATAGGGGTTCAATTAGCAAAATATGAGACAACCAAGGAAGTCTGGGATCATTTGAAAAGGTTGTATGTGCAGTCCAATTTTACAAAGCAATACCAGCTGGAGATTGATATTCAGGCTATTCAACAAAACAACATGAGCATCCAAGAATTCTATTATGCTATGTCCAACCTTTGGGATCAATTGGCTCTTATTGAATCTGTAGAATTGCAAGCTTTTAAAGCCTACACTGATCATAAAGAAAAACAATGCCTGGTTCAGTTTTTGATGGCTTTTCGGGATGATTTTGAGGGGATTCATGGATCGGTTCTGCACCGCAATCCTCTCCTAATTGTTGATTCGGTGGTTAATGAGTTGTTAGCTGAAGAAATTCACCTCAAGTCTCAATCTGATAAAGGAAATGTTGACAAAGGAATACCCCCCAATCCCAATTTATCTATTTTTGTTGTTCCTTCTAATAAAGGTAAATCTTATGGAAAGGTTGGTTATGATGAATGTAGCTTTTGCAAGAATAAAGGTCATTGAAAAGTTCAATGTCCAAAACTATTGAATAAGTCGCAACAAACACAACAATCCTCTCAATGGAGACCTCCAAGTCAGTTCAACCAATGCAACTTCAAGCACTTCAAGCCTCCAGCATCAAATACTAATGCAGTTATTCCTCCGTCTGATGAGAGCACATCTCTTTCTAGACCTTCAGTAGCTGATCTTGCTGAGCAATTCTAGAGATTTCTTGCCACACAGCCTTCTGCCATGTCTGCTATGTCTGCTTAATCTAATATAGATTTATCCTCCTCTAGCTCCTCAAGTATATCTCCATCCTTATAGATCCTTGACTCTGGAGCATGTCATCATATGTCATCTAATTTAAACTCATTTGTGTCCTTATATCCTGCTTCATCTATACCAATCATAACTGCTGATGGCACCCCTTTGCCAGTATCAGGCACTGGGTCTGTTTCCATATCTCATTTGTTCATTCCAGATGTTTATTACATTCCTAAATTACGTGTGAGTCTTATTTCTGTTAGTCAGTTATGTGATTCTGGTTACTCAGCTTTGTTTTCTTCCACCTATTGCTATGTGCAGGATCTGCAATCCCAGAGGCTGATTGGGACAAGCCATAGACAGGGGGGACTTTATATTTTGGATGAGTTAAGAGTTCCAGATGTTGCAGCTGCTAGTGCTGACCTGTCGTCTTTTCGTTTGACTTCTTCTTCTTCTAATTTTTATTTATGGCACTCTCGTCTTGGACATGTTTCTTCTTCCCATTTGAAATACTTGGCTTCTACAGGAGTTTTAGGAAAGTTGCAAAGTAATGATATTTCTGATTGTTGTGGTTGTAAACTTGCTAAGTTTTCTATTTTGCCTTTTTGTAAAAGTGTTTCAATTTCGGTTGCACTTTTTGACTTGATTCATTCTGATGTATGCGGACCATCCTCGACTGTTACTAAAGGTGGTTCTAGATATTATGTATCTTTCATTGATGATTGCACTCGTTATTGTTGGGTTTATCTTACGAAACATCATTCTGATTTTTTAAGCATTTATCATATGTTTCGTGCGTTGGTTAAAACTCAACATAATGCTGTTATCAAATGCTTTAGATATGATCTAGGTGGTGAATATACTTCCAACAAATTTTTTGAATTACTTGCCTCTGATGGAACTTCTCACCAAACTTCTTGTACTGATACTCTTGAACAAAATGGAGTTCATGAAAGAAAACACTGTCACAATGTTGAAACTGCTCATTCTCTTCTTTTGTTTGCTTCTGTGCCAAGTGAGTTTTGGGGGGGAAGCTGTCCTCACTACAGTCTATGTCATTAACCAGATCCCATCTTCTGTCACTTCAGGTTTGTCTCCCTTTGAAAAATTATATGGTTGTGCTCCTAATTATTCTACCTTGAGAGTTTTTGGTTCTACTTGCTTTGTTCTTTGTCCGCATGTAGAACGTAGTAAGTTATCTTCTCATTCAGCTATTTGTGTTCTTCTTGGTTATGGTGATGGTCAGAAAGGTTATCGTTGTTATGATCCTGTAAATAAAAAGTTATATGTCTCACGTCATGTTGTGTTTCTTGAACATATTCCTTTTTATTTTGTTCCTTCTAGTTCGCATGGTCTTACCAAAACTGATCTCACCTGTATTGACCCATTTTTCACAGATTCCGACACCACACCTCCTTTTGTTACTCATAGTCAAAATAACTCTAATGTTGAGCTTTGCAGGATTGACACTAGTAGTTCTGCTGATCCATAAGCCTCATCTGTCCCCACACCTCCCCAAGAAGCTCCTGTAATTGTGGATCCTCCACCTCCTCCTCGTTATCCTCATCATGATCGTAAGTCCACTAAATTACCTGGTTTTGTTTATTTTGTCTATTCCACTTCCTTTGCTTCTTTTTTAACCTCCATTCACTGTTTGTCTGAGCTCTCTTCTTATAAAGAGGCAGTTATTGATCCCTCTTGGCAGCAGGCTATGGCAGAGGAACTTTCTGCTTTGCACAAGACAGATATTTGGGATCTTGTCTCTCTTCCAATAGGAAAAACTGCAATTGGTTCTCGTTGGGTTTATAAGATCAAAACCAAGTCTAATGGGTCTGTTGAGAGATACAAAGCTCGTTTATTTACAAAGGGGTTTTCTCAGCAATATGGTATGGATTATGAAAAAACTTTTGCTCCTGTTGTCAAAATGACCACTATTCGTACTCTTATTGCAGTTGCATCTATCCGTCAGTGGCATATTTCGCAAATGGATGTTAAAAATGCCTTCTTGAATGGTGATCTTCAAGAAGAGGTTTATATGGTTCCTCCTCCAGGTTTTTCTCATCATCCAGATGAAGTTTGTAAATTGAAGAAGGCTCTCTACGGGCTTAAACAAGCTCCTCGTGCTTGGTTTGAGAAGTTCTCCATTATGATTGAATCCCTTGGCTTCCACTCTAGCCTGCATGATTCTGCCTTATTTATCAGGTGCACTCCTCATGGTCGTATCTTGCTCTCTTTATATGTTAATGACATAATTATTACTGGGGATGATGTTGATGAGATTGTCGAATTAAAACTACAATTAGCCAGATAGTTTGAGATGAAAGACTTAGGTACTCTTCATTACTTTTTGGGGATTAAGGTTGCCTACTCTCCTCAAGGTTACCTTCTTTCTCAATCTAAGTATATTGGCAACATTTTTGCACAAGCCCGTCTCTCTGATACCCGAACAACAGGCACTCCCCTTGAGCTTAATGCTCGATATTTGTCATCTGATGGTGTCCTTCTGCCAGACCCTACTTTGTATCATACTCTTGTTGGCAGTTGGTGTATCTTACCTTTACTAGACCTAATATTGCTTATGCAGTGCATGTTGTTAGTCAGTTTGTTTCTTCTCCTACTACAGTTCATTGGGCAGCTGTTCTTCGCATTCTTCATTATCTTCGAGGCACTCAGTTTCAGAGCCTTCTATTTTGCCTCATCTTCTTTATTGGAGTTGCGTGCTTACTCAGATGCTGATTGGGGTAGTGATTCCACTGATTATAAATCTACCACAGGGTTTTGCATTTTTTTAGGAGATTCTCTTATTTCTTGGAAGAGTAAGAAGCAAGCAGTTATTTCTCGATCTTCTACCGAAGTTGAGTATCGAGCCATGGCATCCACCACTGCAGAAATCATTCGGTTGCGCTGGTTACGTGACTCTATGGGTGTCTCTTTTTCTGCACCAACTCCTATGTATTGTGATAATATGAGTGCTATACAAATCACTCACAACTTAGTCTTTCATGAACGCACCAAGCACATTGAGATTGATTGTCATTTCACTAGGCATCATTTTCAGCAGGGAACCATCACTTTGCCCTTTGTTTCTTCCTCTATGCAGATTGCTGACTTGTTCACAAAATCGCATTCCACTACACACTTTCGTTTCTTGATTAGCAAACTCTCGATGCTTCCTGTTGATGCATTGTGAGTTTGAGGAGGGATGTTAGATAATATAGTTTTATTTATTTATTTATGTCTTAAGGGCAGTATAGTCTTTTGCTTGTTGCTTATTTATATTTATTCCTTTTGCTATCTATTGTAACCTAGAAACTGATTACATTCTAATGAAACCTGAGCAGCCCTTTCTTTTTTTCCTTGGTTCTCTCTTCTTCCTCTCCTTCCTTTTACTGATGCATTAGTTCTTTTAACAAGTAGTATATTAGATTACCTTCTTTGATTTCACGCATATTCTTTATTGAGTAATGATAATTGCATATCATTTTTCTTATATCATTTTTACATCACTTACTTTTTAAGTAATAAAATAAGAAAAACACACATTTCAAATCTTGTTTTTATAGTTTTTATTTCTCAAACAAGTAAGATACATAAACTTAATGTAAAGAAAATGATTTGCAAATATCATTTGTCATCCTTTATATATGATAGCCTCATTTTTTTGTATGCTTCTTTAGAGGATTGCTTGTAGGTCTCTCAGTGTATGAAATTTGTTCCAATCAAATATTTAATTTGATAAATTAGTTATTTTCCTTAACTGTAATTGAAATGAACAGGACAACGAGGAAATCAAATCTCTTTTGGGTATTAATACCATCGCCTAGCTTTAATGAAAAATATTAAGGATCATTAATAATTTTATTTTTTCAAACAAGATTGTTAACTACTGTTAACATGGTTGTATGCTCCTGAACTTTCAGCATTGCATGCTATGTCAATGCCTTCATTGATGATGCGTTATATAAACATCAAAACCGTTTCTTGTTACTCATTTTCCATCAATTTCTTTCAATTTAACTAGCTCTGACTCTACCCCAGACAACCAACTGGATAAGGGCATTAACAAATATATCTTAGAAGGATCTTGATCACCCAAATATTGCATTTGGTTCTTTTTCTTTTTGTACAACATCCAAATTTGTATTTAGTGATGATTATTTGATCTTGTGATGATGCAACAAAATCATTGTTTGATAACTGAGTTTGATCAAGGTAAGTCTGTGTTGGTTTAGAGGAGTTTTTTCGAGAGCTAGATTTCATTGGCAACCTCTTGATTATTCACGTTAAATACTAAACAAAAGGTGAACCTTAATAAGAGAAACAAAGTTATAAAAATAATCAAAATAAAATTTTATATAGTGATGAAGACTAAGGAGGACCATCAAGTGAGAAAGGAAGAGCTAAGAAGGAGGATGCTTTAATTGGGCTAGGAGGACCTATGACTAGGTTAAGGTCCAAGAGGGCTAAGGAAGCTTTATAACAAGAGGTGTCCAACATATTCAATCTCAAGCAAGATAAGGAAGAAGAAGAACCCAACTTGGTCCAATTAATCCAAATTGAAGAGGACTCCAATTAAGACTTGTGTTTTGGAGAGATTTGGGCTGGTTCATTGGACCAATTAATTGGGGTCTTATATGAAAGCTATTTTTTCTTATTATTTTTGTAATTTTTGTATTTTATTTTGTTGGAATAAGTTCAATTGTCCTTTTGTTTTCTATAAGTTAGTTTTTGGGCTTTAAAGACTTCCTAAGTCATTATGATGATAATAGGAATTTATTCAGTCATTATGATGATAGTGGGAGGTTATCCCTTGTATTTCAAGAGTCATTTTAGGACTTTAAGGGTTGCAAACAACTTCAAGCTTAGCCTATAAATAGGGAACTCATGTAATCGAAAATGAGATTTGGAAATTAATAAAAGGTGGAGGAATTCACCCTTTTTGAGAGAGCCATTTTCGTGCCTCTTGGGTTCTTAGAGAGAACCATAGCTTGAATCTTATTAAAGGTTCCTCATACCTTTGTGGCGATTCTACTCAAGGCTTATCATTCTCTTTTCTCTTCAATAGGATTGAGATTGTGGCGTAATTCTTCATCTTCTTATCTAATTCCATTTTTTTAATTGTCTATCTTGTTCTTCACACCACTTCTTACTCTTCTATATCAATTTTTGTTTAATTTTCTTCTTTTTGATTATTGTCGAATTTGGTTATAAGAGAACTAACTTAAGGAAGATCTGAAATTCATATGTTCCATTGTTAGATCATATCATGTGGTATCAGAGTTAGGATCTTAGAGTTGGGTTATGATCTTGTGTTCTTTTAATTTAGCACTTATTCTTAATTTATGTTCTAAGTTTGGTCTATTTTGATCTTATTGATTTTGATATTTTAATGTTTATGTATTAGATAGCACATTCCTTGACTATTTGATATTGTTAACACTCCTTCAACTTGTGTGTGGCTGTTTGTGTAAAAAAAAAGAAAAAAAAAAGCATGAATACCAAAAGTTAAAAATAATACAGCAATTGATTTTTTTATTTTCGCCCCCATTATATATTTAAAGTATTTTAGTCTTCTTGAATATTAACATTTACTTGGTGGACTTTAGTGCTATAATTCTCTTTTGCTAATTTGATCATTTCTACTCTACACTTGTTCTTGTTTCTTGTTTTAATCAACTCCTATTTGAGTATACCTTGTTCTTTATTAGCTTTTCTTGTTTGTCTTTTTAGGCTCTTTGGTTTTGTCTAAGAGTATTTCACATTTCATTGACCTCTTGAGTGTTTAGACTTTATGTGAATTGTTTACATTGTGTGTGAGTACTTTTGTGTTGATTAGTTTGTGATTCACTTTAAGGGCTTGTAAATAGGACTTGACTAGGAAAAAGGCAAGAGAGATTATTATATAAAAAGCCATGATGTGTGTAAACACGAGGGAACTACAATTCTAAGAGAGAAACACGTTAGAAGAGTAAGTGAGGACCTTGTTTTATTGTGTTTACTAACTTGTTGATTTTGTACGATGTCTAAGGAAGGAGATCCGAGTGGAAGTCCCCCTCCTTCCCCAAGGACAATCGCAATGACATTCCAAATGCAAGCCTTAACAAGACATTTGGAAAGGTTTCTTCAAAGGCAAAGTGATGAAATCCATGATAAGATTGACAAGTTAGAGAGGGATAGAACTTCTAGCCATGATGAAGAATCCCATGAATCCAAATGAGAAAGGAGAGATGGGAGGAGGCAAGGAGGGAGAAGGAGACATGATAGGAGAGATAGAGAAAATAAGAGAGGTGAAAGATGAGAAATGCTTGGTGGTGTGAATATCAAAATACCTTTCATTCTAAGGGAGGAATGATCTGGAAGCATATCTTGAGTGGGAGATGAAAATTGAGCAAATCTTCTCATGCCACGACTACAATAAAGAGAAGAAAATGAAGGTGGTTGCACTTGAGTTTACGGATTATGCATTGATTTGGTGGGATCAAGTTCAAAAGGAAAGGACAAGATATAGAGAGTATCCTATCGTGACTTGGGATGAAATGAGGACTTTGATGAGGAGGAGGTTTGTACCTTCTTATTATCATAGGAAGCTACACAATAAGTTACAAAGACTCTCTCAAGGGAGTAAGAGTATGGATGAGTACTTCAAAGAGATAGAGGTTGCCATGATAAGAGCCAACATTGTTGAAGAAAGGGAGGCAACCATGGCTCAATTTCTTCATCGTCTCAACTAAGACATTTGTGATATTTTGGAGTTGTAACATTATGTTGAACTTGAAAACTTGGTGCATCAAGCCATGAAGGTGGAGTAATAACTCAAGAGGAAGGATACTTTGAAGAAGGCTTCTTCCAATTTCAACAGAATAAGTTGGAAGGACAAGTAAAAGAAGGAGGGATCCTCTTCTAGTTCAAAGGAACCCGTGGCTGCCCCTAAGGCCACCTTTCTTACTACTTCCATTACATCTTCTACTTCTAAAAATAAGGATGTTAAATGCTTCAAGTGTTTGGGAAGGGGACACATAGCTTCGTAATTCCCAAATAAGAAAACAATGGTGATGAGGGACAATGGGAGCATCACTAGTGAATATTCTTCTATTTCATCAAGTGAGGAGGAAAGTGTTTGTGAGGCTATTCTACAAGAGAAAGACTTACTGATGGTAAGAAGATTATTGGGAAATCAAGTTAAAGAGAAGGATGAAAGCCAAAGAGAGAACATTTTTCACACAAAATGCCTCATTTAAGGGAAGGTATACTCTTTGATTATTGATGGGGGAAGTTGTACTAATGTTGCAAGTACTAGATTGGTAACCAAACTCAACCTCAAGACTACTCCACACTTGCGGCCTTATAAGCTCCAATGGCTAAGTGAGGATGGTGAGTTGTTAATGAACCAACAAGTATTAGTAAGCTTCTCAATTGGTAAATATAATGATGAAGTCCTTTGTGATGTTGTTCCCATGGAGGCTAGCCATATTTTACTTGGAAGGCCTTGGTAATTTAATAGACATGTTACTCATGATGGTTTCACTAACAAATTCTCTTTTGTACATAATACTCTTAAGGTCATACTTGTACCGTTATCTCCAAGAGAGGTTTGTGAGGATCAAGTGTAGTTGAAAATAAAGAGAAAACAAGAGATAAAAGACTTGAGAGAAAAAGAGGAGGATCTTGAAAAAAAGAAAAATTCCACTTTTAAGAACAATATTAAAAAAGAAAGAAGGAAAAGAAGGAATGAAAAAGAATGAAAGAAAATTTGAGGGTTTCTTTGCAAAAGAAAGTGAGGTGAAGAGAGCATTCTTTGCAAGACAACCTATGTATATTTTCTTATACAAAGATGTTTGCTTGAATTCTAATACTAACCCTTTGTGTAGTTATGTTGAATCTATTTTACAAGATTTTGAAGATGTGTTCCCAAAAGAAATACCCCATGACTTGCCATCAATAAGGGGAATAAAACAACACATAAATCTCATTCTGGGTGCTTCTCTACCCAATAGGCCAGCCTATAGAAACAATCCTCAAGAAACAAAGGAGATCTAAAAATAAGTGAAAGAGTTGATGCAAAAAGGATGGATAAGGGAAAGCTTGAGCTCATGTGTTGTACCCAAGATTTTGGTGCTAAAAAAAGATGGAACATGAAGAATGTACACGGATTGTAGGGCCATCAATAACATTACTATCAAGTATAGATATCCTATCCCTAGACTTGATGATTTGCTTGATGAATTGCATGGTTCTTGCTATTTTTCTAAGATTGATTTAAAAAGTGGGTACTATCAAATTAGGATAAGAGAGGGGGATGAATGGAAAATAACTTTCAAAACTAATATGAATGGTTGGTAATGTCCTTTGATTTAACTAATGCACCTAGTACATTTATGAGGCTTATGAACTATTTCTTACTTGAATTTCTTGGAAAGTTTGTGGTTGTATATTTTGATGATATCTTGATATATAGTAAGAGTTTTGAAGAGCATCTTGAACATCTTAAATCTGTGATGCATGTCCTTAGGAAAGAAATGTTGTATGCCAACTTGGATAAATGTTCTTTTTGCACAAATCATGTTGTCTTCGTTGGATTTGTTGTAAGTTCTAAAGGAGTGCAAGTAGATGAGGAGAAAGTGAAAGCAATTAGAGAGTGGCCAACTCCCAAAACCATGAGTGAGGTTATGAGTTTCCATGGATTGGCTAGTTTTTATAGAAGATTTGTAAGAGATTTTAGTAACTTGACTGCACCCTTTAATGAAATTGTAAAAAAAAATAAGGGATTCAAATAGGAAAAGAAATAAGATAATGCTTTCAATGCACTTAAGGATAGGCTCATTAATGCACCCATTCTTGTTGTACCTAATTTTGCAAAATCATTTGAAATTAAATATGATGCATCTAATGTGGGGATTGGGGTTGTTTTACTTCAAGAGAGTCATCCAATTGCTTACTTTAGTGAGAAGCTTAGTGGGGTTGTACTTAATTATTTCACTAATGATAAAGAATTGTATGCACTTGTAAGAGTTTTGCGAACATGACAACATTATCTTTTGTGCAAGGAATTTGTAATTCATAGTGATCATGAGTCTTTGAAGCATTTGAAAGGGCAAGGTAAACTAAATAAAAGGCATGCTAAATGGTTGGAGTTCCTTGAACAATTTCCCTACGTTATGAAGCACAAGCAAGGAAAGGTAAATGTGGTAGTGGATGCACTCTCAAGAAGGTATAACTTGTTTACTACCCTTGAAACTAACTTGCTTAGCTTTGAACATATTAAGGAGTTGTATGTGCATGATGAGGATTTCTCTAATATATATGCTGCATGTGAGAAAATAGCGCAAAATGGGTTATTTAGGCATAATAATTATTTGTTCAAAGATAAAAGACTTTGTGTGCCTAGGAGTTCCATGCGTGACTTACTTATTAAAGAAGCTCATGAATGGCGTTTGATGGGGCATTTTGGAGTTCAAAAGACTTTAGATATGTTGCATGAATACTTTTATTAGCCTTGTATGAAGCATGATGTGCAGAAAATTTATGAAAGATGCATTGTTTGTAAGAAAGCCAAATTAAGGTGATGCCTCAGGGACTTTATATTCCTTTGCCCATTCCTAATTTCCCTTGGATTGACTTGTCTATGAATTTTGTTTTAGGGCTTCCATGCACCAAGAAGGGAAAAGATTCTATCTTTGTGGTGGTTGATAGATTTTTAAAGATGGCTCATTTCATTCCTTGCCACAAGGTTGATGATGTAAGTCATGTGACTGATTTGTTCTTTAAAGAAGTGGTAAGACTCCATGGAATGTTAATGAATATTGTTTCGGACCGTGACACTAAGTTCCTTAGTCTTTTTTTAGAAAACTTTGTGGAACAAGCTAGGGACAAAGCTCCTATTCTCTACCACTTGTCATCCTCAAACGGATGGACAAACCAAGGTGTTCATAAGGATGGCAGGACAAAGGCTGAATATGTGAAGAAACTCCATGAACAAGTGAAGGCCCAAATTGAGAAGAAAATGGAGCAATATGCCAAACAAGCTAACAAAGGTAGAAAAATGGTTGTATTTGAACCAAGAAATTGGGTGTGGGTACACATGAGGAAGGAACGGTTTCCCATTCAAAAGAAATCAAAGATCCAACCTAGAGGAGATGGGTCATTCCAAGTTGTAGAGAGAATTAATGATAATGCTTATAAAATTGATCTACTCGGTGAGTATGGAATTAGTGCAACATTCAATGTGACTGACTTAAGTCCTTTTGATGTAGGTGATGAAGCACCAAATTCGTGGATGAATTCATTTAAAGAAGGAGGGGATGATGAAGACCAAGGAGGATCATCAAGTGGGAAAGGAAGAGCTAAAAAGGAGGATGCTTTAATTGGGCTGTGAGGACCTATGACTAGGTCAAGGAATAAGAGGGCTACAGAAGCTTTATAACAAGAGTTGTCCAACATATTCAATCTCAAGTAAGATAAGGAAGAAGAAGAACCCAAGTTAGTCCAATTAATCCAAATTGAAGAGGACTCCAATTAAGACTTGTGTTTGGCGAGATTTAGGTTAGTTCATTAGGCCAATTAATTGAGGTCTTATATGAAAGCTATTTTTTCTTATTATTTTTGTAATTTTTGTATTTTATTTTATTGGAATAAGTTCAGTTGTCTTTTGGTTTTCCATAATTTAGTTTTTGGGCTTTAAAGACTTCCTAAGTTATTATGATGATAATAGAAATTTATTCAATCATTATGATGATAATGAAAATTTATTCAGTCATTATGATGATAGTGAGAAGTTATCCCTTATATTTCAAAAGTCATTTTAGGACTTTAAGGGTTGCAAACAGCTTCAAGCTTAGCCTATAAATAGGGAACTCATGTACTCAAAAAAGAGATTTGGAAATTAATAAAAAGTGGAGGAATTCACCTTTTTTGAGAGAGCCATTTTCGTGCCTCTTGCGTTCTTAGAAAGAACCATAACTTGAATCTTATCAAAGGTTCCTCATACCTTTGTGGCGATTCTACACAAGGCTTATCATTCTCTTTTCTCTTTAATAGGATTGAGATTGTGAAGCCATTCTTCATCTTCTTATCTAATTCCATTTTTTTTAATTCTCTATCTTGTTCTTCACACCACTTCTTACTCTTCTATATCAATCTTTATTTAATTTTCTTCTTTTCGATTGTTGTTGAATTCGGTTACAAGATAACTAACTCAAGGAAGATCCGAAATTTATATGTTCCATTCTTGGATCATATCATATAGTTACATAACTCTCCACTTATCAGTACTTTTCAAGAAATAAAAAATAATTATTCAACTAATTTTAAATAAATAACCCCAAAGGGTTAGTCTAGTGGTGAACAAACATGTGATGAGTGAATCAAATGTTCGAATATCAGCTATGCTAATTTCTTAAAGTCAGGCCGCAAGAAATATCATTGTGAATTTCTTAATTCTAACGTTGATGACCTGCCTTTAACTAGACTAAGAATATAGACTAATCAAGGTGCATGCAAGCTGACTCAGACACTATCTAACTACAATACAAAAAAAAAAACTAATTTTAAATAAATTCTTATGTTTTAAGATAAGATGGGATGAGAGACCAAATGCCATAACATTATAATATACTAGTTTCTTAACATGCATACTAGTAAGCATGAGTTAATTTATATATTTTTTATTTTAATAAAAATTAAATAATATATAATTAGCTAATGATTTATTTTTATATTTTTAAAAACTAACATATTATTACATATATAGAAGGATTTCAAAAATACTCATAAAGAGTGGCTTAAGTGGTGTCTATTGAAAGTGGAGGCTTCTATAGGATTTTTGAAGAATTGGGGAGGAAAGGATTTTACAAAGAATAGGAGTAAAAATATATTATTGATTCTTAATTTTTGGCTTCTCACAAAATGGGAGAATTCACCTTTATTTATACTAGTTGCACGTTCTTACGGAATGGCTTTGATTTTGCCCACACATTTTTTTATATAATCTAATATTTATAATACATTCTTTATAATTCTCCATCAAAATATCTACTATTTTATTATAAAAAGAACTATATATTTTTAATGACCTTCCTATAAGAAAAAACTTTTTAAAATTTGAGTTTATTGGACTACAAAATGCATAATTAACATAAAGCCCAATAGCCAAACTTAAGCTCAAAATATTTATTGAGCTAAATCAAGTTTACTTTTCAACAATTTCTACATGGGTTTTATAAAAGACTAGAGCTACACAAAGCACCTATGTGAAGCTGCTAATGCAAGAAGCAATGGCATTTCAAAAGTGTATTGAGTATGAAGGCACAAAAGGTGTAGGATACTACTGCCCCATGGGTTTGAATGTAAACTATGCTTTTATGTCGATTAATTGGTAGGCTAATTTTATGTGAAGGACACCTTGGTAACACCTTGCTACGGAATTTCCATTGACAACCTTACCCTTTGTTTAACCCATTAAGCAATCACTATCTCCCCGTTTAATGTCCCTAACCTAAGACATAATTTTTTCATCCTTCAAGCACGACCTCCAGCCATGCTCAATTAAGGAACTTAGGTGGCATAGCCTGTTGTATTTTATTATTAGTTTTGTCATATTATAATTATATTTCAAAGTCAAAGTTAGTTTTTAGAACTTATCTCCCTCACCCCAACTTTTGTGGCACGTTAGAGGTATAGGTGGAACAACGTGCAATAGCATATTGAAATCATTTTTGTTATCTTATCCAACAAAGGCGCAGTCTAAGGTACACCTTAGTTTTAAAGGTGTACCGTACACCTTGTTATAATAGCTGTTGATATATGAATAAATTAAGTTAACGGTCAGGATTGATGACTGGTAACCTGGTGAATTTGAGTTTGTAAAAAGGTGATTAAGTGAGATGTCAAAGAGTAAATCATTGCTTTAGACAGATAAAATGAGTTAGAAATGAATGTTGAGAGAATTGCAAGGATGCAATCCGAAGCTTGAAGAGTAAATCATTGTGCTGATGGAAGAGGGTTGTGGGATTATTGGGTTGAGATGCAATCCATATTGAAAAAGGAACAGCGTCGGATGTAGGGCATGTAGCGAACATCGAATGCAGCGTAAGCCGAGGTGCGAGCTCACCGCCATTGCTCGTCAATCACCAGTTCACCGAAGATGCGCGTCAGTGCTGCTCGTCAGTCTAGGTACGAGCTTGTATGTTGGTTTTGCCAGTGTTTTTCCTCTTGTTTTTGTTGTGTATTACATGCTTGACAAAATGCTTGAACCATTACTCTCTTCAAGATTGCTTTTACTGATGCTTGAACCATTATTATTTTGTCTCTGTCTTTCCCCTTTATCATTGCATTTGTGTAGGACGTAGATGTAGTGGTGCACCTTGATAACCAGACAAATGTTCTTACAATTTTGATGTTTTAACATTTTCCTTGTGTGCTTATATATCCACAAACATACACCAGGAATGGGCTCCAATTTTGGCTTCTGTTTTATTTGTGTATTAGATTGGATTAGGGTACAAATCACATCACAGATATTTTGAGTTTTTTTTTGTGGGATTATTTTGGTAAGAATATACTTTTGCGATTTGAAGCAATTCTCCATATTATTTGTTGCTACTTTAATAAATTTAAATATCAAGACCAATTTGTTGCAAACCTGAAACCATATATGTGATTCATGGATGACTGTGATATGTTTTAAACCATATTGAATATCTTGCTTGTGGTTAACTTCCTTATTTAAATGGAAACGAAAGTTGAGTCATCTCTCATGAGGAGAACACCTGAATACTATGCAAGTATTATATGATATAGTTGATAAACCACATTGGAGGGATTTTGATTCAGAAATGTGGGATGTTAGGGATGGGGATTATATGCGTTTGTGATTTTAATTCAATATTTGAGCATTGTTATCTAGATTTGAAACATGCTTTTGTAATGCTCCTGATATGTAAAGCTCCCATTCTGTTTGAGGTTTTTAATGTTTGAATGCACTTGCTTCCCAATAAATTTTGTGGGTCTTGCTTATTATAGAGTTCTTCATTTGAGCGCTCTAACATATTCCATTCGTTAAGTGTCATGTTGGAGATTCCAACCAAGTTATCTTCAATTTTGGTCAGTTTTTCATTTATGTGTGTTGTTTTTTGTCTTGTTCTGTTTTTACATAAATTTGGATTAGAATATGCTTTTTTGTTTTTATTGCTTTTGATTCATGGATTTGAAAAATGTAAGGTAACTACATATGTGTGCATCAATTTTGAGATTGAACATGTGCAAGACCTGAAACCATTTTTGTGATTCATGGATGGATGTGATTAGTTATGGCCCATTTTGAACCTTTAAATGCAGGAGATGGCTTGTGAAGCTTGCAGCATAATGTGAAAGATATGTATTTGAACTTTTATAATAAGAGGGTGAGTTCTTTCAATGTTTAGAATTAAAATAAGGATATGATATGAATTATTGCCTCTTCTAAGCTTTTACGATGGAAACAATCTAAGTTCCAATGATGGGACAAACATGTTTGACTCCACCTAAAATGTACACATGCACTCACACATGTTAAGTATATCTTGAGTAAATTAGTGTGTTGCTTTGTGGTTGTTGTTAGTATATCATGTATCCAGTTAGAAGAAAGGAAAGTGTGCTATATCATGTATAATTTGCACCTCCAAAAGATCTTCCTTGTTCTGCCCCTGTACCTAATAATTAATCAGTAAATACTTAGATAGCAAATAATGTTTTATCACACCATATGAATGTAAGTTAGAATAATATCATCAGTATATATAAATTTTGATTGATTTTACTACATGGAGTGTAGTATATGTCGATCACTTTTGTTGTTGCAAAGAATGTTTCATCATGTTGATGCCATTATTGCATATACATGCATGGTGATGTAAAACCTGAGAACTTTTTGGTTGGCCCCCCGGGAACTCTTGATGAGAAGAAGTTGTTTTTGGTTGATCTTGGATTAGGTAAACATACCACATAAACTTGGAAGCTTTGATACTTCCATGGTCAATGAAGATATGCCTAACTTATCATGACTTGGCTACTCACCTTACTTCCATTTTCTACACAGCAACTCGGTGGCGTGATAGTTCAACTGACCTTCATATTGAGTATGATCAACGTCCAGATGTATTTAGGTAAATTATTTGTTTAATTTACTAATAACCTTAGTGAATATCTGGCTTCTGAATGATGTTGTATACCACATTCTTGCCACAGGGGTACAGTTCGTTATGCTAGTGTACATGCTCATCTTGGCAGAACAGGTAGCAGGAGAGATGACTTAGAATCTCTTGCTTACACACTTGTCTTCCTTCTTCGCGGTCGGCTACCTTGGCAAGGATATCATGTTATCATTGTTTCAAATAGTCATGATAGTGTTACTAATAAATGAAAATGTGTGATTATAATGAAATTATTTACTGCAGGGAGAAAATAAAGAATTTCTTGTCTACAAGAAAAAGATGGTCACTTCTCCAAAAGATTTGCGTTGCTTTTGTCCTCAACCTTTTCAGTAGTTTGTTGAATATGTGGTGAATTTGAAGTTTGATGAAGAACCAAATTATGCAAAATATATATCCCTTTTTTATGGAATTATGGGTCCAAATCCAGACATTAGACCAATAAACATTGATGGTGCTCAGAAGGTACTTATTGCTATTATTACTTTAGAATTTGAATGTTTACTGATTCAATGTCTGACTCATACAATGCTCTTTTTTGGGCTTGTGTTGTGAAGCTTATATGTCAGGTTGGACACAAGAGCGGCCGGTTGACCATGGAAGAGGATGATGATGAACAACCAAAGAAGAAGGTCAGGTTGGGAATGCCAGCAATGCAATGGATTAGTGTTTACAATGCTCGCCGACCAATGAAGCAAAGGTTTTCTTCTGAAGTTTAATTTTTTGCACTTGATTTCAAAATGTCAAAGTTTAAATTTTTATTTTTTTGGTGTAAGTATCATTTCAATGTTGCTGATGTGCGACTGTCCCAACACATTAAGAAAGGAAATGAGGATGGGTTATTTATCAGCAGTGTGGCTTCTTATTCTATGATATGATATAATTTATTAATATATTCTAAGCTTTGACGCTGGACCTTCTAAGCCTTTACACTGCAATCCCTGGCAAGTCAACCATACAAATTATGGTTGCGTAGTGGAAAAAAGAATTATTCTTTTTATTTTCTTCTGCTCATTCTTTTTCTTTTAGTGGTAATGATAGAACAAATTGAGGATCATGGAAATGTTTGAACAACCAAAGTAGAAAAGTAGGAAAAAAAAGATATATAGAATTCATATGCTTTACTTAGTTTCTCCCATTAAGTGACTGAGAGCATCGATAATAATGTCCATGAAATATGCTGGTTTTTGTGTGGCATCTGATCTGCTAACATAATAACATTGCCCCTTGATTTGAATGAGTAGGTCACATCTTAACTTGGATTAGGTATTATTTTTGGCTTTCCAAGCTCCACTTTTTTTTTATTAATCTTAATTTGCAATGCTTAACTTATTATATGTTTCCTTGATAATGGATAACAGGCCACTTCCATGACTACAATGATGAGGGAACTGCAAATACCCTACTTAGGAAGTCATCATCTTGGCATTGATGACACAAAGAACATAGCAAGAGTACTGCAGCACCTGCTTGTTGATGGTGTAGTCATGCATATTACTGCTAGGAGGAATCCTAAGTCTCTTGGAGATGTGTTAACTTTCTTTTGAAGAACCGTAACAGATAGTGCACTTTTAAATGAATTATGTAACTTCATTTCTGTTCAAAAAAAAGGAGCGGATTTAATACTTTTGTTCGAGTGGCTTCTGCATATTAGGAGAGTAGGAGTGATGATACTTACATTGCATGACTTATGTACACTTAAATTTTCACTATAAGTAGTTGAATGAATCCAAATCTGGGTGGCCTATTCAATTTTGGTTTTATTAGACTCCAATAGAGTAACCTGGTTAGTGATGTACAATTGTAAACATAAGAGTTGTGTAAGGAGCTTTATTTTTAAAAGAAACAAATTGCGACTCTGATCACATTAACATTACAGTTCTTAGTTCTTTTTAATGACACTTGCCCTTGTAGCATATAGTTCACATGGATTGAGGTACCAACTGGTTTGGCGAATTTTGAGCGATACAAATTAATATTAAATGTTTATAGTGGAACAAATAATGTTGTTATAATGTTGGTACAAATTAAGAATGTTATACTGGAACAGCACATAGTTCATCCAATTTGTTTTTTTTTTTTGAACAATTTACCAAAAGTGAATTTCAATTTGAGAAGCACTGTATTTAATATATGAAAAACAAGCAATTGTGACTTAGCATAAACCCTTTTCCCCGTTTAGCTAGACATAGCGCACAGCATGGACAAGTAATAAGAATCAATATTCAAGTAACATTAAATCAGTGTCATATTCAGTGTTTCAACCCAACATCAGATAGTTCAATTCAACGCACACAATATGTAATGATATCCAAACCCCCCCAAATCTAAACACAACATTGATAGAAACAGTCTTAAAGATGGACATCAATCATCTGTATCCTCAAGATCGTCTTCAATCGGCGGTGGCATGTACGTAGGAAACTGATCCATAGGTGCTCCACTATGCTCAGCCTGAAAGCACATCATTGACACAGTATAATCAAATTGAGCTTGCATGGTTGTAGATAACCGTGCAAGTTGCTGCTCGATGTGGTCAAGGCGGTTTGAAGTAGATTGAGGTGCACATCTTGGGGGGCGTGACTAAGGAGGATGGAGTGGTGCCTCACATGGATTGGCTAATTGAGACAGAGTTCGCACGTCTAAGTCTGTTTTGGGGTGAATCAAGTCCTCAGTTGAGGACCATGTGATACCAGCTTGCCTGCATAGTGCAGTAATCAAGGAAGGAAACCATAAACCCTGTTGACTTGAAGTGGCAGCTGTAATGATCTGGCTATTGATCAACTTGCCAATATCAATCTGAAATTTTTCCATAATAGCATACATAAGAATGGCCCACATAGTAGGAACATGTGACAAATGAGTGGTGGGGAGAAGGCGACAAGTAATAAAATGATACCAAGCTTTCACATCGAGCCGCAAAGATGCTCGAGGTACAAAGACATATCGGTCACCTGTCATATGCCATTGCGTACCTGGCACACAGAGTCGGGTGGTCAATACCTGCATATCAATATCGCCATCAAGAAAACGCTGATAGTCACACACTTCAGGAAAAACATGTATATTATAAACTGCTCTGATAATATGTGGTTCAAAAAGCACTCGCTGGATAACTGTGCATACTTAATTTTTTTTTTAAAACTATTACTGTTGAAAAATTGGGACTGTGTAAATAATACAAGTAAAAATAATACCAGTTAAAATTATACTAGTCCTATTCTTTTTTCATAAATAAATGTACATACTAAAAACTCTATAAATTTTAACTAGTAATATTTACACACAATAAAATCTGTAAAATTTTTAATATGCACAATTATTTATGAAAAAATATAAAGACTAGTATAGTTTTAACAGGTATTATTTTAACGATAATTTTTTACACAGTTATGCAACTTAAAAATAAAATAGTAACTGTATGAACAGTAACTCCGGCTATGAACAATATATTTTTTTGCTATGAACAGTGTTTTTTCGATGATGAACAGTATTTTTACCGGCGTGAACAATAATTTTTTTGGCGTGAACAATGTTTTTATTGGTATGAACAAAATTTTTTTCTGGTGTGAAGAGTGTTTTCGACAGACGGTGAACAATGACAGTGAACAGTGCAACAGGTTACAGGTCGTTGATCATAGCTGTTGATGTGTTTTTCAACACAATCAACAGTTGAGATGGGCTTGGTGTATCATACACCCTCCTTTAGAAGGTGTATATTAGAAATGCCCTTGGTATATAGCTTAAGTCAATTGTACTATATTTAGTAGGAGACCCGTCAAGTAGATAACTTAACTCACGCTGACTACATCTTACGTACTTGTATTAGGTATCGAAACCAACAAATATATTCTTACGCTCTACACAAAATTAATTTGCATAATAGTGAATAGAAGAGTCGATTCAACGGGTACTGATAAAGCTAACTTGTTTATAAAAAATAATAAAATAAACTAAATAAAAGGAATGTTTGGAGTAGGAATTGAACAATGTAATGACTTTAAAGGTAAAAGTATAAAATTCAATCTCGAGTATCACCTAGCCCAATAAATAATCTCAATATTTGTTCATGATTTGCTCATTGATTCAAAGGTAAATATGGGTTTTGTCGGGTCAGATTCACCTGAATATGGTTTTTTTTTTTATAAATATAAGTCATGGAATACAATTATGATTTAAATTAAAAAAAATTCAATGATCGGGAAAAAAATTAACAATGGTATGTAATTTGGTGCATCATCCCATCGTACTAACAGAAAAAAATTAATAAAACATCAAGAAAATGTAAGTCATAGTTTTGAGTCACAAATTAAACTTATTTATTGTTAAGTTTGAACAATTTTAATAAATATTTTTATTTACATATATGAGGTAAGAATTATTTTGAGTGCACGTTTTGATAAATAAATGAACTCTTTCTCTTGACTTAATGACAAGTTACATGGAATTTGAATTGAAATTGGTGTGCTTATTTAAATTTTGAAATATTATAATATAATATTAAAGCATACGACCTGATTAGACATCCCATTACTGGTGTGACAATTTTTTGATGGCACACGATACGATGTGCGTCAGCTGCAGAAGCATCTGATTTATGCTTTGACGTTGCTTTAATGTACAATAAGGCTGTATTATATAGAAAATATAATGTACAATACCAACCGGGGGATGTTGCAATTTTTGTATAATATTAAAATTGATATTTTATAATAAGTGTCAAAATTTACCCGTGCTTATTTGATTCTTGCAGCTGCAATCCAGTTAGACTACATAACGTGTGTCAGACATTTTTTGTGACTGAAGTTAACAGTGTAGAATGCGTAATTGACAGTGATAAATAATAGAACTGAACGATTGGATAGCAGGGCTATATTGTGTAAGGCGTTGCATAGCCATCACCTGGCCACGCTAGAGTATTGGATAATTAGAATTTTCGCAACAGACAGTATATGCTCACGTAATTAGTAATTCATTTCCTCCTGTCCATATATAAGGTGTTCACATAATACATGATATGACTTAATTATATACTAGGGTTCAACAATTGCCTCCACTGTGAGTGCTAATGAATAGTTCAAGGCAAAATTGGTATATGGTTTTTGGAGGTTATCATCCTAGTATTTACATATATTGGCTACAATGTAGTGTACAAGTTGTCGGATTCAGTGGCAGTGTGTTCAAATCATATACATCTAGGGCATTGGCTGAGGATGCATGGGCAAGGTATTGTCACTCATACCATGGTGGACATCCTGCATCTGAGGTGGTTAGCGTGCATGGTGGTGTGCCTGTGGGTGCAGTTGTTAGACATGCTGCTGCAGCTGAGGTGGATGGAAATATGCATGTTCCCTTTGCGGGAGATGGCCCAAACGTGGTAGATAATCAAAATAACAGGGGAAGCAGGTATGTCGAAGGTGTTGTAGTTGGCTTTGGTTTCAGAATAATTATGTTGCTTGTGAGTAAGCTACTCTTTTGGCGTGGTTAGGATAGCAAGCACGTAAGGATAAATGCAAACAACTTTGGTATGGACATGGGTACATGCTGTGAAAATGTAATAATGCTTCTGTGTTTGTTTGTTTTCAAGTATACGTTCTTACTGGTGCGTAGTGTTACTTGTATGTAAATGAGGTTGTCTGATCCGATTTGATATGTAAATTTGGTGGATATTATTCACTAAAAAATAAGACTTTGGTTGTCTCCATGTGCATAACATTCCGAGATTGCATTCAAAAATTTGGATACTGCTTATAAGCATTGTTGCTTGTTTTATTATGTTTGAACAAAGACTTCAATGACTAAAACATGTGTTAATTTTGTCCTAATGTATAACAACACCTTTTATTTAAGTTGACCAAAAGTGGTATGTTAATTATTAATTACAATGTTTTTAGTTATTAACACTAAAAATTTTAAAAACGTTTAATTGAAATTATTTATTTATTCTAAAAATGCTATTTATTATTAACTATAACTATATACTACTATTATGACCATTTTATTAAATTTATTTTCTTATACTTAAAAGTTTAAACAATTGACTATCATATGTGCCCTGCCATGGAATCATCCCACCCTTTCATTTACTTTCCCCATTCCTCGTGCCCTGCTGTCCCATTTCCCTACATACCCTTTCCCCACCTATCCCAGTTTTTTTCAAGGCAAATATTATAATAAAAAAAGATAAGAAAGCAAATGTGCAGTTGAATTATTATTCGCAACAGTTGAAATGGTGTTGGTTTAGCATATGAATAAGGCGTAGAATAGATGGTTGTCGCCTTTCCCTCTTTTTTGAATGACTCGGCAAAATGACAATTGAAATGTAATCCCCATTGCTTGATCTGCACCCCCATTAAAGTCATTTATCCTCCCAATATGTGGGACCGTCAATGCATTTACAAGTAATGTCTAAACAAATATGGCATTTATTATATTCATTTATTAAATAGGTATCAATAAAAAAAATAGGAAAAAATAGTGTAGACATTTAAAATCTGATTAGTAGGTGTAAATTTAAAAATAATAAAATGTCTGACAGTCATATAACTCAGCTATCACTTTCATATAAATTTTGAATTGTATTGAAGTAAATGGCATTTTTTCTAGACTGAAATAATTACCAAAGGTGGATTTTTTTTGTTAAATTTAAAAAATAAAACAAAACCAAAAAAATGTTGACTTTTTGGTTCCCAGTAACGATTTTCGTATAAAAATTTACAAAATTTATTCATATGTAAGTCATGATTGAGAATAAAAAATTATATGCCATTAATAAATATTTTATAAATTACACTTATTTGATATATTTACACTTAGTTGAAATATTTTATTTAAACTTTTGTTTATTTGATAAATGGATTCATTCTCATCGAAAATGACCCAAGCAATCAAGGGTTGAATATATTATAATATAACTGCCAAAACTACATTCATATATACCATCCACCATTGCTACCAAAGAGGATGCCTGACGCCTATATTTTCATACCACTTTGTCTGTGTTCCTGATCCCAGCTAACAGAGAACAGTGTGGTTGAGGGGAAGAACACCACCAACCTACAATGTAAAGACTTTGGGTAAGTTAATGAGGTAATGACTTTTGTCCATATAACCAATAACCTATCCACATGTAGAAATCTTACGAATGCATTCTTTATGGTAAACAGTAAATTGATTGGAGAACGACCACAACTACTGGGTAATAAATCACATGTGGCCATCATTGAAGATTTGAACCAACCGGTAAGAACGTATTAACTGAAAGGATGAAAGCCTTTACGTTGACATTATCTAATGTCCATAGTTTTCAAAAATGGTAGGAGTTAAACGTGGTCCATGAGGAGTCTATGTATTCGGCCACATGTGAAAAATCAAAATGAGATGAGACTTTGGACGTAATACATTGACTTATTGGTGTTGGGTCTGACCCACATCAATGACAAAATTATACATGCTTTATACAAATATATATTAAATGTAATAATGCTTGAGGGCTTTCTAATAAGTTATTATAGTTGAAAGTTGTTAGTTTTTTTCAGAGCATGGATAAACGATTGAAGAGCATTGAATGCACAGTGGCTGAAATAAAAACAATTGTGAAGATGACTCAAGTGGGCATTTGCAAAAAAGGATAGACATTTGATTCCCAATCCCCCAGCTTGACTTCAACACGCAAGGTTTCGGATATGCATGTAGCTATGGGCAATTTTAGTGGACAATCGAACGTGACTTCATAGCCAGCCTTTGACACCTCAAAGGACAATAAAAAGTTCGATGCAAAAGAACACATAAAGGATGGATGCATTGTATTTAACTTGTCTGATGATGAGGACAACATGGATGACTTGGATACCAGAATAATCACCAAAGTGGGTGGCAAGTCATGCAACAAAGATTTTGTGACTCCAACGTGCAATGACAATATGGAGAAGGCCAATTTAGACACATTTAATAGTAACAAGAAGAATGATGCCATGAAAGTGATTTTCAAAATGACTATCAATTATGATGGAAATGTCAGTCAATCAAAGGTAGATTTACTAAGTTATTTAATTTTATTTGTTTCTTAAATTTATTATTTTGTCTTCATTATTACAATTAAATTGATTAAACTGTGACCTGTCAATGGTTTACTGCTTTTGATTATAGCTAGACCGACCTCGGTGGAACCAACATCGGCGGGAATAAGATAACGAAGAAGTTGTCTTTTACTCCATCTCCCAAACCAGCTCAATCATCAAGGCCAACCAAGAAAGCAAGGGGAGACAGCCCAACCCACCCAAACTTCAACTGTCATCAATCACGCACGTCGAAAACTACTTCTAGCCAATCAAAGGGACCTTAAGGCACTTCAGGACATAATAAGAAAATTTAGCACTCTGAGCTAATACCAAGGTTATTAAAAATTGACTATTTTATTACTGAACTTTACATGTGGTAATGATGTTTTTTATTTCACTGGTTGATGTACATGTTAGTCTTCATTTATATTTCTGCCACGAGGGTTTATTTTGCATATGGGCAGAAAGCATTTTGAATTTATTATGGACTAACACGAGAGTTGGTTATTAGATTGAGACTATTTCATTACTAATATTCATTTTTGCATGTCCAATTAATGACTTTTGATTGAACATGATGTATTTTCTTCTGATTTGGTTGTTGAGTTTATATTTGTTTATATTCGTATGGTCAACAACCACATTTGTGTACAAGGGACTAGACCAACACTTGGTTAGACCAGACGCAGTCGCCCAAATATTTACGGTTGTGTGTGGCGTTCACAATTTGAAATAACCATAACAAATAGCAACATGCCATCACATAGAGTTAACACATTGACCAATACCTTACATTCAGGACCAACTTTTTTTTTCAAACAACAGCACATTCACCTTAAATTTAGGCCGACAGTAGACGTGAAGCTGTCTACATTGGAGTTGCATGCCTCTATCATTGTCTTTATGACAGAACTGGATGACAGGTTTGACATCCCATCCCTACCTTTACTGGAATGCGACACAAATGCTTTAAGGCAAGCTTGTATATTTCATCACAATTTGAATGCATGAATACGTTGTTTGCAGCGAGCTTCTTGTGAAATGCATAGACTTGGAAGCTACAAGGAAAGAACTTCAATGTCTTTGCCCTGCTAGACAAATTGCCCCAAAGGTACCATTCAACTCACTTTTGTTTTTTACTTGCACATAATAAGTATACTAACACCTTCTCCTAGAACATGAAATGTAGATAGTCACCTTCATGGCAATGAAGATGACATGGAACTAACGCGTTGCGGATACTACGACAATGTGGGCTTTTCCACCATTATTTGTTGTGCGTCGCCTTCCCCTAAACCCTATTGCTTGTTATTCTATTATTCATTGTTACATATTATGTTTTTTTCAATTTAATTTTTCCTCACTTGATTGGTCAAAAGTTAGAATGTAGACAGACTATTTAACGACTGCATTGACAGGAACATGTTCTTCAAGGCATGAGTACTGACGAGCTACTGCAAGCATATGCTAAAGACTGGATGCCACGAACTGACCGCCTTGAATATGTTGTTTCATTTTCATTGATCAAATATCAAACTGGTTAATGTACAACACTTTGTTTGCACATCACATGACATACGACTTTTGTATTTTGTAATTGCAGATCTATGTTCCTACGCTTGAACGTGGTGTGCACTGGTATTTAGTGGTAATCTCCTTCTTTGATAGAAAAGTGTATTGGATGGACACTTTTAAAGAGCCGGGCCAGTTGTCTTCATGGATAGATACCATACGTTATGTGGTATGTAATTTGGACTATGCACTTTGATTTTTTATAATTTTACCAACATCATTGCATAATTCATAAAATCCTCATACGATATGTTTCATGCCAGACTGCAAAAATTAGTACAATGTTGCCAAGGCAGTTTAATACTTATGATGGCGAAGATATAACCCCGGATCTAGCACGTGGCCATTGGACATAGTTGATGGAATACCAAATTGCGGGAACAGGTACAACTCTTCCCACGCAACAAGGCAAAAATATCTAAATGAGATGCATGTTATTATATTAGACACATTCATTCAGTAGTACATGCATTATACCCATACTCATTAACCACCAATCATTGCATTCATGATCAATCTTGATTATTTGGGGTAATGCACAAGTCAAATGTAATTCTGATTTGATTGGATACCCAATTAATTTAGCTTGTACTCTGCAATATGGATGTTGGAGTGGTTAGAGATGAAACATTGCTTTCAATCAAATATCCTTGGATTGGTAACCTACATACACCTAGCTCCACATGTCGTCCTACCATCCACTTTTAAGTAGGGTCAAATGTCACATTTATATAAATATTACATATTCTTTGCAGATTAACGATAATTCTATCAGGATGCGAACTGCAGTGCGCTTGGTGATATCTCTGTTCAACGAATTCCAAAAAACATGTGAGGCAAGTGCAGATTGGATTTGGAGGACGATGGTTGCTCCACCCACGTAATTTCTGCATGGAAGACATAAATGTTATTCTGTACACCATCTAAACCTGCACTGCAATGTCAACTTGATGGTGATTTTGTGCACTACGAAGGACACCTTATACTAGAGTGGTTAACATGGGTTGATCAATGTGATGTTACGTTGTGTGTTACTTAGGTCTGTCACT
Organism: Ormosia semicastrata; assembly: GCA_029884595.1. Lineage (NCBI taxonomy): Eukaryota > Viridiplantae > Streptophyta > Magnoliopsida > Fabales > Fabaceae > Ormosia > Ormosia semicastrata. The sequence continues at coordinate 6,428,720 of JAQQTO010000036.1, read as the reverse complement.
TAAGCTGATTTTTTGGGTTTGAAATAGTAACTAATTTATATGGTGATTATTAAACATAATATAGATATCAAAATTAATAGGCAAACAATGGACTTGTCAAAGGTTCATTACAATGTATTGCCGTCAACTGCACCCAAACGATGCCACCCTCAATATAATGAAATGTACTTATATATATCTTTCCTAGGATATTTTTTAGGGAATGGAGTCCTAAATATTTTGTATCTGAATATTGTGTAAAATGCTGAATAATGGACATTTAAGTTTAGTAAAATGGAAATGTTAATGTATAATAACGTATTTATGAATCTAATTACCATTGGATGGTTGAATGCACAATTGTAATGGCGTTGCTGATGACTGGAGATCCTCATCACTGCATGTTTTTTTTTCCTGTTCATTTACCATTGGCCACGTAAATGTATTATTTCACGTTTGACCACCAAGCAGTGCTGTCACGATAGACCTTCATTAATTACCTTTTCGTACCTAGCGCATTACGTATATCTACATTTTAAGTCAACCGCCTTAGCATTGATAAAATGTCACTGCTCAGCTCAATGGATGTAATTTGGTTCATCATCCCATAGGGCAGTGATTTTCGTATTTAAATCACCAATTCTCGGTTTGATATATGGCCACAAATATATATTTTAATAATTATTCATAACTTAACCATGCTTCTGTGGATGCTAGTATTGCCAGTGTAGAATGATAGACACATGGATGTGGCCTTGTTTGTTTTGGTGTAGTGTAACAGGTTCCCTAGTACCACAACCAAGATGAGCTAATTAACAGCACCAAATTAATTGAAATATAGCTTCCGCACAACCATTCATCTAAATATTTAGATATGGACACAACCATTCTTGTAATCAATTTCGCATGTATATTAAATTACATCATGCATGTCAAATCCACACACATGTCAAATTCACATTACACGATAATAGCAAAGTTAATAAACCTTAAATCACATAATGTCCTCACAATTCATAACCAAATTGCAAACTTCTCCTAATTCCTAATACATAACAACTTCCTGCATGCGCCCTCTTACCCTACTGAAGCCAACAAACAAACCATATTGGGTCAATGGTCACATTCAGCATTTAATATCCTATTCTGGTTTCACTAATCACCAGTAAGCAAATTCTTTAACATCGTTGGGTTGTAAAAAAACCAATAAGTCATACTTGAGTTAACAAAGTAAATGACACATCATTTAAAATAATATGGAATTCATAGCCAAATTATTAAGAACTTATTAAGTTATTATCACAACTACATACCTCATCAATCTGGTCACGTCAAACTGTCACCGCAAAGAAAATCCAAGTTCACACTGCGAATCTGTATACCACATCAGTGCACAGGTTTGGACCTATATAAACCAAATATAAAAAATAGAGATTACAAAGGTATAGTCAGTCACCATTTACTTACCATTTCAAGGTATATCAGAATAACGACTTAGCTGCTCTTGGTCATCCTCGTACTCTTGGTCGACGTCATTTTCCATTTCCTGGTCCTCATCAGCATCCTCCCCCTCATCGTCAAGATCCATGTCATCATACTCCTCATCTTCGTCAACTTGCTCCTCGTCACCGTTTTCTTCATGATCAAAACCCCCAAAAACATAACCCAAAATTGCAGTATGTTCTGTAGAAAATGGACACTTCCTCCGATTGTGACCTTCCCCCTACATCTACTGCACCATTGGGATCTCTGACTTTTTTGTTGCATGGACTGAGAGGACATGCGTGGTCATTTAGCTCCACATCCTTTGCTTCTAACTGTTGTAGGATCCCTTACATTAGCTACAAAAGACTGAGTGCCTCCACCATTGTTACAGTCATCTGTTGTATTCATTATTTCAAGATTTGATATCTCAACCGCTACCCTTTCCCTTACTTCGTTATAATCCTCAATCCTGTGACATATGACGTTGCACATTCTTCTGCAACTATACAGCAAAGCTCCATAACGATTCATATAACTTATGTCATCCACTAAACACCTTGCCGGGTATTCACTTTCAACACCTTCCTTGGCATGTTTACTCCAACTATCCATAACAACAGATTTTGGCAACTCATTTATGTCTACATAAACCATAACAACAATTATATGGACACAAGGCATCCCGAAAGATTCCATACGCCTACGGGAACATCTGAATTCCTCCTCACATGGGTAGTGTGATACGTGTCATTTGCTGGTTGCCTTACAATACTTGCTAACGACAAATATTTGACTTGTGGCTGTTTGTTTACACCCAATCACCTTTACAGTTGATGTCTTAAACAACAGAGAATGGAATAGATTAAAGATCGCTCTAGTATATACCTTAGCCGCAAACCTCTCCAAACCAACTAGTTGTGTTTGCATGACAGGTTCTCCATTAAAAGACTTGAAATCAGCTTGGACTTCATTGTTGCGTATATAATCCAAGCAATGTTGAAAATGTGGTAAGAACTCACTCAGCCTTACACGAGATCCAACGTACTTCCCTAATTGTGAATGCAATGCTTCACATCTCGAAGTTGTTCTCAAACCAGCAATGAACTTCCCCCTCGTATATGTAGTTGCCTACATTAACTTCTTCTCTGCTAGATCTTTAACCTAGCTGTTATCCATTGCACCGAATTCGTTAACAATTGACTACCACTTGCATTCAAATTCATGAACTTCATAATCACCCAACATACATTTCTTCAAACCTTGAGTGAACTTTGGATTACCTACATTTGCAGTTGCGTTGCGTAGAAGGTGCCACGCACATAATCAATGATGTACTTCTGAAAAAAAATTTGTAATTGCATTTCTCATCGCTATGTCCCCATCAGTGATAACTGATCTCGGACATTTCCCCTTCATTACTTTCATAAATTGCTCTAGAATCTAGATATATGTTTCCTCTGTTTCATCGAACATAATTGCATATAAAAACACAATTGTTTGAAGGTGTTGGTTCACGCCTGACAAAACAACAACTGGACACTTGTACTTGTTCTTGCAGCAAGTTGCATCAAACGCCAAGACATCTCCAAATACTGCATAATCAAGTTGTGCAGTGCTATCACACCAAAATAAATGTCTCAAATGCCCCAAAGCATTAACTGTATGCCTCCAATACATTAAATGATCTGTGTTTGCTAAACAACGAAGATAACTAAGTGCTGCATTTGCATCCCCTAATTGCATTCTCCTTTGCTTGTCAATTTGATTATATATCTCTTTGAGCCGAAATCCCACCATATGAAATCCACCACATTGACTAGCAAAAGAACCATAAATTTTGGTTGTACTAATGTCAACCTTTCTCATGTTGTTCATTTGACCGATATTATCTTCTGTCATCCTCCTATGTGACTGTAAAAGACCAGCAAATTTAGGACCCATCAATTCATGGTTATGCTTCTCAACGAATACAGTAACATATTATTGACCACTTACTCCATCAACATGCACACGCATCTCAGCTTTACATCCACACCTTGTCATTGGTCTTGCTTCCCTCTGCCTGGTTTCCTTGTTGATATGCTTTTTATGTCTCATACCATTCTTTGAGCAAACAAAACTCTGCCAAGTCAAATCCATATTTTTATTTCATCCAACCTTATGCTTCCTCACACTAAATCTTTTACATTTGCCATATTCATTGTAGAATTCATAAGCTACATCCAAATTTTTTAAATGAAAATCCCTCATCACATCCGGGGTTAACCCGTTGAAGTCAACTTTCCCAAAATTTTGAACCGCATCTATGGCCATAAAATCTTCGCCGAAATTGACATCATTGTCTAACGGATCTGTCCCTTCATGTCCCTACATCCACATGCATCTTATTAGGTACACAATTTCCACTAAATACTAATGAGACATTGTTTCTTGCAAATATAATACAAAATCAATACTACTTATCAAATTTACTAACTTAATCCTCTACTTTGATGTGCAAAATTCGTATACCTCGTAACCATCATCAGGAAAATAGTTTGAATATGAGCCTTCCAGTGTATCAGACATCTCAAATCCTCTTCTCCAAATCCTGTTAAATCATTAATAAATAACTCCATTATGAAGCTAACTACTACTTTTGTCAATATTAAACATGTGATGATGTTGTAGCAGCCAAAAGTGCACATGCCCTTTGGTCTTTATACAATCCAAGCTCGTGTCTATTTTACCTACCTCACAGTGGATTTTCCCTCTTTATCACTAAATAATTTTCCATTATTCTATGGATAGGCTAGAATTTTCACTAGTCTTTTTACCCAGTCAATCATTTTTTATGGGCGTCAAGGTAATTATATTTACCACAAATTTCAATTTTTATTTTTTTATTCGGTTATAATTGCATTAAGCTGATGTAGCATACCTGGTTCATTAAGTAATATTTACCCTACTTTATTAAGTAAGGGAATTGGAGAAATGCTGCTAGGGAATGTGCACCAACCTACATTAATTGAATATATATTAACTACAATGGGTCATGAATGAATTATTGTATCACAAAGGACCAACAAGTAAAGCTCTATAACTCTCTAAGCCAATAATGGGTAGCAGTCAAAAATTATACTTGAGTGTATAACCCACTAGTGGTGCTAGCTGGGGCTGAATTGGAAACATAACAGATAGGGGAAAAGCAACTGCATACCAACAAAATTAGGAGCAACAACATTGTAGGATAAAAAAGCCTTTGCATTTTGTAATTTCTTTAAGAACCCATAACCAGAACCTTCTTAGTCTCCATACTCCACTAATAAGGACAACCCCTCGTAATGTTATAATACTTTTACATTCACACTTTTGTACACTTGCCTATTCTCATCAAAACTCACTTCCAGGAAAAGAATTTTAGGGTGTTATTCGCATGTTTTTCATACTCCCAGATCAATTTAATAAAGATATATATACTCAGGACAGTTGTGATATAATTTTAGCAGCATGCAAATTTAAAAACATTGTTTTTTTATGAAAGCAAATTTAAAATACCATCCCAACGTTTCTATGTTCTAATCGACAAGAGAAATTTGTTATTCAAGTATAAATTACCCAATATTTCCCTGCAGCATGTGGATAATATAAGCCTAATCAACTTATATCAGACCAACCTTTAACATCACGTCCACCAAAGTAGCTCACTAACAAGCATCAAACAACAACAATCTATCTTCGTCTATAGTAGTTTTTAATCAGAAATGAAAATGGTACACATCAAACTCTTATAAAGCTAGTCAATCAATGGCCATAACCATATGTTCAATACAAATATTTTTAACTACATAAACCTTCATATGGTTTTTGCACCCAAAAAAACAAATATTACTTCATATGGTTTCAACTGGTCCAGCTTAATGCTACTGATCAAGCAATTCTCAATATGTAAACGAGTTTGTTCCAAAGACCACAAAAAATTAAAGGTGTACATACACGTGGATATACTACACGATGGTTAACAAAGACATATGTATAAAGGAAATGGACTGTCTGCCAAAACATAGTTGGTCTTATGCTAATTTGAAGGTCATTTGTTATTAAATAAAACATTCTAAATAATAAGAAATTACGCAAAGTTATTACTCTAGTAAAGTAAATCTTAAGATTGATCATTCACGTTAATCTAAGAAATAACTTCTTTTTGTCTCATAAGTCATAACAAACAAATCCGATAGGGTAACCAATAACATCCAACCTTGACTAATAGTACACTATTAATGGGATAGCAACATTAATAATTCATCAAAAACAACAACCCATAATTATTTCCCACACGATGATCTAGATTAAGGAATAATTTCCTTTACTTTTATTATAACTTATTATATTAATCCCATCTTCAAATGCTAGAGGCATAAATAAATTATAAAAACAAGGAAGAATGTGGAACCACTACTCATAGGTTCTGTTTTATGGTAGGAGGGATTTACAACATAAGGAGAACTAGTCATAGTCTTACATCGCAGAAGCAAGCACAGTTACATTAATAGAGCAAAAGCTCCTCTAGTGGCATGGCGGGTTTGATGCTTCCACCTCCCCACACTTAAAATTTCCAAGAATGACTAGTTTTTCATAGCATATGCAAAAGGCGCCATGGGGTCCTAAATGTGAACTTCCTCATATTCCCTCCCTTAAACTCAGACGCCTTCGGATTTTTGGATTGTTTTGACCATGTCTGTGGCTGAACAACAGTTCAATTCCACCTAAAACACTTACAACATCAATCACACACAAGCTGCAACAACGGTGTAATGCTCCCAACTCCTTAGACTTTCTTTTTCACTTGTGCAGCCATAGACCTCTCTGAAGTTCCCATATATCTTCATCGCATCCAAATAATTAACACTATCTGCCTAATTGGTATTATATTATTAGTAATTTAACTTTTTTATCCATGCCTGCACTGGAACTTTCAAAAAGGATACCAGGAATGGGATACCGATGGGATGGTACTATGGTAGAGTGATCACACAAAACCCTCGCTTAGTAACATGCAAAATTTTAAGCTCTTAAAACTTATTTTTCTAATTTTTTTCTAAGATTTGAGTCTATGGGCCATACAATAATAATCAAACCATTGCTTAGCTTTATTACTATACTAAACATTAGAACAAAAATAATACTAACATGCATATCTAACAAGAAAAAGCAGAAATTTAAGCACACCTATGTTGAATTCAGTTGCTTGAAAAACTTATTATTATGTTTGTTGTTCTTTATATATACTATTACGACTATTCATTTACTTCTATAGGTGGGTTACTTAAGTTTTATATTTTTCTCAAACATGGTCCCCTTTCTTTTGTCATTGTCTGACATGCAATCCACCATAAACCTATGGTGATTTTTGGAACTACCACCATATGCCATTGACAAATGACAACACACATACATAACATTCATCTAATTTTAAATACAAATTACATATTATAGAACACAAACTCCAGTACATGACTACAGAAACACATCTGCACATTACACATGTATAAATATAGAAAAGCCACACATACATTCACAAAATCAAATCCTTGGAGTCATATTTGATTAATTATATCCACCTTAAATAAAGGTAGAAATACTGGGGGATGATTGACAATGACATGGGAGCCATTTAGCCTTACTACTTATCGCTATCTAATGCAAGTAACCCAGCTTGCTAATATTGTGGATTGGGTTAAATCTACAAAACCAACTTACTCCTAAAACAGTAGTGGTTTAAGGACCGAAATCTTAACCCCAATCCTTTACACTACAAACTCGTTTATCCTAGAAATCTAAACCCACTCACTGATAAAGCCAACTACCGCTTACAAACCCAATCTAATTTCCCAAAATAATCTTTCCCCTTCCCATTTTTAGTTCCCCTATTCTGCAAACCCTAAAACCATATTACATAAGAATAATGGAAATAAATACATATCAAACTCACCTACAAGCACAATGACGCACAGCGAAAGCCACTAGTCTTTTCTGGGCAAGGCAATGATGCTCTGGACCACTACCACTCTCCGTCAATGCGAGCTCCTTTCCAATGAGAACAATATACCCATCATCTCTGCTATTGTCTATTGACGAAGCTCATTCCACTGGCCAAGCTTTCAATCGAGAGGCCGACCTTTGAATACCAAAAGAGCTGGTGTTTTCTTCAATTACGATGAACATGGGGTTTCTTCATTCAATTGACGAGCCTTCCACTGTACCTGATAATTTCTGCTCTTCAATTTCATTTATTTTCCTACTTCCTTCACAGTAACTTTTTGTTACTTAGTGATGCGGATTTAAGAGTTGCAAACCCAAGTGCAAGTTATCTCAAGTAATAAATTTTCGGTGAGTCCGAGGTCGAACCACAGAGACTTGATGAAGAAAAATTAATTAAAATAAAATAAATATTTTGTTACAACAATAAAGATGATAAATAAAATTATTCACAAGTAAAAAGGAATTGCTTGGGTTAGGAGATCCACTCTTGGTAAATAAATTAAGGACAAGATTAATTCTTTTATAACTCAATTAGAATCCACACATAACTGAGGTTCCAATCGGAAAATACAATGTTCAAAGTTCATTAAAAATTATATACGTAATTATATTATGATTCCTTTAATCATCTATTAACACCACCACTCATAAATGGGATTAAGCATTCATTGTGCCAAAATCTTGTCTACAACAAATCAAGATCTCCACTTTATAAGGAGAGTTTCTAACACCACCACTTGTAAATATGTTAAAGCATTCATTGTGCCAATCTCTTGTCTACAACAAATCAAGAACTCCACTTTACAAGAAGGATTTTTAAATTAATTGGAAACAAAATATAATATGTATAATGACCACTTGAAAATATATCATTTAAGCATAAGAGAAAAATTAATCTAACATTATTTCATTACCAAGAGCTTCACTCTTTCACCCAAGTAAAATAAAACTTAGTTACTCATAGATAAGAAGAAAGAAAGAGAGAAGAAGAAGAAGAAGAAGAAGAACATGACTTCAATTTAGAATAAAGGAAAATTACTACAAGAAAACCTAGTAACAAACTAGCATCATTTTGGTACCTAGAACCTAACACCTTCAATGATCTACCAAGGCCCCTTTTTATAGAGGATTAGAGATACAAAATAACAAGGGGGCTGAGTCATTAGTGAGTGGATGAGTGAAAAATGCCAAATGACTTTTGGTGAGTGGAAAATTATAGAGATTCCTTGTCTCCAAAATCATTTAGCTCTGAAGTCATTGAATGCGTCAGAATAAGCAAATGTGATCTTCATAAAAGTTGTAGGGCTTGATCTTGAATTTCAAATGGCTTTAGTTTGAGTCCAATATCATTTCTATAACTCTAGATACATTCAAATTACTATACACAACTCAGGCCCAGTCACAGCTCCTCTGTTCTGACGTGCAAGCCCAATATCACCCATTAGGCCTCAGATTCTAGAAAAGTGTTCAACATAAAAGTTGTAGATATAGGTCTCAACTATTCAGCATCAAAATTTCAGCCCATTTGACAACCTTTAGCCCGAAATTTGGCATGAACAGTACACATAGGTCAAGTTATCCAGAACAGCACTCTAGTTTTTGCTTCAACTCTAATTTGAGTTATCTACTCGTGTGATTGGACCTTTGAGGTCTTCATGAAAGTTATAGAGCTCTCTCTTATTTTTAAAATGCCATTAAATTCACCTAATTTAACCACCTACATCCTAAGATATAGCTCAAATACAGAAACAACGTAAGATGTAAATTATGCTAAAAAATTCAATTAAGTCCAATTTGAGTCCAAACTTACAAAACATAATCAAACTCAATCAATTAAGTACATAGAGAGTGTAAATGACTAAAAATGAAGGCTTATTAATGTATTAAATATATGATCATCAAATTTCCTCACACTTCACTTTTTGCACTCCTGGGCAAAACACACAAGATCAAAACTATAAAAAAAAAAAAAGAAATAGACTCAAAAGCTAAAAGACTTAATTTCTAATAATATTTAAAAATGAAGAGCAACCAATCATTCAAGAAATCAAAACATTCATGAGGTAACATATCTTCACATCTCAAACCAACAAGTAAGGAAACTTCAATTGAACAGCATGAGTCAAGAATGATAGATCTTCACAAGATTCACTCTCAATCCCTCAAGTGTTTAAAAGGTAGGTATTTCACTCAATTCAACTCATGAAAATTGCACTAGCATAAGCTTGCTTATCTTCTACTTCTCCACTACTCAGAACACATGTACACACAAATCATGAGGACTTTAATCAAGGTTATAATGGGGTCAAGATAAAGAAGAAGGTAATATAGATATGACAAGTTAAATACCAAAGAGAATAAAAGAGCATGAAAGCTGAGTTTAATTAACAAGCATGAAAGTTCATCCCAACTCCATCTAATACAAATTCTTTTTATATATTCTTTTCCTTTCCTTTATTGCCTTGTTGACCTTCTTTTTCTTTTTTTTTTTTTTTTATTTTTGATTTTTTTATTTTTTTAACAAAAAGAACATCATATATACATTTTTTTAACCATTCTGCACACACACCCCCACACTTGTTCAAGAACTCATCAAATGACAAAGCTAATGTTCTCTTATTCCCTAAGGCCAGGTAAGAACATGATTTTTCATTTAAGACACATAATGAGTTCGAAACAAAGAATGGTCAAATAAGCTTAAATGGGTTAAGCAATGGGAAATAGGTCATTTCCAATGTTTTACGTTGGCAGGAATCAGAGAATTTACAAAAAGTCATAAGAGTGCTTGATATCATATTGAGACAATATGCTGCTAAGTAAGGCTGACTATTTGATTAAAATAGCTATTTCAAGAAAAATGTCTCAATCATATTTATGTATGCATATAAAAATGTAGTCTCAAAAAGAATCAAAGCAAGTTCTAGAGTAACAATTTCATGAGTCAAATTCACACGAGAAAGAAGAAAATGGTACAAATGCTCAATCCATTCATCAATAGGCTCAAAATCTCACAAGGTATAATTCTATCAATCTCAATCCACCAATTCAACATCCATAACCAAGCATGTGATTTTTAAGAAAGAAGACAATTAACTCAATCATGCAAATTTTCCTGAATTTGAATTACTACTTTCACACAAACTAGTTGTCTACCTCAACTAAGATGCGTCTCAAGAGTAAAATTTACTCCTTACTCTGCCATCCTTTAACTGGTTTAGTAAATTACTGACGAACATATAAACAGAACAAACATATTAATACACACACTTCCTAAATTTTTTTATTTTTATTTTTTACACAATTATCCTTCCCCCCAACCAGATCATAACATTGTCCTCAATGTTAACAATTAAATCCAGACTGAAGAAATAATCATCAATATACATCAAAGAAATTATTGGGACAAAATTAAACAAAGTAATGGGGAGAAGTCACATAACCGAAATGCTTAGATGAGAAGAGAATAACTACATCTTGACAATGGTTAGCAATGACAAAAAAAAAAATGAAATAAACAAGCATGCAAACATTTTTTTTTTGGGTTCTTTTATTTTATAATTTTTTTTGTTGGCCGACACTATTTACATCCCCATACAAAGGCTTCAAAATTTGGGAAGCACTTAAGCCGACTCAATAAAAATACTAAATACTAAAAACTTACCTCAGCTTTGGTAGACAGGATCGTCTACTAAAGTCTCTGCTACATTTGGATCCTTCAACTCAAATTATAACTTCAACCGCTGACCATTTACCTTCTTCCAAATTAATTTTATAAGAACAGACTAAGGGACGAACACCTTTTTTATCAGTAATGCTCCAAGCTTTCTTAAGAAACTCTTTAAACTTTGGTTGCCATGCCTGAGTGTCATGATCTTGAGTTTTATCAAAAATAGTAAAAATATCAACTACATCAGAGGGATTACTGATAGAATCAAACTCAGAATTGCCAAGAAAATTCTCAAGGGGATCAAAATCATAGGTTGTAGAAACTCCCCTATCAATGATTGAGTCAATCATGTATGTCTGGTGGCCCTCGTCATCATTTTCTGACTTAACAAGACTTTTTGTCACCTCAAGTTCCTTGGGTAGCTTAGCATCACTACTATCTTGATTCTTTTCCACATCCTCTAGCTCATTCACACTCAAGGAGTTCATCACTTTGAACACTTGGCTCTTTATCTCCTTACTTTCTTTAACAACTTTTCCATTCCTAAGGGTTATCACTGACTTGACTTGATCTATTTGTTGATTTTCTGAATTATCATCATTTAGACTGTATTGACCCTTGGGATTTAGTTGAGGTTGAGAAGGAAATTTTTCTTTCTCGTGAATGGTGAGTGCAGAAGAAAGTTTAGCAAGAGTGTCTTTTATGTCAATCATGGCTTGAGTGTTTTGATTAATAATGACATCTTGCTTTTTCATGAATGCATGTAATGTTTCTTCAAGATTATTCCTGTATGGTGGGAAAAAATGTGCATATCCTTGAAAATTTTGAGAGCCCTGTTGTGCCTGAGGAGGTGGTGGTTGCATGAATTGTGCCTGATTGTTAGTCCTCTAACTGAAGTTTGGGTGATTTCTCCATCCCGGATTGTATGTATCTGAAAAAGAAGCAGTGAATGACTTTTTAAAATTATTTATTGCATTTACTTGCTCATGCACAACTTCTTTAAAAATAGAAATTTTTGGACATTCATTTATTGAGTGTCCCAATTCATCACAAATGCTACAAATTTTTTCATTTTGCACAGATTTGATTTCTTTTACTTTTCCGGATTCCATAGCTTCAATCTTTCTAACCAAACTGGCAAACCTTGCATTTAGATCTTCTTCTTGACTAATGTGATATTTTCCTTTACTAGCATTTACAAGGTTAAGATCTAATTGAATTTTCAAAAGGATTAGTATCATGCCAAGATTGAGAATTTTCAGCCAAATGATCTAAATAGTCTAAAGCTTCTTCAGGTTCTTTATCAAGAAACTCACCATTGCATATTGTTTTCACAAATTGTTTAGTTTCGGGTGTTAACCCTTCATAAAAGAAGCTTATAGTGTGTCATTTTTTAAAATCATGATGTGGGCAAGAATTTAATAAATCTTTAAAACGTTCCCAACTTTGAAAATATGCTTCATTTGAATTTTGGAAAAAATTTGGATTTATCTTTTCAAAGCATTGGTTTTATATGTTGAAAAAAATTTCTTTAAAAACTCACCTTGCATTTCTTGCCACGTGCTAATTGATCTTGGTTTCAAAGTGTTAAGCCAAGTTTTTGCTTTATCTTTCAAAGAAAAAGAAAATAATTTAAACTTAACAACCTCTTCAATGCAAGTTTGATCATGAAAAGCAGTACATACTTCCTCAAATTCTTTTAAATGTAAATATGGGCTTTCAGATTCTAAACCATGAAAATTAGGAAGTAAAGAAATCATACCTGACTTTAATCTAAAATTGTTAGCATTAAGTGGAAAGATAAAACATGATAGACTAGAATTTCGAGATTGTTGCAAATACTCACGCATGGTTCGCAAAGATTGATTTTCATGTTCATCATGTACACTTTTATTTTCAGCCATTATGTTTGATGTGTGTGATTGTGATCTAGCCAAATCAATATATAAAGTACTAGGATTAACTTTAACTAAACGACTAGCATTTGAATCACGATACCAATTAAGCATAAATAAGTAACTTAAAATAGAAAAGAAAATGTACAAGCTAGCAGTATAAACCGTCCATTAAATATTAACAAAGATGTAGTATAAACTAGCCACCAAATATATATTAAAACTAAGGAGTGGTAATAAACCAACCACTAAATAAAAAAATAACAAAGATGTGGTATGAACCAACTACCAAATATATATATAAAGGTGTAGTAATAAACCAACCACCAAATAAAAAAAAATAACAAAGGTGTGGTATGAACTAACCACCAAATAAAAAAATAACATACAGAAAATAAAATGCAAAAAGTAAATTACAGAAAAGTAAAAGGGAGAGTTTTCCCCACTGTTAGTATGTACAAAAAAAATAAAAGGGAGATATTTCCCCCACAAAGTTAGTAAAGTATAGAAAAAAAATAAAATGGAGAGGTTCCTTCCACTAAGTTAGTGCATAAAATAAAAGGGAGAGTTTTCCCCCACTAAGTTAGTATATACAGAAAATAAAAGGGAGAGTTTCCTCCACTAAATTAATATGTACAAAGAAAATAAAAGGGAGAGGTTCCCCCACTGTTAATAAGTTAGTATGTACAAAAGAAAAAAAAAATTAAAAGAGTAGAAAATATATACAAAATATTTACACAAGAAATTTGTTCTTCAAATCAAGTCCTCGGCAACGGCGCCAAAAACTTGATGCGGATTTAAGAGTTGCAAACCCAAGTGTAGGTTATCTCAAGTAATAAATTCTCGGTGAGTCCGAGGTCGAACCACAAAGACTTGATGAAGAAAAATTAATTAAAGTAAAATAAATATTTTGTTACAACAATAAAGATGATAAATAAAATTGTTCACAAGTAAAAAGGAATTGCTTGGGTTAGGAGATCCACTCTTGATAAATAAATTAAGGACAATATTAATTCTTTTATAACTCAATTAGAATCCACACATAACGGCGGTTCCAATCGGAAAATACAATGTTCAAAGTTCATTAAAAATTATATACGTAATTATATTATGATTCCTTTAATCATCTATTAACATCACCACTCATAAATAGGATTAAGCATTCATTGTGCCAAAATCTTGTCTACAACAAATCAAGATCTCCACTTTATAAGGAGAATTTCTAGCACCACAACTTGTAAATCTGTTAAAGCATTCATTGTGCCAATCTCTTGTCTACAACAAATCAAGAACTCCACTTTACAATGAGGGTTTTTAAATTAATTGGAAACAAAATATAATACGTATAATGACTACTTGAAAATATATCATTTAAGCACAAGAGAGAAATTAATCTAACCTTATTTCATTACCAAGAACTTCACTCTTTCACCCAAGCAAAATGAAACTTAGTTACTCATAGATAAGAAAAAAGAAAGAGAGAAGAAGAAGAAGAAGAACATGACTTCAATTTAGAATAAAGGAAAAATACTACAAGAAAACCTAGTAACAAACTAGCATCATTTTGGTACCTAGCACCTAACACCTTCAATGATCTACTAAGGCTCCTTTTTATAGAGGATTAGAGATACAAAATGACAAGGGGGCTGAGTCATTAGTGAGTGGATGAGTGGAAAATGAGTGGAAAATGCTAAATGACTTTTGGTGAGTGAAAAATTATAGAGATTCATTGTCTCCGAAATCATTTAGCTCTGAAGTCATTGAATGCGTCAGAATGAGCAAATGTGATCTTCATCAAAGCTTTAGGGCTTGATCTTGACTTTCAAATGACTTTGGTTTGAGTCCAATATCATTTCTATAACTCTAAATACGTTCAAATTACTGTACACTACTCAGGCCTAGTCACAGCTCCTCTATTCTGACGTGCAAGCCCAATATCACCTATTAGGCCTCAGATTCTAGAAAAGTGTTCAATATAAAAGTTGTAGATATAGGTCTCAACTATTCAGCATCAAAATTTCAGCCCATTTGACAACCTCTAGCCCGAAATTTGGCATGAACAGTACACATAGGTCAAGCTGTTCGGAATAGCACTCTAGTTTTTGCTTCAACCCCAATTTGAGTTATCTACTCGTATGATTGGGCCTTTGAGGTCTTCATGAAAGTTATAGAGTTCTCTCTTATCTTTAAAATGCCATCAAATTCACCTCATTTGACCACCTACATCCCAAGATATAACCCAAATACAGAAACAACGTAAGACGTAAATTATGCTAAAAAATTCAATTAAGTCCAATTTGAGTCCAAACTTACAAAACATAATCAAATTCAATCAATTAAGTACATAAAGAGTGTAAATGACTAAAAATAAAAGCTTATTAATGTATTAAATATGTGATCATTACTTAATAAAACAATGACCAACTATTAAATAATTTATCTTTTATGATAGGTCGTCAACGGTGTACTATACACTAAAACTTAACCTAGTGCACGATAGCCTTTGCCCTAAACTAAATAAAAAGTAGAAAACAACAAAAGAATAAGCCGACTAAATTAAAGTTTCTACAAATTTTGGCTTTTCCAAAAGTGTTTACGCACTCCCAAAGCATTAGAAAATAATTGTTGGTTAATTCAATTTTTATTTTTAAATTTGGGTAAAAGTTGGTTAAATTATTCTAGTTACGTGTGTTACAGCAGATGAAGCAATAGGTGGTTTTTTTTTTTTTAAATTGTCAATATAGCAACTTCTAACTTTATTTTCTAAACTACCCATTGTTTTTGCTGATGTGGAGGGTGACATAGCATAGGGCTGATCATTTTTTCCTAATATTTGCAAAAATACGTCACATCACAAGCTTGACCCTAGTATATGTTGGAGTTGTGACCAACACGAGCTCAAAAAAAGTGTGATTGGATGTTATGGTAATGAATCGTAACCTCGACAAGCATATTCCGTTTACCACATTTGACATCTTGTTCAAAATTTTATGAAGAAGATTAACAATAAGGACATGCGTAAACAAATTGTTAATATGGATACGTACTATATTTATGATTATTCTATTTATTCTTTCTTGTTATGTATAATTTGAATGATATTTATAAATATTTATATCTTGATAAGATGCACTTGACACAACACCAATTTAATTGGAATTATTAGTATCTCCATGAATGAAACCAAGAAGCCACAAATTAGCTTGACAACATTCACAAGAAAAAGTGGACTCAGGCTTTTGTCGGAGGACGACGTTATGGCCATGAAAACTAACTTAGCTAAATGCATTAATTTAGTATTGAAGGGGATACGCAATCTATTCATTAATTACTACATTGGTATTATATGTTGGTAGAACTATTTGTTAAAAAGGAAAAAGTAATGATAAGAGCTGCACATATATATTCAAAAATGCTCATAGGGCCATGTAAGAAAATCAGAGAAAAGCCAACTCTCACATTAGTCGTGATTTTATGCGAGAAAATTACAAATTTTTGGCAAAGTAGTTAAGCCACTAGAAAGATGACTTGTAGAGAGTTCAAAGTGAATTATAATGAGATGTAGAATGACTCTAAAAAATTTCAAGCATAAAGATTCTGTTGCTCACATGTTGTTTTTACGTGTGCGTCAATTCATTTAGATTGCATACACTTTGTGGACCAATTAAGTCTACAAGTTAGAAAACATATTTTAGAAACTTAATCAAACGCAGCAGATAGTAATTCTAAGTAGCAGGAAATGAGGGATATTGATTTCAGTATCATGGTTCAAGTTTGTGTCATAATCTAGAAATGTGAAGAGATCCTAATGGTCACTCATAATCTAGTCGCATGAGATGGACCTTAAAAAAAGGTTAATCAAGACGGTATGGATTATGCATAAACAAAGGTCATATTTGTTTGGAGTATCCTTATTGTGGTGACACTTTTGGAGAGAGCTCATATAAGGGTAATATTTAATACTATGTTTGCAATTTTAAAATATTGTATCCTAATTCAAAACCATGTCTCTTAATTTTAAGTAATAAAGTTTTGTTAGGGTTATTAAACCATTTAACGTCATATAAATACTACAATTGTTCATGTTAAACAGATAATACTAGTGTGCATGCTTCTCAATTATGCACACAAACTATCATATAAATTATTAATTTTTATTTTAATTAATGTTACATTTTTTTGTTAAACCTTTTTTTATATAAATACTATACAATTAAATATAATAATATTGTGATTTTATGATAATATAATTAAAATATCATGGTGTAATTAAATATATAAAAAATTATATAAAATTTACTAAAATATAACAAATAAAGTAGAATAAACCAAAATAAAAAAAAAATGAAAAAGAGATGTTAGTGAAGAGATTTTGAATGGTGAGAGAAGAATATGAGAGTCTGACATCAAACTTCATGAGGTTAGAATCATAGTTAAAAAAACTGGACCGTTTCAACCAGTTCTGCTTCAACTGTGAATTGGTCTACATGCTAGTCTGGTCACGCTTCATGAAATGGCGAGTTGAGAATCGAGCTATGAACTATAAAATGGGCCACGAACCATTCAAACTGGTGAACCGGGCACGATCTAATGGGTCAGCCTGTTCTTCTTATTCAATATAAAAAAACGTCAAATGTGAAACCTTGAGAATCGGACTCTGGCCTTGCTCCTTCGGATGCAATAATGCCTGGTTTAGACTAGGATACTATATACTTTTTTTAATTGTTTTTTTATTTTTTTTAAATTTTTATTATTGAATAAACAACATATAGATCTCCTTTCCTTTTTTAAACTAAATAATGCTATTTATACATATTTTACTCACATTATTTTATATTTTTACAATTTTTATCATTTAATTATAATTGAACTCACTTTTTTTTGCACACTTATACACTAATTTTACTATATAAACAAATATGAGATAAATATATGTGGTATTAATATATGAGTAACATTTTTCTTTTAGTCTAACTAAAGTCTATATTAATCTCTAGTAATTCTATATTTAATAAAATATACTTAAAAAGTGATTAAAAAATAATAAGTACTATGCATGTAACACACTTAAATATAACAACATAATTTTTAAAAACAAATAGTAACTAAGATTGATATTTTAGCAATCCCAACATAATTTTAATAATAATATTTTGTTATCTTTTTATCAAAAATAATTTTAATATTTTTGTCTAATTCACGTTAATAGAATAATATTCTAATTTTAAATATAAAAATAGTTTGAAATTATAAATCTTCATAATTTATATTTACTAGTGGATTGACAGTAACATGCTTGTTAATTCGCATTTTTTTATTTATAATCATCCATCTCTTTATAATCGCTCGTCTGCTTAGAAGTTATTAGAAGTTTCATCATGCATGTAAGCGTAGATTTGATGCTGCATTAAGGAGGATAGATGTTTGAATTTGAAAATGTAGTTACATTAAGATGAGACAAAGAAACTATTTTAGAACGTGACCAAAATTTACAACTTTATCCCTACGTGAAGATGTGAAAAAATAAAAGGTAATGGTAAGTATGGAAAAAAAAAAGTTGACCCAAAAAAGAGCTGTCGCCTTTATATTAGTAATAGATAATAGATAAAATTTAAAAGTATTAATATAAAAAAATATAATATTTATTTATTTATTTACTTTTAGTTCAACAATGGTTAAATTATTGAACTATGAATCAATTCCTTTATCAATACAAAGATCAGTCCAATTTTCAGAATAATCCAGTGACATAGAATATAATAATTCAAACTTACAAAGAAATGCTAATTTAAACCATTCATAATATAATTCAAAGAATGCAGACTTGAACCACGCAGAATGCTAATATGATCAATGAACGTGATGATAGTGTGGGACACTACACATGAAGAAGGAATCCTTGTATCACGAAGAAGTAACTCGACGCTGTTGTACAAGGGTAAGTGCAGGCAAGCCAAGAATCAGTGAATGCCATTCTCCCAGTAAGCCAACAGTTATACTTTTTAGGAAAATGTTCATCTCACATCATTTTTTTTTCTACACCACTCTTTATATCACATGTCAATAATTGTGATTAAATGAGAAAAAAATATTGATATGTGAAATTAAGATGCCACTTTACATGTGTATATATTACACTTCCCCCCCCTAATTGTTTGTTTTTTTCTATTGATACTTGAAATGAAATTGTGATAGATGTTTGATGAATCGTGATATTGATTGTTGAGATATTAGTCCTTATAATGACTTACACGATCAAGTGTGACTTAATGTAGGATTGGTATTTAACCTATGTATTCATCTTTCTTCTATGATTTTTCTGAATGATATGAAAAGAATTTGGCATGTATGGATAAAAAATGCTTGGTTTTGCACTCTTTGAATGTCACGGCCACATACTAGTGAGGAAGAGTTTTTGTTAATTTTTATGACTCTTTGTGTTTTTATACTCTTTGTTAATTAAGTTGATTAAGAAAATGATGATTAAATTGGTGAACTTGTGAAGATGACTTATAAGTTGAACCTTGGTCGTGACATATACTTGACTATTTGTGCCTTGATTTTCATGGTCAAGCACTCATTGTTGACTTTGAATTTAATTGGTTTTGTGTCTTGCTATTCACGGCCAAGCTCCTATTATTGACTTTGAATTGAATTGATTTTGTACCTTCAGTTTTACACTTTGATTTATATGTAGTTGTTAGAAAATAACGTGGTTGGTGGATGTAAATATCAAGTAGGTCATGCAAGAGAGTCATGGTCATGACCTTCATAAGGTTAAAAATCAAGTATTTTCTATTCATAGATGCTAAATTCTTTCATAAAACTCTCAAAATCAAAGAGACAAAATGAAGACAAAGGCTAATCAAGGTTCTTCCATTTGAACCTTGTTTCGGCCTTAAGTTTCAATAAGCTAATCATATATTCTAATCAAAACCAAGTCACAGCCATGACTCTCTTGCATGACCAACTTGATATTTACATTCACCAACCACATCATTTTCTAACAACTATATATAAATCAAAGTGTGAAACTGAAAGCACAAAATCAACTCAATTCAAAGTCAATAATAGGAACTTAGCCGTGAATAGTAAGACACAAAACCAACTAAATTCAAAGTCAATAATAGGTACTTGACCATGAAAATAAAGGCACAAATAGTCAAGTATATGTCACGGCCAATGTTCAACCTATAGGCCATCTTCACAAGTTCATCAATTTAATCATCATTTCCTTAATCAACTTAATTAACAAATAGTATAAAAACATAAAGAGTCACAAAAATCAACAAAAACTCCTCCTCACTAGTATGTGACCGTGACATTCAAAGAGTGCAAAAATAAGCATTTTTTATCCATACTTGCCAAATTCTTTTCATATCATTTATAAAAATCATAGAAGAAAGATGAATACATAAGTTAAATACCAATCCTACATTAGGTCATACTTGACCGTGTAAGTCATTCTAAGGACTAAAATATAAACAATCAATATCACAATTCATCAAACTTCTATCACAATTTCATTTCAAGTATCAATAGAAGAAAAGAAACAAACTAAAGCAATTAAACCTCTACTAGCTAGAATTATGTTTGGCCGTGACTTCAACAGAACCTTAAGCCACAAAATTGATTCAAAAACCATGAGAAGGAAAGAATAAGATGAAGCTAAAGAACTCCTACCTTTCCTCCTAACTCCTTAAGCCTTAGTTCTATGAATTTCCTTCAATTTTTTCTTCACTTTTTCCTTCCTTTTTCTCTCCTCCTTTTCTTCTCTGTGTTTCGTATTTGTTTCTCTGTTTTTGCTGCTGAAGTGTGTCCTTCTTCTCTATCTTTTCGTTTCTTTTCTTTTCTTTTTCTTTTGTTGGCTGCTGCTTGCCGTGTGAATTCTTTAAAGAACAAATTGTGAGATGAGTGAAATGTCAAAGAAATGATATGGAGGAAGAAGGATAGGCGGTGGAGTGAGTGATTGCCGCGTGAAAGAAGTGAAACAAATTGAAGGAAAAGTCATGATTTGTGTAGAAAAGAATAGAAACGTGAATGACGGTGGAAAAACTAAAAAGTTGAAACTTTTAGATTTGTTATGTATATTTTAATCATTTAAAGTTGAATTTTTAAGTTTTTATAAGTGTTATAGAAAATTTTAAGACTCAACTTAATCTTCGAATCTATTTTTTCATAATTTTTCATATACTTGTTATTTATTAATTAAGTTTTATTATTATTTTTTGAGTTAAGTTAAACCTAAAAATTAAGTAAATATGTTTATTGATATTCAACTTGATTGGTATTCTTTACTAAAATATTCTTCATATCTTATTTGTTATCTTTATGTAATTTTATAATTTTTTTGAGTTATTTAACTGTTCAGGTTGGTATTCTAAACTCTCATTTAGGTTAAAAATATCAAATCAATTCATTTGATTCTTCAAAATTTATCACATCTCTTTTCAATCACTTATAATTTAAAAATAAACTTTTCATATTTATTTCTATCATATCATATCAAATATTTATGTAAAAACTTTAGTTATTCTTCGTATTCGTTGATATAATGTCAAATAAATGATAAGGAGGAAGAAGGATAGGCGGTTGAGTGAGTGATTGCCGTGTGAAAGAAGTGAAACAAATTGAAGGAAAAGTCATGATTTGTGTTGGAAAGAATAGAAACGTGAATGACGGTGGAAAAACTAAAAGGATTACTAAAATTTTATGTTGAAATTTTTAATCTGTTATATATACTTTAATCTTTTAAAGTTGGGTTTTTAAGTTTTAATAAGTGTTATAGAAAATTTTAGGACTCAACTTAGTCTTTGGATCTATTTTTTATAATTTTTCATATATTATTATTTATCAATTAAACTTAATTACTCTTCTTTAAATTAAGTTAAACTTAAAAATTAAATAAATATGCTTATTGATATTCACTTTAACTAGTATTTTTTATCAAAATATTTCTCATATCTTATTTATCATCTTCATGTAATTTCATAATTTTCATAGTTATTTAACTGCCTAGTCTGTTTTTTAAACTCTCATTCAATGTCGTTAAAAAATATTAGATCAATTCATTTGATTCTTTAAAATTTATCACATATCTTTTCAGTCACTTATAACTTAGAAATAAATTTTTTATATTTACTTTCATCATATCAGTTATTTATATAGAAATTTTAACTATTCTTTATATTTAGTATTATAGAATTAAACTCAAATTAGTTAAGAAAATTATCTAAATTAACTGATAATTCATCAAAATTACTGAATTTTTATAATCCTAATTAAGATTATTAGATTAGAGAGGTTGTTACACACTTACAATAGAACCTACACCCACGTTACTTGCAAATCCGAAGAGCCAAGTGCCACTATTGTCCAAGGAAGGCACCCCCGGAGCCACCTTGGCTCCCACCCAGTCTACAAGAACCATCAACATTACAGTTAATCCAGGTACCCTCAGGGAAAGTGCACCCCACAACAATCTGATCATAAATGTTATTCAATGCAACTTTACTCAAATCTGATACATTCAGTCCTAGCAACTCATCCACACGCCAAAGAATTGAGAAATAAATGCTGGATGGGTCCATTGACTCGTTATTGAACACCACCTAGTTTCGGTTAAGCTAAATGCACCAAACACCACAAACCCACTACCAATTGCCAATGAGTAAAATGGTGTCTTCCCATGTTAAGAGTGAGACAAGCATCTAACCACTCCTGAACAGTACCAACAAGGAAGGCATTCCATTCAGATGGTTTCAGTACTAACTGTAACCAAACCTCATAGATTATAGGGCAGTCCCGCAAAGCATGAATAACATCCTTAGTGGCTGAGTTACATCTTGGTCATAGGTCTGAATATGAAAAATGATGTTTGACCTAAAAGTCATTTGTCACTACTCCATTATGTAAAACTTTCCAAAAGGAAACATCTAATTCTTTCTGGTCCTGGCCAACACCATATCTTCTTTCAAAACTGCGCAACAGGCTAATTTAAGTTCCCAGAGATCCACTAGTAAGTAGATTTGATAAGAGAACTCTCCCATGGATGTGTACAACCAAACAGGAAACTGGTAGCATTTGTTGGAGGGTATCCCAATTCCATGAGCCATGCAACCCCATGTAAAAAGCCACTGGTGTCACAGCTTCAGATTCAGATACATTTACCAGCGCCACATTTCTTAGGATTATCCCAGAAAGTAGCCAAGAATCAGTCCAAAACTTGGCTTTCCACCTATTGCCAATGCTCCACCGAATGCTAGACACAACATGTTTCCAAATAGTACATCATTAATGAAAGGGGCTTGAATTTCATCAAGAGAACACTGCTGGAGCTTAGGAAAACAGCCTCGAATATTACACTCAGTAGGTGCCACTGTTTTAGTATACAACTCCTTAAAATAATCCATTGCCAATAGCTTGATCAGAACCTCCTCTTCAAGGACCCCAATTCCCGTAATCATCTTGCAAAGCTTCTATTTTATTTATTTTTCTTTGGGCAACAGTAGAAGAAAGGAAGAATTTAGAATTCCTTTCTCCAAACGTCAACCGGTCACATCTAGATTTCTTGAACCAATAAACTTCCTCCTGAAGAAGAACAGAGTTATACTCCTTCCAAAGATTTCGCTGTAATTTTTCAAGAAACGGATTAGGCGTACACACTGCATATGAGGATTAGCGTACACACTGGTAAAGAACCAAGGATTCCCACCATCCATGGGAGTAATTTTGGCATGAATATACTACACATGAGCCTCTAAAATATCAATCTTCACCACACTATCATCTCATAAGACCCAGATGCCCCCAGAAAAACCAACTGCTTCAACTCTATTACAACCTGAAAAACCCAAACATGTACTGATTTTTTTAGCTTTTTGGCCACTCACCCTGGTTTCAAACAGAGCCAAAACTTGGACATGATACCTATTCACAAAATCTTTTATCATTCTAAGGAAGGTCCGCGACCCCGCAACCCTATAATTCCATGCACGACAGATCATGAAAAACTATTAAAGGAAGAAGAAAACGGGGGATAAACACCCCTGTCCACTCGGATATGCTCCATACCCAAATCCCCACCTGGGGTGCCACCATGGCCATTTATTTTGTTTCTTTGTTTTTGAAGTTTTGCAAAGGAAGTTGAAAAAAATAAATAAATAGAAGAAAATGTTATTTTCATCATTATAAAAGCAATATAACATTTTTATAATTATTAATAAAAATATATTAGTTAAAAATAGAAATTGAAAATAAACCAAACTCCTTCGTAATGCAAATATCATTTCTCTTCTTCCCCTAATGCTGAGTAGGATATATGGTCTTTATATTTACAGTTTTAATATTCTTATCCTTAATATTATATATATATCTATTTTTATACTTCTTATAATATTATTTATCATATTTATATTTTTCTATCATTTTCTTTCACTTAATTACAACCCTTAAAAAAGGTGTGAATTTTCTTACACCTTTTAAAAAGATATAAGATGATATTTTTTCTTATATTTAACAGGAATTGCAACAGTAATCATAAAAAATCATGGGTACCGACAAGTAAAATAATAACACATAGATTAATTGAACTTAAGACAGTTTTTTTTATCAATTTAATTATAAATAAATACTCTTTAAAAAAGAAAGTGCAAGATAATCTATTTTAATTTTGTTTTTTACATTAGTAGATTAAAACTAAAAAAAAAAACTAAATTGCAAGATAACCTTTTTTTATTATTTTATTTTTGTTTTCAGACTAAATTGGGGGTTGAAGTCTTGAAGATGTATTTGAGTATTTGTACATATTGCTTGCTTGCGGATTATAACCCTTTGACATGAGGAGGGTAATAAGGTCATGGTCTAATATGTTTTGTTAGCTTGTATACTACCCATTTGATGAAAGACCTAAGCAACAAATCTTTCTACAGTCAATGTGTTAGGTCTTAAAATGGGATATTGGGATGTCACTAATCTTCACATTTGTTAACTTTGTGCTGTTTGGCCATTGGCATTTTTTTGTAATGAGATTCTCCCAGTAGTCAAGAGTACTCACAGGCAACCAACGCGCATGAAAGTTTCATTCCTTTCCATTAAACTAATTGCTATTGCTACTGAGCAACTTGAGAAGAGTATCAACCAAAATTTAGTCAATAACAACACCAACCAATCAGATAAACTCATGCTAAGAAATATGACTAAATACTTCCAGTAAACAAATATTTTAATGAGAAGAATTGTGAAGATACATATAGTTTAAACTTCAAAATAGCATAATTGTGAAGAATGGAAACCATGTAATCCATGTCATTTATCCTATGAAAGTAGTTGTTAAAACTTGAAACGGCCCTACGCGCACTTCGTTGAAATTCAAATCTCCAAGATTCCAACCACAGGTCCACAATGCTTATTAAAAACGATGGCCACAGTAAACGACGCGATCTCAAACTAGGCATGTAAACTATTCTCATTCTGATTGATGGTTCAGGGAGTGGAAAGGTGATTATACAAGGAGACTGGACTGTACCAAGAGAAAAAAGTCCAACCCCGACATCCCAAACTTAGCCAAATTGGACAACACCTCCCATGATCATCCGGGTCGTGATGGCCTATTTCCTAAGATTTATCCAACCCCATTCATCTTGTAGGACCCGACCCATTACCTGAGAATCATAACCAATCTTATCGCTTAAGATATCCTCCAAAATATCTGTAATGGTCATGACACATGTCAGTGCCGCAATTGAGAGTTTTTTGGTCTATTACAGGCCTAACTATACCCTAGGGTGCATACTGTGCACCTTAATCCTACTATAAATAGGTACTGTTTCTCAGCCTAAAATTATTTTTTCCTTTCTCTCTCTCTACACTTTTATATTTTGCTAGCATTTTCTCCTATACTTCTTATTGACTTGAACGTCGAAGCCCTTACAAGTACTCCTCAACCCGATGGATCCGACCCAAAGAAGAGCTTTCTGGAGCAATTTTATCAGCTTGTACCAGCCATCCGAGAGAAGGAAAGAACACTTGCACTGTCTATGGTAATACAATAAAGTAGTTTGTGGTAATATGGTAAAGTAGTTTCTCATTCTCTCTCTACTTTCACTCTCCAAAAATCTAAAACACAAACCACCATCTCAGAAAAACACCCAACTATTGCCCATGGCAATCACCAGGAGTCGTGTTACCAGTATCAAAGCAGACAACAACCCAACCCCAACCAGTTGAATGAGGAAGAAAATGGGAATGCAGAGGACCCCATTTAGGAAATGCAGCAGCCCAAACAACGTTTACGATAGTCACAGGGCTAAGTTAGCCGTTAGGAGGGAGAGAATGAAACAGACTAAGAAGACTCTATTCAACCTCAAAACGCCCAAACAGTCATTCCGAGCCTTCACCACAGGATGTCACCACCACCCCTTCTACCACCGACCCAGTTTAACCCTGACTATCCGTTCTCTAAGTTTATTATGTCAATACTTCTCCCAACAAATTTTCACCCTCCCACTACGATGGATATTTATGATGGAATGATCGATTCACAAGAGAACTTAGAAGTCTTTAATTCTACAATGTTGTTAGCTGGGGAGTTGGACCCCATCAAATGCCGAGTGCTTCCTGCCACTTTGAAATGCTCAGTCTTACAGTAGCTTTCATCACTACCTCCCTGATCAATTCATGACTTTTCTAAACTCTCTAATCGTTTCCTTATAGACTTTGCCACAAGACGATCCCATAAAAAGACCTCCACAAGCTTGATCAATTTCAAACAAGAGCCTATAAAATCCTTGGGAGAGTTCATGATTTGGTTCAACCAAGAGGCCTTGCAAATCTAAGGCTTGAGTCCAATTATCGCCTTGCATGCAATCCTAACAAGTTTACGTCCCGGACCTTTTGCTGACTACCTAGCAAAGTGACCTCCAACCGACCTAGATGATCTTCTTGCTCGATTCTCCAAATACATTAATATGAAAGATACTACCAAGGCTAGAAGAGTAGTAGAAAGTTCCCAATCTTTCTGCCTGAAAACCTCCAAATCTCTATTATCACACTCAATGAATGGACCTATACGATAAACTTAGGATAAGATTGGTGAATGACCTAACATCAATTTATTCTACTAATGAAATTAATGATTATGTTAGTTCATCTCTTGAATTGGGTTTAATGCATTCTTAATTAATTCAATTAAATGACCAAATAGGTGATTTAATTTAGAAATAGGATATTATTTCATCAATGACCATTGAGATTCAATAGCAATTAAGAGAATATTGACAAAAGAATTATCTTACATAATAAATGAGTAAAAATCTGATTAATTGGATTCAAGCGAACCTTGCACCCTTGTTTCACCATATTTGATTATCTTTACATTGTTTAACTGTCCATTATTCTTCTTAATTTATTTTTTGATTTTAATTTGAATTTCTCTTACCTTTTCGATTATCTAAATAACCAAGAGTTTTATAAATTTAGTAATTACCATTTATTTCTCGTGGGATTGACAATTAAGACTCAAGTCTTTTATTACTTTGCAATAGAGTACACTTGCTCTTAGTATATTTTATACGTATCAGTTTCACCAGTATACTCCACTCAACACCCAAAGAGAGGAAATCCTTAAGGACGTATTCAACACCGGTCTAATTTGTTTCCCAACTGTTCCAACTCATCAACCATCCTACATTAATTGGTCAAAAAGATGTGAGTTCCATTGGACATATGGCCACACCACAGATAGTTGCATTGGATTGTAGGATGTAATGGAGGATCTTGCACAAAGAGGGTTATTGGACAAGTACTTGGCCAGAAGGAGGAAAAGAAGCAACTAAAGAAGATGATGCTTTTTGAGTTGAAGAATGCAAGTGTGACATACCAGAGACTAAAATCTTTGTGAGCAAATTGGAAAAATTGTTGAAGTCTATGTAGATGACATGGTGGCAAAAACCCCAGCCTCAGGAGACCATTTCTTCGACCTTAAAGAAATCTTTGAACAGTTGAGAACTCACAATATGCGTCTAAACCCAGCAAAGTGTGTGTTTAGCGTACAAGCAAGAAAATTCCTAGGTTTCATGCTTACAAGTCGAGGGATAAAAACAAATCCAGAGAAATGTAAAGGCATCATAGAGATGAAAAGTCCAGCCTCGGTCAAAGAAGTGTAAAGGTTATTAAGAAAGATTGTGGCCTTGTCTCGATTCATGTCTCAGTTAGCAAATCGAGCCTTGCCATTCTTTAAATGTTTGAAGAAGCCTGATCAATTCAAATAGGATGAAGAATATGAAGAAGCTTTTCAGAAATTGAAGGAATTTCTGGTCTCTCCTTCAATTCTAAGCAAACATGACCCTGGGAGAATTTGTATTTATACCTTTCAATCTTGAAACATGCTGTTAGCTCAATCTTGGTGAAAGAAAAATGGAAAGATCAATACCCAGTGTACTTCGTCAGATGGATTTTGTAAGGAGTGGAAATACGATACCAGAAGATCGAGAAGTTGGTACTCGCACTCGTAATAACTACCCGATGCTTGAGGCCATACTTTCAAAGTCACCCTATCACTATGAGATCTAATTAGCCCATTAGATAGATCTTGAGAAAACTTGAGCTAGCAAGTAGAATGATCTTGTGGTCAATAGAGCTTTCTGAGCATTGGATTTAGTACGAGCTTAGAGAACTAATCAAAGCACAGGTTCTATTGGATTTGCGGGAGTTATTTTGGAAAGGCCTGATGGAGTTGTGGTTAAGCAATCTTTAAGATTTAATTTTAGAGCAAGTGACAACCAAGTAGAATATGAGGTCCTCATTGCAAGAATGACCCTCACTAAGGAGATGAGTGTGACTGACCTGGTGGCAAAAAGTGATTCACAGCTCGTGGCTCGACAAGTGAAAGGTGAATACTAAACAAAAGACTCCTAACTAGCTAAATACTTAGGTAAAGTCAAAAGCATAGAAAAAGAGTTTGCTATTTTCATAATGGAGCATATTCTAAGATATCAGAACTCCAGAGTTGACCTTTTGTCAAAACTAGCAATGACAAAGGGGCCAAGGAACAATAGATCAGCCATCAATGAAACAATAAGTACACCAAGCAAAGAGGGGGAGTACATCATGGCAATTGTACTAAAGCTTGATTCTTGGGAGTACCCGATCTTAAGATATTTATAAGTATGGATAGTACTAGAGGACAAAAAACAAGCCAAAAGACTCAGGAGAATGGTCAGTTTTTATGTCATCTAGAACGATGCACTATACAGGAGGGAATTCAACATCCTACTTCTAAAATGCTTAAGCTCAAATCCAACCAAGTATATTATGATCAAGGTACATGAAGGTGTTTGTGGCCAGCATATAGGGGGACAGTCGCTGATAATCTTAAAGGCAGGGTATTTTTGGCCCACTGTGAAGAAGGATTGCCTAGATTATGTTAAAAAGTGTGATAAATACCAAAGGTTCACCTAGCTGCACCAAGCCCACCTGAGGAACTCCACACCTCTTGTTCTACTTGTGTAACGTCTTATTCTAATTATTATTATTAGTAAGATATTTTAATTTCTAAATTAGAATAATACGTTACACAAACTACGATCATTTTCATTAGTTTATATAATAGGTTACATTAAGGGATTGAACCTTTCAAAAGTAAGGTTTATGCAAGCAACATATCTAAGTAGACACCTATTTCCCAAAAAGTGAGGCTTACAAAAGCCTTCATAAGGTGCTGCAATAACTTTTTACATATTTACAAAATATTAATTATTATATCTACTCATCAAAGAGTATAATGATCAAGAACGGGTCTCCCAAAGTCACAGTAAAAACATAGTCTCCTCTTTCCGACATATAAACTTATTGAACATGGAAATCAATGAGAACTTTGACTGTTGGAATTATCTGAAATATTACACTACAAATGAGTGAGATATACATCTTAGCAAAAACAATTATATATTTACCACTCTTTGCAAATTCTCTATTTCTAATACCATATTTGAGAGTCCAATAAAAGGTAAATAGACATATTAATACCACAATAAGAACGAGTATATAGTTCAAGATAATGATAAGTAACTCAATAATGAATGAGTAAGTAACTCAATGAAAGATTAACTCTATTCTACATCATTATCATAAAATTTTCTTTTCATCCCATTTCAATACTCTTTACCAAATGTGCATCATTTCTCTTTATCAGGGCGTCACACAATGTTCTCATCATGACTACAATAATTTGATTAAGGCGTCCCTTAATCCTCTTATCATAACCACAATCATTTTAAATGATTAAAGCGTCCCTTAATCCTCTTATCATGGTCATAATAATTTGACCAAGACGTCCTTTGATCCTCTCATCATGGTCATAATAATTATCTTTGCACATTGATTTATTTTAATCCATATGATGATATTATAGAAATATATCTTGTATCAAAGTAGATATCAGCAGAGTATAAATAATGTAAAGAAATAGAAATACTATTAAAGAATTAGAAATAACCTAGAACAATAATTTATAAGACTCTAAAAGAGTAAAGTATGTCAAAAGAATGATAAAGAAAATGATTTACGACCAAACTTTAGTTTGAAGGAAGTTTATTTGAATAACATAAAGTTTATTCAGATGAATCTCTTCAAAAACTCATTTTTCAACATTCTGTCAAATTTTATTCGAATAACAAGAATTTTATCAAAATAAGTCTTTTAGAAAAACAATACTGGAAGTATTTTTTGGCAAGCTTTATTCGAATAAATCCAAATTTATTCAAATAAAACAATCAAAAATCACATTGCAGAAACCAGTACAAGCCATTTTTGCTATCCTTTCTTTCAAATTGAACAAAGCAATTGGTAATGGATGCAAGGAAAGGGTTAAATGATATGGGTAGAAGAAATAAAGAAGAAAGAGTGAGTTTTTACTAATTCCTACCTATTTTCAGAATTGGAATTTGATGAAAAAGTGGATGATGGTGGAGGTGTTTGGTTGCTGCAAAAACAGAGCTGCAGACCTTGGAAGTTGATTGGGTGTGTTGTGACGAGATTGAGAAGAAAATAGGGTATTTATAGAGCCAAACTTAAGTTACTTTACGTAATAGAATGATGTTAGAGTAGTTTACTGTCAAAACATGATTTATTCTTGTCGCGACCGATAAATCGCGGTGAAAAATAGCAACTTAAATTTAAAAAAAAATTAATTTAGGAGTCGCCACCAATTTTTTTTTATTAGAAAAAATTGGAAAACCCAAGAAAAATAGTCTTTGAGAACCATATTGGATTAGGGAGTCGGTTATGCTTAGAGAAGGGTGAAAACTTAATCCCACAGCACCCCTAACGCACCCGTCCTAAAGCGGTACCTTAAGTCAATTGTGCAAATTCTTGATAATTTCAAATATATTTACTTTACCCTTTTTTATTAAAACAACACTAAAAAACTAAATAATTTGTGAAAATTTAATTTTTAGCTTGACAGAGATGAAATTCTGCTCTTACGTATCCTCGGGTGCAATGAGGAACTCAAAGTCACATAGTTCTCTTAAAAAAATAATTGCGGTTTGGTTGATTTTAATTTTAAAAATTTGAATTAACAAGTCGTCGCGACTCAATTATTCAAATTAAGGATTGAATAGGTGAAACTTGCGTCGCGCTAGAGACGTCACCCACTAATTATCAAATTTGTTACAAAATTTTTATTTAAAATTTATCTAGGAAAAATTAGTTGATTTTATTATTTTATATTATTTTATTTTAAAAGAAACAACTTAATTATTTTTTTTAAAAAAATTTTGAATTAACAAGTCGTCGCAGCTCAGTTATTCAAATTAAGGATTGAATAGGTGAAGATCGACATCACGCTAGAGACGTCACCTATTGAATCATCAAGTTGTCACAACTCGATGATTACAAAAGTTATAGGATTA
Organism: Ormosia semicastrata; assembly: GCA_029884595.1. Lineage (NCBI taxonomy): Eukaryota > Viridiplantae > Streptophyta > Magnoliopsida > Fabales > Fabaceae > Ormosia > Ormosia semicastrata. Next base: position 6,396,762 of record JAQQTO010000036.1, on the reverse strand, counting down.
ACAAGCTATCACAACTCAGTTAATCCTATTTTGTTCTTTTTATCCAAGTTCAATTATTTTATTTATTTAATTTTTTTCATTTTTTATCCTTTTATTTTTATCATTATTTATTTATTTATTATTTTATTTTTTAGTTTTTCTTTTCCTTAAAAAAACCCAATTAAAATTAAAACAAAAATAAAAAAAAATAAAAACAAAACCCCCCTTTTTTTGGAAAGCTAATAACTCAAATTTAAACAACCCATAAAATAAGTTTGGCTTAAAATAGTAAAAAGAACAACAGTAGCCCAAACAACATAAAATAATAAAAAAACAAATAAAAAAATAAAAAAAATTGAATGAAACAAAAAAACACAAGAAGCAGAGAAACAAACAGGAAGACCACGAAGCACAGCGAGACCTCGGGGTTGGCAGTGCACAACGTTTTGCGGTAGGTAGCGGTGCGCGATCTAGGCGACAGAGCTCGACGGTGACACGGGCTCTGGTTCAGGCGGTGACACAGAGGTCACGCTAGTGAGGCCGGTGGTTGCGCGAAGATAGATCCGGGCCACTGGCTTGGTTGAAAGTGAAGGGTGGTGTTTGGACGTTGGGTATAGATGGAAGTGGTTGCTTATGGCAGAGGAAGTTGACGGTGGTTTATGGCTTGACAAGGGAGGCATGGTGAGTTGCAGCGGATGAGAAGAAAGGTGGTTGCTTCTCACTAAGTTGACTCAGTAGAGCCATGGTGATGGAGGTTGGAAGCTTGAGGGTGGTGAAAGGATAGTTGGTGATGAAGGGTGGGTTGTGGTCTGCTTCCTTGGTGGTTTCTCATGTGTGCATGGGTTGATGGAAGGTGGAGGAGATGGTCTTCACTGTGGTAGAGGTTGGATGTGGTGGTGCATGGGTGGTTGGTGGTAGTGAATCATGGTGGGGTGAAGAGAGGCTACAATTTCTTTGTTGTTATGGTGTTGTGATGGAGGGGTTTGTAATAATGGTTGCAAGGTGGAAGGTGGTCACGATTTTAAGGTGGAAGTGAGGGAGATGAAGGTGAAGGTGAAGGTAGTGAGGTGGTCGTGTGAGTGGGTTATCACGGTTGGAAGAGAGGAGGTGATGATGGTGGAGTCTGAAGGTGGCTTAGTGAGGATTTGGTTACGGTGAGGGAAAGTTTGTGATGAAGTTGGAAGGGTGTGGTGTGGTGAGTGCACGTATGGTTGTCACGGAGAAGGATAGAGGTTTTATGGAAGATGAGTGTCTTGGGAGTGAAGTGGAGGTTAGGATCTGATTCTGGTGAGCTCAGTGGAGGCCGATGGTCGTTCGTGGGTGGAGGCTACGGCTGCTGCTGTGTTGAAGAGACCGAGTTGAACTCGGTTTGGTGGTTTACAGGGCTGCTGTGGTGTGGACGTTGGGGTGCAAGGCAGTGAGGGGTGGTTGGACATGATAGTGTGAGGAAGTGACGTTGGGGAAGCAAGGGATGCGTTTGAGAGGTGATTTCACATGATGGATGGTTGAAGGATGGTGAAAGTTGGTGTTTGTGATGGTGTTTCACGGTTGCATGGTGGTTGGTTGGAAGAGGTTGAAGGTGGTAGAGGGGAGGTGATGGAGGTTATAGAGAAGGGTGAAGAGAAGAAAGTGGCTACTGGTTTCGAAGATGAGTCTCGGTTGGAAGGTGATGGAGGTTATCAGAATGATGAATCCCCCCTTGGTTGTTAGATGATGATTGAAGTTATATAGAGGATGAAGGTGGCTTAGGCTACGTGGAGAGCTTAGAGGAGGTGTTGATGAGAAGAAAAAATTCTCCCTGTTTTCCAAGATGGAAAGCTTAAATAATAATGGAGGAAGATGAAGTTTATGTGTTGTCTTGTCAATGGAAATGGAAGAATGAGAATGGTCCTCCACGTTAGAGCTTCTCCAATGAAGCCAATAATGCTCATCCCCTAGTATGGGCAGCATGAAAGTCCCATTATGGAGTGAGTGTGTGTGCGTGTAGCTGAAAAGTGAGTGGAGATGGGATATCAAGATGATAGAGTGGGAGAGTTGGTGATAGAGTAGGTGTATTAGTGAGGGAGTAGTTAGCAAATAATAAAATAAAAAAAAAGTGAGTGCTTTCTGTGTGTGATTTTTTTTTTCTGTTTTGTTTATTGTTTATTGTTTTTTATTTTATTTTTTTAATTTTTTTAAAAGTCCAGTCAAATTTGGGTGTTCACAGTTGCCCCTCTTTACTCGTTTCTTATTAGATAGAAAGAAGAACTTTGGTTTTTCATTTTATCGTCGTAAGAGACGAGTAAAGACATAAACTTTAATTTTGTCCAGCAATGCATAAGAGGATAAATGTAAAACAAAGCAAAAACAATGATAGAAAGTTAAAATGCAATGAGCCGATGCGCTCAAAAGAATTTAAAATGCATGTAACTGATGTGCTCAACAGAAAGTAAAATGCATAGAATGCATAGAGCCGATGCGTTCAAAGAAATTGACAGAAATTTAAAATGCATGGAATGCATAGAGCCGATGCGCTCAAAGAATTGACGAAAATTAAAATGCATGGAGCCGATGCGCTCAACAGAAATTAAAAAGACAATGGGCGATTGTGTCCCAAAATTTAAATGACAATGGGCAACTGCGTCCCGAAATTTAAACAACAGTGGGCATCTGCGTCCCGAAATTTAAAAGACAATGGGCAACTGAGTCTCGAAATTTAAAAGACAATGGGCAACTGAGTCCCAGAATGTAAAAGACAATGGGCAACTGAGTCCCAGAATTTAAATGACAATGGGCAACTGCGTCCTGAAATTTAAAAGACAATGGGCAACTGAGTCTCGGAATTTAAATGACAATGGACAACTGCGTCCCAAAATTTAAAAGGCAATGGGCAACTGCGTCCCAAAATTTAAAAGACAATGGGCAACTGAGTCCCGGAATTTAAATGACAATAGACATTTGCGTCCCGGAATTTAAAAGGCAATGGGCAACTGCATCCCAAAATTTAAAAGATAATGGGCAACTGAGTCCCGGAATTTAAATGACAATGGGCAACTACGTCCCGAAATTTAAAAGGCAATGGGCAACCGAGTCCCGAAATTTAAAAGACAATGGGCAACTGAGTCCCAAAATTTAAATGACAATAGGCAACTGCGTCCCAGAATTTAAAAGGCAATGGGCAACTGCGTCCCAAAATTTAAAAGATAATGGACAACTGCGTCCCGAAATTTAAAAGGCAATGGGCAACCGAGTCCCGAAATTTAAATGACAATGGGCAACTGAGTCCCGAAATTTAAAAGGCAATGGGCAACTGAGTCCCGAAATTTAAAAGGCAATGAGCAACTGAGTCCCGAAATTTAAAAGGCAATGGGCAACTGAGTCCTGAAATTTAAAAGACAATGGGTAACTGAGTCCCGAAATTTAAATGGCAATGGGCAACTGAGTCCCGAAATTTAAAAGGCAATGGACAACTGAGTCCCGAAATTTAAAAGACAATGGGATTGACCCAGAATTTAAAAGACATTGGGCATCTGATGTCCCGAAATTTAAAAAAACAATACGAGGAGCGGATGCGCTCAAAATTAGAAAACATATTTTTCTTTGAAAACATTGTTTTTATTTTTGCTTTTGTCTGATCTGTGTTTGCTTCTTTTTTTTTTTTTGAAAAATTCAACCTCTTCTTTTTTTCTTTTTCTTTTTCTTTTATTTCTTTTCCTTTTCCTTTTGCTTTTCTTTTTCTTTCTCTTTTTTTTTTTGCTTTTGCTTTTGCTCTTTTTTTTTATTCGAACCAAATGACGACTTTGGAAAGCTTTGACCAATCAAACCCTTGTCCACGTGCTTTAGCCCGTTGGACCGTTCGGTTATTTCCTTCTTCTTTTATTTCTTTCTTTCTTTTTTTTTATTTTTTTTTTCTCTCAGCTCTTCTTTTGAGAAATGAGATGGACCCTTACTTGGCTGATTCCTTGAGAGAAAATTTTGCCCCAGTATTTCATTTTGTCTCTCATCTAGTTGATTCCCTGCAACTGCTTGATAACTCAATCATTGTCTGTGTTGCTACTTCCTTCAACACATTTTCTCCTCAGTCCTTCAAAAATTTTGCCTCAATATGGCCAACTGAATGCAAATAAAATTGCCCTTGTGTAGCTGATCAAACGTAATTCATAATTGCCCCAGTTTGGTGTACCCTTCAAGGCGTTTCAAGCCAACTGTCTTTGAGATTTTGCCTATTTATTTGCCCTAACTTTTGTTTAGACTGCCCTTTCGGGTTTTCAGACTAACGGACTCTTTTCTTTTTTTTTTTTTGGTACCTCCTCTTCCATCAACTAGGAATTCTAAGTTCTCTTCGATCTGAATTGTTCATCAGGAGATTATCATTAGATGGTCAAATCATAGTGTTGTACTCATGTTCACCTTACCTGAAGCATTACGTAACAGACACCCATGAATTCAAAAAGTACAACAGAGAAGAAGTGAACAACTTTCAGATTGTTCTTGAAAGTTTGACTACAGAAAAGGTATTATTTACAAAGGATAAAGACACAAGAAGTAGAATAACAATAAAGCCAAAGGGTTTTTTTTTTTAGGTATCTACAAAAATTTACCCTTGTGTAGGGTATCAAATGAATTCGACTTAGGATATGTCATTTACAAACAAAATTGCCCCAGTGTAGGCCATTTAATAATAAAAATTTTGCCCCAGTGTGGGACAATTGTTTTTTTTTAGCTCTTCTTTTGAGAAATGAGATGGACCCTTATTTGGCTGATTCCTTGAGAGAAAATTTTGCCCCAGTTTAGTGTCAAATTGAACCAATGAGAAATTTGTCTCAGTTTAGGACTGAATAGGGCAGAAACTCGCCCTGGTGGCCAAAAGATTTGTCCCGATATAAGTTAAATTGAACTAGGAGGAAGAATGCCCTAGTGTGGGACCAGTTCGAACAGGGTAGAAACTTGCACGGATGTAAGTTTTTTTTTTGTTTTTTTATATTTTTTTAAGAGCAATGAACAAGATACTTAGATGAGCATAACCTTTAAAGTTAGTGAAAATGACAACAATCCTTCATTAATCAGAATGGAATTTTTGAGGCTTGTAACATGGCCAAGGTTAGGGGTTATGAAAGGAAATATATAAGGTTCAAACAAGTGTTTAAGGGTTGAATGGGATCAAGGATCCTTGTTCAAAGTTAAACTTTGTCAATTGCCTTTGTACTTTCAAGCACACTTTTCTCTTACTGCTCTTCATTTCTTCTTTTTCATTTCATTTTCTTTCATTCTCCTTTGTCATGGCCCATTTCATTTCACTTTCTTTCTTTTTTTTTTTTCCCTTTTTTGTTTCATTTTTTCTTCCTTTTTTTTAGTTTTTTTTTTCACTTCTTGCCCCTTTCACCTTTTTTTTTTCATTATGCTTCAAAATAGTCACCATGACAATCAACCTTTGTTTTGTGTTATCCCCTAGTGTAGGGGTGATCCTTATCCATGGTTTATTGAAGAAATTTTCAAGCTCAAAAGGGGTAATGAGGGATAAAAATGATGAAATTTTGTAAAAGATAGAGAAAAGTGGCCACTCTTCATTTTCAAATCATGATTGTTTATTTTCAAAACTTTAATTTTGAGACAAAAAAGATAATGCACACCAAGTGATTACTTCTTTGCTCTTTTTTTTCTTTTTTTTTTCTTTTTCTTTTTTTTTGCAAAAGGCACTTGCAGGCGCGAACCTTACTGACATATACCAAACTAAGAATTGCCAAGAATTGGCATTCAATGGGATCCAAATACAAGGAAAACACTTCGAAGAAATGAAAGCGAATAAATGTCAAGAAAGACAACGTGATGAAAATGAAAGGAAGCAAGATATCCATGCAAATTCATTACACTAATGCTTCAAGAAAGTTATCATAAGTTCAAAACCCAAATGATTTTATTGATCATCGTTTCACGGTAACTACTTGATAAACAAATCAGAATACGAGTCTCTTAGAAATTCCCTAGTGTTGAAGGACTCTAAGGTATTGTTTATAAACCACCACTAAGTTGAACTTTCTGAGATCAACTATTCTAAGCATTTACCCCGTTCCTTCCACCATGATTAGGAATTGGGTTGTTGATAATATTGGGTCCAGCCTCCTCTTGGATATCAAGCTTCCCATAAGCAATTAACTTCATCACTGCTGTCTTAAAAGCTTCACAGTCTTCAATGGAATGCCCAGAAGCATCCATGTGAAATTTACAAGTCAGATTTGGGTTATGCCAACTCAGGAATGGTGACTCCATGGGGCGCACAGGACTTCCCGAAATTAAATGGGTATCATAGAGCCTTTGGAATAACTCTGCATTCGAAACGGATAATCTTGGGAAAGGAGGTAGGCCTTGGGGACGAAAACGACCTTGATTTTGGAAGTTTGGTTGAGGCTATGGGTGATTTGGGAAATTTTGTGAAGCTGCAGGTGGATATTGGGTATTGGTTGGGTGAGCTGGTACGTATGATTGAGGTACAAGAACATTACTGATTTGGAGTGGCTGCGTTTGAGGTACATTCATGGGAGGGGCGGTTAGGCCAGGTAGATGAGACGGTGTAGAAGGGTAAGTGTTTGGGTTATATGGGGGTGCTCGATAGGCAGGGTAGGATGGAGAATATCGGGGTTGTGAAGGTTATTGATTTTGCAGATAGCTCACTTCTGGCTCATTTCTCTTAGTAGGAAATCCTTTCTTGAAACTGCCTTCATTATTGCCAATTGGAAATTTGCCAGCCTTTACCAGAATTTCAATCCTCTCTCCAGCAGCAATTAATTCAGCAAAGTCTTGGTAAGCAGCACCTGCCATTGTTCCAATATAGGGAGCTCCTAAAGTCCCTAAGAAATATGAGCACATTTCTGTCAGAGTTAACGGCGGTTGCACTTGAGCTGCGATAGTTCTCCACCTCTGGGCATATTGCTTGAATGTCTCCTCATTTTTCTTCTGTAATGTTCCCAATTGCTCCCAGGTTGGTGCTGTATCCAGATTAAACCGATACTTACCCATAAACAAATTCGCCCAGTCATCCCAAGAGGAGATTTTCAAGAGGTCTTGTTGGATACACCACTCCAAAGCAGGCCCAGTCAAACTTTCATGAAAGAAATTGACGAGGAACTTCCAATCCCTTGACCAAATGGACATTTTGGTAATGTAAGTTTTTAGGTGGAAAAAGGGATTGGTGCTCCCATCACATTTGACAAATTTTGGGATTTTAAAATCCTTGGGGATGATGATGTTAGCAGTAGGGCATAATTCTTCTATCCCAAGGGGACCGTAGGTGCTAGGACCCTTGATCGCCTTGATTTGCTCCTCCATCTTTTCCATCCACTCTTCTTTCATCTTATCATTCTGAACAGTTGTGTGCCCATTACCGGCAGGAAATCCAGTTGGCATCTGAATGGACATATGTGGTGGTTCCCATGTGAACTCAGCATTACCATGGACCTCATTGCGAGCACCTTCCAATGAATGATATCCTTCTCCAATAGGAATCGTGTTTGAGGTTTCTCCCACATAAAGTACCTCAGTAGTGACTCTAGGGTTTGTCATCATGGAAGTGGTATTCAGTGGGTGCGAGTATGCCCCGGTTACTCCTGTACCTCCAACTGCCCCTATCAAGGTGAGGGTCTCCCTCATGGCTGACAACATTTCCTTAATTCTTCTTTGAGATTCTGTCACCTCATTCACCCTTCCTTTTACTTCATCTACTTCCAAACTTAGGTTCCTACCTTCATTCTCGGCTGCCATTGCTGCAAGCAACCTTGTTCGAGCCCTTGTGTTATGAACACGGGTTTGATTGGTGTCTTCTTTCCTTGGTCGCGCAATGGTTGCTGAACACGGTAACATCATACAAGGAATGAGATGAAATGAATGAGATTAATGTCATGCATAAAATGAAATGAAAATGTTTTTTTTAATGCATGGAATAAAGATGCATGATTTATTTATTTATTTTTTTAGAATACTAAAGATGCTATGAAAATGCAAGATGATGTTTTTTTTTTTTTTAAGAATGTTTGGAATGCATTGAAAATGCAAGACAAAAAAAATGTATTTTTTAAGTTTTTTTTAATGCAAGAATGGATGGCATAAAGAAAGAAGAAGTACGCTCCTTTTGTGTCCTAATGGGATGACCTTAAACTTTAGAATTTCTATCCAAAGGATTTATGAGTCCTTCTAATTTGTGAAAACTTTCATTGGGTGACACTTCTATTCTAAAGGTCTCTAGAGCTAAGTCCCATTTCAGAATGTTGACCACAAACAGTGAGTAAACCACTAGGTGTGGGACATTTGTGAAAAAGGCACACTCTAGATGAGGTTTTCGCGATAACCAAACAGGATGTACATCCAAAATGGCTATCACTACACAACCTCTACTTAACTTAGGCTTCACTCAGACCTGGGTATAGGGCCCCACTCGAATGTGTGTGAATAATGTGTAGGTGCGGTGGGTGTAGGGAGCGTACAAACCTTTACAATCCTAGAAACTACCCATATCCTGCAAAATGGAGCAAATACAAAACAAACTCTAAAAGTTCTCTACCCTAAAGTTTAGATAATACTACAATTAACAATAAAAAAATCAAAAATATTTGAAAAAAAGAAAAAGGGTAAAACAAACATATAAAGATCATAAAGTTTTGCAAAACCAACTTTTATAGGCTTGACTCTCAAGTATCCCCAGTGGAGTCGCCATCTGTCGCGACCGATAAATCGCGGCGAAAAATAGCAACTTAAATTTTAAAAAAAAAATTAATTTAGGAGTCGCCACTAATTTTATTTTTTTTTATTAGGAAAAATTGGAAAACCCAAGAAAAACATTCTTTGAGAATCAGATTGGATTCGGGAGTCGGTTATGCTTAGAGAATGGTGGAAACTTAATCCCACAGCACCCCTAACGCACCCGTCCTAAGGCGGTACCTTAAGTCAATTGTGCAAATTCTTGATAATCTCAAATATATTTACTTTACCCTTTTTTATCAAAACAACACTAAAAAACTAAATAATTTGTGAAATTTTAATTTTTGGCTTGACAGAGATGAAATTCTGCTCCTATGTATCCTTGGGTACAATGAGGAACTCAAAGTCACGTAGTTCTCTTAAAAAAATAATTGCGGTTTGGTTGATTTTAATTTTAAAAATTTGAATTAACAAGTCGTCGCGACTCAGTTATTCAAATTAAGAATTGAATAAGTGAAGCTTGCGTCGCGCTAAAGACGTCACCTACTAATTATCAAATTTGTTACAAAATTTTTATTTAAAATTTATCTAGGAAAAAAAATTAGTTGATTTTATTATTTTATTTTATTTTATTTTAAAAGAAACAACTTAATTATTTTTTTTAAAAAAAAATTGAATTAACAAGTCATCGCGACTCAGTTATTCAAATTAAGGATTGAATAGGTGAAGATCGACATCACGCTAGAGACGTCACCTATTGAATCATCAAGCTGTCACAACTCAAATGATTACAAAAGTTATAGGATTAACAAGTTGTCACAACTCAGTTAATCTCATTTTGTTCTTTTTATCCAAGTTCAATTATTTTATTTATTTAATTTTTTCATTTTTTATCCTTTTATTTTTATCATTATTTATTTATTTATTATTTTATTTTTTAGTTTTTCTTTTCCTTAAAAAAACCCAATTAAAATTAAAACAAAAAAAAAAATAAAACCCCTTTTTTTGAAAAGCTAATAACTCAAATTTAAACAACCCATAAAATAAGTTTGGCTCAAAATAGTAAAAAGAACAACAGTAGCCCAAACAACATAAAATAATAAAAAAATAAAAAAATAAAAAAAATTGAACGAAACAAAAAAAACACAAGAAGCAGAGAAACAAATAGGAAGACCACGAAGCACAGCGAGACCTCGGGGTTGCGCGGTGCACAACGTTTTGCGGCAGGTAGCGGTGCGCGATCTAGGCGACAGAGCTCGACGGTGACACGGGCTCTGGTTCGGGCGGCGACACGGAGGTCACGCTAGTGAGGCCGGTGGTTGCGCGAAGATAGATCCGGGCCACTGGCTTGGTTGAAAGTGAAGGGTGGTGTTTGGACGTTGGGTATGGGTGAAAGTGGTTGCTTATGGTAGAGGAAGTTGACGGTGGTTTATGGGTTAACAAGGGAGGCATGGTGAGTTGCAGCGGATGAGAAGAAAGGTGGTTGCTTCTCACTGAGTTGACTCAGTGGAGCCATGGTGATGGAGGTTGGAAGCTTGATGGTGGTGAAAGGATAGTTGGTGATGAAGGGTGGGTTGTGGTCCGCTTCCTTGGTGGTTTCTCACGTGTATATGGGTTGATGGAAGGTGGAGGAGATGGTCTTCACCGTGGTAGAGGTTGGATGTGGTGGTGCATGGGTGGTTGGTGGTAGTGAATCACGGTGGGGTAAAGAGAGGCTACAACCTAGCTGCTGTTATGGTGTTGTGATGGAGGGGTTTGTAATAATGGTTGCAAGGTGGAAGGTGGTCACGGTTTTGAGGTGGAAGTGAGGGAGATGAAGGTGAAGGTGAAGGTAGTGAGGTGGTCGTGTGAGTGGGTTATCACGGTTGGAAGAGAGGAGGTGATGATGGTGGAGTCTGAAGGTGGCTTAGTGAGGATTTTGGTTACGGTGAGGGAAAGTTTGTGATGAAGTTGGAAGGGTGTGGTGTGGTGAGTGCACGTATGGTTGTCACGGAGAAGGATGGAGGTTTTGTGGAAGATGGGTGTCTTAGGAGTAAAGTGGAGGTTAGACCTGATTTGGTGAGCTCAATGGAGGCCGGTGGTCGTGCATGGGTGGAGGCTACGACTGCTGCTGTGTTGAAGAGACCGAGTTGAACTCGGTTTGGTGGTTTACGGGGCTGCTATGGTGTGGACGTTGGGGTGCAAGGTGGTGAGGGGTGGTTGGACGTGATAGTATGAGGAAGTGACGTTAGGGAAGCAAGGGATACGTTTGAGAGGTGATTTCAAGTGATGGATGGTTGAAGGATGGTGAAAGTTGGTGTTTGTGTCTGTGTTTCACGGTTGCATGGTGGTTGGTTGGAAGAGGTTGAAGGTGGTAGAGGGGAGGTGATGGAGGTTATGGAGAAGGGTGAAGAGAAGAAAGTGGCTGCTGGTTTCGAAGATGAGTCTCGGTTGGAAGGTGATGGAGGTTATCAGAATGATGAATCCCCCCTTGGTTGTTAGATGATGATCGAAGTTATATGGAGGATAAAGGCGGCTTAGGCTACGTGGAGAGCTTGGAGGAGGTGTTGATGAGAAGAAAAAATTCTCCCTGTTTTCCAAGATGGAGAGCTTAAATAATGATGGAGGAAGATGAAGTTTATGTGTTGTCTTGTCAATGGAAATGGAAGAATGAGAATGGTCCTCCACGTTAGAGCTTCTCCAATGAAGCCAATAATGCTCATCCCCTAGTATGGGCAGTAGGGATGGCAACGGGGCGGGGCGGGGACGGATAGTAACCCCCCGTCCCCCGCCCCCGCGAATAATATCCGCCCCCGCCCCCGCCTCCATATCCGTGCGGCATTGCAGTTTATCTTTCTCTCGCGGTAAACGTAAACACCCAATAAATTATAAAAAAATTCAAAAAAATAAAATAAAATAAATAAAAAAAAATGAAAAAAAGTATAATACTATAATTTTTTAAAATTTATCTAACACAATTTAATTTAAAAATAATTTTAAACACCTAAAATACTTTTAATTTATATAACTTTACAATATTTTAATTTATATAATTAAGTTTTTTAATAATTTTATATAAAATATTTATATAAAATTTTTACGGGTACCATGCGGTGCACGGGGAACTACCCTCACTTAGCCCGTTTATTAAACGGGGATAATACTAAACGGGTATTTATATCCGCGGGGGGAATTTGACAAGTATTACCCGCCCCCGTCACGGGTATTACCCGCGGGTACCCGCGGGGGCGGGTAAAATTGTCATCCCTAATAGGCAGCATGAAAGTCCCATTATGGAGTGAGTGTGTGTGTCGTGTAGCTGAAAAGTGAGTGGAGATGGGATATCAAGATGATAGAGTGGGAGAGTTGGTGATGGAGTAAGTGTATTAGTGATGGAGTAGTTAGCAAATAATAATAATAATAAAAAGTGAGTGCTCTCTGTGTGTGATTTTTTTTTTCTGGTTTGTTTGTTGTTTATTGTTTTTTATTTTTTTTATTTTTTTATTTTTTAATTTTTTTAAAAGTCCGGTCAAAATTGGGTGTTCTCAATTCTTCAAAAAAATCTTCCTCTGTAATCATAGTTTTGTTTTACTTTTTATTCCAGATTTTGTCATTTGTTTTGTTATTCATAATCATAATTTCTGGAGTTCCTCGTAATGACATTTGGTCATGCAATCTTTACAAGTTTAACTCACCTTTATTAAATGGTTGAACACTTGTTTACGTATGGCCATGCTTGGCTTTACAATTTGCCTCATGTTCCAATTATTTTCTGGTACTTGTCACACATAATCATGATTGCCAATCATTTTTTACTTGGTCAAGTGCTTACTTATCCTTACTGATCATGGCTTGGTTCTGGTTTGGTTTCATTGGGACTAGTTAGTTTGATTAAGCATGAGGAAAAGAAACTAAATGGAGACTAGAGTTTCCTATTCTTTTTGTAGCGTACTGTGTCTTCCATTTAGTCTGATACCAACTCCTTTATTCAAATAAAAGGAGTCTTATTCGAATAATTCATACTGTTGTGACGTTTATATGTTCTCAACAGTCATATTATGCGAATAAAATTAACTTTATTTGAATAACTTCATCTTAAAACATTATATTTTTATTTTTATAATACAAAGTTATCCTATATTATGTATTTCTTTCATAAATGTATTTATTATTATTATAATACAAAGTTATCCTATATTATGTATTTCTTTCATAAATGTATTTATTATTATTAATATTTTTTAGATATATTGCAACTTGGCCATTTTGTCAGTGGGAATCGATATTATGGGGCCTTTCCTCACTGCTCCAGGGTAGATCAAGTTCTTGTTGGTCTCAATCGATTATTTCACTAAATGGATTAAAGTGGGACCCCTTTCTCGGATTATAGCCAAAAAAGTTAAGAAGTTCACTTAGAAAAATCTGATTTGTAAATATAGCTTACCATAAGCAGTTTCAGATAATGGAACCCAATTCATCGACAAAAGATTCAAGGAGTTCCATGAGAGATTGGGCATAAAATAACAATTTATGTCGGTCAAACATCTGCAAGCAAATGGTTAAGTAGAGTCAACTAATAAGGTAATTTTAAATGGCCTAAAGAAGAGATTGGGTCAAGCCGAGGGAAACTGGGTTGAAGAATTGCCAAAGGTGCTTTGAGGATATCATACTATAGTTCAATCCATGACTTAAGAGTCCCCTTTCCAGTTGACCTATGGAGCCGATGCAATGATACCCGCCGAGCTTGGAGAGCCAAACTTGAGAAGAATGAGATTTCAAGAAGAAAGAAATGAAGAAGACCGAAGGAATGAACTTGACTTATAGGAAGAGGATTGGGAGATGGCTCACCTTCACGAGGAGATAGCAAAGAGAAAAGTAGCAAGAAGATACAACCTCAAGGTTAGACCTAGGAAGTTTCATGTCAAAGACCTTGTACTCAGGAAAGTATAAATCCATGGAAAGCCACTAAGTGAGGGGAAGCTTGCAGCAAACTGGGAGGGACCTTACATGGTCGTTGCAGAGCTACGGAAGAGATCATATAGTATTGTCGAGCTCACTAGGAAGCCGATCCCCAGGAGTTGGAATGCAACCAACCTAAGAAAATATTACAACTGAGCAGTTAACAGGACCAATATACATTTTTACTTATTAGCTTTTTAAGTTATGTTATTTTACATTCCCTGAAAGCCAAGAATGTATATAGAGGCCAAAGCATATCATTATTTGGAAAATAGATGATGTACTCTTTTCTTATCAATAGGATTTTTTCTTAATAGGTTTTTTTTTTCCTATAAGAGGTTTTAATGAGGCACACCCATCAGTTTATAAAACATGACTTTAAACATCAATTTCAATTATAACAATTTACTATCATATTTATTACTTCCCTGCTTTGCGATTGAGGCTACAAATCATATTTTTTACTTCAATTAGAAATAATGTGTGCAATAGTTTGGTATGAATCTCAATAAGCAGATGCACACATAAGGCAAGAATTGATGCGACAACCGACCCAACGAAGATCTCCAAAAAAATCATGTGCCTACATTCTTGGGATCAGGTCGTCACTTAGAACAACAAGATAGGTTCCCAAAACCCCAAATCCTACCAAACACTCCAAAAAATCCTGAGCTCTCCAAAAAATCACGTGCCCATGATTTTCAGCCCAGTTCGTCACTCAGGAAACTGCATAACCATACTCAAGGATGGGAAATAACTATAATTGTGATCAATAACCAACTTTGGATAAGAGTTCGATTGGTAATTTCTCACTCGGTCGTGAGAGTTATATGATCTATGTGATGAATTCACTTGATTTGATTTTATCTTAAGTTATATGTCCTTACTTAGTCGAAAAGTTATATGATATGTGCAATACATTTATTTGATTTGGTTTTACCTTGTTATACCCTTTTACACTTAGTCATGAAAGTTATGCAATTTGAGCTATACATATAATTGATTTCTTTTGTGAGAACTACTTACCTTGAAAGATTTTGATTAAACATACTATGTTTGTAAGAATAACAATATCAAAGAAAAATGAGAATGCATCAATAAAGTCAACCATATAACCAAACAAGGTTCATTGTACCATAGTTTCAAAAGTACGACTAACTAATTACGTCCAACCCAACAAAGAAAAAAAAAAGAGGAAAAGAAACTAAATTTTACAAGTTAAGCAGAGGGCATTCCCCTGTTCTTCATCATAGCCCAATCCTTGGACACCATCAGTCGTTGGCTCCACTATTTGCTTATTCCTTTCTGCCAAACCATTATCATCATCCGACATCTCGGAATCCTATGGGGCCTTGAGCACCCCATCCTTAATAACTTTCTAGGTTCCTAGCCCAGACAGATCAATATCATAATGAAAGAATCGAACCTGCTCAACAACACTCTTAAAATTGTCATGGTACTGCTTGATACAGGTTTGCTCCATTTCATCGACTGAGGCTTTGAGTTCCTTATTATCTTTTGCAGCATCAGCAAGCGTGCAACTTTTTCTGCCTTAGTAGCACGAAGTTGAGCAACCTTCAAATCTTTATCTGAGGACTCAACATTTTTCTTCAAAGTCCTAAGCTCAATTTTTATGGACTCCGAGGTTTCCTTCAACTTTTGGTGGCTTTCGATCAGTTTTTTCTAGCCCTCAATCAATTCTTAGTTGCTTTCTCCAGCTCCTCAACTCGATCCATCCTACCACGAATGTTCGCCAGCTCTTCTCGACATTCATCTCTCCTTCTTTTCAACTAGGTGGTTAACTCAATGCTAGCATTGGTTTGATACATCAGGGGTCGTGCCATGCTAGCGGTGCGAAGGGAATGAATAGAAATCCAGTAGGCAAGACCCATTTCCCTGACCTAGTCAAACTTGGCCACATCCATCTCTGTGGTTAAACGCTCGTCAATGAATCGTCGGACACAAAACATGCAATCCTAGAGAGATTAAGGCTCTTTAAGATTACCACCGTCAAATTCCTTTAAAAAAAGTAAGCATTCAATCAATGTCAGCCAAAGTCTCTGACTTCTCAGTGGACGAATCGATCTCAACTTGTGGTGACTCCCGACCAATGGTGAGATCCATAATGTCTTGAGTATAAACGGCGGGGGAGGGGGAACAATAGTGATTGGAGGAACCCGAGCACCATGGCTGGGAGTTCTCCATGCAATTTGGCTAGGAACTCCCTTTGCTCATTTGGTAGCAACGAAAGCATCAGGAATGGAACTACCAGAGCCATCATTTGTTTTTCTTTTTTCCTTCCTCATCCTCCTCATAGCAAGCTCTCGAGCTAAAACTTTGCCCTTGCCACTAGGCATCTCATCAGTTTCTACAAACAAAGAAATTAGACATAAATACAAAAGTAATACGATTCAATGAAGAAACTAGAGAAAAAAAAAACTTATGAAAATAATGCTTAAGGATTATGGGGTTGGATTCCACCCGAAGGATACTGGAACACTTGTACAAATATTTTCTCTATTCTTTTAAGAACTCAAGCTCACTTATCTCCTCTGTGATAAATGATTCCTTGAAGATATCGGGCTAGTCCCTAGCCCCAACAACCCAACCATCAGGGAATTTAATAGTAACTCTTTCATCAAGAAAGGAAGGAAGAACGGTTGCAGTTGGAACGACCTTGAAAAATTGAATATTCCGACCATGATTTCCATTAAAAGATATCAAACCAGCAGTGACCTCCTTTCTATTAGCGTGCGGCTGAAAGAACAAGAAGAAATTAGTATATGTTAAAGTAAAGTCAAAATTGTTGCACAACAATTCAAAGCAACGAACAAACGCCCAAATGTTGGGATGTACTGCGAAAGCACAATATTCATAACCAACAAAATGATGGCTTCAAAGTTAGTGAAGGGAAGACGGAGAACGAGTCAACTGAAATAAGTCTTTTACATGAAGAATTTAAACTCATGATCCACATGATTAGGGTTAGAACTTATCCAATCCCCATCATCACAAGGCTTTAGAATGAAATCGTCATCGACTTTAGATAACCGAACCACCGATTTATACTCAGAAGAAGTTCCAAGAACTTCCTTAGAAAAAACCCAGGGAACGTCCTCCCTAGCTAACCTTTCCTCGCCCAATCTTTCCTCCTCAATCCTCTGATCTTCTATCATCGAGTTGAAGTCAATGGAAGAACCTATAGCGTCAAAGGATGAGTCAAAAGATAGGGATGAGGTATAGTAAGCTAAGTTTTAGTGGCTACTAATATAATGGATAATAGCTCAGGACCGACTAAAAAGATTCGATCTAGATACATTCGTTTTAGCTTCCTAGCCATTCTTTCTAACCCTATCAAACTCCAGAACACCATCGCCATGATAGGTGATTCTAGCAATCGAGGCACAACCTTTTTTATTTAGTTAGGTGTTTGTGAAGGATTCTCACCAACAATAATCATACTATCATCACTATCTTCCCTATCAATACCCTCATCTCGAATCCTCACCACCACTGGAAAACACCAACACAGGAAAAACCAACCAAAACAAAAGAAAAGATTAACAAACAATCGCAAACTCGACCTTCAAAGAACTTGAAAACCCCAAAAAGAAAAAGGAATATGAAAGGTAAAACTGAAAAGAAATGGGAAGCAAAAATAGTACCTATAAAAGTGGAAGAAAGGAGTGTTCTTGAAGATTCAAGATCACGAAAGAGCAAGAAGCCAAAAATCAAGGTTAGAAAGGATGATGGAGTAATTGGAGTTGCAGAGAAAAGTAAAGTAAAGAAAAGAATAAGAAAGACAGAAGACACAAATTTATATAGGAAAAAGGAAACAAATTTGAAAACCGCTTCTGATCCAACGACTAGGAAACAAGCAATCTAATGGTTCATGAGAGGAAGGTGTAATGCAATGGAAGATATAAAAGGATTAATGAACCAACGACCTATATTTCTCTCCATCATCAATGATCAAGATCAATCACACTCTAAAACTAATGGCAGGGGAAACATAATGTGATGCGAACTAGCATTTGAAGTGACAGTTGCCATCATTAATGCGGGAATCCAAGCGTTTTGGAATTTGAAGCGAAAAGTCTCAGGGAAGTAACAAACCCCGAGTATGACCCTAAAAACAAAATATGATCAATCAATAAGGGACAACCGACTCTTGTCAAGACAATCGTAGTATGAGGAAATGAAGACAACCCTTCAAAGCTCGTTCACTCACTAAGTCTCCTAGCTCACTCCGAGCTCAGGGGCTGTGAACTGTACCAAGAGTAAAAGCCCAACCCCAACATCCCAAACTTGGCCCAAATTGGACAACACCCCCATGAACATACAGATCGTGATGACCTATTTCCCAAGATTTACCTAACCCCATTCATCTTGTAAGATCTGACCCATCAAACCCTGTTAGATATAGCTGTGAAAATGGGCCAGACCGGCCCATTCTGGCCGGTCCAGTTCGGGCCAGGTCATTTTTAGGCCAAGTCAGATCGGACTATATAAGTTTCAGACTGACATTTTGTTAACCTGGCTCGTCCTTATGTAATGTTAATAGGTTGGCCCATTTAGGCTGAGCTAATCAGGCTATTTTTAATTTCGGGCTAGCATTTTATTAGCCCAGCTCGCCCATTTTGTCAGACTATTCGAGCCAGCCCATCGAGCTCGGCCCATTTTGACGACTTTACTATTAGATAAGGGCCACTAAACCCCCCTAGCCCATACCCCAAGAATCATACCTAATCTTATTGCCTAAGATATCCTCCAAAATATTCGTAATGGTCAGGACATGTGTCAACACCACAATGAAGAGTTTTTTGGTCTATTACAAGCCTAGCTATATCTTAGGGTGTGTACCGTGCACCTTAATTATACTATAAATAGGAAATGTTTCTTAGCCTAAAACATTTTTTTTTCTTTTTCTCTCTACACTTTTATATTTTCCTAGCATCTTCTCTTATGCTACTTATTAACTTGAGTATCGGAGCCCTTGCAAGGTACTCCCTAACCTGATGGACTTGACCCAAAGAGAAATTTTTCAGAGCAATTTTATCAATCTGTGCCAACCATCCGAGAGAAAGGAAGGAACAGAGACTAAAACAAAATCAATATGGTTACAAAAGATTCACCTACAAAAATCTGGATTGGTACTTCACATATATAATGTTTTTAAAACAAGGATAATATGATTCATTTGTTGCAAATTTCATCTTTTTATAAATTAATTTGAAAAATTAATTATTGAAAGAATGACATTTTACATGTTATCATCATTATTCTACATATTTTTTTTATTAATTCATATATGCAATGATTTTTAGAACTCAAACTTGTGATCAGGTTCTATGAAATTTCCCTTAACTATTTTGCGGTCCACCATTTGTTAATTACTATTTGGACATGTCCTTTTGCTTTCTGCCCACGTGGGAGGCTATTTTAATTGTATTGACTTTGTTTATCAAAAGCTTGAATATCATGCTAACGATTGGCCCACCTATTGGAATGTTGACTTAGCGCACACTTTATATTTACCAAGTGTAATTATGATATGGTTTAGATAACTTAATAGTGATGTGAGCAAGTGAATTTATGTTTTCACCAAAGACAAGACTGAGCAACGGCATAATTGGATAAATGGAACTTGGATTCACGTTCATAAATAGTAGTATACACAAACACATTCTCATCCCAAACTCTTCCCATGCCACAGACTTCACACACACACACAACATTAACCTTTATATTATCAATCTACATAACCATTGTCACACTAAATTCACTGAAAAAAAAACCTCTTAACCAACCAGCTGCTATTAGACCGCAAAATCCAAGCTCCATCCTGATTATTTTAATAAGGCGGTTTCATAGCATTTCTACCACGAAATCAACGTAACAATCAGTTAGAGGAACCACAAAATTCAAAGTACAATCTTGTAAATCCTCATCTTTCACATGTAATTTAATGTTATGGGGATACATGATGATAATGACAACATGGACACTGAGTCAGCAAAATTTGGTGCATCTGGACACGCTGAAAAGTTGAAGGAATCAGAATCAGTTAGAGAAAATGGACAAGTGTTGCATGATCCTAAAATAGTGGGGTACGAAAAAGTAATAGGCTAAGGAGAGCAAATGTGAGGTTGAGGGCAATTGAGTAATATGGTGAGTATTAAGGTATGTGTGAGTGAGGGAAATGAGTGTGAAATTGTATGAGCTCATTCTACTCTCTCTCTCTCTCCTCTCTTCTGTGCCTTCTTCCTCCCTTTAGTTAAACTTTATGCTAGCTTACTTCTTTTCTTCTTGTACTTACCATTGAATTCTGCTGAATTCACTGTGATACTTTCACAATCAATCAATTACAGAGGAATTTTTTAGTACTTTTTCCTTGTTACCTTTACTTACTGTTTCAATGGTGTTTTCATTTTCACCATGGTTAATAATTACCATATGAAGGAATTACAAGCTGATGTGAAGGATCTCAAGTGAATGATAGAAGAACTGGTGAAATGAGAAGTGGGAAACAATGTCAGACTGGAAAAACTGGAAGTTGCAAAATTCTTATCATCAGATCCATGGTGACTCGAGCTCAACTACAGAAAATATAGGTGTTTCCAAAAAACCTTTTCAGATGTGAAATGTCAAACTCAAATTTCCTTATTTTGATGGTACTGACATCTTACAATGGATCTTTAAGGCAAAACAATTCTTTGAGTATTATAAAACACCAGATGAGTATCGTTTAACCATTGCTGATGTGCATCTTGACAAGGAGGTGATTCCCTGGTTCCAAATGATGAAACGAACTCACCCCTTTAAGTCTTGGCAAGTTTTTACTGCGACTTTGGAGTTGGAATTTGGGCCTTCTCCTTTTGAATGTCCAAGATTCATGCTCTTTAAGCTTACACAATCCTCCACAATGAGTGATTATTATCTAGAATTTACTGCTCTGTCTAATAGGGTATATGGTCTAAGTAGTGATGCTCTTTTAGATTGTTTCATCAGTGGTTTAAAAATGGACATAAGAGAAGTTGTTGCCCAATCTCCTACTTCTTCGCTTAAGGTAATGGCTCTGGCAAAGTTATATGAAGAGAAGTATCCCTATAAACCTAACCCAGCACGTTGGCCTATTACTTACAGACACCAATCCTTCAACCCAAACACAAACCCACAGACCACGCAAATTATGCCTCATCCCCTATTACCCACACCACCAATTAGACCATTCAACCAAAACACCAACAAGGTACCTGTAAAAAAAAAAAAGCCCTGCTAAAATGCAATTGAGAAGGGAAAAAGGATTGTGTTGTGCATGTGATGAGAAATTCTCTTTTAACTATAAATGTCCTAACAAATAGTTATTCCTCCTTCAAACTGCTGAAAATTCTATATTGCAACCTAAACCGAACCTTTCAGATGACAAGGACCAACCAGATATAACAGCACAATTGGAGCATCATTTATCTTTCAATGCCTTAAAAGGGTCTAGTGGTATTGGAACTTTAAAATTTACAAGTCATGTGCAAAGAATAGTACTTCAGATCTTGCCTAATAGTGGCAATTCTGATAATTTTTTGCAGTTAAGGATAACTCATTTTCTAAAACTTCTAATTGAGGCAGCCCCACAATTCCAAGTGCTAGTTGGCAATGGTCACACTATGACTACTGATGGTTTTGTTAAAGATTTGAAGGTGACTGTGTGATAACACTGTATTTTATACATTTTGTAATCCTCTCACTAGGCTTCTTAAGGTTCAATTAGGTTTAATTAAGTTGATTTTGACACATTTTATGATTTTGAGCCGAATTGGACAATTAAATAAATTATTGCATAAATTAGCCTTAACTATCCCTTTGGAAGTGTTTAGTAAATTGGTTATAACTTGAGTTACAAATATCTTATTAATGTGATTTTGGTCTTATAGGAAAGTTAAGACAATTCCCTACGACTTTCATGAAGAATACAAAACTCAAATCGGACTCCTTGGATGTGATATTGAGCTTTGAAGTCAAAACAGAGGAGCTAAAACTAGGCCTAAATAGTATGCAGTAATTGGATCATATCTTGAGTTCTAGGCATGATTTTGGACTCAAACTAAAGCCATTTTAAAGCAAATATCCAGGCCTACAACTTTCATGAAGACCACTTCTCTCAAAAATGAAGAAATGATTGGACGCACGGCTATGCATTTACTTAATTATTATTTAAAAAAAAGAAAAAAAATATAATAAAACGTCATTGCTTAAGTAGGAAAACTTAATTGTTAAGTTTTACTATTCATGTTACTATGCATTGCACAGTAACATGAATTTGCCTATAAATAGGCAATTGCATATTCAGGAGATATACATTCGGGGAGGGAAAATTCTGAGGAATTTCCTCCTCCCTCCAATTTCCTTTCTCTCTCTTTTTCTCTTTTTCTCTCTTTTAGTCTATGTATAAATAAGTTTCAGTCTACTTGGGTTAAAGTGTGAAACTCTTGGTAATAAAATAAGGTCAGATTTATTCTTCACTTGTACTTTAATGATTTATTTTTCTAGTATTCTTTATACGTATTATATTTTGATTCTAATAATTTAAAATCCCGGGTGACAGATGGGAATACTCCATCCTTGTAAAGAAAAGTTCTTGATTTATTGTAGACAAGATTTTGGCATAGTGAATGCTTTAACTCATTTACAAGTGGTAGTATTAATTAAAGGAATCATAGTATAACTACGTATATTATTTTAATGAACTTTTAACATTGTATTTTCTGATTGGAACCTCCATGTTGCAATGATTCTAATTGAGTTATAAAAGAAATTAATCTTACTTTTACTTTATTTACCAAGAGTGAATCTTTTTACTCAAGTAAAAAATTTTACTGTAGTAACAAAATATTTACTTCACTTTAATCTTCAACAATTCCCTGCGGATCAACCTCGGACTCACCGAGAAATTTATTACTTGAGACAACCTGCACTTGGGTTTGCAAATGCGACAGTTAAAAAGTGTGCATCACTGTGCAATGAAATATGTTGACAGTTTCAGTCCATTTACTACTTGTTGCAGGAGTAGACATGATCTTATATGGGTAGCCTAGTTAACCACTCTTGGCCCTCATGTGGCTGACTATAGTATTTTGACTATTAAATTCTACACCAATAGTCAGTTCATTACATTGCATGGTGATAACCCTCAATTAGCCACTTAGGCTCAATACCATCATATTAAAAGGCTTCAGCATAGTAAAGAAATTTTTGAGACGTTTATACTGCAATTACAGCAACCTATTTTGGCTCAGGACACTTTAACATATTTACCCATTGACCTTGAACCAGAATTAGCCTTATTGCTGCAAACATATAGTATAGTTTTTGAACAGCCAAATGGTTTACCTCCTAAGCAAGAACAAGATCATCATATTCCAGTATTGGAAAGGTCTAATCTAGTCAAAGTCAGGCCATATAGATACTCTCATAGCCAAAAGGAACAAATTAAAAGAATGGTCCAACAGATGCTGGACGAAGGTATAATTTAGCACAACACTAGTCATTTCTCTTCTCCTATTTTATTGGTTAAGAAGAAGGATGGTACATGGAGATTTTGTATGGATTATAAGGCATTAAATGCAATAACCATAAAGGATTATTTTCTTATGCCTATTGTTGATGAGTTATGAAATGAACTTTATGGTGCTCAATTTTTCTGTAAATTAGACTTACGGTCTAGCTACCATCAAATTTTGGTCACCCCTGCTGATAAGTACAAAACAACTTTTAGAACTCACCAAGGGCATTATGAATGGTTAGTAATGCCTTTTGACTTAAGCAATGCACCTACAACTTTTTAGTGTTTAATGAATCATATCTTTTAAGGATTACTCAGAAAGTGTCTCCTGGTTTTTTTTTTTTTTAATGATACCCTTGTATATAGTCCCTCTTGGCACAATCATTTATAGCATTTGGAAACTGTTTTATAGATTTTATAGCAGCATACACTTTTTACCAAGTTATCAAAATGCTCTTTTAGTATGAATCAAGTAGATTATTTGGGGCATGTAGATTCTGGCAAGGGGGTTTCCATGGACAAAAATAAAATCCAAGCTGTATTGGATTGGTCTACACCTAAGGACATTAAACAATTGAGGGGTTTTTTGGGACTCAAAAGGTATTACAAAAGATTTATTAGACATTATGCTACTTTGGCAAGCCCACTGACTGATTTATTGAAGAAGAATGCTTTTTCTTGGAACCCTGTCACAGAGGATGCTTTTCACACACTTAAAACTGCCATTACTACTGCTCTTGTCCTAGCTTTACCTAATTTTACACAACCTTTCATACTAGAAATAGATGCTTCTGGGACTGGTATAGGGGTGTCTTAATCTAAAATAATCACCCAATAGCCTATTTTTCCAAGAAGTTGTCCTCTATAATGCAAGGGTAGTTAGCTTATTCTAGAGAACTATATGCCACTACTGAGGTTTTAGCAAAACTCAGACATTACTTAGTGGGCCATCACTTTGTTATAAGGACTGGTCAAAAAAGCTTGAGGAGTTTAATTGATCAGACTTTACAGACTCCTGAACAGCAAGCTTGGTTGCACAAGTTCCTCAGATATGACTTTAAAATTGAGTACAAGCCTAGCAAAGAAAATATTGCAGCTGAAGTTTTATCAAGGTCCTTCTTCTTAGTCTGGTCAGAGCATAAAACCTAGTTTCTACAAGACTTACAGCAAGCTATTGCCACTAATACTGAACTCAACCACCTTCTATAGTTATGTCAAGCTAAAGTACCACCAAATCCAAATTACACTGCTCAGGATAAATTATTATATTGGAAAGGTAGGTTATTAGTGCCTGCACACAATCCTTTAAGTCCAACATATTCTGAAGGAATATCATGATTCTCCAATTGGGGGTATTCCAGTATAGCCAGAACTACATCACAAATAAGCTTTAAGTTTTACTAGCTAGCTACGAAAATTGAGATCAAAACCTATGTGCAACAGTGTGCAATCTGTCAACAAGCAAAATCAGCAAACACTGTCCCTAATGGACTCCTACAACCTTTACCAATACCTTTTCAAGTGTGGGAAGACATTGCTATGGATTTCATCACTAGTCTTCCTTTATCTTTTGGGTATTATGTTATCTTGGTGGTAATTGATAGGTTGTCTAAGTATGGACATTTTGTTGCTTTAAAGTCAGGTTTCACAGCTCAACAGTGGCTGAGGTCTTTATGAATTCTATTGTGAAACTTCATGGCATATGCCAAAATCCATTGTCTCTGATCGAGACAAAGTCTTCACCAGCAAATTTTGGCACCACTTATTTCACTTGCAGGGGACTACTTTAGCCATGAGTTCCTCTTACCATTCCCAAATTGATGGTCAGTCCAAGGCTCTCAACAAATGCTTGGAAATGTATTTAAGATGTTTCTTTTTTCAGAACCCCAAATCTTGGTTCAAGGCATTATCTTAGGCAGAATATTGGTACAACACCTCCTTCCATACTACTGCAGTCATGATGCCTTTTCAAATAGTATATGGCAGGCTTCCACCAACTTTAACTCGCTACAGTCTCAATACTATAGATCCTCTTTCATTACAAGAATCACTGCAGCAAAAAGATATTCTTTTGAATCAACTCAAAGTTAATCTACAAAGAGCTCAATAGGTTATGAAGATTCAAGCAAATAAAAAGAGAAAAGATCTCAATCTAGATATAGGAGACTTAGTTTTGGTCAAATTGTAACCCTATAGACAACATTCAGTGAGTCTCAGAAGGAACAAAAAACTTTGTATGCAATATTTAGGTCCTTTTCCTATTATAGCTAAAATTGACCCAGTAGCATACAAATTACAGCTGCCTGATACTGCCAAGATGCACCCCATATTCCATGTATCCCTCTTAATACCTTTTCAGGGCCGATCTAATGCTCCTTATTTCCCTCTACCTCTGCATACAACTGAGCAAGGTCCACTTCTACAACCTATAGCTGTGTTACAAACTAGATACCTACTTAGAGGAGTTAAACAAATTCCTCAAGTCCTAGTTACATAGGAAGGATAGGACAATTCAGATGCAACTTGGGAGGACATCAGTATCATACAACAACATTATCCTAACTTCAACTTTGAGGACAAGGTTGATCTCAATGGGGTAGGTAATGTTATGGGGACACATGATGATAATGTCAACATGGACACTGAGTCAACAAAATCAAGTGCGTTTGGACATGCTGGAAAGTTGAAGGAATCAAAATCAGTTAGAGAAAATGGACAACTGCTAGATGATCCTAAAATAGTGGGAGTAAGAAAAAGTAATAGGCTGAGGAGAGCAAATGTGAGATTGAGGACAATTGAGTAATATGGTGAGTATTAATGTATGTGTGAGTGAGGGAAAGGGGAGTGGAATTGTATGAGCTCATTCTAGTCTCTCTCTCCTCTTTTCTGTGCCTTCTTCCTCCCTTCTATTATACTTTCTGTTAGCTTGCTTCTTGTTTTCTTGTACTTACCATTGAGTTAGGCTGAATTCACTGTAATACTTTTACAATCAATCAATTACAGAGGAATTTTTTAGTACTTTTTCCTTGTTACTTGTACTTACTGTTTCATATAATTGGTGATAATCCTAACACACACTCAGAATCCGGATACCATTATTAACAAAGGCTTTCACATTTTTGTAACAGAGGTAGGCTAACGCTGACTATAATCGATGTTAATGGTTAATATTTATTAATGACTAACTTTTCATGTTATTCAGTCTAATAGTTATATTAAATCAAACAAGCATGAAGTGTTACAAGTGGTATTACAACAACTACCAACCTAACAGTTATAGTAGGCTAATTGGACTTAGAGCATTATAACTTTCGGCCAATAAGAAGGCAATTGAACTCCATAATATACCTACATATACCAAAAGAAGTCTAAATTTCCTAGATCATTAATAAATGCTTATTCCAGATCTTTACTATTAATTTTAAGAATATTTATATAAATTTTAAGATAAAATTTAAGTAAAATTCTTTAATTACTTATGATGTTGTTCTTCAATCTATATTATTTTTTAGCCACTTCATCCTTTATTTTAAAATTTGCATTAATGAACTATAAAAATAATATATGTTATATTTTTATTGAATAATAACAACACAAATATTTAAAGAATTTTACTTAAATTTTGTCTTAAATTTTAAACAAACCAACTTAAAATCAATGATAAAAATCTTCCTGAAATATACATTTATTATTACTTCAACAACATGCTAGGATTTCTCATTAGGTGCTCTGTTTATTTTTTCCAAGAAAGAAAGAAGAAATATTTGGATTGAGAAGCAGTCTTAGGCCTATAGAATTTCAAACCCTATAAGATTATAAAGTAAAAAAAGAAAGAAAAGATTATTACCATTTCCTAATTAATTCCTTGGTTAGTACTATTGACTACGCAAATTACTAAATATAATCGCTGAGAGTTTGTATAGACCCAGTTTTCTCTCTTGATAAAGTAATTCCACTTACATATGCTTAACAACTACTGAACACAAAAGGATCCCACTTTCAAACATATTTGCAAGTTACAGAACTTTTAACTGACATTCTCTAGTGATATTAAAAGTTTGTTTCTTGAAACAAAGACATAATCATGTCTGGGTTACTCTCAGTTGGCCCTACTGCGTGAATGAGGAGCATTACCTGCTCCCATTAACTACGTTCCAAATCATGCCCAAGTAGATTGTTTTAGTCCCATTTAGATGTTGATTGAGCTTATTAAATCTTACATAATGCTGTGTTTAACACAGCCATAATTGGACTGATAAGATATGTTAATTTAAATGGGTGTGGCATATAAATATTAAAAATAAGGTTGAATACCATCTTTATCATTATCAATTTTCTAATTCTTTGATCAAACTAATAAAAAACCAAACTTTATGATGACTAATTGATTAAGTTTCTTTGTGAATTTTGCATTCACACATTAATAATGGATTTATAGTCCACTTGTTGCAAGAATCGCTTTACAAATGTGGACCAGTTGTCTCTTATGACCATGACCATGTGCTAAGCAATCTCAAATGAAAGCCAAATTGCTTAGCTTTGGCTCTAGACCCTATACGGGCTTTGCATCCTCTAGCTTTACCTTATAAGATATGCACATTGTCAAGAACACAATAAATTAAGCGATAATGAAATATCTATAATCATAGTTTTAGAAAGGGGCTACGTCCACGTGGATAATCGCCTTCATATCATTTCGTCATGTTCCATTGGTTTGTAGGTCAAGGTTTCTCGATCAATAAAGTGATAAACTTACATACATTTTGATTAATTCATTTTTATTTAATATAAGCAGCTTAAAAATTAATAAAATTAGGAATTTAAATTTATAACAATATACCTAACCACCTATTATATACTAGCTTTGCATTGTTTTAAACTTAATAAAGTAAAAATATGTCAAGAATGATTTTTTGTCTAAGAAGAAAAAAAATTAAATGATATTGTATTAAGTAAATTATATGAATGCATTTTGTTTAACAGTTCGAAACACACATATATCTCAAAAAGCGTTATTCTCTACGTAACTACGTAAGTGTATTTATAATGAACGCGGAAATTTTTTAATCTCCTAGTTAAAGGAAAACAAATTACAAATACCATGTCATTAAAGAATTAATTGTAATATCACAATATGTACGATTATTTATTTAAATGATATGCTAATTAGTAGATCTTATATAAGTCTCCATAAGTAGGATGTATTTTTTTCCCGTTTAATTTTCAATTATCAGTGTGCTTTTTCCTCTTTGTAAAAAATAACAAAACCAATTTTCCTCTCAACTACAATCAATGTCAATTAAAATATATTAACTGTAAATGTTACACACCTTAATCAAAGGAATAACATATATAATATTTTAAAGAGAAAATAAATCTTCTTTTGTCTGGAATTGATACAACTCAAAATCAAAATCTATATGCAAGCTGCCTGCTTCTTTACGGGGAGATAAAGAATGAATATATGTCCACTTCTAATTACTTCTTCTCCTCTTCATTTATATTTGTTATAGTCATTGCTTTGGGTAGTACGTGTAAAGTCATCATTCAGGGAGCATCCAATCATATATAATTATATATATATATATATATATATATATATATATATATATATATATATATGTAAGGTTTGCTGTAAATAATATTTTTAAGTACGTAATTTATAAGTATAATTATTTATAAGCTAACATGTGATATATTCTGAGTTTAAAAATGTCTCTCTTCTGTTCAACCATGGAGAATCCGCTGTTCTCTTTGTTCATTGGGTGGAAGATTAGGCCAAGGAATCCCAAGTAATAACTTCCTTTTACCTAATTTTTTATTGTAAAAAAAAATCTATATATATGTATATGCCAAATGGTACAAATAGAAAACATGGATCACATATTGACAAGCATTATTCTAACATATCACCTAATCTATAAACAAATATACCGTGTGAGAAAAACGTGTATTATCTAAATAGAAGGAATTTGAATTTAAGTATGTGATTTTGAATTTAATTTTAAAATTTATGTATAAAAATAATATTATTAAACAAACTCTTTACTTAAATATAAAATTAATCTTTTACTTATAAGTAAGGATACTATGTGAAAAAAAAAATAATAATACCGTGTGAGTTCTCAAGTCAAGCTGGGGCCTTTTGGATGATGAAACTAAAAAGTCTTTTCGCCCCTTTTTCTTTTTCGGCGTCTGAAATGGACTTTAAGTGCACATGCAATAAAATTTAACTAAATACCTATTACATCCACATAAGGTGAAACATTTAAAATCCGTCTTACGAAAAAAGAAAAATCTGCAACTATAACGAGCTCACACACTGGATATTTTACACAGTGACTTTTTAGAGGTTAATGAAGAGGAAAATATAGGTATTTTCATTATTCATACGTGAGTGGTAAGATCATAGGGACGGCAAGAAAATAGGGAGATCAAACTATTTCCTTTTTTTATTTATGAACAAAACTATTTTTTATTACCTATTTAATGAGAATTGAGAAAGCAAATATATAACTATATTAAAATCTCTTAAGGTATATAACTTCATGTTGAGAAAGTACTTTTGTACTGATGTAATGAAAGCCATAGACACTATTATAGCTGCAATAAAACTTTTTTCTTAATGAACATAGTGGTAAATAAACATTATTAAATATAAATGGATTATATTTCAAGGCTCAAATCCTAAAATCACCACTTTATGAATAGCTTTACATAACTACTGGCGCAGCCCAAAATTGCTTATGCAATTACTTGAAACCAAAACAATTATTAAGTAGTGGGATATAGAAATCATAGAGAATCTATCTAACATTTATTCAACAATACCAATAAGTCATTTTGAAATGTTGAACATATGTCAGCCATTTCGTAAAGAACGATTGTTCAATAGAGAGAATATAGAAAACATAGAGAATCTATCTAACTATAAGAGTTAAGAGATTAATTCAAGCCATGTAAGTGATCAAGACTAAAGGAATTTTCTTATTACATGCTCATCATGGCCACTAATTAACGAATTCTTCCTAGCATTAATTCTTCTCCAAATTCGGAATTCACCAATATGGAAGCTTTGGTTTCTATGACATTTCTATATGGTAATATGGCTTAAAATCTCAGCTTTTTGTTTAACAGCTTATGAAGTTTCCTAGCAATTAGATTAAAGATCCTGCAACCTTTGGAGTCTTAAATGCAACAATAACTTGTGAAAATTGGTTATTTAACAATTCTTCCAAAGTTGACACTCGAGCAAATAACTAGGATTTTTTTTCTTGATTTTTGTTTACTGTAAACATTCACAGGACAACGATAATGCAGAATGCAATATGCAAGAGTGCATACATTTACCAATATATATATATAAGGAGCGTATCTAGTAAGATAAATATTTATTATAAAAGATAAAAGGAGTAAATCTTGACCATTAGATCTTACATGAATGGTTAAGATTAGAATATAAATGCATGTGATTTTTTAAAGTGGTCACATGACCTTTAAATAATTTTTAATATTGACTATCCATATATGGTTGTATAGTCAAGATTTACTCATCTTACCTTCTCACAATAAAAAATCCTCTCACTAGATATGTCATATATATATATATAAGGAGTGTATCATGTTAGAGAAATATTTATTGTGAGAGGTGAGAGAAGTGAATCTTGACCATTAGATCTTACATGAATGGTCAAGATTAGAACATAAATATATATGATTTTTTTAGGTGGTCACATGACCTTCAAGTAACTTTTAATCTTGACAATCTATGTATTATTATATGGTCAAGATTTACTCCCCTCACCCTCTCACAATAAAAACTCCTCTCACTAGATATGTCCCTTATATATATGTGTGTGTGTGAATAAGATTCCTTTGAAGTGAGTAAGTAAAGATATATTCATCTTTAAATATTTATTGGGTTAAGATTACAATATATTTTAAATTAAATTAAGAATAAATATATTTTTACTTACTCACTTTACACACAAATTTGCTTTAGGGTAGTTTTATCTCATATTTTTACATTTTCCATAAAGATAATGTAAGATACAATATATTACGGTATAAAGAAAACCAAATCATAACTGATTACGTTGCTGCAGCCTCTGCATAATGTCATTTCAGATTATATATTTAGCATACATATGATAATTAAGAAAGTGAAATAGTCTTGATATATATATAACACTCACATTTTTTGAAACTTCTGTTAACCTTTACTCTTCAAGTTAAGGGTGTAATCGGGTTGATTTAGTTTAGTTTTTAAAAAAAAGTAAATTCAAATCAATCAAAATAAAAATTAGTTTGATTTTTTTATTTTTTAATAGTCAAATTCAAACCAAACAAAATCGAATATTTATGAACTGACTTGGTTCAAGTGGCCGGGTTGACATTTTTTCTTTTTACACAAAAATTAATTAAATAATTAACTTTTCATAACAAAAAAAAATGCATAATAAACTTGTGAAAAAAAATTTAGAAATGAAATCAAACCTACTTATTTCAATAAGCACACTACAAAATACAAACTCCAAAATTATATGTTCAACATGTTGCCTTAATCTACTGATAATACACCTAGTCATTACTTTTGATGTATGATACTTTATTTATTTTGGAATCTTCAACTGAGTGTTTAGTCCCTATATAAATAAGCTTATAAGTTAATTAATTTGTATGACCTTAATGGTAGATTATGGTATGTGCTTCTTGATTTATTGTTTGTAATGTATTATAAAATTTTTTGGTATTAAGTTACTTCATAACAACAACCTACATGTAATACAGCTTTTAGAATATTAGTTTCAAGTTGAGTTGACTTTTTTCTTATATTTCTGGATTTATTGTTTGTTATGTATTATAAAGTTTTTTTGGATTAAATTGTCATATTAATATTTTGTGATCAAGGATTAAAAACTCTTGACTTATGACATGAAATAAATCATGTTGCACTCTATTTAATCTTTTTTTTTTGTTTCTACACTTAATTTAGTCATTATATTTATATAAATTAGTTAATTAAATTGGATGTTATGCACTTTGATTTGTTGCTCTGATGCATTATGTTAAAAGAACATTATATATATATATATAGACACACGCACACGCAGTTCGATTATCAGGTTTGAAACTTTCAATTCGAAAATCAAACTAATTAAATTTTATTTGATTCAGATTTTGTCCGAACCAATCAACATACCCGAATCAAACCAAACAAATCTAATTGATTCGGTTTGAGTTGATTGGGTTGGTCGGATTATCCAAACCTATTTACACCCTTATTTCAGGTAATGCTAATCTCACAAACATTTGGGTGCAGATTCTTCACAAAGTATAAGGTGGCAAGAGGAAAAAATTGATTAAAATGATTAATAAATAATTATTTTGCCACTCACTTTCTGTGTAAGTAAGGTTATCCTTACCCTTCAAGTTGGTTTATTAAATTTTCCTCTAGCCCTAATTATCCGCTTGTTTTGCATTCATTTGAGTTAGTACTATTACACCCGTGCATTTAATTGTAACATAGATCAGTATGCCATGTAATTTGTAAATCAGGAGGAAACCAAAGTTAATACACATTTCACTAGGGAAATCAAGGTTATTAACAGTACCGGATAGCTAAACATTAATCTACAAATAAACCAGTACAAGCCTCAGCTTACCTCATACAATACAACTTTTTTATATATCTTACAGCACCAAGGCCTTACAACTCATATATGTGAAATACCAAATAACTTAAGCTGACCTGAGAACTTCATTAGGATAGATCAAAGATTAGAGACTTTTCTGACAGAAGAACACATGTTCAACTTACCAAACCAGGACAACCCAAACCATATTACTAGGCACTTGTTAAAGTTTGTCTTGACATAATAACTAATTAATTAAGCCCATGATTTCCTAGAATATTGCAGAATATAAGTTAAGGCTTTCCAGGAGATTTTGGTTCATGGGCTGGATTTGCTTTTGTTCCAGGGTAGTCTGCAGTATCCATCATCATTCTGCTCTCTACAACTCCTTCCTCCATGTCAAACAGTTCCTCACTATTCCTTAACCCCATAACCAGATCCTCCTGCAGGTTAAAGAATATCACAAGATTGGACTTGGACAGGAGTATACATTGCTACAAAGTATCACAAAAATATTTTTTAGGGATGACTGATGAGAATAGTAAGCCAAAAGGACCAAAGATAAATCTACAGAAGGAAAACAACCATATAATTTGTGTTAAAACTTGTGGACTTGGATTTTTTTAGGGAAATCAGAACTTGGAATCTTGCTATGAACTATTTTATTTTGAGATCTTTGAAGATCTCTTTAGTCCTTTAATTTCAATTTTCATATATTAATCAGTGAGAAAAACTGATTCTGTCAAGTAGCTAGGGCACCAAACATAACCATGTTCCCTAAAAGGTTATTTTGCCCATTATTTTTTTTTTAATTTGTAATTTTTAGGATGTATGTGGCAGCAATATCTGTCATTGAGAGAAAAATGGAACCTAGGGGAAGGGGGAGACAAAGAGAGAGAGAGGACCTTAGTCAGATGATCTTGCACTGATGGATCCATTTTCCCTATCATGGAACTTCCTATATATTCGCATGAAAAATCAGATTAACAATCCAGAATTCTATATACATTGACAAACCAATTGAGGTTCAGCGTCAAAACCTTAAAGGATCAAATCAAAATCCTTGAAACTTACTGGTTGCAGGAACAGCAGCAGCATATACAACGCAGGAAAGACCCAGAAGAATAACCAGAAGCCTGAGGAGGGCTTTCTTCTCCATGATATCAGAGTAGATATAAAAGAGAGGGATATGATAGGCAATTGAAAGAGGAGATAAGAATACTAGAGAAGCAAAGCTTTGTGAGATGACATAGGGGTAGGGTGAAGAGGGTCCTTATATAGAAGAGCAATAAGGCTATTATTGAATAAAATATATGCAAAAGGATTACAACACTGCTATATGCACTAGAACAAAGTAATGTGTACCGCATGGTGGCACCCATTTTGGTTTTCTCTAACTCGAGTTACAATTTGTAATGGGAAAATGAAATTTGAACACCCACGATATACAAAATTAGAATGAATGTACTATATACAGATATAAATATAGTGTCGTTTAAATGTTGTATTCTAAATATTCAAATAATAAAATTATTTATAATGTATGTGTCACAGATTTTACCACCATAAATACAAGGTGAGATAGGGTTTCTACTATGTACTCATCTCAAATCAATTAAGCATGGTGAGATCTTATTAATTTAACTTCTACGATTATTTTCATTTGTTTTTTCCAATGTCTTCCTGTTTGCCAGACTTCATTATCTCTAGTTACGCATAATTTAAATTGGTATCATCAAGCAACTTGTCGAATACCTCAGGGATATATATACCAATCAATGCATGTAGGTATGCATCAATACATAATTGCCATTAATTTGTGAAAACAATGAGTGATGCATAATAGTCACGTAAAGATGTTAGGATTTCTGTTCTATATATATATTACTTTTTGACAATAATATGCCATTTAAGTAAGTACCAAATGGCTTTTACCATGATTTAACGCGCTCATGTTCGTTGACAAAGCTATTGGAGAATATAAGTTCCTTTGTTTTCAATAATTATCAGATTACCGATCACGTCATATTAGACTTATCAAAAGTCATATAGCAATGGCACAGAACTGAGTCGGAGCTAGCAAATATGCGGCGTGATATACATATGCTTTTCAGTGCGCATGTTTGTGAAATGACATTCTTAATTAGTCTTCTCGGTTAGTTACCGTAGTCATTGACGATCGAGAGAATTGGATGTGCCCCTTAATATAATTAACTAGAAAATTTTGGTAAATGGTAAACATATAGATCCGATTAATCAACTAGAACCCGCACAAAAATAAAGCATACAAGTGCTATTGCTTCCACTGTCGGTAACTAAATATACGAACTATTTGAAACAACATTTGGCATATATATCACATGTTAGTTTTTTTTTTTTTTTAATTCAATAGAATTATATATATATATATATATATATATATATATATATATATATATATATATATATATATATATATATATATATAATGCTATAGAATTCAGAAAGAAAACAAACAAAGTAACAAACATGTGCATATGAAAGCTAAGCAGTACTGCAATAGTGCATTCCCGTCTAATTAATTATGTAGAGCCCCTCAGGAGAATAACATGCATAATTGACTTCCCCACAGTGTACCAAAAATTTGGCCCAGATACCAAAATTTTCAGTTCTTATGTACTTAAAGAACAGATCTCATCTAATACTCGTGTCCACCCCACTTTATCTTTTAACATTCTCCTAATAAAAAAGTTTGTATAGCGCATAGAAAAAACAAACTAATTTTACTGTTCTTTTAGGTCCTCATGAATATCCCGAAAATCCAGGATACCTTCATGAGATTCTTTCATTATGTGAACAAGCTGTAGTGAGCTACATGTACAATGTTAGTTTTGGCACACCGTGGGGTTGGGTTACAAAGCTTCAATAATTGACACTTGTTAGGGTGACTCGGAGGGGGTGATACAATGCAATAAACAAAGTGTCCTTAAGTAAGGCCAGCTTCACCAAATAATAGAGATTTACAAGAACTACAATCTATTATTCTAGTGATGCAATTTTACGGTATTCGTCTTTCTTTTTTTTTTCTAGTATAATATCCATGATGTATTTTATTAGTTATTAATTATTTTTAATAAAAAAAAATTAAATATTTATTCAAAAATCAACATTTAATAAGGGCTTTACTAACTCACTCTAAATATTGTATTCACCTAACAATTCCCTCCCAGGCGTGAGGTGTTCCTTTTTCCCAAAGAGTGAGTGCGTTGGTAGGTAGGTGTTAAGCACCCTTATGGGTGTCATCATCTTGGTAGAACAACATATATTGTTGCTCATCGAGGTATCACCGGTCAGTAAGTATCTACTAAAATGAATATGAGCCCAGTCCCCGCGGCCCCTCAAATCTAGATCTCATTATGCATGGCTTTACTAAATACTATTGAAAAGATTTATGTGGTAATGGGCATATATATTCGGGCTTTCCACCTGCCCAATTCTTCTTTATTGTCTTCTATATATGTTAAGGACCCAAGTCATGGTGTAAAGTTAACAAGTGCTATTATAATATAAATAAATATTTAAATAAATGAAAAGATTTTTTTATTATTACTTTAAAGTAGTATTTGGACTAACTTGTAGGCATTTCCATCAATTTATCTTTCGAATTTATTCAAAGGGTATACCAGTTTGGGATTATAAAAAAATTGTAACATAACCTCAAAAAATTGGCAAAACTATTAATGACATATATTAAGCCTTCCACCATTGATTCAATCCCTGCGGTCAAAATACCTAGAAGTGCTACAGTTCATATTTCATAATTTTGATCAAGAAACCGAAATATTGTTAACCATTCCGAATATGCAAAACATATTTCACTTTTCATTAATTTCTTTTTTTTTTTTTGGTTAAAAAGAGTTATAGGAGAAGCTGTTCTTTTCCAAAGTGAGAGCATACCACAAAACTTCAATGAGGACTTATAGTAATACTTAGTGATGACCTACTAATGAACTACTACCAACAAGAATTGAACTAAAGATCTTTATGTTAGTGTGATTGATTAAAATTGATATTATAATTGATTGCGATTAATTTTAAAAATGATTTATTGATATTGTAATTGATTTAGTATATAATTATATTTAATTATTTTTTTTTTTTTACAACAGTCTTCATGTATAAATAGATGTTAATCCTTCTGTATACATTTATTTAGAAATATATACAAATCTATCAGTATTTGTTTCTTTGTTTCAATTTTAATTTGGTATCAGAGAACCTAAGCTCTCGGTCCAGACCGTCATTGTCCGCTCTGTTCAAACACCGTTCATGACCTTCGTTCAGACACTGCTTCAGACCGACATTGTTCGCTTCGTTTAGACATCACTCTAGACCTCCATTCATACACCGTTCTAGACCACTATTGTTCGTCGCTTCGTCACTGTGTGCTCGCAATTCTGTCGTCGTGCCCACGTCGTCCGTCCGTCTGTTTGCTAGTTCGCCATCATTGCTCCAAAATCCTTCACTATTGTAGTTTCGAATTCACCGCTCCCCAGACCTTCGTTTTTGACACCACTGACACTGTTGGAACTGTCGTCCATCGATCTATCGGTGACTAAAATCTCACTGTCGTCCTCTACCGCACGCGCCATCATACACGACCCTCCCCCTCTAAGCATGTGTCTCACGCACCAGATCCAGCCGCAACTCGCTCCACGACCTGGTTTGCGTCATCGTTGACCTGTTGCCCTGCTGACTTGGTCCATTTGGCTGATGTGTCACCTGACGTGACAGTGCTGACGTGGCACCAGACCCCTTCTTAAGGTTTTTTGGTAAGATCTTTCCATTTTTTAGGTCCTTTTCTATCAATTCAGCCTCGAAAGTGCACTTTTCCTATTATTCTTCTCTGCTACTATAGAAAAGTTTGATGTTGCTCAGCCCATTCTAGTTTTACTCAATGATTTGAACTACACCGACTAGGTTGAGGCCATGTGTGGCTTTTTGAAAGACCGAAGACTATGGCGATATGTCACAAGAGATATTACTTGCTCTGTCAAAACTGAAGATGACATTGATGAGAAGTTTGCTGACAAATTAGATGAGTGGGATAACAAAAATGATCAAATTATCACCTGGTTCTGAAACACCTCCACTCCTAGCATTGATCTGTAGTTTGGATGCTTTAACACTACCAAAGAAGTATGAGATCATCTTAAAAATTGATATACAATTTTTGATTTGTCTCATCAGTATCAACTGCTGAAAGAACTCAACAGTCTGAAATAAGAACCCAGACAAGTTGTATATGAGTTTCTAGCTCGGATGGAAGCTATCTGAGATCAACTGATTCTGTGTGAGCCAACCTTGAAACACAAAAGTAATGCTAAGCTATATGAGGAGTACTGTGATTGTATCAAGCTCATCCAATTTCTGATCGCTCTCACTGATGACTATGAGTCTGTTTGAGCTTCTCTACTACATCAGGATCCCCTTCCCATACTTAAAGATGCCCTTTCTCGTTTGAAATTAGAAGAAACTAGATTGGGTCTTCTTCGACCTAAAACAGATTTGGCCTTTGTAGTTACTCATCAGTGGGGCAAGTTTTGTAGTCGTTTCCATAAACCTAGCTATGTTTTTGCTGAATGTCCCACCATAAAGTGTCACACTTGTAAGAAGAAGAGTCGTATTGCTCCTAGCTGCCTCTCTCTGCTATGCAGATACTCTAAACTTTCAAGACATTTGATTGAGCAATTCCCTACTCATCCACAGTACTCTATTTGTCCTTAAAGATCTTATCAGAGTAAGTTTCAACCTCGTACCAGTTCCTCCTCCAAGCATGTGCTTGCAACTTCAGTTACTAATGATGCCTCTGCTTCCCAAATCTTTCTTTCCACTACAAATCTTGAATCTCTTCTTAAACAAGTCCTTTATCAATCTGGTAATACTCATACTGTCTTAGTAACTATCCTAGGTAATAATCATTGGTATTTTGATTGTGCATACTGTAATCATATGACTTCCTCATCTCATGCACTTTCTTCCTTTTTTTCTAAAGATACCATTCATTCTATTTATACTACTGATAGGTCTCTTATAGAAGTAAGTTATAAGGGTTTCATTTCCTTACCTACCCTCACCCTATCAGACACTTATACTTTATTTTTAAATTAAACTTTAATATCATATCTATTGGCCAAATATGTGACATTGGTTAGATACTTACTTTTTTCTCTGCTGGTTATTCTGTGCAGGATTCATAGATGAGACATATGATAATAACTTAATTTTTATATATTTTTTATATTAAAAATAAGTATTATTATATTTCAATATATTTAATTTTATTAATTTTGTGATATTATCATTTACTTTTTTGAGATAAATTAATTACTAAATTATATATTAATTATAAATATTTAAAAGTAAAAATAGTGTAATCAAATGACTAGGCTCGGACAAAAAAGAAAACATTGAAAGCCAAAAGATAACTGGTGGTTAGGGGTGGAAATAGGCCAGTCGGCTGTCAGGGGCCTGTGGCCTGGCCTATTTTAGGCTGGCTGATTTAGAAAATGAACCAGATTCAGGCTTTTTTAAAAGCCTATTTTATTTAATAGGCCAGGCTTGACCTTTCAACAAAGCCTGTTAAGGCTATTAAGCTGGCCTTTTTATACTTACTTATAAATATATTTAAAAATTATAAAATTATGTTAAAGCCCGATTGCAAGGATCGAACTCAGACCAAGTGGTAACTTAAAAACTCCACTGACCACTAAGCTACGCTTAGTTATTATACCTATATTTGCATATTTTATAGTTTTATACTTAAATTGTGTCATTTTTGTTAACTAGGAACAGGGTCTAGGGCTTCTGACAAACGTGAAGCTATTCTCATTTCTCGAACACCTCTGCTCTCACCTCTCACTCTCTCAACCTCTCACTCTCAAGTCTCATTGACTCCCAAATCCCAATCGTAGCACCATTCTCAGACTCAATCCTCTGCTCTCGCCTCTCAGGCTCTCACTCTCTCATCCTCTCACTCTCAATTCGCACTCGGAGACTCGAGTCATCTCCTTAGAATCCTCTCCTCCACGCACTAACAACAAAACTTCAGTCGGTCTCTTAGCTTCTCGCATTCGCCTTCTCTTCGCCCAACGACATTGATCCCCCATACTCTCCCTGTGAGTTTTTATTTTTATTTTTCCCCTTCTTGTTTAATGTTTATCAATCAATAAAGAATGTGAAGTGTTGTCATGTTCACAAATTCTTTGTTGTGTTATCTGCATGATTAATTTTTCTAGTCTTGTAATAATGAAATTTAGACTGACCACGACACGAGTATTGAATAGTATTTGTCTTTGATGATATTTGTTGCTTGCTAGTTGCTACGAATAAATTGATCTGTTTATGGTATATAAAAGCGTGAGTGAATAGATGTTGTGTAAGAATAATTTTCGATTTAAATTAACTATTAGTTCTAGCTGAAAAGTAGAGGTGTTATTGTGTTTATCTGAGCAGCGCCTTAGCCCTCTGCCCCTCTCTGTAAGTTGTGTGAGCCTCGTTGACTTGCAGAAAGAAAGAAAACTTCGGGGGGTACAAAAAGGATGAGCGTAGATCTCTTTTACTGGGTCCATTTCACTGAAATAAGAGTAGAAGTTGTTGGAAAAGCAGTCCTGCTTATGAGTTTTAGGTTTATACTTTATACAACTACCGTGATATGTTCCTGTTCATTTTTCCTGCAATATTCTTTCCACTTCTTCTGCTTCATTATTTGACCGTGCAAAATATAATCCCTAGTTCAGGCCTTTTACTGTGAATCTGTGATACAATTCAGACTTCTAGACTTTCAGGAGATAGAAACGAAAGTGTATGGATCCAAGAACCTAAAGTCTTTAGGTTGTAAGTTGAGACATGTTATTAATCCTCTGTTTTAAAACTGCAAGATATAATTAAATTAAGCCTTTGTTTTGAAATTGTCCAAGAGTTGGTTAATGGTATCTTTTCACTCAAACCGCAGATGGTGAGGTGAAACAAGAAACCATCTTTGGCTTTTGTGTTTGTAGTTTCTCTCCTGGCATATGTTGGTTATTGACTTTCAATTATCTTGTATAAAGTACATTCTTGAATGTTTTTGGATATATAATATATGATTATTATTATTTTATAAATGGAGCTATAATTTATATCTTATTATACACCTTAAGCGATAATTTATATCTTATTTATATTTTATTAATTGAACGGTATCATCATTTTTTTTCATGTTGTACTTATGTTATAGGTATAGTTAATGTCTTCTTCACTTGAGGGAACAATGTCATCTGCTTCTCGTCCCCTTAATGAATTCAATGAACAAGCACCAATAGATTCAAGTCAGCTTGGAGATAATGTAGTTGATAGTGATCAAAATAAAGATCAAAATGATAATGGTTGTGCCATTATTATTAAGAAGAAGAGGCAGAAGACATCGGCTGTTTGGAATGATTTTGATGAAATTGAAGTATCTCAAGGAGTGGTGAAAGCTGTGTGCAAGTACTGTAAAGGGCATTTTGCTTGCATAGGGAAGGGAGCTAGCACTAGCCATATGAAGAGATATGCAGATTCTTGCATGCAAAGAAGGTTGCACATGGTTTCACAAAAGAAGCAACCCACCATTCCATTTCAAGCTTCCAGCTTAGGTATTAATCCTTTTATGGCACCTGGTGTTAGGTATTCAAATGAAAAAATGAGAGAGATAATTGCTACTGCAATCATGGTACATGAGTACCCTTTTAGCATTGTTGAGGATGAAGTTTTTATGTGGGCCTTCCAATATGCTAATCCTGAATTTCATAAAGTTTCTCGCAAAACAGCTAGGAGTGATTGTTTAGCAATATATGAGGTAGAGAAGAAAAAATTGAAGGCTTTGTTCAAAGGTGTGAGCAAGATTAGTTTGACTACAGATATGTGGAAATCAAGTCACCAAGTAACTCGAATACATGGTTATCACTCATTTCATTGATGCGGGGTGGAATCTTCAAAAGAGGGTTTTGAGTTTTGTGAAAGTGCCTCGCTCCTAGACGTGGAATTGATGTGGCGGATGCTATTTTCAAGTGTCTAAAAGCTTGGGGGATTGAAAACAAAGTGTTTTCTTGTGTCAGTTGATAATGCTTCTTACAACGACTCATGTCTAAGGACTCTTAAGGATAACTTATCACTCAGTAGTAAGTTAGTCCTTGGTGGTAATTTGTTTCATGTCAGATGTTGTGCACACATTCTAAATTTGTTGGTGCAGGATGACCTTGGTAGAATTAAGGATATCATTCATAATGTTCGTGAGAGT
Source organism: Ormosia semicastrata (assembly GCA_029884595.1). Taxonomy (NCBI): domain Eukaryota; kingdom Viridiplantae; phylum Streptophyta; class Magnoliopsida; order Fabales; family Fabaceae; genus Ormosia; species Ormosia semicastrata. The sequence continues at coordinate 6,354,686 of JAQQTO010000036.1, read as the reverse complement.
GTGAAGTATATTAATTATAATGATTCAAGGTTGAAGGCATTTTGTGATATTGTTGAGCAGAAACACTTGAAAGAAAGAAAACTCATTATTGATTGTTCAACTAGATGGAATTCTACCTATAAAATGTTGTCTACTGCTTTGATGTTCAAGATTGTCTTTCCAAATTATTATAACTATGAACCATCTCAAGAGGATTGGGGAAAGGTTGAAAAGGTATGTCAACTTTTAGAAGTGTTCAATCTAGCCACTCATGTCATCTCAGGCAGTGAGTATCCAACTGTAAATTTGTATCTTCCTGAAGTTTGGAGGGTGAAACGAGTAATTGATAAAGCCAAGAGAAGATGATGATTATTTCATGAGAGAAATGGCAGTCCCAATGAAAGCAAAATTTGACAAATATTGGGGGGAATACAATATGTTAATGGCCATTGCAAGTGTTTTGGATCCTAGGTGCAAATTCCATGTTGTTAATTATTGTTTTCCTTTGATATATGAACCAGATTATGTGGCTAAAGAGAATGTGGATAGGGTGATGAATGCATTGGAAATATTATATGATGAGTATGTTGACTTCAGTAAGGAAGAGACATCTGCTAGTGGTGAAGTTGATAATGGTGGTAACAACTCTTCTACCAATGTGCCTAGTTCTTCAATTGTCACTGGATTTGACCAAATCATGAGTATTGTTCATGAAAAGCAGGCAATTCCCCCAATAAAATCTGAATTAGAAGCTTATCTTGAGGAGGGTCTTTATATTCTGATGGTGTTTCTAACTCCTTCAATGCATTGGAATGGTGGAAAAATAATAGCTTAAAATATAAGATTTTATCTAAAATGGTCACATTTTAGCTATTCCAGTCTCAACAGTAGCATCAGAGTCCACATTTAGTGCTGGAGGAAGAGTTATTGATGAATTTCATTCTAGATTGAATGAAGAATCTATTGAAGCACTCATTTGTGGTGGGGATTGGCTTCGCCACAAGTATAATTTGAAGAGACAACAAAAGGTATAAATTTTAGATATTAAAATGATACTTCTTTTTTCTTGTAGTTGTTAAATTGTGTTGTGATCTAATAATATAATTAATTTGTTTTTTTCAAGGTGTTTGAACAAGAAGAAGAGATCACCTTGAAGATTTGACACTTTGTTGGTTGGTTGAATGGTTGGTTGGCTGGTTGCACATTGACATTTTATTGGTTGATTGTACTTTTCTATTTAGATTGAGTTATTGTATTGTGTTGTTGAATTTGATCATGTAATAATTGGATAATTTGAATTTGTCATTATTGAGATGTATTATTGCTATTGAGATTATGATGTTGATGATGAGTGATGACCAATTGGTTATGAATGTGATGTGAGAATAATCTTGAAAAAGGTATTTTATATACTTGAAAGAGTTTCATTTTTTATATGTTGAAGTGACTTGAAAGAGATATTTAAATTTGATGAATTTTGTGTACTTTAGTTGTGTATAATATTTTATTTAGTCAAATGAGTGATTATTAGTAATGATATTAAGAAACAGTTGTACTTGAATGATATTTTTTTTTTTTCAATGGCCTTTCAAGGCTCATTTTGAGGCCTATATGAAGGCTTGGCAGGCCTTAATATAAATCGGATCTAAAAGAAAACATTAAATAGAAAAAAAAAGGTCTTTGATAGGTAACGAGCAGGTTCGGGCCAGTACATATAACACAGCTGGTTTAGGTATGCAATATGGAAGCCCAATATTAGTGACTCATGACAGTAATTAAAAGGAATAAATAATGTCTAAAATTTGTCTCACACTGAGACTTTAACTTGCGCCTACCTCCAATGAAAAAGCAAGTGAAATATAAAAGGCCCAACATCGTAAGAGGGGAGATAAAAAAAGGTAGGGGTGCACAACTCGAACGCCCCGCCACCTCCAATGGGTTGGTTCGGAATCTCAAAAAATTTTGTCAACTTAGATAAATATCGGTTCGAGAACGGGTTTGGTGAACCAACCCGAAACCCGCCCAACGACGTAAAACGAGTCGTTTTGCCTATATTTAAATTTTATTATTATTTTTTCTTACAACCCGATTCGTGACCCGACCAAAACCAACCCGATTATCTAACAAATCAACAATCGATTGCAGAAAACTTTTTCTCCTCTACAACCGACAAACTCACATGATTAGTTTGAATTTTTTTCTCCCCAGACCCGAACCGACCCGTGTGCACCCCTAAAAAGGTACAAAAAAAGTTGCGAAGCGAAAGAATTGACGTGGGGCCCGCGCACGTCGCTCGAGAAACCTGCGCAACCCAGTGGATAAACTCAGAGAGAAGCGCAGTGTAGCGCATAAGAAGAGCAGTTTCAATGAAGAATTTTAATTGAGATAATTTTGTTATATTTTAATTTTTACTTTATATTCCTAAATTTTTTGTATTAAAGAAATGATTATGAAATTTTGATTATTTTGATATTGTTATGTTAAATTATTTTTACTTAATTTTTAAAGTTAATATTTATTAATTTTATTTTTTTATTAGATTATATGAATGAATTTTTAGATAAGTTCACCATAATTTTTTATGTTTTATAATTTATTTGTGTTATCCGGTGTTTGTGCTAATTGTTAGATATTAATTGTGATTTCTTATTAGGAATACATTTGATGATTTGATAATTTATTATTAATTAAAAAAATTTATCATGCATTTGATTATTATTTTTAGTGTTTCATTGATTGATCTTTCAGATCACATGCTTTGTCGCTAAATGTTTATGAGATAAATTATTTGAGAATAATAATTTAATATAGTTAATATTAAAATTAATCTTAGTGGATTATTCTTAGTCTTTTTTCATCTAGTAAAAACTTCATCTACATACTTGCTTTCTTTTAATTTTTCTTTTATTTTAGTTTTTTATTTTATTTTATTTTTACATTTTTGGTTCGTCAAGTTATGTAACTAAATTAGGCATAATTTTTCAATACTTAAAATTAATTCTAAGTCTATGTGAGATCGACCTTGTATTTGTTCAATTGTACTTCGATACGACTCATGCACTTGCGATTATTTAAAGGCTTCTAAAAAAATGATCACAACAGCAGATCATTGAGAATGCTCGTAAAGTTGGACGATTGTTTGAGCACACTACCCTCTTTGTTCCTCCGTCTCCTATGTCAACTATTTGTGTTGTTTCTACTTCCTCTCTTCTTCAGTTATGGCATTAACGTCTTGGTTACAGTTCTCTTAGTAAATTACGTCTTTTAATTTCTCAGGGTGTTTTAGGGTCTTTTAAAGAGGAATCTTTACATTGTACATCTTGTCAAATAGCTAAACAACCTCCATTATCTTTTAATAAAAGTAATTCCATTTCTATTTCCTCTTTTGATCTTGTACATTCTGATGTTTAGGGTCCAGCTTTTACACTCACTGTGGGAGGTTGTCAATATTTTATGATTTTTATTAATGACTATTCATGTTTCACCTAGATATATATAATGAAAAACCGTTCTAAACTTCCTCAAATCTATATTACATTTGTCATTATGATTAAAACTTGGTTTTCAAAGACAATTAAGGTTTTTCATTGTGATAATGCTTCAGAATATCGTGATTCAAAACTACTCACTTTTCTTACTGAACATAGAATCCTTTTTTAATTTTTATGTCTTAGTATGTCTCAGTAAAATGGTCAAACTGAAAGAAAACATCAACACATTCTTGACTCTGTTCGAGTTATGCTTATTTCCTCATCTTGTCCCGAACGTATTTGGGGGGTGAAACTGCTCTTGTTGCTATCTATGTTATCAATCGTCTCAATTCCTTTGTTCTTGGTAATGTATCTCCTTATGAACGTCTTCACAAGAAACCTCCAACTATATTTTTCTCAAAGTTTTTGGTTATGCCTGTTTTGTTCTTCTCTAACCCTATGAGCACATTAAGCTTGAACCTTGTGCCTATCTCTATTGCTTCCTTGGTTATGCTACTGAATACAAAGGCTATCGCTGCTGGGATCCAGTCTCTCAGCGCATTCATATTTCTCGTCATGTTATCTTTTGGGAGGTACTTTAATCTCCACAATGTCTCAATTCAAGTCCATTCCTTCCACTTCTACCCCATTCTTCACTACACCATCTTTTGACTTTTTTCCACATACAGAGTCTTCAAATGTTTCTAAGACAGGTTCTCCACCTCCAAGTTCCTCTTTTGTTTCTCCTAGTGAGCTCTCATCATCGTTTGAAGTTTTGACTTATTCTGCTGATACTATCCCGACCATTAATTCTACATCTAATATTGTTATTCAATCCTCTCGAGTAAGAAACCTTCCCCCTACCTTCATGATTTTCATTATTTTTTACCATGCTTCACTTTCATGAATTGCAATCATATTCAGAGGCATCCACTAACTCTCATTGGCAACAAGTTATGAACGAAGAATTATAGGCTTTGGAGAATAATGATACTTAAGAAATAATTGATCTTCCTTCTTATAAGGCTTTTGTCATATGTAAATGGGTTTATAAGATTAAAACTCGCTCTGATGGGTCTATTGATCATTATAAGGCCTGCTTGGTGACCAAAGGTTTTACTCAAGAATATGTGATTGATTATGAAGAAACCTTTGCTCCAGTTGCTCGTCTCACTTTTGTTCATACTTTTCTTGTTATTACTGTCATCTGCAACTGGACTCTTAATCAGATAGATGTGAAGAACGTCTTTCTTAATGGTGACTTAGAAGAAGAAGTCTATATGAGACCACCACCTATTTATTCTTGTCCACCTAACAAGGCCTGCCGTCTTCGCAAAGCCTTGTATGGCCTTAAATAAGTTCCTTGAGTCTGGTTTGCTAAGTTTTGTTCCACCATCAGTCAGCTTGGGTTCTCCTCTAGTTCTCATGATTCGACTCTCTTCATCCAAAAGACTGATAGTGACACTGTGTTATTGTTTCTTTATGTTGATGAAATGATTATTACAGGTGATAATACTATTGGTATTGTTGATCTTCAAGCATCCTTGAGCTACAATTTTGAGATAAAGGATCTTTGCCTTCTCAGTTATTTTCTGGGTCTTGAGGTTTTTTCCTCTGTTGATGGTATATATTTGTTCCAAGCTAAATATGCTTCAGATCTTATTTCTCAAATCGGTTTCTCAAAAAGTCGCATCGTGTCTACTCCTCTGGAATCTAATGTTAAGTTTACACATCTAGATGGTACTATACTTGATGATCCTACTCTCTATCGGCAGTTGGTTGGCATCTTGATTTATTTTACTGTTACTCGTCTAGACATTTCATATGATGTTCATTTAGTCAGTTAGTTTATGTCAGCTCTGCGTACTTCTCACCATGCTACTATTCCTCGTATTATTCGGTATATAAAAGGAACTTTATTTCATGAGCTTCATTTCTCATCAAACTCCTCCTTGGTCCTCCATGCTTATTTTAATACTAATTGGGGGTGAAGATTCCACTGATCGTCGATTCACCACTGGGTATTGTATTTATCTTGGTGATGCACTTATTTCATGGCGAAACAAGAAACAAACTTTAACTAGATGCTTCAGTACTGAAGCAAAGTATCGAGCACTTACTGAAATTACATTTGAAATACTTTGGTTATGTTGGCTTCTTGAAGACTTGGGTGTCTCTTAGTCCTTTTCCACTCCTTTTTACTATGATAATATAAGTGCTTTTCAGATTGCTCATAATGATGCCTTTCATGAGTGCACCAAGTAGAGGTGGCAAAACGGGTTCAACCCGTTGGGTTAACCTGCCAACCCATTATTTTTTGGTGGGTTGGGTTCAAGATTTCAACCCACTTTTATTTTCCAACTCGTATAACTCGCCCCGCATAACACGCAGGTTAAACGGGGCGGGGCAGGTTGGCCCGTTGGGTTGAGTTTTGTTTTTAAAGTGTTATAAATGAGTCTTTTTATTTGTATTTGTGGTATTTTTATGGGTATGATACTAATTTTATTTAGTTTTTTTAGTCCCAATAAATTATAATTTTTATATTTTTAAAAAATTTATGATTTTTTTTTTTGTATTTTATACATTTTTTTGTTTTTTAGGTGGGTTAGGTGAGTTGACCCGCCAACCCGCCTACTTTTTCACATTATCTCTTTTAGGCGAGTCAACCCGTCAACCCATTTCCCAAAACGGGCCAACGCGCCCCATCTCATATTTTGGCGAGGCGGGGTAGGTTGGCCCGTTTTACCACCTCTAGCACCAAGTATATTGAGATCGATTACTAGTTCATTCGTCAACACATTCTTCATGGTGTTCTTCGTCTCATTTCCATTGGCACTCTTGACCAGTCAACTGATCTATTCACCAAAGATCATTATCCTGACCGATTCCGTATTCTAGTTTTCAAATTCAAGTTTGTTTCTTCTATACCCACTTAAATTTGAAAGGAGATATTAGCGTGATTGATTATGATTGAGATTATCATTGATTATAATTGATTTTATAGATGATTGATTGAGATTGTAATTGATTTAGTACATAATTATGTTTAATTATTTTCCTTTTCTATACAACAACATTCTTGTATAAATAGAGGTTAATCCTTCTGTATACATTTATTTAGAAATATAAACAAACTTATCAATATTTGTCACCTTATTTCTATTTTTAATTCTCTAAGTTGATGTTAGTTTGATTTTACCAATTAAGGCAACTTTCAATAGCAGTTTTCATTAAATTCTATTATTGGTTAGAATTGTCTCTAATTTTTATCATTAGTGTGATAAATTAATCGTTGTTTATCTTCAATATGTAATTGAGATATTCTTTACGGTCAAACTTTTTCTTTTTGTTTAAAATTGTAATGGAATGAATTTTGGTATGTATTTTTTTTCTTATAATTACGAATCTTGTGTACCACAAGTGGGAAGAAGCTTATAGGGGGGTTAAAGAAAGAAACTTAGCACATTTAAATGATAAATGATTGTTCAAAAAAATATTGAAGTAAAATTTAATTATTATTTAATTTATTAACTTACAAATAAAATTAGAAAGAATACTGTAGGAAAATATTATTTATACATAAATAATAATAATAATAATAATAATAATAACCAAATACATTGTACCTAGCATTTCTAATTAAGAGTTTGATAATCCTTTTAAAAATAGTTAATTAATTTTATGAATTAATTTTACATGAAAAAAATTTTATGTGAAACTATTCCTAGACCAGGAAACCAAACTTATTGGTAAAATTTTCCACGACTATATGTTCTGCAACCTTATTGCGGCCCATCTCTTCCACGAAGTAATTATTGGGTCACAACAGGTCCTTGGCCGGTTGAATGAATTCAATTCTGAATGGAATATTTCGAACTTAATTAAGTTAAGGAGTATACTTCAGAATGGCTTACCTCTATTGCTGAAGTTTCAAGAGAAGTTATGAGGTGTTATTAAAATAATTTTTTTTTTATCTATATCATTTTGTTAAAGTGGGAGACTCATAACTCATAAATTGAGGTGATATATAACGAATGGTATATAAAAAGCAAAAACTTTTCCGTTTTCGTAAGTACTTAAGAATTCTATAATTTCCAGTTTTAACTAATTAATCACTTTATATTGTTTAGGAACACTTTCTCTCTCGAAAATTATTATAATGATTTAATTTACTTTCACCAATAAATTATTATAAACAAAGTTTAAGGAAAAGGTTTTCTTGTTAATTTAATATCATAGTTACTGATAAATTTAAGTTCCAGTTACAATAAAAAAGAAAAAAAAAACCATTTAACGCATTTTATTTCATTCAAAAGTAATTTTGCTTCTCTAAATTTACATTTACACTCTAAAATTATAAAAGAAATTATACTTTATTACATAATAAGAATGAGAATATGAAAAAAAAAAAATCAAACCGACATGACACATAAATACTCTGGCTAAGATATAGGTTTATTGGGTAAATTACATATTGCTCCATTGTCTATTTTTATTTTTTATAGATAAACTTTATTTTGTAATGCATAATTCCTCTAAATGATAGTAAAAGATGTCTAAATGATAGTAAAAGATGCAATTTTTTTATTATCAAATTTAATAGTAAAAGTCTGTACGTGAAAAATATATAATCTTTTTTAATATAATCCACAAACATCCAACTCTGAATCATTAACAAATTGTCACCATTAAATTTAATAGAAAATACATGTTTACACTTATTACTATAGTTTAAGGGGATTATATATTACAAAATGAAGTTCATGTATGATCTCACAATAAAGTGTAATTAAAATTATCGCAGGATCAGGGACGGATCCAAGGGGGCGGTGTGGGCCTTGTTTCTCATCAATTTCTTTTAAAGTATCTATAATTTAATTTAATTTATTAAAAAAAGATAATTATATTGACTTTTTATAAAATTAGTACTTATTATATTAATACTTTTATTTAAAAATTATACCTATATTTTTTATTTTATATATTGTTATTACACTTCAATATCCTTTTTATTTATAAAATTACATATATCTCTCCTACTTTATGTATAAATATTACACAAAGTCCCATTGAAAATACAAAGCAAGAGAAGTATGAGTAATTTCTCAAACAAAAAAAGTGTCAATATTATAAACACTAACCTCAAGAGAGGTCAGTATAATTATACTAAAGATAAAAATGATGAAGTTAAAAGAGTTTATACTTGATATGTATTTGACATATAATTTATGATTATTTTATATACATTAATATTACAATTTAAATTCATCTTTTTATTAATTTTTAATCTTTATATAATAAACTTACTAGTTTTTCTCATTTTTATCTTCATCCTTATTTTTTTAAATCTATATATATAAAAACTTTATTTTACTTATAAATCATGATGTAAAGAACAACTATTATTGTCATGCATTTAATATCTAATATAATAAATTTTTTATTTTTTTTTACTTTATTCATAAATCTTCCTATATAATGAAAGAAAAATACTCTTCTAAAGTAAATAAATAAGAGTATATTTATTCTTAATTTAAAATAGTATATTTTAATCTTAACTCACTAAATAATTTAAAGGTAAATACATTTTTATTTGTTAACTTTAATTTTGTTTATATTTAATAATATGATTCATGATTTTTAATCTACTTTCACTATATATTTTTTGATCCGTCCTCTAAGGATTAAGCATCTTATTTCTTTTCCATAAAAAGTATAACCCTACCCGGCCAGTTTCAATAATAATGAGAATGAACATTGAATCCCAAATTTTTTTTTTTGGTAGAATTGAATCTTTCATATAAATACCCAATACTCAACTATTAAGGTGTTCTTTTACAGAAACAGATGTTTTTCTTATAAAACCCTCCCACTTCCATTTACATAATTAAAATTACCTGTAAATTTATATAAATTATATCCATTTTTTTTTACATATATTCATATATAATTTAACAGTTCTAAAAGACTAAAATAAATATGTAATCTAAATACCTGGGTAGAAGAAAGCAACCCTCATGTAGGGTAGTGCAAATAGTACAAAGGGGAATGTAGTGGGGTAGTGGATGTATATGTAGTCTTGGTACTAAGGTATCCTGAAAACAAGTATAGGAATCTAGTCGCCATAATAATGGGTTCTTATTAGGGCTTCCATGTGACACCTGTCAATGATGGCAATGCAATATATAAATATAAATACAGTACTGATAAATTTATTAGGGGCTTTTGCTTGATAAAGGCTTAAAACCGGCAAGCATTTTCCTAATGTTCCCCAACAGTAAGTGGGTTGGTGGGTGGGTGTCAAGTTGCCTTGCACACGAGCATGTACAGAAAAATCAGCCTTATAACATCGAAAGCTGTCCTCTCTACAACTAATTAATCAAACTCTTCTTAATAAATCACCATACACAACTAATCATCAGGCGGTTGTGGGCTTGAATCGAATGAGTTGTTAATTACATTAAAAATGCATGAAAAGATATCTTAGCAAGCTAGGTTTTGTGTTGTACAGTCTTAGATGATGTCTCTTGTTAGTTGTTACTTAGACATAATCATTTCATGTTAACCTAGCGACCTTGCTAATAAGAAAACTCGTATAAGCATCTGATATTAAAAAATAAAAAAAGAAAAAAGAAAAAGTTTCTCTTCATTTATGATCACTCTCCAATATACCTCCTTAACTAAATCATGGGGGACTCCATTATAATTAAGTTGCTTTGATGAGAACCGGTTAATTATACCCAATTCATGATACAGATAAAGTTGAAATTATTGGTTGGCCACCTTTTATAAATTAAAAATGTGTTCATTCAAAAAGGTGTACACATACAAGTGTCCGTAATGTATGCACAATCTATTGTATGTGCACGACGTAGAAGAAAGCCATTTTTTCTTTGGATGGAAGGCCCCGACCTCTCATATATAAGACGACTGAGACTGTGGATTGTGGAATGAGTAATTACTATGAGACATGGCCATGCATAATTATAATATTTGAAATTTAATATATATTTGGCCCTAATTTTTTTTAAGTTTCAATTTAGTTATTCAGTATTTTTTTAATATATCAACAACTTTTAAGATACTTTCGTCCGTAATTTACGGGTATAAACTTAATGTCCCCCATATATGAGAGAAATTATACCATTCTCTGTACTACTAATAAATGTATGTTCCAAAATTTAGTCATTAATTTTAAACACATTTACATAATTTTTTTTAAAATAACTTAAATCAATTGTTGAGATTCTCTTAAAACATGCATTTATTACTATTTTAGGAACATATAATAATTTCTTCCCATATCTAGATTATAAATTTGTGTACATTACCATCTGGGTTTTGGTGATATAGTTAATAAAGTGTTATTCCTCTCCTCTATCACTTTCGGACCCAATATAGAAGCCCACCGTATATTGAAGGTTAAATTCATTATGGCTAGCTATTTGATGGACTATTATTTATTTATTTTTTTACGAGGTTTTTTCATAATCTGTAGATGTGAGATTAGTTTTTGTTGAGGTCGCCTTTTCCTATAAAACTTTCTCCTAAATTTAAATCTCTAACATTATAAAAACTTTTCAAGTTTTGAATTTAAGCTTGCTTATCAATTGTGATATTATTATATGCTAAAGAGTCGTAATACAATGAGGATCTAGCTAATGATAAAGTGAACACGTGAGTCGTGCAAAGGAAAAGCTTTGTAGGATAGCTTAAAAGCCTAAGCTGCATGTCTATAGATTAATAAATAGCACCATTTTCTCTAGTAGGGATTCTAAGGTTTTATGGAGGAAATAGTTCTTAGAAATAATTATATAAGTTTGAGTGAAGTGGAAGAAGATGAGAAAGAAGGGCTTAAGTTAAAGAGAATAAAAGTAATTAGTATTCTCTACTTGGCTTTAGTTTGCTGTCTTAAGTGTTAAGGAGCATAGTATTCGATAATATTATTTGCATATTATTTTTAATACATTATTATTATATTATTTATTTTTTATATGATAAAATAAAATTATATACATTTTAATACATACTCTCTATTTTTATTTTTTCAAATAAGAAAAGTTGAAAAAAAGTGTAACTATTTTAATGTGCAAATAACAAAATTCGCATGATATTTATAGGTGAGTACACTAATCAAGGCTATTTTTTAAAAATAATAAAAAATAAAATAAATAAATAATTAAAATTAAAATAATATTAATAAGTAATTTATCAAATATTATCTGAGGCATGCAAATATATTAAACTTAAGAGTATTTTTATAATATTTTTGTGTATATTTAAAAAACAATTAGCCTCTATTATTTATAAAGCCAAAATGAATGTTATTCCAAAAAGTAAGTTAATCCAAAGTAATGTAATGTTTAAAACAAACTGGCTAGTATTTGTTGGATGGCGAAAGCTATCGTGCACCAAGTTAAGTTTTGGTGTATAGTACACCATTGACTTGACCTATCATGAAAGGTAAATTATTTGATAGCCGATCATTGTTTTACTAAGTAAAAAAGTTACTGTGAAGGAAGTGGGAAAATAAATGAAATTGAAGAGCAGAAATTATTAGATACAGTGGAAGGCTCATCAATTGAATGAAGAAAACCCCATGTTCATCGCAATTGAAGAAAACACTAGCTCTTTTGGTATTCAAAGGTCGGCCTCTCGATTGAAAGCTTGGCCAATAGAATGAGCTTCGTCAATAGACAATAGCAGAGACGATGGGTATGTTGTTCTCGTTGGAAAGGAGCTCACATTGACGGAGAGTGGTAGTGGCCCAGAGCGCCATTGCCTTGCCCAGAAAAGACTAGTGGCTTTCGCTGTGCATCATTGTGCTTGTAGGTGAGTTTGGTATGTGTTTATTTCCATTATTCTTGTGTAATATGGTTTTAGGGTTTGCAGAATAGGGGAACTAAAAATGGGAAGGGGAAAGATTATTTTGGGAAATTAGATTGGGTTTGTAAGCGGTAGTTGGCTTTATCAGTGAGTGAGTTTAGATTTCTAAGATAAACGAGTTTGTAGTGTAAAGGATTGGGGTGAAGATTTCGGTCCTTAAACCACTATTGTTTTAGGAGTAAGTTGGTTTTGTAGATTTAACCCAATCCACAATTATTAGCAAGCTGGCTTACTTGCATTAGATAGCGCAGTAAGGCTAAATGGCTCCCATGTCATTGTCAATCATCCCCCAGTATTTCCACCTTTATTTAAGGTGGATATAATCAATCAAATATGACTCCAAGGATCTGATTTTGTGAATGTATGTGTGGCTTTTCTATATTTATACATGTGCAATGTGCAGATGTGTTTCTGTAGTCATGTACTGGAGTTTGTGTTCTATAATATATAATTTGTATTTAAAATTAGATGAATGTTATGTATGTGTGTTGCCATTTGTTAATGGCATATGGTGGTAGTTTGAAAAATCACCATAGGTTTATGGTGGATTGCATGTCAGAAAACGGCAAAAGAAAGGGGACCATGTTTGAGAAAAATGTAAAACTTAAGCAACCCACCTATAAGAAGTAAATGAATAGTCGTAATAGTATATATAAAGAACAACAAACATAATAATAAGTTTTTCAAGCAACTGAATTCAACATAGGTGTGCTTAAATTTCTGCTTTTTCTTGTTAGATATGCATGTTAGTATTATTTTTGTTTTGATGTTTAGTATAGTTATAAAGTTAGGCGATGGTTTGATTATTATTGTATGGCTCATAGACTCAAATATTAGAAAAAAAATTAGAAAAATAAGTTTTAAGAGCTTAAAATTTTGCATGTTACTAAGTAAGGGTTTTGTGTGATCACTCTACCATAGTACCATCCCGTCGGTATCCCATTCCTGGCATCCTTTTTGAAAGTTCTAGTGTAGGCATGGATAAAAAAGTTAAATTACTAATAACATGATACTTGTTGATACCTAATTTTGTCCATAAAATTTTGTCACTTAATCAAGGATTAATGTTTAATTGCAGTGTTGTGAGCATTTTGTTTTCTTGGTCAGATTTTATTTTAGTTTATTTTATTTGTGCAAACAAAAATAAAAATATAATAAAAACAAAAAAGACAAAAACAAAAGATAAATACTACAAATCCCTTCACATTTACAGCAAAAACAAAAACAAAAAAATAAAATAAATAAAAAGAAAATGCAGCTTTGCATGACTGTGAATTAGTCTGGCTCCTGAGCATGCTACTTTCCTTGGGGAGCTATCACGGATGGGGAAGGTAAGCATTGGAGAAGGGAGAGCTTGGAGCGAGAGGGCGCATACACAAATGAGGAAGTATTATGGTGACCCAAGTTGGGTCAACCAGCAACCTCTCCACCTTGGACAAGGGGGAAGCCTCATTTGAGATAAAAGAACAAAGGAGAAGGCAAGCAGGGGGATGAAGATTTTTCCATGTAATCTCATCTTCACTCAAGAACAAAAATTCATCTCTAAAGTTAACTCACTACCATCTTCACCACTCAAACCACCATCTCCAACCTTCATTTTCCATATAACAGAACCAAAACCCAAGATCTTCATCATCTTCTTCTCCAATCTCCAATCCACCTTACGCCAACAAAACCTTCACCTCACAACCTTCACCATCAACAAACCAACAACATCTCTTCCACCCAAACCTCACTACATGTTCAAAGACCTCCATTACCCATACCCACCATTAAACCACCATCAATCAACCCCAAACCAAGCACCCAAACCAAGCACCCACCAGATCCGACCGGCCAAGACCCGCCGCCGCACGCCGCCACACTCAAGCCGGAGCTCGTCGCTCCCGGATCCTGCTGCCGCATCCGCGCCGTCGCTCCACCCCGCCCCGTACCGGTGACCCGGTCGCCGCTCGAGCTCACCGCTCCGTCCTCCATGCCGCCGATCTGCATGGTAAGTTTTCCTCCCCCTTTTCCATTTCTTTTGCCCCTCCAAAACCGAACCCCTTTTTTTTTCTCTCTGTTACGTTTTTTTATCCCCTTCCCATTTCTTCTTTCTTTTCCCGTTTTGCTTTTCCACTTCCAGAGACTAAAAAGTCTCTTCTTCTTTTATTTTGAATTGGTCACGTGGACCCACCTTTCCCCACCCCTTTTTCTTTTTATTACTTTTTAGGGTCTTTTTAATCACGACCAAATTTCCAACCTTTCTTTTTTTTTCTCTTTTTTTCTTTTCTTTTCTATGACCTTTTGCTTTAAAAAATAAAAAATCAAGTAAATATTTGGATATAAATAATTCTTTTAGAATAAGGAAAATAAAAATTAAAAAATAAAAAAATAAAAAAAAATCAGAAAGTAAAAATAGAATAAAAAATAAAAAAAAAATATTTTGAATTTAATTGGTTGTGTTACTTAGGATTATTACTTATGTGGTGGTGTTTATTTAATTTATTTGTTTTTTGGTGTTATGTATTGTGATTAATAGGAAGTAAAAAAAAGATAAAAAATATAAAAATAAAAATGTTAAGAGAAAAAAGAAGAAAATATGTTTTGTGATGTTGTGTTTTCATTTTATTTTATTATATTTACTTGGTTCATGAAAAATTATGTTTATTTGTTTGTCTTAGAGTACTCCCAAAATAAAATAATAATAAAAATTTAGATTTTTAATCCATGCAATGATCAATAATGGTAATTGAATAGCGGATGCTATCTTCAATGTCATTTGAATCATAAGGGTTTATTGAGTAGCCTGGTGCTAACTTGAACCCCGTGCAAGAATAGATTTGTTTTCAAACAAAATCTCTTTTTCAAAAAAAAATCTCTTTCTTAATTAAAATCAATCAACCCACAATCATTTTCTAAAGAACTACGTGACTTTGAGTTCTCCATTGCACCAGGAGATACGTAGGAGCAGAAATCCATTTCTGTCAAGCCAAAAAAAAATAAATTTTCATAATTTGGTTGCTTCTTTTATTTCTTTTCAAAAGAAAATATAAAAAATATAAAAAAGATAAAAAATAATTACAAAGTCTTTTGTTTAAAAGGGTTAAAATAAATGTATTTGAGATTATTAAAATTTGCACAACTAACTTAAGGTACCGTTCATGGAACAGGCAAGGTGTAATGCTAATACCTTCCCTACACATGTAATCGACTCCTGAATCCAAACTCATTTTCAAAAGACCAGTTTGCCTGATTAAAAGGTTTTTCTAATATTTTCCTAATTTAAATAAACATTGGTGGTGACTCCATTGTTTTTTATCTTTTTTCGGTCGTCCCGTCGCGATCCCGATTGCGACAATACTAATGAGGTAGATAGTGTTAATTATTTGGATGGGATGAAGACATATGGGAACTTCAGAGAGGTCTGTGGCTGCACAAGTGAAAAAGAAAGTCAGAGGAGTTTGGAGCCTTATACCGCTGTTGCAGCTTGTGTGTGATTGATGCTATAAGTGTTTTAGGTGGAATTAAACTGTTGTTCAGCCACAGACATGGTCAAAACAATCCAAAAATCTGAAGGCGTCTGAGTTTAAAGGAGGGAATATGAGGAAGTTCACATTTAGGACCCCATGGCACCTTTTGCATATGCTATGAAAAACTAGTCATTCCTGGAAATTTTAAGTGTGGGGAGGCGGGAGCATCAAAGCCGCCATGCCACTAGAGGAGCTTTTGCTCTAGTAATGTAACTATGCTTACTTCTGCGATATAAGACTATGGCTAGTTCTCCTCATGTTGTAAATCCCTCCTACCATAAAATAGAACCTATGAGTAGTGGTTCCACATTCTTCCTTATTTTTATAATTTATTTATGCCTCTGGCATCTGAAGATGGGATTAATATAATAGGTTATAATAATGTAAAAAAGTAAAGGAAATTATTCCCTAATTTAGATCATCGTGTGGGAAATAATTATGGGTTGCTGTTTTTGATGAATTATTAATGTTGCTATCCCATTGATAGTGTACTATTAGTCAAGGTTGGATGTTATTGGTTACCCTATCGGATTTGTTTGTTATGACTTATGAGACAAAAAGAAGTTATTTCTTAGATTAACATGAATGATCATTCTTAAGATTTACTTTACTAGAGTAATAACCTTGCGTAATTTCTTATTATTTAGAATGTTTTATTTAATAGCAAATGACCTTCAAATTGGCATAGGACCAACTATGTTTTGGTAGACTGTCCATTTCCTTTATACATATGTCTTTGTTAACCATCGTGTAGTATATCCACGTGTATGTACACCTTTAATTTTTTGTGGTCTTTGGAACAAACTCATTTACATATTGAGAATTGCTTGATCAGTAGCATTAAGCTGGACCAGTTGAAACCATATGAAGTAATATTTGTTTTTTTTGGTGCAAAAACCATATTAAGCTTTATGTAGTTAAAAATATTTGTATTGAACATATGGTTATAGCCATTGATTGACTAGCTTTATAAGAGTTTGATGTGTACCATTTTCATTTCTAATTAAAGACTACTATAGACAAAGATAGATTGTTGTTGTCTGATGCTCGTTAGTAAGCTACTTTGGTGGACGTGATGCTAAAGGTTAGTCTGATATAAGTAGATTAGGCATATATTATCCACATGTTGCAGGGAAATATTGGGTAATTTATACCTGAATAACAAATTTCTCTTGTCGGTTAGAACATAGAAACGTTGGGATGGTATTTTAAATTTGCTTTTATAAAAAGACAATGTTTTTAAATTTGCATGTCGCTAAAATTATATCACAACTGTCCTGAGTGTATATATCTTTATTAAATTGACCTGGGAGTATGGAAAACATATGAATAACACCCTGAAAATCTTTTCCTGAAAGTGAATTTTGATGAGAATAGGCAAGTTTGCAAAAGTGTGAATGTAAAAGTATTATAACATTACGAGGGGTTGTCCTTATTAGTGGAGTATGGAGACCAAGAAGGTTCTGGTTATTGGTTCTTAAAGAAATTGCAAAATGCAAAGGCTTTTTTATTCTACAATGTTGTTGCTCCTAATTTTGTTGGTATGCAATTGCTTTTTCCCTATCTGTTATGTTTCCAATTCAGCCTCAGCTAGCACCACTAGTGGGTTATACACCTAAGTATAATTTTTGACTACTACCCCATTATTGGCTTAGAGAGTTATAGGGCTTTACTTGTTGGTCCTTTGTGATACAATACTTCATTCATGACCTATTGTAGTTAATATATATTCAGTTAATGTAGGTTGGTGCACATTCCCCAGCAGCATTTCTCCAATTCCCATACTTAATAAAGTAGGGTAAATATTACTTAATGAACCAAGTATGCTACATCAGCTTAATGCAATTGTAACCGAATGAAAAAATAAAAATTAAAATTTGTGGTAAATATAATTACCTTGACACCCATAAAAAATGATTGACTGGGTAAAAAGACTAGTGAAGATTCTAGCCTATCCATAGAATAGTGTAAAATTATTTAGTGATAAGGAGGGAAAATCCACTATGAGGTAGGTAAAATAGACATGAGCTTGGATTGTATAAAGACCAAAGGGCATGTGCACTTTTGGCTACTACAACATCATCACATGTTTAATATTGACAAAAGTAGTAGTTAGCTTCATAATGGAGTTATTTATTAATGATTTAACAGGAATTGGAGAAGAGGCTTTGAGATGTCTGATACAGTGGAAGGCTCATGTTCAAACTACTTTCCTGATGATGGTTACGAGGTATACAAATTTTGCACATCAAAGTAGAGGATTACATTAGTAAATTTGATAAGTAGTGTTGATTTTGTATTATATTTGCAAGAAACAATGACTAATTAGTATTTAGTGGAAATTATGTACCTTATAAGACACATATGGATGTAAGGACATGAAGGGACAGATCTGTTAGACAATGATGTCAATTTCGGCGAAGATCTTATGGCCATAGATGCTGTTCAAAATTTCAGGAAAGTTGACTTCAACGGGTTAACCCCGGATGTGATGAGGGATTTTCATTTCGAAAATTTGGATGTAGCTTATGAATTCTACAATGAATATGGCAAATGTAAAGGATTCAATGTGAGGAAGCATAAGGTTGGATGAAATAAAAATATGGATTTGACTTAGTAGAGTTTTGTTTGCTCAAAGAATGGTATGAGACATAAAAAACATATCAACAAGGAAACTAAGCAGAGGGAAGCAAGACCAATGACAAGGTGTAGATGTAAAGCTGAGATGCGTGTGCATGTTGATGGAGTAAGTGGTCGATGGTACGTTACTGTATTCGTTGAGAAGCATAACCATGAATTGATGAGTCCTAAATTTGCCAGTCTTTTACGATCACATAGGGGGATGACAGAAGATGATATCGGTCAAATGAACAACATGAGAAAGGTTAGCATTAGTACTGCCAAAATTTATGGTTCTTTTGTAGTCAATGTGGTGGATTTTATATGGTGGGATTTCGACACAAAGAGATGTATAATCAAATTGACAAGCAAAGGAGAATGCAATTAGGGGATGCAAATGCAGCACTTAGTTATCTTCGTTGTTTGGCAGACACAGATCATTTAATGTATTGAAGGCATACAGTTGATGCTTTGGGGCATTTGCGACATTTATTTTGGTGTAATGACACTGCACAACTTGATTATACAGTATTTGGAGATGTCTTGGCATTTGATGCAACTTACTGCAAGAACAAGTACAAGTGTCCAGTTGTTGTTTTGTCAGGCGTGAACCACCACCTTCAAACAATTGTGTTTGGATGTGCAATTGTGTCCGATGAAACAGAGGAAACATATATCTGAATTCTAGAGCAATTTATGAAAACAATGAAAGGGAAATGTCTGAGATCAGTTATTACTGATGAGGACATGGCGATGAGGAATGCAATTACAAAAGTTTTTCCAGAAGCACATCATAGATTATGTGCGTGGCACCTTCTACGCAATGCAACTGCCAATGTAGGTAATCCAAAGTTCACTCAAGGTTTGAAGAAATGTATGTTGGGTGATTATGAAGTCCATGAATTTGAATGCAAGTGGTAGTCAATTGTTGACGAATTCAGTGCGATGGATAACAGCTGGGTTGAAGATCTAGCAGAGAAGAAGTTAATGTGGGCAATTGCATATATGAGGGGGAAGTTCTTTGCTGGTTTGAGAACAACTTCGAGATGTGAAGCATTGCATTCACAATTAGGGAAGTATGTTAGATCTCGTGTAAGGTTGAGTGAGTTCTTACCACATTTTCAACGTTGCTTGGATTACATACGCAACAATGAAGTCCAAGCTGATTTCAAGTCTTTCAATGGAGAACCTATCATGCAAACACAGCTAGTTGGTTTGGAGAGGTCTGCGGCTAAGGTATATACTAGAGAGACCTTTAATCTATTCCATTCTCTATTGTTTAAGACATCAACTGTAAAGGTGATTGGGTGTAAACAAACAGCCACAAGTCAAATATTTGTCGTTAGCAAGTATTGTAAGGCAACCAGCAAATGGCACATATCACACTACCCACGTGAGGAGGAATTCAGATGTTCTTGTAAGCGTATGGAATCTTTCGGGATGCCTTGTGTCCATATAATTGTTGTTATGGTTTATCTAGACATAAATGAGTAGCCAAAATCTATTATTATGGATAGATAGAGTAAACATGCCAAGGAAGGTGTTGAAAGTGAATACCCGACAAGGTTTTTGGTGGGTGACACAGGTTACATGAATCGTTATGGAGCTTTACTACATAGTTGCAGAAGAATGTGCAACCTCACATGTCGCAGGATTGAGGATTATAACGAAGTAAGGGAAAGGGTAGCGGTTAAGACAGCAAATCTTGAAATAATGGATGCAATAGATGAATGTAACAATGGAGGAGGCACTCAGTCTTTTGTAACTAATGTAAGGGATCCTGCAGCAGTTAGAAGCAAGGGATATGGAGCTAAACGACCACGCATGTCCTCTTAGTCCATGCAACGAAAAAGTCAGAGATCCCAACAGTGCAGTAGATGTAGGGGGGAAGGTCACAATCGGAGGAAGTGTCCATTTTCTGCAGAGCATACTACAATTTCGGGTTATGGTTTTGGGGGTTTTGATCATGAAAAAAATGGTGAGGAAGAGCAAGTTGATGAAGATGAGGAGTATGATGACATGGATCTTGACGATGAGGGGGAGGATGCTGATAAGGACCAGAAATGGGACAATGACGTCGACCAAGAGTATGAGGATGACCAAGAGTAGCTAAGTCGTTATTCTGATATACCTTGAAATGGTAAGTAAATGGTGACTGACTATACTTTTGTAATCTCTGTTTTGTATATTTAGTCTATATAGGTCCAAACCTGTGCACTGATGTGGCATGCAGATTCGCAGTATGAACTTGGATTTTCATTGCGGTGACAGTTTGACGTGACCAAATTGATGAGGTATGTAGTTGTGATAATAACTTAATAAGTGCTTAATAATTAGGCTATGAATTCCATATTATTTTAAATGATGTGTCATTTACTTTGTTAACTCAAGTATGACATATTGGTTTTTTTACAACCCAACGATGTTAAAGAATTTGCTTACTAGTGATTAGTGAACCCGGAATAGGATATTAAATGCTGAACGTGACCATTGACCCAATATGATTTGTTTGTTGACTTCAGCTGGGCAAGAGGGCGCATGCAGGAGGTTGTTATGTTTTAGGAAATAGGAGAAGTTTGTAATTTGGTTATGAATTATGAGGACATTGTATGATTTAAGGTTTATTAACTTTGCTATTATCGTGTAATGTGAATTTGACGTGTGTGTGGATTTGACATGCATGATGTAATTTAATATACATGTGAAATTGATTACAAGAATGGTTGTGTCCATATCTAAATATTTAGATGAATGGTTATGCAGAAGCTATATTTCAATTAATTTGGTGCTGTTAATTAGCTCATCTTGCTTGTGGTACTAGGGAACCTGTTACACTGCACCAAAACAAACAAGGCCGCATCCATGTGTCTATCATTCTACACTGGCAATACTAGCATCCACAGAAGCATGGTTAAGTTATGAACAATTATTAAAATATATATCTGTGGCCATATATCAAATCGAGAATTAGTGATTTAAATACGAAAATCACTGCCCTATGGGATGATGAACCAAATTACATACCATTGAGCTGAGCAGTAACATTTTATCAATGCTGAGGCGATTGACTTAAAATGTAGATATACATAATGTGCTAGGTATGAAAAGGTAATTAATGAAGGTCTATCGTGATAGCACTGCTTGGTGGTCAAACGTGAAATAATAGATTTACGTGGCCAATGGCAAATGAACAGGAAAAAAAACATGCAGTGATGAGGATCTCCAGTCATCAGCAACGCCATTGCAATTTTGCATTCAACCATCCAATGGTAATTAGATTCATAAATACATTATTACACATTAACATTTCCATTTTACTAAACTTAAATGTCCATTATTCAGTATTTTACACAACATTCAGATACAAAATATTTAGGACTCTATTCCCCAAAAAATATCCCAGGAAAGATATATATAAGTACATTTCAATATATTGAGGGTGATATCATTTGGGTGCAGTTGACGACAATACATTGTAATGAACCTTTGATAAGTCCATTGTTTGCCTGTTAATTTTGATATCTATATTATGTTTAATAATCACCATATAAATTAGTTATTATTTCAAACCAAAAAAATCAGCTTA
This sequence comes from Ormosia semicastrata, assembly GCA_029884595.1. NCBI lineage: Eukaryota > Viridiplantae > Streptophyta > Magnoliopsida > Fabales > Fabaceae > Ormosia > Ormosia semicastrata. Next base: position 6,332,634 of record JAQQTO010000036.1, on the reverse strand, counting down.
AGTAACAGACCCAAGTAACACACAACGCAACATCACATTGATCAACCCATGTCAACCACCCTAGTATATGGTGTCCTTCGTAGTCCACAAAATCACCATCAAGTTGACATTACAGTGCAGGTTTAGATGGCATACAAAATAACATTTATGTCTTCCATGCAGAAATTACGTGGGTGGAGCAGCCATCGTCCTCCAAATCCGATCTGCACTTGCCTCACATGTTTTTTGGAATTCATTGAACAGAGATATCACCAAGCGCACTGCAGTTCGCATCCTAATGGAATTATCGTTAATCTGCAAAGAATATGTAATATTTATATAAGTGTGACATTTGACCTTACTTAAAAGTGGATGGTAGGATGACATGTGGAGCTGGGTGTATGTAGGTTACCAATCCAAAGATATTTGGTTGAAAGCAATGTTCCATCTCTAACCACTCCAGCATCCATATCGCAGAGTACAAGCTAAACTAATTGGGTATCCAATCAAATCAGAATTGCATTTGACTTGTGTATTACCCTAAATAATCAAGATTGATTATGAATGCAATGATTGGTAGTTAATGAGTATGGGTATAATGCATGTACTACTGAATGAATGTGTCTAATATAATAACGTGCATCTCATTTAGATATTTTTGCCTTGTTGCGTGGGAAGGGTTGTACCTATTCCCGCAATTTGATATTCCATCAACTACATCCAATGGCCACAGTGCTAGATCCGGGGTTATGTCTTTGCCATCATATGTATTAAACTGCCTTGGCAACATTGTACTAATTTTTGCAGTCTGGCATGAAACATATCGTATGAGGATTTTATGAATTATGCAATGATGTTGGTAAAATTATAAAAAATCAAAGTGCATAGTCTAAATTACATACCACATAACGTATGATATCTATTCGTAAAGACAACTGACCCGGGTCTTTAAAAGTGTCCATCCAATACACTTTTCTATCAAAGAAGGAGATTACCACTAAATACCAGTGCACACCACGTTCAAGCGTAGGAACATAGATCTGTAATTACAAAATACAAAAGTTGTATGTCATGTGATGTGCAAACAAAGTGTTGTACATTAACTAGTTTGATATTTGACCAATGAAAATGAAACAACATATTCAAGGTGGTCAGTTCGTGGCATCCAGTCTTCAGCATATGCTTGCAGTAGCTCGTCAGTACTCATGCCTTGAATAACATGTTCCTGTCAATGCAGTCGTTAAATAGTCTGTCTATATTCTAACTTTTAACTAATCAAGTGAGGACAAATTAAATTGAAAAAAAATATAATATGTAACAACGAATAACAGAATAACAAGCAATAGGGTTTAAGGGAAGGCGACACATAATAAATGATGGTGAAAAAGCCCACGTTGTCGTAGTATCCGCAACGCGTTGGTTCCATGTCATCTTTATTGCCATGAAGGTGACTATCTACATTTCATGTTCTAGGAGAAGGTGTTAGTATACTTATTATGTGCAAGTAAAAAAACAAAAGTGAGTTGAATGGTACCTTCGAGGCAATTTGTCTAGCAGGGCAAAGACATTGAAGTTCTTTCCTTATAGCTTCCAAGTCCATGCATTTTACAAGAAGCTCGCTGCAAACAACGTATTCATGCATTCAAATTGTGATGAAATATACAAGCTTGACTGAAAGCATTTGTGTCACATTCTAGTAAAGGTAGGGATGGGATGTCAAACCTGTCATCTAGTTCTGTCATAAAGACAAGGGTAGAGGCACGTAACTCTAATGTAGACAGCTTCATATCTATTGTCGGCCTAAATTTAAGGCAAATGTGTTGTTGTTTGAAAAAAAAGAGTTAGTCCTGAATGTAAGGTATTGGTCAATGTGTTAACTCTATGTGATGACATGTTGCTATTTGTTATGGTTATTTCAAATTGCGAATGCCACACACAACCGTAAATATATGGGCGACTGCGTCTGGTCCAACCAAATGTTGGTCTAGTCCATTATACACAAATATGGTTGCTGACCATACGAATATAAACAAATATAAATTCAACAACCAGATCAGAAGAAAATACATCATGTTCAATCAAAAGTCATTAATTGGATGTGCAAAAGTGAGTATTAGTAATGAAATAGTCTCAATCTAATAACTAACTCTCATGTTAGTCTATAATAAATTCAACCCATATGCAAAATAAACCTTCGTGGCAGAAATATAAATGAAGACTAACATGTACATCAACCAGTGAAATAAAAAAAACATCATTACCATATGCAAAGTTCAATAATAAAATATTCAATTTTTAATAACCTTGGGTATTAGCTCAGAGTGCTGAATTTTCTTGTTATGTCTTGAAGTGCCTTGAGGTCCCTTTGATTGGCTAGAAGTGGTTTTCGACATGAGTGATTGATGACAGTTGAAGTTTGGGTGGGCTGGGCTGTCTCCCCTTACTTTCTTGGTTGGCCTTGATGATTGAGCTGGTTTGGGAGATGGAGTAAAAGACAACTTCTTCGTTATCTTATTCCCGCCGATGTTGGTTCCATCGAGGCCGGTCTAGCCATAATCAAATATGGTAGACCATTGACAAGTCACAGTTTAATTAATTTAATTGTAATAATGAAGACAAGATAATAAATTTAAGAAACAAATAAAATTAAATAACTTAGTAAATCTACCTTTGATTGACTGGCATTTCCATCATAATTGATAGTCATTTTGGAAATCACTTTCATGGCATCCTTATTCTTGTTACTATTAAATGTGTCTAAATTGTCCCTCTCCATATTGTCATTGCACGTTGGAGTCACAAAATCTTTGTTGCGTGACTTGCCACCCACTTTGGTGATTATTCTGGTATCCAAGTCATCCATGTTGTCCTCATCATCAGACAGTTTAAATACAATGTATCCATCCTTTATGTGTTCTTCTGCATCAAACTTTTTCTTGTCCTTTGAGGTGTCAAAGGCTGGCTGTGAAGTCATGTTCGATTGTCCACTAAAATTGCTCATAGCTACATGCATATCTGAAACCTTGCGTGTTGAAGTCAAGCCAGGGGATTGGGCATCAAATGTCTGTCATTTTTTGCAAATGCCCACTTGAGTAATCTTCACGATTGTTTTTATTTCAACCACTGTGCATTCAATGCTCTTCAATCGTTTATCCATGCTCTGAAAAAAACCAACAACTTTCAACTATAATAACTTATTGGAAAGCCCTTAAGCATTATTACATTTAATATATGTTTGTATAAAGCATGTATAATTTTATCGTTGATGTGGGTTAGACCCAACACCAATAAGTCAATGTATTACCTCCAAAGTCTCATCTCGTTTTGATTTTTCACATGTGGTCGAATGCATAGACTTCTCATGGACCACGTTTGACTCCTACCATTTTTGAAAACTATGGACATTGGATAATGTCAACGTAAAGGCTTTCACCCTTTCAGTTAATACGTTCTTACTGGTTGGTTCAAATCTTCAGTGACAGCCACATATGATTTATTGCCCAGTAATTGTGGTCGTTCTCCAGTCAATTTACTGTTTACCATAAAGAATGCATTCGTAAGATTTCTACATGTGGATAGGTTGTTGGTTATGTGGACAAAAGTCATTACCTCATTAACTTACCCAAAGTCTTTACATTGTAGGTTAGTGGTGTTCTTCCCCTCAACCACACTGTTCTCCATTAGCTGGGTTCAGGAACATAGACAAAGTGGTATGAAAATATAGGCATCAGGCATTCTCTTTTGTAGTAATGGTGGATGGTATATATGAATGTAGTTTTGGCAGTAATATTATAATATATTCAACCCTTGATTGCTCGGGTCGCTTTCGATGAGAATGAATCCATTTATCAAATAAACAAAAGTTTAAATAAAATATTTCAACTAAGTGTAAATATATCAAATCAGTGTAATTTATAAAATATTTATTAATGGCATATAATTTTTTACTCTCAATCATGACTTACATATGAATAAATTTTGTAAATTTTTATACAAAAATCGTTACTGGGAACCAAAAGTCAATATTTTTTTGGTTTTGTTCCATCTTTGGTAATTATTTTAGTCCAGAAAAAACACCATTTACTTCAATACAATTCAAAATTTATAAAAAAAAGTGATAGCTGAGTCATATGACTGTCAGACATTTTAGTAATTATTTTTAAATTTACACCTACTAATCAAATTTTAAACGTCTACACTATTTTTTCTATTTTTTCTATTGATACCTATTTAATAAATGAATATAATAAATGCCATATTCGTTCAGACATTACTTGTAAATGCATTGACGATCCCACATATTGAGAGGATAAATGACTTTAATAGGGGTGCAGATCAAGCAATGGGGATTACATTTCAGTTGTCATTTCGCCGGGTAATTCAAAAAAGAGGGAAAGGCGACAACCATCTATTCTACACCTTATTCGTGTGCTAAACCAACACCATTTCAGTTGTTGCAAATAATAATTCAACTGCACATTTGCTTTCTTATCTTTTTTTATTGCAATATTTGCCTTGAAAAAAAATGGGATAAGTGGGGAAAGGGTATGTAGGGAAATGGGACAGCAGGGCACGAGAAATGGGCAAAGCAAATGAAAAGGTGAGATGATTCCATGGCAGGGCACATATGATAGTCAATTGTTTAAACTTTTAAGTATAAGAAAATAAATTTAATAAAATGGTCATAATAGTAGTATATAGTTATAGTTAATAATAAATAGCATTTTTAGAATAAATAAATAATTTCAATTAAATGTTTTTAAAATTTTTAGTGTTAATAACTAAAAACATTGTAATTAATAATTAACATACCACTTTTGGTCAACTTAAATAAAAGGTGTTGTTATACATTAGGACAAAATTAACACATGTTTTAGTCATTGAAGTCTTTGTTCAAACATAATACAACAAGCAACGATGCTTATAAGCAGTATCCAATATTTTGAATGCAATCTCTGAATGTTATGCACATGGAGACAACCAAAGTCTTGTTTTTTAGTGAATAATATCCACCAAATTTACATATCAAACCGGATCAGACAACCTCCTTTACATACAAGTAACACTACGCACCAGTAAGAACGTGTACTAGAAAACAATCAAACACAGAAGCATTATTACATTCTCACAGCATGTACCCATGTCCATACGAAACTTGTCTGTATTTATCCTTACGTGCTTGCTATCCTAACCACGCCAAAAGAGTAACTTACTCATAAGCAACATAATTATTCCGAAACCAAAGCCAACTACAACACCTTCGACATACCTGTTTCCCCTATTATTTCGATTATCTACCACGTTTGGGCCATCTCCCGCTAGGGGAACATGCATATTTCCATCCACCTCAGCTGCAGCAGCATGTCTAACAATTGCACCCATAAGCACACCACCATGCACGCTAACCACCTCAGATGTAGGACGTCCACCATGGTATGAGTGACAATACCTTGCCCATGCATCCTCAACCAATGCCCTAGATGTATATGATTTGAACACACTGCCACTAAATCCGACAACTTGTGCACTACATTGTAGCCAATTTTTGTAAATACTAGGATGATAACCTACAAAAACCAAATACCACTTTTGCCTTGAACTATTCATTGGCACTCACAGTGGAGGCAATTGTTGAACCCTGGTATATAATTAAGTCATATCATGTATTATGTGAACACCTTATATATGACAGGAGGAAATGAATTACTAATCACGTGAGCATATGCTGGTCGTTGCGAAAATTCCAATTATCCAATACTCTAGCGTGGCCATGTGAGGGCTATGCAATGCCTTACATAATATAGCCCTGCTATCTAGTCGTTCAATTCTATTATTTATCATTGTCAATTACGCATTCTACACTGTTAACTTCAGTCACAAAAAAACGTCTGACACACATTATGTAGTCTAACTGGAATGCAGCTGTAGGAATCAAATAAGCACGGGTAAATTTGGACACTTATTATAAAATATCAATTTTAATATTATGCAAAAATTACAGCATCCCCTGGTTGGTATTGTACATTAAAGCAACGTCAAAGCATAAATCATATGCTTCTGTAGCTGACGCACATCGTATCGTGTGCCATCAAAAAATTGTCACACCAGTAATGGGATGTCTAATCAGGTTGTATGCTTTAGTTTTTATATTATAATATTTCAAATTTTAAATAAGCACACCAATTTCAATTCAAATTCCATGTAGCTTGTCATTAAGTCAGGAAAAAGACTTCATTTATTTATCAAAACGTGCACTCAAAATAATTCTTACCTCATATATATAAATAAAAAATATTTATTAAAATTGTTCAAACTTAACAATAAATAAGTTTAATTTGTGACTCAAAACTATGACTTACGTTTTCCTGATGTTTAATTAAATTTTTTCTATTAGTACGATGGGATGATGCACCAAATTACATACCATTGTTAATTTTTTTCCCGGTCATTGAAATTTTTTTAATTTAAATCATAATTGTATTCCACGACTTATATTTATAAAAAAAATCATATTCAGATGAATCTGACCTGACAAAACCCATATTTACCTTTGAATCAATGAGCAAATCATGAACAAATATTAAGATTATTCATTGGGCTAGGCGATACTCGAGATTGAATTTTATACTTTTACCTTTAAAGTCATTACCTTGTTCAATTCCTACTCCAAACATTTCTTTTATTTAGTTTATTTTATTATTTTTTATAAAGAAGTTAGCTTTATCAGTACCCGTTGATTTGACTTTTCTCGTCACTATTATGCATAAGAATATATTTGTTGGTTTCGACACCTAATACAAGTACGTAAGATGTAGTCAGAGTGAGTTAAGTTATCTACCTGACGGGTCTCATGCTAAATATAGTACAATTGACTTAAGCTATATACCAAGGGCATTTCTAATATACACGTTTTAAAGGAGGGTGTATGATACACCAAGCCCATTTCAACCGTTAATTGTGTTGAAAAACACATCAACGGCTATGATCAATAACCTGTAACCTGTTGCATTGTTCACCGTCCACCGAAAACACTATTTACATCAGAAAAAAATTTCGTTCATACCAGTAAAAACATTATTCACGTCGATAAAAATACTATTCATCGCCCAAAAAACACTGTTCATAGTCGGGGTTACTGTTCATATAGTTACTATTTTATTTTTAAGTTGCATAACTGTATAAAAAAAAATTGTCGTTAAAATAATACCAGTTAAAACTATACTAGTCTTTATTTTTTTTTATAAATAATTGTGCATATTAAAAACTTTATAGATTTTATTGTGTGTAAATATTACCAGTTAAAATATGTACAGTTTTTAGTATGCATAGTTATTTATGAAAAAATAATAAGACTAGTATAATTTTAACTGATATTATTTTTACTTGTATTATTTACACAGTCCCAGTTTTTCAACAGTAATAGTTTTTTTAAAAAAATTTAAGTATGCACAGTTATCTAGCGAGTGTCTTTTGAACCACATATTATCAGAGCAGTTTATAACATACGTGTTTTTCCTGAAGTGTGTGGCTATCAGTGTTTTCTTGATGGCAATATTGATATGCAGGCATTAACTACCCGACTCTGTGTGCCAAGTACGCAATGGCATATGACAGGTGACCGATATGTCTTTGTACCTCGAGCATCTTTGCATCCCAATGTGAAAGCTTGATATCATTTTATTACTTGTCGTCTTCTCCTCACCACTCATTTGTCACATGTTCCTACTATGCGGGCCATTCTTCTATATGCTATTGTGGAAAAATTTTAGATTAATATTGGCAAGTTGATCAATAGCCAAATCATTGCAGCTGCCACTTCAAGTCAACAGGGTTTATGGTTTCCTTCCTTGATTACTACACTATGCAGGCAAGCTGGTATCACATGGTTCTCAACTGAGGACTCAATTCACCCTAAAGCAGACTTAGACATGCGAACTCTGTCTCAATTAGCCAATCCATATAAGGCACCACTCCATCCTCCTCAGCCACGTGCCCCAAGACGTGCACCTCAATCTACTTTAAACCGCCTTGACCACATCGAGCAGCAGCTTGCACAGTTATCTACAACCATGCAAGCTCAATTTGATTATACTGTGTCAATGATGCGCTTTCAGGCTGAGCATAGTGGAGCACCTATGGATCAGTTTCCTACGTACATGCCACCGCCAGCTGAAGACGATCTTGAGGATGCAGATGATTGATGTCCATCTTTAAGACTGTTTCTATTAATGTTGTGTTTAGATTTGGGAGGGTTGGATATCATTGCATGTTGTGTGCGTTGAATTGAAATATCTGATGTTGGGTTGAAACATTGAATATGACACTGATTTAATGTTACTTGAATATTGATTCTTATTACTTGTCCATGTGTGTGTGCTATGTCTAGCTAAACGAGCAACAGGGTTTATGCTAAGTCACAATTGCTTGTTTTTCATATATTAAGTACAATGCTTCTCAAATTGAAATTCACTTTTGGTAAATTATTCAAAAAAAAAAAAACAAATTGGATGAACTATGTGTTGTTCCAGTATAACATTATTAATTTGTATAACAACATTATTAATTTGTTTCAACATTATAACAACAATATTTGTTCTATTATAAACATTTAATATTAATTTGTATCACTCAAAATTAGCCAAACCAGTTGGTACCTCAATCCGTGTGAACTATATGCTACACGGGCAAGTGTCATTAAAAAGAACTAAGAACTGTAATGTTAATGTGATCAGAGTCACAATTTGTTTCTTTTAAAAATAAAGCTCCTTACACAACTCTTATGTTTACAATTGTACATCACCAACCAGGTTACTCTATTGGAGTCTAATAAAACCAAAATTGAATAAGCCACCCAGATTTGGATTCATTCAACTACTTATAGTGAAAATTTAAGTGTACACAAGTCATGCAATGCAAGTATCATGACTCCTACTCTCCCAATATGCAAAAGCCATTCAAACTAAAGTATCAAATCCACTCCTTTTTTTGAATAGAAATGAAGTTACGTAATTCATTTAAAAGTGCACTATCTGTTACGGTTCTTCAAAAGAAAGTTAACACATCTCTAGGAGACTTAGGATTCCTCCTTGCAGTAATCTGTATGACTGCACCATCAACAAGCAGGTGCTACAATACTCTTGCTATGTTCTTTGTGTCATCAATGCCAAGATGATGACTTCCCAAGTAGGGTATTTGCAGTTCCCTCATCATTGTAGTCATGGAAGTGGCCTGTTATCCATTATCAAGGAAACATATAATAAGTTAAGCATTGCAAATTAAGATTAATAAAAAAAAGTGGAGCTTGGAAAGCCAAAAATAATACCTAATCCAAGTTAAGATGTGACCTACTCATTCAGATCAAGGGGCAATGTTACTATGTTAGCAGATCAGATGCCACACAAAATATAGCATATTTCATGGACATTATTATTGATGCTCTTAGTCACTTAATGGGAGAAACTACGTAAAGCATATGAATTCTATATATCTTTTTTTCCCCTATTTTTCTACTTTGGTTGTTCAAACATTTTCATGATCCTCAATTTGTTCTATCCTTACCACTAAAAGAAAAAGAATGAGCAGAAGAAAATAGAAAGAACAATTCTTTTTTCCACTATGCAACCATAATTTGTATGGTTGACTTGCCAGGGATTGCAGTGTAAAGGCTTAGAAGGTCCAGTGTCAAAGCTTAGAACATATCAATAAATCATATCATATCATAGAACAAGAAGCCACACTACTGATAAATAACCCATCCTCATTTCCTTTCTCAATGTGTTGGGACAGCCGTACATCAGCAACATTGAAATGATACCTACACCAAAAAAATAAAAATTTAAACTCTTGACATTTTGAAATCAAGTGCAGAAAATTAAACTTCAGAAGAAAACCTTTGCTTCATTGGTCAGCGAGCATTGTAAACACTAATCCATTGCATTGCTGGCATTCCCATTCTGACCTTCTTCTTTGGTTGTTCATCATCATCCTCTTCCATGGTCAATCGGCCGCTCTTGTGTCCAACCTGACATATAAGCTTCACAACACAAGCCCAAAAAAGAGCATTGTATGAGTCAGACGTTGAATCAGTAAACATGCAAATTCTAAAGTAATAATAGCAATAAGTACTGGCCTTCTGAGCACCATCAGTGTTTAATGGTCTAATGTTTGGATTTGGACCCACAATTCCATCAAAAAGGGATATATATTTTGCATAATTTGGTTCTTCATCAAACTTCAAATTCACCACATATTCAACAAACTGCAGGAAAGGTTGAGGACAAAAGCAACACAAAGTTTCTGGAGAAGTGACCATCTTTTTCTTGCAGACAATAAATCCTTTATTTTCTCCCTGCAGCAAACAATTTCATTATAATCACACATTTTCATTTATTAGTAACACTAACACGACTGTTTGAAACAATGATAACATGATATCCTTGCCAAGGTAGCCGACCGCGAAGAAGGAAGACAAGTGTGTAAGCAAGAGATTCTAAGTCATCCCTCCTACTACCTGTTCTGCCAAGATGAGCATGTACACTAGCATAACGAACTGTACCCTTGTGGCCAGAATGTGGTATACAACATCATTCAGAAGTCATATATTCACTAAGGTTATTAGTAAATTAAAACAAATAATTTACCTAAATACATCTGGACGTTGATCATACTTAACATGAAGGCCAGTTGAACTATCACGCCACCGAGTTGCTGTGTAGAAAATGGAAGTAAGGTGAGTAGTCAAGTCATGATAAGTTAGGCATATCTTCATTGACCATGGAAGTATCAAAGCTTCCAGGTTTATGTGGTATGTTTACCTAATCCAATATCAACCAAAAACAACTTCTTCTCATCAGGAGTTCCCGGGGGCCAACCAAAAGGTTCTCAGGTTTTACATCACCATGCACGTATATGCAATAATGGCAGCAGCATGATGAAACATTCTTTGCAACAACAAAAGTGATCGACATATACTACACTCCATGCAGTAAAATCATTCAAAATTTATATATGTTGATAATATTATTCTAACTTACATTCATATGGTATGATAAAACACTATTTGCTATCTAAGTATTTACTGATTAATTATTAGGTATAGGGGCAGAACAAGGAAGATTCTTTTGGAGGTGCAGATTATACATGATATAGCACTTTCCTTTCTTCTGACTGGATACATGATATACTAACAACAACCACAAAGCAATACACTAATTTACTCAAGATATACTCAACATGTGTGAGTGCGTGTGTACATTTTAGGTGGAGTCAAACATGTTTGTCCCATCATTGGAACTTGGATTGTTTCCATCGTAAAAGCTTAGAAGAGGCAATAATTCATATCATATCCTTCTCTCAATTCTAAACATTGAAAGAACTCACCCTCCTATTATAAAAGTTCAAATACACATCTTTCACATTATGCTGCAAGCTTCACAAGCCATCTCCTGCATTTAAGGGTTCAAAATGGGCCACAACTAATCACATCCATCCATGAATCACAAAAATGGTTTCAGGTCTTGCACATGTTCAATCTCAAAATTGATGCATGACAGTTTCTCCAGAAGATCCACAATAAACCATATAAGTAACACATATGTAGTTACCTTACATTTTTCAAATCCAAGAATCAAAAACAATAAAAACAAAAAAAAACATATTCTAATCCAAATTTATGTAAAAGCAGAACAAGACAAAAAAACAACACACATAAATGAAAAACTGACCAAAATTGAAGATAACTTGGTTGGAATCTCCAACATGACACTTAACAAATGGAATATGTTAAAGCGCTCAAATGAAGAACTCTACAATAAGCAAGACCCACAAAATTTATTGGGAAGCAAGTACATTCAAACATTAAAAACCTCAAATAAAATGGGAGCTTTACATATCAGGAGCATTACAAAAGCATGTTTCAAATCCAGATAACAATGCTCAAATATTGAATTAAAATCACAAACGCATATGATCCCCATCCCTAACATCCCACATTTCTGAATCAAAATCCCCCAATGTGGTTTATCAACCCATATCATATAATACTTGCACAATATTCAGGTGTTCTCCTCACAAGAGATGACTAAACTTTCGTTTCCGTCTAAATCAGGAAGTTAACCACAAGCAAGATATTCAACATGGTTTAAAACATATCACAGTTATCCATGAATCACGTATATGGTTTCAGGTTTGCAACAAATTGGTCTTGATATTTAAATTTATTAAAGTAGCAACAAATAATATGGAGAAGTGCTTCAAATCGCAAAAGCATATTCCTACCGAAATAATCCCACAAAAAAGAAACTCAAAATATCTGTGATGTGATTTGCACCTTAATCCAATCCAATACACAAATAAAACAGAAGCCAAAATTGGAGTCCATTCCTGGTGTATGTTTGTGGATATATAAGCACACAAGGAAAATGTTAAAACATCAAAATTGTAAGAACATTTGTCCGGTTATCAAGGTGCACCACTATGTCTACGTCCTACACAAATGCAATGATAAAGGGGAAAGACAGAGACAAAATAATAAGGGTTCAAGCATCAATAAAAGCAATCTTGAAGAGAGTAATGGTTCAAGTATTTTGTCAAGTATATAATACACAACAAAAACAAGAGAAAAAACGACTAGCAAAACCAACATACAAGCTCGCACCTGGACTGACAAGCAGCACTAATGTGCATCTTCGGTGAACCGGTGACTGACGAGCAGTGGTGGTGAGCTCGCACCTTGGCTTACGCTGCATTTGATGTTTGCTGCATGCCTTGCATCCAACACTATTCCTTTTTCAATACGGATTGCATCTCAACCCAATAATCCCACAACCCTCTTCCATCAACACAATGATTTACTCTTCAAGCTACAGATTGCATCCTTGCAATTCTCTCAACATTCATTTCTAACTCATTTTATTTGTCTGAAACAATGATTTACTCTTTGACATCTCACTTAATCACCTTTTTGCAAACTCAAATTCACTAGGTTACTGGTCATCAATCTTGACCGTTAACTTAATTTATTCATATATCAACAGCTATTATAACAAGGTGTACGATACACCCTTAAAACTAAGGTGTACCTTAGGCTGCGCCTTAGTTTAGATAAGTTTAATATTTTAAAGTTATTAACATGTTGCACAATTACTCAAAATGAATTTATTAAAAATTGAAATTTTAGTTTACTAAGTCAATAAAGATTAACTCAGTTGATATAATTAAGCTGCGTTGACATAAAAGTTTTATGCTGTGTTGAGTCATGTCTCAAATGTGAAATATGATATCCACTTTCTAAATTCTTTTTACCCAAAAAAATAAATAAATCATAAAAGTCCAATATCTTTGTTTAATCATTTTCTTTGAAAGAAAATTAACCTATAACAATTTCATAAAGTGCCAAAATTAAGCTACAATCTAGGAACCCTCCTGTGCTATGGTCACAAAACTAAATCGGAATTTGAAATGTTGAGTCAAATGTTCGAGTCAAACTAAGACTTAAACATCTGACTCAATGCATATTTAGTTAAAATTATTTTTCAAATCAACAACTTTTTTTGGACTAAAACTTTTTTCATTGTTCATAATAAATTTGAATAATCCTACTTTAATTTTTACACAAAATTTAATAAATTATAATAACATTTTTTATAAACTTAAAACTTGAAATTTATAATTCTAAATAATAAATTATTTTATAAACTTTGAAATATAAATATTATTTTGTATTAAATCAAATAACTTTTTAATTATTTTATGTCTTATTTAATAATTTAATACATAAAAATAATTTTTATACTATTCAAATAAAATAAATTATTTTAAAATTATTCTTTAATTAATATATTTAAACATAAAATTAACTCTATTATAATCGATTATATAATAAATAATTATTAAAATAATCAAAATTAATGATCAAAATTTTTACAGTTGAAGCAAATACACCGTGAACCACAAGATACAATTCCAAAGCTGTTCCGGTGGCTGTCACGTTTAAATGGCACGGGTTCAACTCCAACCATAGGCTGCAAAAGAAAAAACGCTCTAAAATATATATATCTACTTTGAACTAAAGTTTCATGTTTTTATATCAATCTTCTCTTTCATCTTCCAAGCACACCTTTAGGAAAGTCTCCAAAACAATTACATACGTCATTACCATAACAATCATGCTATCTTTTTCTCTTGAATGCTCTCCTTTCATCTCCATTTTCCTCAACCATACAATCATTTATTTTATCATGATTCCAAGACACTCGTTTCCTTCCTTTACAGACCCCATTCATCATATTCACACCCAATTCAATCTGCTTCTCTTCCTCCCCTCCAATCTTAAACTTCACCCTTCCTCTTCCCTTTGCCAACTCCATCCTGGTGTCTTTCTCTTCTTTTCCATTAATCCCATTGCTCTGTAATACGTCTCTGTTTTCCTCCACATTACCACTGCAATCTTCCACAGCAAGCGAATGTTCCCACAATTTCTCACCACATTTCCTCTCCTTAACCAAAACCTGATCACAATTCTTATACAAGCTTTCCTTAGGAAGATCTGGGAGCCATCTTGGCATAAGCAAGCTTTGCATTTTTGCATTCTTAAAACAACACATTGATGTGCCAGAATCAATGGTTGGTTCTGGATTTGGGCTTCCTGAAACATTTTTGCATGGAATTGGTTTGGCAAATGGTACTTCATTAGAGAGGTTGACAAAATTCATAATCTCTTTCAGAGCTCCAGACTTCAGCAGGTTACTTTTGTGCATCTCTGAACCACTGGGAAATCCTTGAACAGAGCACAGATCATGAACGCCATTGATGAGGTCAAAGAGGTTGGAGTCAGTACGATTGGAGGCATTAGCAAAAGAGGCAGCTGACCTCGCAATGGCTTGTAGATATTTTGTGGCAACATTAGTTAAGGTTTCAAGAGCATTGTATTTGGAGCGTTTATAGCCAACTGACTGGCAGATCTGAGCAACTGCAATTTTGGCTATAGTAAATGAGAATTCTGATGGGGTTTCTGCTACTTGAGCATCATTTACTCCTAGATCCCTCTTCTTTTTGCTTTTTGCCCTTCGGGGTGGTTTTGATGTGGCTTTTGTGGTGCTGCTGTTTTGCATAGGGTTCATGGGGGGAACAATTAAAAAGAGAAAGGTAAGAAGAAGGAAGATAGGACTCAGAACCCTATGCAAAACTTAAGAGTCAGGATTTGTCCCTAATATGGAAGAAGAGATGCATACTAGCTCCTTTCCTGCCACCAGATCAAGACGTATTACTCATAAAATTTAATCAATTTTGCATAATCATTGTACCTTTGCAATGCATGGAGCAGCAAAGTCTGATAGATATATAAAAGAAACTATTAACTAAGTAAAACAGATGACCAATGACATTGAATATATACCGCCTATAAAAGTGATAAAATAAAAAATAAAAAAAGAAGGAAGAAAGCAATGTATCAGACCCCATAGAAAATTATTGTGACAGAAATGGAAGCTAAAATGTCAAACTTGTAAAATGATCAGATGTACACAAGTAGAAAAACGAGCTAGATTCCTTAATACAAGCATTTGTAGTAAAGACTGACATAGAAACTAAAATTCCTTCTTATTAATGAGGAAAAACCCTAACTTCTTTATTCTAATTTTTACTTTAAGTTGCCTTAGAAACAAAACTTCCTTCTTATAAAAGGGGGTGAAACCTGACTTTTTATTCTAATTTTTAATTTGTTATCAAGTAATTTATATCTACAAAAGAAAATTCCAAAAATCTCTGCTCCTCAATATTTCTCTCCAGTGTCTACTCCCATTCCCATTGATTTTTCCTTCCGCAAATACCCAACACACTACTCGCACTTCCTTCTCACATCTTCCTCTTCACAGTGTATTTTGCTTCAATTTTTTGTCTTGTTTCCTGTATATCAATCCCTTTTTCTCATTTGCCTATAAATGCGTTGTTAGTCAACAATTCATACTCAACCAATAAATCCAAACTTCCAACGACATTCCCCATCAAAGATCTAAATATTCATTGCCCTATATGAACCATTCTAACTTTTAAACAGGTCACCACAAGATCAAAACAGCACCCCAGATACTCATGCATTAATGTATAAAGCAAAAGAACATGGTCCTAATGAAATGCCTACCCAAAAATGTCCACTCAATGTTTAGCAGATACTTTTATTTGCAAAAGTAATAGTAATAACAAACTTGGATTATCAACTCTTTAAACAAAATGCACAAGAACCACTGTCCAATTGGACCCTTGTCACCCAAGCACACGAGAACAGGCAAGAATCTAGAACTTCCATGCCAACGAAACTTGAACAGCAGACTAAAAGCTGACATCTAATCAAACAGCTTATGCGCATTATCCGGTGGTGAAACAGGGTAGATCAATGGGTTGCTAGAGATCAAATCTTCATGCCAAAATTACTCTAGTTATAAACAAAAGTTCTAAACAAGATTTAAACAACTAATCATTCGTTTAGTACCAGCACCATTCATTATGCAGAAACTGCAGCTTGAAACCAGACGCAAAAGTTCACAGGAATGCAAAATTTTACCCGGTAAAAGAGACCTTACTCCTCTAAATAAAAACTGTGCGGTGAAATTGCAGGAATGAAGGGATCTCATTTCCCCTTGGCCATACTTGTCAACGTACCTGGAGGGTGCCATGACAAAAGGCAGTTAGATTTATAAAACATTTATGAAGTTTTCGCAAATTTTTATTTAGAAAAATAATTGGAAAAACCTTTTTATTTACAAACTTGTCTTTTTAAAATGAGATTGAGTTCGGGAGTCTAATTATGCGCAAGAAAGGGTGGAAACTAAATCTCACTGCATCCTAGATATATTCGTCCTATGACATACTGTAAAGCTAATTTTGCAAATTTATAACCCTAAAAATGTTTGTTTACCCCTCAGATGAAATAAGAAAAGACATAAAAAGGAAGGAAACTAAACTACAAAAAGTAAAGGCAACGACTGAGTCATAAACACATGATGTCAACAAGAGTAGACAATCGTATGCAACGAGCACTCACATGTTAGCTTTCAATCACAAGAGCAACACATGATACTAAGATCCCAAGTTCAAATGAAAAAACAAACACTACATGCTGTCTAACAAAGACCACATGTTGTCAAACAAAGATCACAAGCAAAATCAATTCTTGATTTCCATCAAAACTGACATTAAATGGAAAGGAAGAAAAACCTGAAATTTTCATGGTTAAAATCCGTTTATGATAGCTTTCCATTTAGTCAAAAAGTTCATGATTTGGAATTGTATAGCCTGAATTATGAATTAAATACTGCACGTTGACAAACAAACAAAACCAGTAGCATCAGGTCTAGCTCGTCCACAAACTGGTGTCAAAAAGAAAAAAGAAATAAATCTGGAAAAAATTACAGATGCAAGCCCTATCCCTTAGCTTCACAATGCAACAAGTGGTATGAAAATGGAAGCAGATAACCAAAGTTATGTACAAATGAATGTATGTTGTACAACAATGAGAATATTATGTAGACCTGACCTTGTGAAGGCCCCCCAAATCTAAACATCAAGTTAGTAGCAGATGATCCAAAGATTGAGTAGCAGCACAACAGAAGAAGAAATCTCTGGTAATTCAGTCAGACCTTATATCAAACATCTCAAGGGCAATAAACACAAGCAATCCTTTCCTTTGTATTTCAGACCTTACATCAAGCATCTCAAGGGCAATTATAATCACTCACATCTCAAACCCAAAGAAATTGAATAAATTACATAAACCAAATAAAACACAAAAGGGAAGGTAAGTTACCAGCGAGCCACTGAATATCACCGAGACCTCCACTCCGACCTTACTTTCCCAACCCAACCGTTGCTTTGCTTAGTCGATGGAGCAGAATAGTGTGGAGGCTATGTTTCTAATTCAGGCTTATGATTCAATATTCGGATGAATGAATGAATGAGGCTGGGGGGAATTGTAAGCGACGTGACGGTCTTGTTTGTGCGTAAGAGGAGCTAATTTGGGTTACATGGAAGAAATACAAATTATTATTATTATTATTATTATTATTATTATTATTATTATTATTATTATTATTATTATTTGATTTTTTTCTTTTATTTTATTTATTTTGAATAAAGAACAATTTTAATTTTTCCTACGCAATGGTGGTAATTGAGAATTGTGCGAAACATTTTTAAGCAAATTAAGCTTAGTATGTTTGGGACGATGGTAAGGGAGGGAATGACAAGAAATAGAATGACAAATTTTAATAATAGTACGTTTGAAAGTTATTTTAAAAGGGAGAGTGAAATGACAATGGAGGGTTAAGAAGTTCCTTCCTTATCACTCGAAGTCTTCATTTTTTGTCCTTCTAATTTGGGGAGTCAAGAAAGGAATGACTTGAATATTTCACTCTCCTCCCTCATTAACTTATTAAACTACTAAAAAATGAAGTGATATGTTCTCTTTCATTTCATTCCTTACATTTCTATTCCATTCCATTATAAGTCAATCCCTTCTATCTTCTTTAAAACTCCCAAACATTGGTAGAGCCCAGAATTCCAAGTGTTTAGGCTATGTTTGGGAGTTTTAAAGAGGACATAAGGGAGTGACTTATAATAGAATGGAAAAGAAAGGCAATGAATGGAATAGAATAGAACATGTTACTCACTTGTTTAGAGGTTTAATGAGGGAGGGGAATGAATTACTCAAGTTATTCCTTCCTTGACCTCCCAAATTAGAGGGACTCATTGACCCTCCCTTGTCATTCCACTATCTCCTTTAAAATAACTCCAAAATACACTATTATTAAATTTTGTCATGCTATTCTTTGTCACTTACTCTCTTGTCATCCTCTCAAACATACCCTTAGGCTTTTTTTTTTTTTTCATTTTTCTTTTATAATTTTTCAAATTTGGCCTATGCTACATAGCTCAACTTTTTGAAAGCACGGATCTCCCAACTAAAAAAAGGAGCTTTCTCTACTTTAATTAAAATTTAAAAAAAGAAAAAGAAAAAAACTCATGACATATCTTAATTGTCGAGATTTCTTTGAGCTCTATAGGTCAAGCCATACACCATTTCCCTTCTGCTTTTTCTAAAAAAATTATTAGTTAAGTTGTCTTATGCTTCACAACTCACAAGAGTCTTGTGAAGCACGAGTACAATATGGTATAAGTTTAGGAATGAAGGTGACTAAGGAAGAATTAGACAGACTCATGGAATCACCACGTATCTCTAACTCCCCTTTAGACCCAATTCGTCTACCTCCCCTTTAGACCCAATTTGTCTTTCCTAAGCCATGACTATACTAGACACTTTTAAAAGAACCCTTTCCTCATAAAACCTTGTAGAATATACTTATGTTCTCGAAGATGCAAAGGTTGTAGATGCAACTCCTCCTTTGTTTAGTCCATACAACATTTACAAAAGGCAAAGGTCCCTCACTAAAAGCATTAGACAACTTATCTCCACCTCTAGGCCTCCTGTTAAGGAGTATGTTCGAGCTTCTAGGCTTGACAAGTGTCTGATCCAGGTAACCTCACAAGAGGAGTACAATGACCTGGAAATTCCCAAAGAACTCATTACCAAATAGCAAGCTGATGGCCATACACATCTTCATTTTGGAGCAGTCAAGCTTATTTTAACCCTTGATGGTAGAAGAGGGCTGCCAGTTATAGCCAAACTTGCCCTTTTGAACACAACATACCTCCAGTATGAGCAAGCAGTAATTGGAACTATTCTTACCACTCTCCATGCTGGAAGTGCTATTCCCTCCTTTTACCCAAACTTCAATATTCCATTAAAAGATTCTAATCTTCCCACAGCTCTTAAGGTACAAGTCCAGATCACCAGAGCAGAACAAGTGCCCTTTGCCTTTGCAGCAACCTTCTTGGTCATTATACAGATACTCTATTCATCAACACAGATTGGGATGATGTTCCTACTATTATTCAAACCCTGAAGCATATCCGTAGAGAAGAATTAACAAAAATCATGTTGCTGGAATGGCTTAATAATTACAACTGACCCCATCTTCATGAAAATGATAGATGGAATAGTAAAAATCATTTTTTTAAAAGAAAAAAACCTGATGAAGGATCCAACAGTACTCCTCCTATTTTACAATCCATGATCATTTCTCCTGTAGCGACAAAAGAGGAAATTTCAGTCTGTAGCTTTAGGGCAGACGAATCCATGATTTATACTAACAAGGTTGATGGTCATTTTATATGGGACATTGATCCATCCATGTGTGATCCTAACAATGATTGCTGGATGCATAATGATGATGATGATGTATTCATCTACACAGCAAAAAAGAAGAAGTAAAAAAATTCCTGCAAACCATTAACTACTAGAAGAAGATACCACCATGATGATCCTAACAGCCCTTGGGTTAGGATCCACAAAAAACATGAACCATTACCCTTCTACCAGCGAGCCTTGGAGATACTCAGAGAAGAAAGCTTGCTTCCTTTTGAATCTTGCAAGTCCTCCTCTCTTCCATCACCATCAAATCCCCAACTCGTTCCATCCATGATGTTTTCTTCAACATTACAGAACTATGAACAAGAATTCCCTGCACTTGAAAAACAAGTCATTCCCACCAACAAAGGTTCTTCGCGACCCTCCAACCAACGAAGGTTCTACCTGATGGAAAACAAAAATCTCCATCCCATGCTGAAGAAGTTCTCAACTTGCAAACTCTGAATGCTAGGGCCCAAAATCAAGTCTTACAGAGGCTTGACACAAAATTGGATAGAATGATGGCAAACCAGTCTTACAAACACTAAGCAGCTTGATAGCTTGTCTATGGAAGTCAGAAGAATGTATGCTGCATTACAAGCAATGATTGCTAAGCTTGACTCTGATCTCATAAATTTGATCAATCATAAATATTTTGGATCATAATTCAGTGCAAAAGAAGCTAAGATAAAGAAGCCGAAAGCCCAGCTAAAACAAATTGATGATGATTTGGAAAGAAAGAGTAGAGGGCCTTTTGAACCTCTTCCTTATTCTTTCATCCCAACTTTACACCACCATATCCCTTTTTAGCTCAGCCAGATTATTCCAAGGTCTTTCAAATGACCCATGAAATTTTCAAAGATCCTCTTACCTCAAAGCTATCATCTTCTCATAAGCAAGCTCAGATGAGTTTAGCCTCTTCTGAGGAAGAAGAATTCATTTCTCAACAGCCAAAACAACTTGAGGAAAAGCCTGATTTTCCTTCTCAACATATGGCAACCATTATAGAAACTTAACATTTCAGTCCAAAACTGGTATCGTCTGAATCAGAAACAAATACAATTTTTTTCAAAAGGATTAGAATCATACAGTAAGATGGCAGACATTACCAACTTGCTTATGGCCACCTTTACTAGATATTATAATCCCCATTCGAACCCAACCCGAACCACAAACCCAAGAAGCAAAAACTCCACAAACTGACCTTATCATTGAAGAACCTTCAAAAACTACCCAAGAGTTTTCATATGGTTTTCCTACCTACAACAAAACCCTGGTTCACTTTTAATAGTATTCCTCCAAACAAATAGAGAAATAGAGTCAATGAATTTCGTGCATGGATCGACCTCCACATGACTAAACCAAATACTGATCTTCAATCCATCATCAAAGAATTTGCCTCAAGATTCACAGGTACTCTTAGAGATTGGTTACAAAGTCTTGGTTCATACAGACAAATATAGTTTATAATGGCAGAAAGAGCCAGCATAGTCCTTGGGGCATCAAGAATTTATTGGACATAGAAAAAGGAAATTTAGCCACACATACTAAGCTCAACTTGCTTAAAAATGTTTGGCACAATTCTCAATTACCACCATTGCCTAGGAAAAATTAAAATTGTTCTTTATTCAAAATAAATAAAATAAAAGAGAAAACCAAATCAAAATAATAATAATAATAATAATAATAATAATAATAATAATAATTTGTATTTCTTCTGTGTAACCCAAATTAGCCCCTCTTAAGCACAAACAAGACCATCGCGTCGCATACAATTCCCCCCAGCCTCGTTCATTCATTCATCAGGATATTGAATCACAAGTCTGAACCAGAAACATAGCCTCCACACTAATCTGCTCCTATCGACTAAGCAAAGCAATGGTTGGGTTGGGAAAGTAAGGTCGGAGTGGATGTCTTGGTGATATTAGCCGCTGGTAACTTACCTTTTTTTTTTTGTGTTTTACTTGGTATATGTAATGCATTCAATTTCTTTGGGTTTGAGATGTGAGTGATTATAATTGCCCCTGAGATGCTTGATGTAAGGTCTGAAATACAAAGGAATGAATTGTTTTTTGTGTTTGCTTGTGTCCGAACCTTACTAAAGTTTGACAGAATTATCATATCAATAGATAGTGTAGCATGTACCTGAAGTGGTCTCCCCTTTTCCCTTTTCCCTTGCTTTGTGTTTCAGCTCTCTAAAAATCTTGCTATTTACAACAGAAAGGAAGCACCACAAGTGAGAATACGGGATGTTGCATGAAGCTCAAAAAACATCA
This sequence comes from Ormosia semicastrata, assembly GCA_029884595.1. Lineage (NCBI taxonomy): Eukaryota > Viridiplantae > Streptophyta > Magnoliopsida > Fabales > Fabaceae > Ormosia > Ormosia semicastrata. The sequence continues at coordinate 6,310,140 of JAQQTO010000036.1, read as the reverse complement.
AACCAAAAACCAATCGCACCAGAAATCAAAATAAAAAATGAAAATGTAAATGTAAGATCCAGAATTTAAAAAATAAAAAAAAAGAAATCAAAGGTTCAGTTAGGAGAAGAAATCACCACTCACCAGAAAGATGAAGACCCAGCACTAGGAGAAGCGAATCGCACGAGCATATGACACTGAGCAGCACGAGGAAATCGATGGAGAGTTGAGATGAACGCAGATCGACAGAAAAAGTAGAGATGAACGTAGATCGCAACAACCGAGCAAATCGATTTGAGCAGATCGATCGCTACAGCGAGTAATGTGCCTCCAATTGAGCAGATCGACGCAGCTTCATGGTGCTCGATTTGGGTCAGGATTTATTGAATTGGGTTTAGGGTTCGGTGATTTGGGAGTTAGGATTCATAAATTTTGAGATGGATTTTTGAAAAGTAGAAAGTGAGATTTGTTTAGAATGATTTATGAAAATTGGGATGTTTTGGTTATTAGAAGTGAACCAAATTGGATAAAAAGGAAGGTAACTGAACCGCTTTTAAAAAAAAAACCTGTTTAAGTTATAAAACTGGTTCAGAAAAAATGTGGTTACTTGTGGAGTGATTTGGTTTAGTTTAATATTTGGTTTGATTTTTTGGATTTTTTTGCACACCCTTACCAATAAGATGGTCTTTGTCCGGGAGGCTGCTGCCCAAAACCCTAGTCTAGACAGTGCAATTAAGGAAGAACCTAATCCCTATGTTTGACTTAGAGATTGGTTTTGTCTTAAAGATCTGATCGTTAGTAGCTCAAAGAAACTCAGTGTGAGGAGCCCAGGCATTTTTTGGAAGAATGGAAGGATTCATCATCGTCTTGTAAGTTCCATTGTCCATAGAAGCAATCACTTTGATTGGCACTGTATACTTTGAAGACAGTACAAGGATTTTAACATTTGGAATTGGGATGGATGAAATCGTGGTTAGGGCGATTTCTGTATTGAAGACAGGAATATACTCATAATCTTCTTCTGATTCATTTGGGTGGGTGTATGGAAAGGCAAAGACAGTGTCTTTATTTGGTTCTTCTTGTTCTAAGAATAGAGATTCAACATCAGTTTTTTCCTCTATTGGATCCAAGGAAGTCGTCATCTGTAGATGTTGTATTATCTTGGCTGCTCTAACTGTTTTCTTTGCACAATTTTTTTGAAAAATGTCCTTTTTCACCACAAATAAAGCATTTATCTGAATTTTGCCTTCCATGCTTGTTTTTTCTTTTAAAAAACTTGAAGGACTTCTGTCCTTTCTTCTTCTTTCCTTTTTGGAAATGAGATTTCTTCTTTGGCTTACAAACATAATGATCGTCCTTGCACTTTATTTGAGATAAAAAAATTTTACAAGCCTTTTTAAACTTTGAGCTTTCATTTAACATGGAGGAGAAGAGCTTCCGTATCTTGCAAAGTTTATCCAATGTAGCAAGAGACATTTAATGCATTTCTAAACATAGAACCGACTTCCTCCAATGAAAGATAAAAATAAAATAAAATCGCTAGAAACAACCAATGGAACCCACACACCACCAAAACAACCTTAAATCACCACTAGAACCATCCTCCACCACAGCTGTCATGAACCCATCGAACCCAACAAACCCAAATGTATCTAACGATCGTCATCCTCCAACTACTATCGCCTGAAATCTCGACCCAGCATCGCCGTTGGCAACCCACGAGCTAGTACCACCACCAACCACCCAAGATGCCACCTTTACCCCAAATCAGAACTAGATGGCTTAGATTCCAAGCCATTGCACGACCCACAGTTTGAGCCACGCACCATCACAAGCTAGCCCTCAACGTCTATGGTTTGTTTAGGCATAAATAAAATTTGAGGAATGCTACTGTTGTAATATGGTGGCCCAATAGGTGAAAAACAACGTAGTGCAAAAGTTGTGGAAGCATAGGAATAAATAACACAAGGAATTTCATGGTATGGCTTATTATTTACATTCACAAGCAAGGGCGACAATTACATATTTCACAAAGAAAATATGATAGATAATGCAAAAGTGATGACACTTCACTCAAAATCCTAACCCCAAATACAACCAAAATATGCAAATAAAAGCTTACACAGAACCTACACTTCTTTACAAGAATGCTATATCAAATGGTTTTGAAACAAACTAAGAAGTGAATCCAAAAAATTAAAGTGGATGATTCAAACATCTTCAAGAGAATGGTATTTATAAGCCTTCCGCCAAAGCTTGCTTAAGCAAGGCCAATGATTGCGTTGAAGGGAGTTTTCTGGATGCTCTAATGAGGAGAATGAGGTTAGCAACAAGCTAGATTTTGCAGGCAATGATGTGTGTTTCCTCGATATCCTATGATGTTCTTCTTAATGGGATTTCATGGTCTACTTTCAACCCGTAGGAAGGCAGATCTATTATCCCCATACTTGTTTGTGTTATGTGCTGAGGCTTTGTCATCCCTTATTCACAAAGCAAAATCAAGACAAGCTTTTATGGGCCTAAGAATTTATAGGTCAACACCTATGTTGACTCACTTATTCTTTACTGACTACGGCAACATTATTTTTTCTAGAGCCACTAGAGACGACCTAGCCATTGTGTTGGATATTCTTGAAATTTATGGTAATGCATCAAGCAGCAAATAAATTTTGATAAATGTTCAATATTTTTTAGCCCAAATGCTCCAAGAGATGTCATAGATCTTATACTCAATACGTGTAATATTCACCATGTTGCATTGTCTGAGAAATATAAGCCTGCGCACAATGGTTGGTCAATCAAAAAACAATTCTTTTCAATCTTCAAAGGATAGAAGCGTATCAAGGGTTGGAAAGCAATGTCAAGATTCAAATCCTGTAGTTATAGAAGGTTCTGCTTAACGATCACTCCCAACTTGAAATCATGTGAACAATTTCCTCTACCAAAAAATAGAGTTTTTTACACACTAATGCACAATCTTAAAAAAGCCTCATTTGGGTTCATAGTGTTTATTCAATAACCTGAAAAGAGGTACGTGAAGAATATGTAAACAAAAATCTGAGCAAGCATAATTGTTCTTATTACACTGGTGTGAACAACCAAATTGCAAATAGGAATGTGTAAAGGAAGACAAGCTTATAAAATAAGGAGGTTCTCCCTGTGGATGCTTTAAGCATTGGTTTCATTCAAGAAATGGGTAGTCAGTATAGCCAATAACCGGATCAGGAGTGTAGAATGTCTCACGGTTGTACTTGTTGAGAGGAGCATCAAGCGCATATCTCTTTGGCAAATCTGGATTAGCCAAGAACAAACGACCATAAGCAACAAGATCTGTCCTATTTTCAGCTACGGCATTGATCCCATCTTGTCTGTCATAGCCTCCTGCAGCAATGAAAGTGCCATTGAAGGCCTCTCTCATTGGCACCAGGCTGTTAGGGGATTGATCAACTATTTGAAGAACATTCTTCATTCTTGGTTCCACCATGTGACAGTACAGAATACCATATTTATTGAGGGCATTAGCCATGTAAAGCGCCAGTGCTTTAGGATTGGAGTCTCCACTTTCTGCATATTCTGCAAAAGGTGATAATCTAATTCCAACTCTTTCTCCCCCTATCTCATTTACAACAGCTTCAATAACTTCCAAAGTAAATCGACAACGGTTCTCAATGGATCCACCATATTCATCTGTTCGATCATTCACTCCATCTTTCATAAATTGGTCATGTAGGTAGCCATGAGCCCCATGGATCTCAACCCCATCAAAACCTACAATTTGCACCACCACGAGCTTGTATGTTACATGTTATGTAAAAACATATTATTGCCCATTATGAATTAAGCTATTAAAGCAACAAACAGTCTAGTTTCTGAAACCAGATTATATTATGATTGAAGCCATTTGAGTTTTGGGACATTGGTATACTAAATTTCAAAGAAGTTACCAGCTTCCATAGCATTCCTTGCAGCAAGTCTGAAGTCATTGACAATATGAGGAATTTCATCTGTCCTTAGCCGCCTTGGGGGTGTAAACTTTGCTCCATTACTTCCAATTTGTGAATTGAGTGGCTTGTCTGTAGAAGATATTGGAGCTTGCCCATTTGGTTGAAAACCTGTTTAAAATAATGTGGAAAATGGGCATAAATTGAGCATGTACATCGTGTGCATAGATATTTACATCAGTATATTACTTGAAAATTCGAATATGGAATCTGAAATTTTAACACCCCTCCACGTATGTTTGAACGGAAGCGAAATAGAACGAAAGCAGAATAGTCGATAGAGAAACATAACAGAATAAGCGATGAAGATAAAATCTTTATTTTAATATTATTTAAGATTTTAACTTAAAACTAACGAGTCAACAAATATATAAATTATACTTAAAAAATTAAATCAGACGATATAAGATTGTAACATACAGTACTCAATGTCAACAATCTCCAATTATTTCTACTTCACTTTCGTCAGTGATATTAGACCAAGTAATTTGATTTATGGCAGAGAAAGTGACAGGCTAACAGCAAACGTAAAGTGAAAGCAATATGATACCTTATCTACCAATAATTTAGTGGATCTAAGGGAGAAAGTCAGTTCTTCTACGCCGTTAAAATGATCTAATGGTACAGAGTGGTTTTTCAAGGTGCCTGGATTCGTACAATTTTGAGGCATGGATGGCAGGTCCTAGGGGTGGTCAACGATTTCTGGGTGGTGCAGCAGCGGTGGTTGCGGATGGGCGACTACGGGGTGGGGGTTTAATGGTTGCTGGGGCCATGGGTTTCACAGGGAATTTTTTTTTTTTTTTAGGATTCCATGTTAGGGTTGAAGGGGACTGTTTGGTTTGGTTGGGGCTTCTGCCTTTTTCTAGATTTTTGTTATAAGGTGGTTGTTTTATTTTGTAGCAGGTTGACTGTGGATGATGAATGATCTGTTTGAGTTATTATTCAGAGGAAGGTTGAGATAGACGGAGAAGAACTAGAAAATAGAGGACAGACAGAGGAGAACAACGTGGAGGAGAGAGGAGAGAGAATATTTTTTTAATTTTTTAATAAAATAATGTATAATAATGTGTCATTATTTATACCATTAGATCATTTTAATGGTGTAAAAGTGAAATTATTCCATGTTTATAAAGAATGTCCTGAAAATTATATTCACACTATTTAAATCTTGGTATTTTAATTTTTATTAATAATAGGATCAGTTATTAATTTTTATATTTATTATTTTTATGTTTTAAAATAAGAAATAAAAAATATATAATTAATAATAGATCTAATTATTAATAAAAATTAAAGTATAAAAATATAAATATTTTGAGTACAATTCTACATGTCATTCAAAGAACATGCAATAATTTCTCTGGTAAAAGACCTCATTTACTCCTCTAAAGTGTGCTCCGGCCGGATTCTAATTTAGTTTGAGTTAGTAGAACAAAAATAACTTGATCAATCAAGTCTCCTCGCTTAAATTGACCTAGCATAATCTTCGAAAAGCGAGCATATGTCATATTTGATAACCAATTTGTTGCCGTAATTCCTTCCACATTTGCATTTTGACAAAAGACAGTGGAGAAAATAACACGTGGGCGAATTAGAGGACCAGGTTCAACAAAATTTCACCATTCACACGTTTTTTTTTCTATCGAAACATGACAAAACTAAACTTGGCCTAAATGCAAATAAAACTTATTTAGTTATTTGGTGGCTATTTTAATTTGATCAGGAATAAACCAAGTTTGAAAGTACCTGAATTTGAAACCCTTCCAACATGCCAAATTTGACAAAAGAATATACCACCTTTGGCATGAACAGCATCCACAATGGGTTTCCATGCTTCCACTTGCTCTTTTGTCCATATGCCTGGTGTGTGCATCAACCTTGACATATATAATAATAATAAAATCACTTGTAGTGGTTTTTGTTTTTAATTATCTTTTAATTTATCAAGCAAAGGTGAGTAAACTTGAAGAATGGTATCGTGTACAAATTAAATTACCCTTGAGCAGTGTCAGAGACACCAGTAGCTTCAGATATCATAAGACCTCCCTTAGAAGTTCTCTGCGAGTAATACAAAATAGCATGGGGCTGAGGAACATTGTTGTAAGATCTCTGTCTGGTCAGTGGTGCCAAAACCACTCTGAAATTAACAAAAAGGTAAAGCAATTTTAAATTGGAAAACATGAAATGTTTATACTAAAAAGCACTTAGAACTATGATCTATAACCTATGCTAGATGAGCAACCCAAGGAGTACAAATATATGAACAATACTGACTGACTCCGAAGTAGTTTAAGCCTTTAAAGTGAGCGTGTGAATACCTATGGGATAGATTGAAGTTGCCCATCTTGCAAGGAGTAAGAAGAGGAATAACGGGAGCTTCAGCTTCAGCAGCCATTTGTTACAATTGCAAGGTATACTGTGCTTTTGATATAACCCACCTACTGGTAGTGAAGATTAGCGCAAGATCCAAATGGGTATTTATAGAACAAGAACCAAGTAAAGTGGTTGTGGGAAACCAGAATGCGCGTTTGCTTACTTGATTATTTTTTAATTACCGATGAATTGGAATTGGTAATGCATGACGTGTGATATTAATAGTGGCAGGCAAGTTTAGGGTCATGCATGACTCCTTTGTGCGTTTGAAGACATATGGGTAATACTCAAATGTATGTTAAAAAAGTATTTTTTAAAAGTGTATCTTAAAAATATACATATTTTTATTAATATAATTTTACATATGTTAAAAAATGATTTGCTTATATAAGAGAGAACTTTTTTTCTAAAACTTTCTTGTATGTCTAGATCAAGAAAAAATTATTGTTTAGTACTATTTATTAGCAAAATGATTGGAAGACGGAAGAATAAGCAGCCCCAAAGCATCTCAGTAGAGACATGGTATTATTTATTAGCAAAATCATTGGAAGACCCGAGAATAAGCAGCCAAAAGCATCTCAACAGAGACAACGTATCAAGCAGGGATACGGAAAGCATCTCAACAGAGACAACCTATCAAGCAGGGATACGAAGATACACACAGATACGATACAAATATGGACGTAAGAATATATTAAATTTAAAAAATTATAAAATATGAATATAGTATATATATATATATATATATATATATATATATATATATATATATATATATATATATATATATATAATTACAAAATTTAATAATATAGATTTATAATTTTTTAATATTATTTTTATAAATTTAAAATTTATAATATTTTAATATATATTATATGTGTTAATATTTACTATCTAATAAACTCTTCTCAAAAAATATAAGTCATAATTTTTATTAGTATTTTTTAAAAAATCTTCTAAACTAATTTTTTCAATAAAATTAATCATGTACAAGTACATGTGCATAAAAAAATTAACTAGATGGGATATTAGTGTGACACAAGCTTCGATGACGACGAAGTGGACAGCTTGGTACGAACATAGGTAAAAGGATATTGCGCGTAAACTACACTAAGAGCAAGTGCACTCTATCGCTAAGTAATATAGAACTTGAGTCCTAGTTATCGATTTCACGAGGAATAAATGATAATTACTAGATTCGCTAAACTCTTTGTTAACAAGACAATCAAAAGTGTATAAAGAAATTTAAAATAAAATCAGAAAACAAATAAGAAAAATAATGAACAATCAAATAAAGAATAGATAATCAATGAGAGAGAGACTAAGGCGCAAGATTCACTTGAATCCAATTATTCAGATTTTCTTTCATTTATGATGTAAGGTAATTCTTTTACCAATATTCACTTACTTGCTATTGAATCCTAATAGTCATGCATGAAACAATATTCTATTCCTAAATTAAATCACTTATTTAGTCATTTAATTGAATTAATTAAGAATACATTAAGCTCCAATTCGAGATATAAATTAATATACCTGTCAATTTTATTGGTAAGAAAATTTGATGTTTGGTCATTCACCAATCTAATCCTAGGCTTACTATATAGATCCACTCATTGAATGCAGATGATCACCGATCAAACAATGAATTAACACATGCCAAAAGTGATTAAGTTATGACAAGAATGCAAGCAATATGATAAACCGTAAAAGAAATTACCTTAATCAAATTAGAAATTAAACCCAAATAATTAGGAAAACAATATACCTCATTAGCCCTAGCTATGGTTTAACTACTCATATTCAATACAAACAAACACATATCAAGATACAAACCCATTGAAAGAAAACTCAAAGAAAATGGAAAACTAAAGGGAAAGAGAAATCAAAACTCATTTTACGATGATTATGATCTTCAAGCTTTTAAGAATCAAATCCTCCCTTCAAAGCCGTCCTCCAAAGTCTGCTGCTGCGAAACTACTCTCCCAAGATTAGAAATTCTCTGTGTTGTGTGCTCAATGTATGCACTCTATCCGTGTGTTGAATTTGGCATATCTTCTCCTATATAAAGAAAATAACGTGGTTTGTTACGCAACTGGCGCCTAGGCGTTGGCTTCTAGGCGCTGAGGCACTTAAGTCAAGACGCGCACCTTTCGCTTTTTCGTCTTTCCAACGCCAGCGCTGGGACACCGAAGTTACTGTTCTTGGATACGCTTTGGGCGCTCAGGCGCTCCAACACCAATGCTTAAGCGCTGGACACATAATGAAATTTCCTATTTTCCTTACTTTTTTGAACGTCCAGTCTTCTTCCTATACAATTACCTAGCAAAAACACATAAAATACATAATAAAAACATAATTAAACATTACTAAAGATATAACAAACTTACAAGAAAAATTCAATAAAAAAAAAGAACATGAAAAACCAAAGAATTGAACTGTAAAATATGACAAGTTGATGGTTCATCAACTCCCCCACACTTGAGCTTTGCTTGTCCTCAAGCAAAGAACAGGAATCAACAACAAGATCAAACTCAACATCCAGAAATATGAATCAAGGGAAATTCCACAATTTAAAAAAATTCAAGTTCAGCAATCAAATTCAATCAAACAAGATCATTCAACACTTAAAACAATTAGAAGCTTGAGTCTAGCTTGCAACTTTTCTCTTTACCAACCAATTGAAGTCACTCATCTTTCCATCGCTCAAGTGTTTAAAGACAAAGAGATCACTCAAATTTCTCTTGAAAAATGCAATACCATAGGCTTTGTTATCAATCTCATTTACACTTCCAAGTTCACATACAGCACAAGAATCAAAAGGATTTTCTTTGATTGTAACAGGGCCAAGCGTATAATGAAAGATAGGAAAAAAATAAATAAGGGTAAAGAATGTTCATGGATAAATCAATACAAAGTAAAATCAGGCTGAAAAGATGATGAATAGAGCACACTGCACAAGAATATAACACATTCTCACTTTCAACCCAATATTCTCATTATTCTTCACCAATAATCCTTTTCTTTTTTTTTCTTTTTTCCATTTCCAATTTTTTTCTTTTTTTTTCTATTTCTCTTTTTTAACCCTTGAAGACAAAAATAGCATTTAATGACTTTTCAATCAACACATCAGATGCTCCAAAGAATTCAACCTAATTTTTTAATTGGATATTCAAAGAAATCAATTTTCAGGCTAAAATAGGGCAACTAATGGGTTATTTTATCAATACAACTCTGAAAGTCAAGAAAGAATTAAGCCTAATTGTCTTAATCATGTTCAAGTCTGTATGTGGATCATCAAAGTCTTAACAAGATATCAAAACAAGTTCAAGCGCACATTAATCAAGAGAAAACTCACTCCAAAAAAAATATGATTTTATTTATGAAAAATGTAATTATTAAGGCTCAAAACTCACTTTCTAGTTAGAGTTAATAAAGAAAACAAAAGTAAGCAGACATAATTAATTTCTAACTAGGATGCTAAATTTTACTTTACTTCATTGAGCAAGATTGCTTCACACAAAATCAGCTCATGATAAATGGAATTCCCTTTAAAACATATCTTTTTCAGCTCAGAATAAATCAAAATATTAACACACAATTCCAGCTTGATTACCAGCAAAACTCAAGTTTTCTTTTTGTTTTTCTTATTTGTTCATTGTTTCTGCTGCCGTGAAACTACTCTCTCAGGATTAGGAATTCCCTGTGTTGTGTGCTCAATGTATGCACTCTGTCAGTGTGTTGAATTTGGCATAAATACTCATATTTAAAGAAAATCACGTGATCTGTTACGCAAACATCACCTAGCCGCTGGCTTTTGGGCGCTGAGGCACTTAAGTCAAGACGCACGCTATTACTTCCTGTGCGCTCAGGTGTTGGGACACTCGGTTACGTTCTTTCTTGGATACGCTTTGGCGCTCAAATCATCGCCGCTAGACACCTGATGAAATTTCCTCTTTTCTTTCCTTCTTTGAACGTCCAATCTTCTCCCCGTACAATTACCTAACAAAAATACATAAAACACCTAATAAAAACACAATTAAACATTACTAAAAATATAACAAAACTTACAAACAAAGTTCAATAAAAAAATAAAAAGAACATGAAAAATCAAGGAATTGAATCTTAAAAATATGACAAGTTGATGGTTCATCAAAGGAACAGATGAAAATAATGGTGTGTGAAAAGATAAAACTTAAAAGTTTAATAGTAACATGTGAAAAGATAAAATTTAAAATACTAGTATGTGAAAATAGTGGCTTAGGATGTCAATCATGTGATTGGATTTGAGTGGGTTACGGACTTACTAATTAGACGTTAGTTATGGAAATTATTATTTTTTAAATATATTAATGGTTCATGTCTAAGTCGTGTCCTAAACGTGTTCAAATGTGTCCGAGATGTGTCCAAACTAAAAATAATAATCTTTTTAATCAGATACATTCGAACACGCAGAACACATATGTCGTACAGGTGTCCCCATGTATCTGACACGTGGACAGGCCTAAAAAACAGCTTGTCCATGCTTCATAGGAGACAACCCAACTCAAAATTACTCATTTTTTATTTTTTAAAAAGTTGTTCTACTTGCATTGAAAGTCAAAAAACATTCTGGCGTTGCAAGCCAAACCATATAGCATGACCCTATTTATTATATATCAGTCATTTTATTTATATCATTAAAAATATTGAAGTAAAAGATAATAATCACTCTCATAATTCAGATAATACACATTATTCATAAACTTTTTCCACTCTAGCTACCCATATATAAGAATCATTTTGAAGTTTGATTGCAGCCTCCAACATGGACTATGATCACTAGCATTCACTGCCAACCCAGAAATCCCAAAACTCTAGACAAACCTAAGCTTGGAGTCAACTCATTGCATTCATGGTACACACAGATCTTCCTTGCACTATATTACATCATTGCCCACGTTGAACTGCAGCCATGCACGCACCACACAATCACCCAAAAGCATTGTTCTTGCCAAACTTTTGGTTGATCAGATGATGAATTCGTATATTATTGATATGACAAGGATCCAATCGGCATGACAAGATGTATGTGCAATGACACTCTGATGCTCATGTTAGTATACGAAAGAGTGTGGAATGTAGAAAATGTGGTGATGAACGTACTTGTTATTCTAGTCTACTAGTTTCTTATAGGTGATGAGACGGGACCGTTTGGGTGCATTAAGTCATAAGAGACATAACAATTTCAGGCCTTCAAGGTGGTGTTAAGGCACAATAATTGTCCGGTCGATACTAAACGTCAAAAGCATTTGGTTGGACATTTCACATGGTGAAATTAGATTATCTAGAAAATGGGCCTGTTTAGCTTTGTTTTTAATCTTACTGAGTTATTTCTTGGGCATTTGGGCTTTTAACAATACACAAACCCCCTAGCTCGTAAATCTGATAGAAGACTTAAATGAGTTATATTTTGTTTTAATGATTTGTTAATTTTGTTTTGGGTTTTATTTATGGTTTTTAATGAGAACGTCATTTGGTTTTTTGAGGGACACATATAAGACATGTGTCAACATTTTAATTGTTGCTCATGAGCTTCGTTTATTATAAGTGATAGGTGATGTGATAGTTATGGTTTTGGCTTTTTTCTTCCGTTGGATGATGCATCCTTTCAAATCAATAGTAAGATCCTGCCTCAATCTTATCCGTTGGATTAAGTTAGCTTTTTAATATTTTGAATTTTAGCCTTCAATTCATTTTTGCTTCAAAGCCTTTGGTGTTTAGCTTCCCTCATTTCTCGTCAGTTTCTTATTTTCGCATACTTTCCTTTCAAGAACCTACATTCTCCTCACTATCTTCTCTAGAGCGTTCCTTACCACGTTCTTTCTTTTCTTGCAAAATTCTGAATGTCAAGTATTTCTCGTTCTGCTTCTTCTATTTTCCTTTTATTTTCTTCCTTCGTCATTTTGTTTTACAAGATTTTTGCCATTTTATTTCGTTTCCTCAATTTCTATTGTGTTAAATGGGATATTCAATTAATGATTTGGTTGAAATTTTTGGTGAGTTTCCTCCTAGAACTCCATAATCGAAGCTCAGAAATCGGTGTAGAAAGATGATTTGATTGCTGATTTTAAAAGTGTTAGATTGTCTTGGGTAAAGAGTAGTGTTTATAAAATACTGTCTGGACAACTGGTTTATGAGATGGGTAAAGAAAGGGAACTTTTGAGTAATTTGAAGGGTTTATTGGGTAATGTAAATGAATGCCCTTTTAATTGTATATCTGATTCTTCTACCGATAGTGTAGGTTAGATGTTTACTGGTGAGGGGTCAAGCCGATAGATTGGTCTTTACGACTGGGTGGATAAAAATGTAATGAGGGTCAAATCATCTTACACAAATAATGCTCATATAGGAGTTCTTCATAATCTCATCAAATTTGCCCATTCGTATAGCGAGGAAACTCATTTCCTAGGCCTTCCTTGTTCTGTTTCTAATCGAGTTTGTTTCAAGAAGGGGGTGGATGAAGGAGCGGGCTTTTTATATGTATATAAAACTTTCCTCATTCGAGTTGGTATGAAGTTTCCATTTTGTAAGTTCAAGTGTGAGATTCTGAGCAAGGTGAATGTTGCGTCAACTCAAATTCACCCGAACAGCTTCACCCGAACAACTAGGGTTTTATACGGGCCTTCGAGGTTCTGTGTCGATTTCTAGATATAGAGCAAAGTATAGGAATGTTTTTCTATTTTTTCACATTTGTAATGGATCATAAGGGAAAATAGATTTCAGTTTTTGGATTCCTGAGGTGTAAAATTTTTGTGGCTTTGGATAGTTCATATAAGAATTTTATGGATAAGTTTTTTAAGTTATCAATTTGTTAGGATATATATCCATTTTACTGTTAGTCATGGAAACCATCACCCAAGAGGGGGGTGAATTGAGTGATTACAAATTTTTTAAAATATTATTAAGAAATGAAGCATTTTGAAGCCAATATGAATAATATTCAAGCAAGCATATAAAATTAAAGTACAAGAAATAAAGGAATTTGAGTTAAGAAAAGTATTAATTGCATAGAAAATAGTTGCTGCGTGTTTTTGACTCGTGTTTATTCAAATAAACAAATTCTTATTTGAATAAACTCACTTATAACACAACAAGAAGTGATTTCTAGAACTTGTTATACGAATAAGGAAAACCTTATTCAAATAAACACGTTTGAATCATAAACTGAAAAAGGCTTTCGAAAACATGTTATTTGAATAACAAATTTGTTATTTGAATAAACCATTTAAAAACCAATAAGCGCGTAGCTTGTTTAAGCTGTTATTCGAATAAGGCAAAGTGCATGTTTGGAATAGCTGTGAAAATTAGATTATTTTAATAATCGATTATTGTATAAAAACTTTTTGTTATAATCGATTATAAGAAAAAAGTTTTATGTTTGGATATGTTAGTTGAAAAATGATTTTAAGCTAATATGTTTCATTTAGATGGTATAAAAAAGAATCACTTTTATGTATTAAATTACTAAAATAAGTATAAAATAATTAAAAAATTATTTAATTGATAAAAAAGTTATTTGATTGAGGATAAAATGATATTTACATATCACTGTTGGGAATAATCCCAACAATTATTTTACATAATGTCCAAATTTTAGCTAGATTTTCAACAACTTTTTCTAAAGAAAAAAGTTGTTAGTTTTTTGCATCAAGAAACCCAAATATATCAAGTCCAATACCCAACAACTTTTTTACTCAAAAAAGTTGTTGCATGACAAAAACAATCTATACCAAACACTCTCAAGTCTTATTCGAATAAAGACTTATGAATTGAAAATCTGGCCATTCTGACTTTGGTTATTCGAATAGGGAAACCCCTTATTCGAATAAACCTATTTGAAAACACTTTTAAACAGCTTTTAAAATTTGTCAATTGTTTTTAAATGTTCTAACAAGCTTTTGAGCATTTAAAGGCTATTTGTTAAGAACTCAAAAACTATTTTAAAGCCTTGAAAACAAGTTTAGAGCTTTTTCAAATACATTATAAAACATTTGAGATATCCAGAAAGCTTCTTACATAAAGACTTTAAGTCCTAACACTATTCGTAAAGGTTTTGGATTTGATCTTGCCATCATCTTCATGTTTATTATCATCAAAACAAATCTTCAATAGCTAATAGCCAATAACATTCTCCTCATTTTTTATGAAGACAAATAACCATTGAAAAAAAAGTTAATTCTATAAATTAGAATTCACAAGGTTGTTAGAGAGATTTACTCCCCCTCTTTTTTCCCTTTACTTTTGGAATATCATGATCCGTTTTACATTAACCTATCTTTTCTCAAAAATATTCTCAAATCATAAGAACTCTAGCTTTTTCTCCCCCTTTTGTCATGATAAAAAATATGGGGCAAGAGAAAGCATAGGCTAAAGCAATTTATAGTTATTCAAGTCCAACAAAAAATATTCTCATGCATAGCAGACCAGAATAGCAACAAAAATAGTTCAACTCAACATTATACACAAGAGATTTAAAAAGAATTCTCATTCATTCATTGCATATCAGAGTAACAGCAAAATCCAATTCAGCAACAAAGTCTAATATTATAAATTTAGCAAGGTAAACACAATATTCAGCACATCAACCACAAAGGAGTTCAAAAGAACATATATTCATTCATTGATAAACCAATTACATTGTATATTCATCAAAATAGCCATTTACATTTGCAGTCTAAGTACATTTACCAATTTCTTAGTATTTTGTCATAGATCAAGAAAGTCATAGATATCCAACATTCACCTTCATGAAATATGCTATAGGGATCAAAACATATATAGAACTAATATTATCCACCCTATATGCAATGACAAAATTAGTAAGTTAATATCTAATTAAGTACTTTGTCAATGCTAAGTATACTTCTCATATAAGGAAAGCATCTAATCATTTAAGATCAATTTATTAACAAATGTCATACAATCTATAGCATATAGAATATCACAAAAGCTTAGGGATAGAGTTACTTATTGAGTTAGATAGAGAATGATACTCTTTATTTATTGATTTTTTAATTTTGAGTTTTCTTCCTTTGAGTACTCTATTCAATTGCACTAAAAGAAAGTCTCCTTTATCTTCTTCTTCATTTAAACTCCATTCAACTCTTCTCATTTATCCACATATGCTTTAATGTAAAAAAAATGATGGCTATATTTGAAATACATAGAGAAACTTTCAAAAGTTCTCTAAATCATAAGCTATCATCAAATATCATTTAAGCTCATTTACAAGCATAATTTAGTTGATATATATATATATATATATATATATAATGTAAAACATGTACCACATTATTAATCATGCATTGTTAGCTCTAATAAGAATGCATGAAGCATATATGCATTTGAATCCAAAAATATGGTTTAAGGATTCAAGCAGAGAAAGTGAGGTATCCTTCAAATCTATAAAGATGAGGTATCCCTTGAAAGTAGAGACTCCAGCACAAAGGGTGAGGTATTCCAAGGTGTTGAGTGCTCCAATTTGTAAAAGTTGTTAAGCACCTATTGAAGCTTGAATATATAGTGAAAAATATCAAGTGATTACTTGAGGACTGGACGTAGGCCACAAGTGAATTGGTAGCTGAACTAGGATAAAACTTTGTATTTGTTTTCCTAAACTCAACTTATTTACATTTGTGTACTATTTTATTGGCTTACTTGGATACTATCTTCTTTGGCTGTCTTTAGTTGTGAGTGAAAGCACTTCATCTTCTCTATCCATTCAACTCTAATAATAATCAATAGTTTTAACAAAAATTGATAATCAAACGATTTGTGAAAGATTTGCGAAATTAGTTTACAAACTCAATTCACCCTCTCTTGAGTATTGAGGTCACTTGGTAACAAGTGGTATCAGAGTTAGACTCTTGTATAAAGAGCTTAGCAACTTCAAGAGAATGATGGCTTCAAATGGTTTTTCTTTTGAAAATTCTGCTATAAATAGACCCCTCTATTTCAATGGGGATGGTTATGCCTATTAGAAAGAAATGATAATTTTTTTTATTAAAGTTATTGATTTGGATGTGTAGGATGCCATTGAAAATGGTGCTTTTGTCCCCACATGTGTAGTTGACGGTGTAAAAATCAATACACCAAGAAGCAAATGGACTGATAAGGATAAAAAGAAAGTTTAATACAACTTGAGAGCCAAGAACATCATTACCACATCCTTGAGGTATAATGAATTCTTTAAGGTGTCAAATTGTAAGGCTACTCAAGATATGTGGGATACCTTACAAATAACCCATGAGGGCACAAGTGAGGTAAAACGATCAAGAATAAACACTCTCACTTATGAATATGAACTATTTAGAATGAATTAAGGAAAAAACATTCAAGAAATGCAAAAGAGGTTTACTCATATTATAAATCATCTTGCTTCATTGGAAAAAAATTTTCCTAATGAGGATCTTATTAACAAAGTTTTAAAGTGTTTAAATAGGAATTGGCAACCCAAAGTGACAGTTATTGCAGAGTTAAGAAATTTATCAATAATGACATTGGCTACACTATTTGGGAAGCTTCAAGAGCATGAATTGGAGCTAAATAGGCTCAATCAAAATGAGGAGCATGACAAGAAGAAAAAGAGAATTACACTCAAAGCCACCTCATCCACTATTCTAAATGATGATGATGGTGATGGAGATGGAATAGAAAACCTTGAGTTAAGTAAGGAGAACCTTAGTCTTCTTGTAAGAAAGTTTGGAAGATTCTTCAAGAAAAAAAGAATTCAAAAAAGACCACATTTCCCTCCAAAGAATACTTACAATAAAGTGGAAGGAACCTCGTCTACTCCAACATACTATGAATGCAGAAAACTAAGGCATATGAAGATGGAGTGTCCCATCTATGAAAAGAAAACAGATAAATTTGAAAGAAGACTCTCAAAAGAAAAGAAAAGAAAGAAAGCCTACATATTGCTTGGGATGATAGTGGCATGGATTCCACTAATAGCTCAAACAATGAAGAAGTTTATCTATGCCTTATGGCTAAAGGAGAAGAAGAAGAAGAATGTGACACCGAGATAACTTTTCTAAACTATACTCTTCACCTTCCTATGATGAATTGCAAGATGCATTTGAAGAATTGTATAATGAATCCATGAGGCTCACTAAAATGGTTTTATCTTCTAGCAAAATGATAATAACATATTTGATACATTAATAAACCCTTATTTTTAGTCATTTACACTCTCTATGTACTTAATTGATTGAGTTTGGTTATGTTTTATAAGTTTAGACTCAAATTGGACTTAATTAATTTTCTTCAACATGATTTACGTCTAACACTGTTTCTGTATTTTGGCCATATCTTGAGTTCTAAATGTCTAAAATTTATGTATTTTACCTTGTTAGAAAGATAAGAGAGAGCTCTACAACTTTCATGAGAGATACATGTCAAAGTCAGATATCTAGTAGAACTAATTGGGCTTGGAAGTCAGAATATGAGTTTTGTGATTGGAACCTGAATAGTGTGCAGTAATCAGAGCATAACTCGGACTGTAAGATCTGGATTAGGTTGAAATTTTGGTATCTAAAAGTTAATACCCATATCAACAACTTTTATGAAGAACACAAGACTCAAATCGGACTCCTTGGAGGTCATATTAGGCTTGGAAGTCAAAAAAGAGGAGCTATAATATAGCCTAAATACTGTGCAGTAATTGGGCTATATCTTGGACTGTAGGTGGCATTTTGATGTGATTCTGGCATTTGAAAGCTAAGATCTAGGCCTACAACTTTTATGAAGACCACTTGGTCAGATTATGATGCATTTAATGACTTCAGAGCTGAATGATTTTGAAGACAAAGAATCTCCATAATTTTTCACTCATCAAAAGTCATTTGGCATTTTCCACTCATTTTCACTCATGACTCAGCCCCTTGTCATTTTGTATCCCTAATCCTCTATAAAAAGGAGCCTTGGTTGATCATTTGGAGAGTCTTGGTGTTAGATATTAAGATCATGCTATTTTGTTGTTTGATTATCTTATTGTAGTTTTCTTTTGTTCTAAATTGAAGTTATGTTCTTCTTCTTCTTCTTCTCTCTTTCTTTCTTCTTATCTATGAGTAACTAAGTTTCATTTTACTTGGGTGAAAAGGTGAAACTCTTGGTAATGAAATAAAGTTAGATTCATTTTTTTCTTGTGCTTAAATGATATATTTTCAAGTGGTTATTATACCTGTTGTATTTTGTTTCCAATCAATTTAGAAACTATTCTTGTAAAATAGAGATCTTGATTCATTGTAGACAAGAGGTTGGCACAATGAATGCTTGAGCTCATTTATAAGTAGTGGTGTTAATAAATAATTAAAGAAATCATAATATAATTACGTATTAATTTTTAATGAACTTTGATTGTTGTATTTTTCGATTGGAACTTCCATTATGTGTAGATTCTAATTGATTTATAAAAAGAATTAATCTTGTCCTTATTTTATTTACCAAGAGTGGATCTCCTAACCCAAGTAAATTTTTTTATTTATAATCAAGTTTTATCACTTTTATTGTTGTGACAAAATATTTATTTTACATCAAAGAATTTTTCTTCATCAATTCCCTGTGGATCGACTTCAGACTCCTGAGAATTTATTACTTGAAACAACCTGCACTTGGGTTTGTAACTTTTAATTTGCATCAAGTTTTTGGCGCCATTGCCGGAGACTTGATTTGAAGAACAAATTTATGATGTACATATTTTGTATATATTTTTTTTCCTATGGATCTTGTATATAAATATTTTTTCTACTCTTTTAATTTTTTTTCTTTGTACTTACTAACGTACTAACTTAGTGGGAGAAACTCTCCCTTTTATTTTCTCGTATTTTATTTTCTCGTATTTTATTTTTCACACTTTGTATTTTTTGTAATTTATATTTTACACTTTATTTTCTGTATTTTACTTTTTGTATTTTATTTCTAACTTACTAACCTACTAACCTTTTAATTTTCTTGCTTACTAACTTATTAACTATTTAACTTTTTACTTTATCAACTATCTAACTTTTTAGTTTTCCTATTTCTAACATTTTAATTTATCTCAAGATACTAACTTTTTAATTTATCTGTTTATTAACTTATTTGATGGTTAGTTTATACCACACTTTTGTTAATATTTATTTACTAAGTGTTAATATATATTTGGTGGCTGGTTTATACCACACCTTTTTTAATATATATTTGGTGGCTGATTTATACCACATCTTTGTTAATCTTTAATAGACGGTTTATACAGCCAGCTTGTACATTTTTTTTTCTATTTTAAATTACTTATTTATGCTTAATTGGTATCGTGATTTAAATTCTGGTCGTTTAGTTAAAATTAATCCTGGTACTTTACATATTGATTTGTCTGAATCACAATCACACACATTAAACACAATGGCTGAAAATTAAAGTGTGCATGATGAACATGAAAATCAATTGTTGCGAACTATGCGTGAGTATTTGCAACCATCTTGAAATTCTAGTCCATTATGTTTTATCTTTTCACTCAATGCTAGTAATTTTAGATTCAAGTCAAGTATGATTTCTTTACTTCCTAATTTTCATGGTTTAGAATCTGAAAGCCCATATTTACATCTAAAAGAATTTGAAGAAATATGTACTGCTTTTAATAATCAAACTTACACTGAAGAGGTTGTTAAACTTAAATTGTTTCCTTTTTCTTTGAAAAATAAAGTAAAAACTTGGTTTAACGCTTTGAAACTAAGATCAATTGGCACATGACAAGAAATGCAAGGTGAGTTTTTAAAGAAATTTTTTTAACACATAAAACCAATGCTTTGAAAAGACAAATCCAAAATTTTTTCCAACATTCAAATGAAGCATATTTTCAAAGTTGGGAACGTTTTAAAGATTTGTTGAATTCTTGCCCACATCATGATTTTAAAAAATGACATACTATAAGCTTCTTTTATGAAGGGTTAACACTCAAACTAAACAATTTATGGAAACAATGTGCAATGATGGGTTTCTTGATAAAGAACCTGAAGAAGCTTTAGACTATCTAGACCATTTGGCTGAAAATTCTCAATCTTGGCATAGTACTAATCCTTCTGAAAATTTAATTAGATATAACCTTGTAAATGCTAGTAAAGGAAAATATCATCTTAGTCAAGAAGAAGATCTAAATGCTAGGTTTGCTAGTTTGGCTAGAAAGGTTGAAGTCATGAAATTAGGAAAAGTAAAAGAAATTAAATCTATGCAAAATGAAGAAATTTGTAGCATTTGTGATGAATTGGGACACTCAACAAATGAATGTCCAAAAATTTTTATTTTTAAAGAAGTTGTGCATGAGCAAGTAAATGCAATGAACAATTTTAAAAAGACATTCACTTCTTCTTTTTTAGATACATACAATCTGGGATAGAGAAATCGCCTGAACTTCAGTTGGAAGACCAACAATCAGACATAATTTATGCAACCATCACCTCCTCAGGCACAGCAAGACTCTCAAAATTCTCAATGATATGCACCTTATGTCCCACCATATAGGAAAAACCTTAAAGAAACATTGCATGCATTCATGGAAAAGCAAGAGGTCATTAATAACCAAAACACTCAAGCCATGATTGACATAAAAGACACTCTTACTAAACTTTCTTTTGCACTTGCCATTCACGAGAAAGGAAGTTTCCCTCTCAACCTCAACCAAATCCCAAGAGTTAGTATAGCCTAAATGAGGGTAGTTCAGAAAGCCAACAAATAGATCAAGTCAAGTCAGTGATAGCTCTTAGGAGTGGAAAGGTTGTTGAAAAATAAATTCATGAACCTTATGAGAAAAATGATGAATCAAGTCCCAAAGATGATGAAGGAGTTGATAAGTCATCCGGCCAAACAGATACCAAACCCTCGCCTTCACCCCCATATCCTCAAGCATTAAACAATTCAAATAAAGTGAACCATAACAGTGACATTTTTGAAATCCTTAAACAAGTGAAGGTCAATATTCCTCTGTTAGATGCTATTAAACATATTCTTTATTATGCCAAATTTTTGAAAGACTTATACACTGTTAAAAGGAAACATAATGTGAAAAAGAATGTCTTTTTGACTGAATAGGTAAGCTCTATTATTCAGAACAATAATACGTTGAAATATAAAGACCCTGGTTGCCCTATAATTTCATGCATTATTGGTGAACATAAAATTGAACGAGCTTTACTTGATCTTAGTGCTAGTGTTAATTTGTTTCCATATTCATTTTATCAGCAACTCAACCTGGGTAAGTTAAAACCAACTTCTGTAACTCTTCTACTTGCAGATAGATCAATTAAAATTTCAAAAGGAATAGTGAAAGATGTGTTGGTACAAGTTGATAAATTCATATATCCTGTGGATGTTATTGTCTTGGAAACTGAACCTATGGAAAATAGTAGCAAGTCAATTCCTATTATTTTAGGTCACCCATTTTTAGCAATATCTAATACTTTGATTAATTGCAAAAATAGAGTGGTGAAGTTAACATTTGGAAATATGACATTGGAGCTTAATGTTTTCAACATGTGCAAGCAACCACAGGAAGTTTATGATGGAAAGGAAGAAATTAAAGAGATTGAGGCCATTATAAATGATCATCTTCAAATCAGGAGTTCTTCTGACTCATTAGAAATTTGTTTAATTAATTCATTTAATTCAACTACACAATTAGATGATGATGTTTCTGAAATATGCTCTTTGCATGATTGTACACAAGTAATAGAATACAAAGGATGGAAGCCGAGATTCGAAAAGCTAAAACCCATGAATGATGATACCCATGAAGAAGTACCCACATTGAAATTAAAGTCATTACCTGCTGGATTGAAGTACACATTTTTTAGAGAATAACAAAGTTTTTCAGTAATAATTTCTTCATTCCTGACTAAAGAACAAGAAGGTATGTTAATAGAAGTACTTAAAATGCATAAAATGCAATTGGATGAACATTAAAGGATATAAAATGCATTAATCCATTAATTTGTACACATAGAATACCTTTAGAGGATAATGCTAAAACATCTCAACAACCTCAAAGAAGATTAAATCCACAAATGAAAGAGGTAGTTAGCGCTGAAGTTCTTAATCCATTAATTTGCATTAATCCATTAATTTGTACACATAGAATACATTTAGAGGATAATGCTAAAACATCTCAACAACCTCAAAGAAGATTAAATCTACACATGAAAAAGGTAGTTAGAGCTGAAGTTCTTAAATTACTTGATATTGAAATTATCTATCCTATCTCTGATAGCCAGTGGGTAAACCCTACACAAGTTACCTAAGAAATCTGGAATAACAGTGGTTGAAAATGAAAAAGGTGAATTAATACCTACTCGAGTCTCATCCAGTTGGCGTATGTGTATTGATTTTAGAAAATTAAATGCAGCCACTAGGAAAGATCATTTCCCTTTGCCATTTCTTGATCAAATTTTGGAAAGAGTAGCAGGAATCCCTACTATTATTTTCTTGATGGTTATTCTGGGTATAATCAAATGCCAATTACATTGGAGGATCAAGAAAATACCACTTTTACTTGTCCCTTTGGCATTTTTGCATATAGAAGAATATCTTTTGGTCTTTGTAATGCTCCGGCAACTTTTCAAAGATGCATGCTAAGTATTTTTAGTGACACGATTGAGCATTATTTAGAGGTTTTCATGGATAACCTAACAGTTTTTGGAATTTCTTTTGAAAATTATCTTGATAATTTGAAAAAAGTTCTTAAAAGATGCGAAGAAAATAGATTTGTATTAAATTGAGAAAAATGTCATTACATGGTTACCTTAGGAATAGTGTTAGGTCGTGTGATATATTCTAAAGGAATTGAAGTTGATAAGGTCAAAGTTGAATTAATTACTCATTTTCCTTCCCTAAAAACAGTCAGAGAAGATCATTTTTTTTAGGACATGTAGGATTTTACAGAAGATTCATTAAGGACTTTAATGTCATATCTAGACTATTATGTAATATTCTAACAAAAGATGCACTATTTGATTGGACTCAAAATTATCAAAAAAAATTTGAAAAATTAATTAGTCTTTTGACTTCTGCTCCTATCATACAATCCCCTGATTGGTCTTTGCCTTTTGAGTTAATGTGTGATGCTAGTGATTTTGCTATTGTCGCTGTTTTAGGACAGAGAAAGGAAGGTAAGCCTCATGTAATTTATTACAAAAGTCAAACTTTAAATAGTGCATAAATAAATTACACCACTACTGAAAAAGAACCACTTGCTGTAATTTTTGCATTAGACAAATTTTGAACTTATTTAATTGGTTCTTCCACTATTGTTTTCACTGATCATGCTGTTGTTAGATATTTAATGTCTAAGCAGGATGCCAAACCTATGTTAATATAGTGAATCTTGTAGTTTCAAGAATTCAACATCACAATAAAAGACAAGAAATGAGCTAAAAATATTGTTACAGATCATTTGTCCAGACTTACAATAGGCTCATCTTTTGATAACACACCTATTAATGATTCTTTTCCTGATGAATTTTTATTTTTTGTCAATTCCATGCCTTGATTTGCTGACATTGTCAATTTTCTTATAACAGGTAAGATGTCGCCTCAATAAATGCACTAAGACAGAAAAAAAAATTTGATTGAGGTGAAAATTTTCTATTGGGATGACCCATATTTGTTCAAATATTGTCCTGATCAAATCTTTTGGAGATGTGTACCCTATATTGAGGTAAGTAGTGTAATTAAATTTTGTCATTCAGAAGCATGTGGAGGTCATTTTTCTTTAAAGAAAATAGCTGTGAAAATCTTGCAATGTGGATTTTATTGGTCCACATTATTTAAGGACAGTTATATTTTTTGCAAAAGTTGTGAAAGTTGTCAAAAATTAAGTTCCATTTGTAAAAGAGACATGATGCCTTTGAACCCTATCATTGTCGTTGAAATTTTTGATTGTTAGAGAATTGATTTCATGGGTCCATTTTCATCATCATTTGGATTTATATATATTTTGGTTGCAGTTGATTATGTCTCAAAATGGATTGAAGCGATTCCATATCGACACAATGATCACAAAACTGTTCTTACATTTTTAAAAGAAAATGTTTTGAGTCGATTTGGAATCCCTTGAGCTATCATCAATGATGGGGGGAAATATTTTTGCAATAAATCATTTGAATCTTTAATGAAAAAATATGGCATCACACACAAAATTGCTACCCCTTATCACCCTCAGACAACTGGACATGTAGAATTAGCAAATAGGGAGATTAAACAAATTTTGAAAAAAAATGGTTAACCCAAATCGTAAAGATTGGTCTTTAAGATTAAATGATGCACTTTGGGCTTGCCGTACTGCTTTCAAAACATCTTTAGGCATGTCACCCTATCAGTTAGATTATGAAAAACCTTGTCACTTACTTGTAAAATTGGAGCATAAAGCATTTTGGGCCATTAAAGCTTTCAATTTAAATCTTGATGATGCTTCCAAGTTACGCAAATTCCAATTAAATGAACTTAAAAAATTGAGAAATGATGCATATGAAAACTCAAAGATTTACAAAGTTAGAACAAAAGCTTTTCATGACAAATCAATTTTGAGAAAATCTTTTGAAATTGGTCAAAAAGTTCTGCTTTATAACTCTCGTCTTCACCTATTCCCTAGAAAATTGAGATCTAGGTGAACTGATCTTTTTTATTGTCAAACATGTGTATTCTCATGGGGCCATAGACATTGAGAACCCTAGGAATGATAATGTATTTAAGGTCAATGGACAAAGACTCAAACCATTTCTGGAATATCAAGTTGTTGAGGTAGAATTCATCTTCATTTTCTAATCCTTGTTATGAGTAGAATTTATTTTAATTTTGTTTCTTTCTTTTTGCAGTTCTTTGTGTTCCCGGTTAAGTTGCGGATAACGGTACTCTATGACTCTCAAGTCGATTTATTTTTCAGTTTCCCATAATAATTGATTTCTTCTCTTTCAAAATGGATGTCATTCTCTAAAATCTAGGAAAATATTTCCCTTCTCTCCCTCTAAATGATCTAACAAAAATCTATGAAGCTAGGTGTGAAAGACTGAAACTGTTAATGTACAAGGGCATCCCAGAAGATATACGTTGGATAATCGAAGCAAAGGTTTATTTAGCTGGTAAATCTTCAGATTCATTTGTTCCATACATGCTGGGTTTCGGTACAAGTTCGTATTCAAAAAGGAGAAGAGCAAAAAGAATTAAAGTTTGTTACATATGTGCACAATGAAATTATAATACACGATGTCGTTCTTTGGGAATAGTTTTCACAAACAGAGAAGATAAAATTTTCTTCATTAAGAACGGATTGAGTAAGGAGTCATTAGATAATATCTTATTGACTCTTGAGACGTATTCTTGTGGATATGTGCAGCGTGAACTTCTTAGTTTGTGGAATCTTTTTTGGGACGAGCAAGAGCGTTATAGTATTGGGAATTTGACTCAAAAAGACCTTGTTTGTCAATTTATAAGAAAATTAGATGGGAAGCTTATCCTCGACTCATAGAAGACGTTTAAGTCGTTACTGGATGTGAAACTAGAGGAAAATGTGAGCCACAATCACAACAACTTATATATATTATCTTGTACATTTCTTAAAAAAATGAAAAAAATAAAAAAAAATGAAAAGAAAAGAAAAAAAATGAAATAAAAAAGGAGGGCGAAACTTCGGTTATACTTGGTCTTTAATTAGATTAGGAGCCCTTGCCAGTGGCAAACTCGTCATTGACTCGGGTGGACCTTCGCACAGCAGTCCATAAATAAGGTTCGTGTGTTATGCTCTGTAAAGAGTTGTGTAAGCATTCCCAGGTTTCAACCGTAGGCTCTGCTTGCTGATGGACAGATAGAAGCGTCTCGTGCTTGCATTCTAGCGTGACAATGCCTCTGAGTTGGATCCTGTGATTTAGTGCCATGGGCTCTCCAACGACCTCTCACTGGCTGTGGTAGTTGGTGGTGACTGTCAGATTTACGCACTTTAATTAGTTACGTCGTAGCTCAATCCAAAATATCCCACAAGTAGGAGGGAGAAGAATTCCCAGATTGGCTGAGCCGTCTTGGTATTACTGCACTCATGACGAGCAGTATAAAAATACGTCATGAAACCTGTACATAAAGGTATGTCATCATTTGTTATTATTATTTTATCTTTGTATGATTTTGTCGTATTTTGGTTTGGACAGACGATCCTTTGGGCGGGGTCCTTCAAGGGTTTCTAGACTTCTTTACCCTAATGGTTTTCTTGAAGTTTAAAAAAAATTAATAATAAAATAAAAATTAAAAATTAAAAAACAAAAAAATCATGTTTTTTAATTTCAAACTTTTCTGACAACAGCCAATCTACCTATATAGGAGCTATTATTATTTTTTCTATTTTCTTCCCAATTTAAACACTATATTTTCTATATTTTCTTGCAACTCATAATCATTCAAAGAGAGTGTGAGTATAGAAATGAAGAGAGTTTTTTCTTCAATTCGTAGATTTACTAATATTTGTGTATTTTATGGGACAAGTTATGAGAAGGGTTTAGAGTTTGTAAACGCAGCAAGCACTATTGGTAGAACATTTGCTGCGAGAAACATTCGTGTAATATATGGGGGAGGTAGCATTGGGTTAATGGGGGTTATATCACTTTCTGCACATATAAGAGGTGGTCAAGTTTTAGGTATCATTCCTGAACCTTTAACTCGAAGGAACATCATTAGACAGACAATTAGGCTGAAAATTCAAGTATCATCTATGCATGAACAAATGAGGACAATGTTTGAAAACTCTGATGTATTCATTGCTTTACCGGGTGGTTTTAGTACTTTGGAAGAAATTTTTCAAATTATCTCTTGGGCCCAACTGAACATTCACCATAAACCCATAAGTTTGTTGAATATTAATTATTTCTTTAATAATTTATTATCTTTTGTTGACCATGCTGTGGAATAGAGCTTTATCACACCTTTGGAAAGACGACTCCTTATATCTGCTTCTACTATTGATGAATTAATTGATAAATTATAAGCTTTTGTTTATGAACCTGAAGCTCAGATAGATTGGTCAGAAGGCAGTAGCAAGGGAGGCAGTAATGAACAAGAGTGTGATCTGGCACTTCATCTATAACTTTCCTTTATCTTTAGTTTTATTTATTGTACTTTGTTTCTGTTTTAATTTATGTAAGGTTTCTCTTTTTAGTAATTGTAACAACAGGTACTATCTTCTATCCTTTACCTATCTATATTTTGACATTGAGGACAATGTTGTGATCTGGTTAGGGGGAAGAACAGTTATGTAAAAAAAATCTAAAAAATTAGGAAGTGTGTTTATTAATATGTTTATTGTGTTTATATGTTTGTCAGCAATTTATTAACAACAAAAGTAATTTGGGATGATAGAGTAATGAGTAAATTATTTACTCTTGAGACGCATCAAAATTAGTGGCAGAGTAAGGAGTAATTGGGTAGACAACTAGTTTGTGTGGAAATAGCAATTCAAATTCAGGAAAATTTGCATGATTAAGTAAATTGTCTTTTTTCTTAAAAATCACATACTTGGTTATGGATGTTGAATTGGTTGACTGAGAATGATAGAATTATGTCTTGTGAGATTTTGAGCCTATTGATGAATGGATTGAACATTTGTACCATTCTCTTATTTCTTGTGTGAATTTTACTCATGGAATTGTTACTCTATAACTTACTTTGATTCTTTTTGAGATTACATTTTCACATGCATACATAAATATGATTGAGGCATTTTTCTTGAAATAGCTACTTTAACCAAATAGCCAAGAATGACTGGTGCACAAATAGCAGCCTTGCTCAGCAGCATATTGTCTCAATATGATATCAAGTACTCTTATGGTTTCTTAAAAATTCTCTGATTTCTAATATGATATCAAGTACTCTTATGACTTCTTAAAAATTCTCTGATTCCTACTAACGTAAAGCATTGGAAATGACCTATTTCCCCTTGCTTAAACCCCTTTGAGCTTATTTGACTATTCTTTGTTTCGAACTCATTATGTGCCTTAAATAAAAAAATCATGTTCTGACTTGGCCTTAGGGAATAAGAGAACATTAGCTTTGTCATTGGATGAGTTCTTGAACAAGTGTGGGGGTGTGTGTGCAGAATAATTAAAAAATGTTTACTTAAAAAATGTATATATTATGTTTTTCTTCAAAAAAAATAAAAAATAAAATAAAAAAATAAAAAAATGTGTAAATAAGGGTCAACAAGGCAATAAAGGAAAGGAAAAGAATATGTAAAGGAAATTTGTATTAAGTAGAGTTGGGATGAACTTTCATGCTTATTAATTGAACTTAGTTCTCATGCTCTTTTATTCTCTTTGGTATTTAACTTATCATATCCATATTACCTTCTCCTTTACCTTGACCTCATTATAACCTTGAATAAAGTTCTCGTGATTTGTGTGTGCATGTGTTCTGAGTAATGGAGAAGTAGAAGATAAGCAAGCTTATGGTAGTGTAATTTTCATGGGTTGAATTGAGTGAAATACCTACCTTTTAAACACTTGAGGGATTGAGAGTGAATCTTGTGAAGATCTATAATTCTTGACTCATGCTTTTCAATTGAAGTTTTCTTGCTTGTTAGTTTGAGATGTGAAGAAATGTTACCTCATAAATGTTTTGATTACTTGAATGATTGATTGCTCTTCATTCTTAAATATTATTAGAAATTGAGTCTTTTAGAGTGTTTAGCTTTTGAGTCTATCTCATTTTTTTTTAGTTTTGGTCTTATGTGTTTTACCTAGGAGTGCAAAAAGCTAAGTGTGAGAGAATTTGATAATCACATATTTGATACATTAATAAACTCTCATTTTTAGTCATTTACACTCTCTATGTACTTAATTGATTGAGCTTAGTTATGTTTTGTAAGTTTGGACTCAAATTGGACTTAATTGATATTTTTCAGCATGATTTACGTCTTACACTATTTTTATATTTTAGCCATATCTTGAGTTCTAGATGTTTGAAAATTATGTATTTTACCTTGTTGGAAATATAAGAGAGAGCTCTACAACTTTCAAGAGAGATCGAGGTCAAAGTTGGACATCTAGTGGAACTAATTGGACTTGGAAGTCAAAATACGAGTTTTGTGATTGGAACTTGAACAGTGTGCAGTAATCAGAGCATAACTCGGGCTGTAAGATATGGATTGGCCTGAAATTTTGGTATCTGCAAGTTAAGACCCACATCAACAACTTTCACAAGACTCAAATCAGACTCCTTAGAGGTCATATTGAGCTTGGAATTCAGAACAGAGGAGCTATAGTCGGGCCTAAATACTATGCAGTAAAATTGGGTCATATCTCAGGCTGTAAGTGGCCTTTTAAGGTGATTCTAGTGGAATTTGAAAGCTAAGATCCAGGCCTACAACGTTCATGAAGACCACTTGGTCAGATTATAATGCATTCAATGACTGCAGAGTTAAATGATTTTAGAGACAAAGAATCTCTATAATTTTTCACTAATTTTTCACTCATCCACTCACTCATGACTCAACCCCTTTGTTATTTTGTTTCCCTAATCCTCTATAAAAGGGAGCCTTGGCTGATCATTTGGAGAGTCTTGGTGTTAGATATCAAGTTCATGCTATTTTGTTATTTGATTATCTTCTTGTAGTTTTCTTTTGTTCTAAATTGAAGTTATGTTCTTCTTCTTCTTCTTTTCTCTTTCTTTTTTCTTGTCTATGAGTAACTAAGTTTTATTTTACTTGGGTGAAAGGGTGAAGCTCTTGGTAATGAAATAAAGTTAGATTCATTTCTTTCTTGTGCTTAAATGATATATTTTCAAGTGATCATTATACCTATTGTATTTTGTTTCCAATCAATTTAGAAACCCTCCTTGTAAAGTGGAGATCTTGATTCATTATAAACAAGAGGTTGACACAACGAATACTTGAGTCCATTTATAAGTGGTGGTGTTAATAAATAATTAAAGGAATCATAATATAATTACATATATAATTTTTAATAAACTTTGATTGTTGTATTTTTCGATTGGAACCTCCATTATATGTGGATTCTAATTGAGTTATAAAAAGAATTAATCTTGCCCTTATTTTATTTACCAAGAGTGGATCTCCTAACCTAAGTAAGTCTTTTTTTATTTGTAACTAAGTTTTATCACTTTTATTGTTGTGACAAAATATTTACTTTATATCAAAGAATTTTTCTTCATCAATTCCCTGTGGATCGACCTCGGACTCCCGAGAATTTATTACTTGAAACAACCTGCACTTGGGTTTACAACTTTTAATCCTCATCACAAAACAATCTCCTTATTAGTAAATAAAGTTTTTATTTTAAACAAGGAGAGTAATGAGCTCAAAATTGAGAATGAGACATTAGGACTTATTATGCTAACTAATCATGCATGATTTGCTCTTCACATGATAATGCACCGTCACCCTCATCTTGTTCATCATGTAAAGCATTTGAAAATGAAATTGAAGATTTGAAAAACACTCTTGCAAAATTTACCTTTGGAATAGATAACTTGAATATATTGTTAGGAAAACAAAAATGTGTTTTCTAAAAAGTTGGTTTGGGGTATAATCCTAATAACTAACAAAAGTTTCTCAATAATTTCTTTATTTCCTTAAGTACATCAAGTAGCCCCTTTATCAAATGTTTTCATTGTGGGAGAAAAGGGCATAGTACTTCAATATGTAATGTTAAGAAAATTTTGAACACCAAGGTTGGGACCAAAGTGGTTTAGGTCCCTAAAGGCACCTTACCTAAATCTAATACACAAGGACCCAAGAAAATTTGGGTACTAAAGGTTAAATTCTAAATGTGTGTTATAGGTGTGCTTAAAGACTAAAAGTTCAAGTTGGTATCTTGATAGTAATTGCTCCAAGCACATGACGAGTGATGACTCCAAGTTTTCCTTTCTTGCACCTAAGAAGAATAGTCATGTCACATATGGGGACAACAACAAATGAAGGATCCTTGGAGTTAAAAAAGTTAGTAAGAATCCTTCTACTTCAATTGATAACGTCTTGTATGTAGAAGGACTCAAATATAACTTGCTAAGCATAAGTCAATTATGTGACAAGGGAAATAAAGTTATCTTTGACTCTAATTGTTGCATAATTGAAGGTAATGATGATAAACAAGTTAAGTTTGTTGATCATAGAATTGATAACATATATATGACTAATCTTGATGATATTGCCTCTCAAAATGCAAAATATATTATAAGTAAATAGAATAATTCATGACTATGGCATAAGAGAATTGCCCACATTCATATGGATCACCTAAACAAACTTGTTTCTAAAAATT
Organism: Ormosia semicastrata; assembly: GCA_029884595.1. NCBI lineage: Eukaryota > Viridiplantae > Streptophyta > Magnoliopsida > Fabales > Fabaceae > Ormosia > Ormosia semicastrata. The sequence goes on along the minus strand of JAQQTO010000036.1, from coordinate 6,278,462 downwards.
TAGTAATTGATCTACCAAAGCTCAATTTTGAGAAAAATAAACTTTGTGATGCATGTAAAAAGGGTAAACAAGTAAAAGTATCTTTTAAAGCTAAAAATATTGTTTCTACTACTAGACCTTTACAACTTTTGCACATGGATCTTTTTGGATCATTAAGAATTGTGAGCTTTGGGGATAATTACTATGCTTTCGTGATTTTGGATGATTACTCTAGATATACATTGACTCTATTCCTTGCTCATAAGAATGATGTCTTTCATGCATTTAGAAAACTTGTAAAGATTATTCAAAATAAGAAAAATTGTAGCATTGCATTCATAAGAAGTGATCATGGCAG